>OZ038452.1:17443257-17709983 GCA_964036195.1 Sphaerolaimus hirsutus | reverse complement strand
ATTTCTTATGGAAGCGCTCCAGATTTCCTTCCCTGAAAGTCAGCAAAAAAGTTGCCGCTCCCTTTTGGCCCCCACACTAGTTGACATCACAAACTCGTGTCAACTGAATATCAAAAAAATAATACAAAAAGTTTAAACATCATCACACTTTACAGAAACAAAACTTAAAACAACATAATTGACTAGTTTAGTTGAATTTAATTGACACGTATTTTGATGTCCTATATTTCAGCGAACAACAGTGCTCATATTATATCCGCGCACAGTTTTCATATTTATGCGAGCGACTATGCAGTTCTCTTATCTGTGCTCTTTTGCCCGTTTCCGCTAATTAAATGTTAAAAGCAATTCAGATTGCGAGTGCGGCGAACCAATGTCAACTGGCTCGCCTGGAAGCGGTCCTAGACGGCAAGAAAACGAAAACCGGTCAGCTAGCCTGACCAGCCGCGGTGAGTCCCGTTTTCGGTTTTAAAATGTGTGTCTGAAAATTTACATGCTGTTTCTTGCGCTGAGTGAGGTTGTGATTCTCTATTTAGGCTTTATTAAGGTTCTGCCTTTAGGTAAAATACCCCTCTTTTCCATCCTCAAACGCGCGTGACTATGCCGCTCAGGTGCGAGCGGCGGCATGTCGTGCGGCTCGGCGCCTCGTACGAACGCTAACGGCGTGCCGCTGTACACGCCGCCGCACCTGCGCATGCAGCAGCAACAACAGAAACAGCAGCAGATCAACAAGCAGCCGCCGCAGTGGCGCACTGTGCTCGCGCCGGCGAACCCCTTGAACGTGAAGAAGGTGCGCTGGGCATGGTGTGCTGGTACTAGGGTTGGAACGGGATTCAGTGTCCTGATAGTTTTCGGGATTTTACGATCCCGATCCCGTAGCCCCAACACGGTCCCGATCCCGAAAACTCAGATTGCCAATCCTGATGCCAATATCAAGCCTGAAAATTGTCAAAACCCGCAAAAAAAATTCCCTAATCCCGATCGCTAAAAAATGTGCCAAATTTGCAAAATGAATTTTTTTCACAGAGAAATATCGCCGGAAACATCCGGTGTGCATTTTATGCCATTTCTGTAGCATCTAAGTATGTTGTTGAACAGCATTTGTGACAAATTAGAGAAACCCGAATGCAAGAACTTTGTCCAAAATCCCGAACCGCAGACCCAAATCCCGATCCCAACAACTATAAAAACAACTCCGGTTCCGAGTCCCCAATCCCGACGCCGAAAATTCAAAAAAGATATCCCAATCCCGAAAAGTCGACCTTGTTCGAACCCTAGCCGGTACCTCTATATCTATCCATCTACATAACATTTACCATACGCCCTCGCAGACGCCCACCAAAACGGTGCCAGTACAAGCGGCGGCCGGCGCGCAGAACCAGCGGCAGGTGCACAGCGAGGGCGGCACCCGGCGCGGCGTGGCCGCCAAACTGGCCGGGTCGCCCAGCGCGAAGCGCGGCCGCGCCAGACCCGTCGACAACATGCCCAGCACTTTCAGCGGTAAGTGCTCCTTTTGTAATTTGTGGCCGTTCGGCAAGGAGAGGTTTTTTAGGCCCTGTTTTGTGAGATTTTTTCGTGGCGACGGAAAATCTGTGTCGTCACAGACCGTTCTACGATGAAAACTGAATTTTTTTGCGGATTTTTACGGGTGTGACGACTATCAGCCACTTTTCCCTGTCACTGCAATCACGATCACAGCGCATTCATTTCAAACGTCTTGGACGACCAGACCGATTCGACTGAAATTTGACATGCCTAGGTATACTCGACCAGTTTTTCTCGTGAATATGATACTATTTACTCAACTTTATTAAGTTCTGTCCAGGGACGTATCCAGGATTTTTGAGCGGGGGGGCTGCTTGTTTACGGAGGCCGGCGAGGGGGGGGGGGCTCAGCCCCCCCCTTAAAATTTGAGCTACATAGTGGCAAAATGGCGCCATGGCGCTTGCGCCATTAGTAGGCGCCACGCCATGGCGCCAATGGCGTTGGCGCCAGCGCCATGGAACGCTGTATATGTATGTAAATATACATACAAAACAGCAAAAAGCACAACATTGAGTGTATTTAAAACGATTTGCGGCCACATGGAGCAAATCTGATGATAGTACCTTATGTCTGGTGAATAATGCGCGCTTGCGCGCAAATTTTTTTACACTGACGTTGAAAAAGTCGCAATTTCCGGTCACTTTCTTGTCTCGCCCCGGGAAGGGGGGGGGGCTGCAGCCCCCCCCCCCCGCCCCCCCCCTGGATACGGCCCTGGTTCTGTCACAAAAATATCATGTGAACGCCGCCTGACAAGTTATATTAGCTATCTGGTACCTCAAATTGCTCTGACATTGCGTGTGGCGTGTTCTTTGTGTCTTTGAATGCCCACCATTTTTCTCCATTGGGGCAGCATAATATTGCCAGACAATTTTACAAGCAATTAATAAAAATTAAGTAAGTAATATTAAGTAGTTACAAGTAAAGTAATAATAAGTAGTTTAATATAGTTTTTAACGTATACGTTAGTTTTTAATATAGGTAGGTAATTATAAATGGAAAGTATGAGTAAAGTTAAAACTTTGTTTCTCGCGGAACTGCACCCTGTGCAATATTCACCAACCTAGGGTGACACACACACTCAGCACAGCTCGCTTTTTGTTTTGAACTTCGGGGGGAGGGGGTTTCCTAGTGCTGCAAGTTAGAAAATGGATGAGGTGTTACGTCAGGTGTCTATGTCAGGGGTCCTTCTAAACGCTCCTGTTAACTACCTATCTATCTATCCCAAGGCAGAGCACTTGTCTGTGTGCCTTATGCCGTATTTTCACCTATTTTTGCCTTTATGCCGTGCTTACCGTATTTCCTCGAATTACCCCCCGGGGGTTTATTTTTTCAGAGTGAAAATTTTGAGAGGAAAACGTGAAAAAATGCAACAATAACCACCATTTATAAGTTTTTACAGCTTATATAAGGATGTAGATGGTATAAACGATGTTCTAACGTAATACAGTATGTGTTTTGAACGTCTGTTATGCACTTCCCGAATCACAAATTCATAGTGCCCATTTTGAGGGGGGTATTTCGAGGGGGGGGATATTTCTAGGAAATACGGTATATACTTATTTTTTGGCTATCTCCTCCTTTCCTGCCGTGTGATAAAGCCTATGTATAGAACTAGGGTTGGAAAAAAAACGTTTTTTTTAACTCGATGTTTTTTAAAAAAAACAAACGTTTTTTTTTTCAAAAAACGTTGTTTTTTTAAATAAAAAACGTTTTTTTTGAAAAGCTCCCAGATACGACCTTGTGTCAACATATATAGGTATATCAGACAGTGGCAATACTCTGTGATGTTATATATGACCATATAATGTCTGTGGAGCCATGGGATAGCATTATAAGTAGGGCTCGAAACTCGATTTTTTTCAAACTCGAGTTCGAGTCGCAACCCAAAAAATTTTCCGGTCGAGTCGGCGAGTCGAGTCGGACGAGCCAGTGAAAATTCGAGTCGAGTCAGGCAAAAATGTCGAGTCTCGAGTCGAGTCAGAAGCGTTACTTTTTGGCATGATGCTTGCAGAAATTTCAGATACTTGTTTCTCCACCATTCTTTTCACACACACTTAATGGAGTCTAAATGCCAACAGTTTATTTTACTATAAAAATAAAGTGAAAATATAACTTACATGTTCACTTTCTTGATGTTGCACAGATAAAGTTGCAAAAAAAACAGTCTAGCGATGGAAATACAACATATTTTTATGACTTGGTTTTTATGATAAAAACAACAATATTTTTATAGAAAAACCATTGAAAAATGCCATCCGTAAACCACCTTGTAAATCACACATAAAGCCAATGTCAGGCAATGATTGGATAGTCCCTTGACAGAAACAAGTATTTTTTATATTCACAAAAGATGGGGGGGTACTTATCATATGAAGATGATTAACTACAACCAGGGATTTATCTAGTATTTTTTAATGGGAGTGTTTGTTTACCCATCATAATGGAGAATAAATGGTGGGGGCATACTTAGCACACACAGAAATTTTATCTACACAAACGGATTCATGCCATTACACTGGCCCTTTCATAGGCACCACAACATGGCACTATTGGCAATAAGAAACTTGAGCTTTAACATCACTCAATACATCCCAAGCCAATCAATGATATATCATGCATATTGTGTGGAAGTGTGATCTCATGCGCACATTTTTTGAAAAGTATGTCAAAAAATTCATATCAAAATTAAATATTTTGGACATTATTCAATGGGAACCCCGACTCGAAATTTGCCAAAATTTCGAGTCGAGTCGGGCAAAAACCTCGAGTCTCGAGTCAGGGCCATATTTTTCCGGTCGAGTCTTTCGAGTCGAGTCGGTACCCTATTTTACCCCCGAGTCACGAGTCGAGTCGAGTCGAGTCGAGTTCGAGCCCTAATTATAAGTGGTGATTTGTGTCAAAAATATCCATTTTTTGTCGACATATTGTTCGTATATCGCCTTATAGTCGAATGTTTGTGACTTCAGGTAAAGTTTGGCACGGAATAGTGATTAAACAAGGTTATAAAAGGAGGTTGTTACTTTGGGAGTGAAGTTACACACTGTGGAGGTACATGGAAGCACATTACCTCAATATTATATACTACACCAACATATGACGGCTTATTAACCCATGGTAGCACATAGAAATGGATACTTTGATACTAAAAATGCCACAAAAACAATGAAAACAACCACCAATGTCAATTTGTGTGTGAAATTGCGCGCCTGCGCGCAAAAATTTTGCAAAATACCTAGTGCTTAGTACTAAAAATTTCGGTCAATGTTTTTAAATAAAAAAAACATTTCGGACGTCATGTTTTTTTTAAAAAAACAACGTTTTTTTAAATAAAAAACGTTTAAAAAAAAACATCGGCCAACCCTATATAGAACCCCCCTATCGATGGATGAGGTATTACTTTTTCTTGTTTTATTAGTACACGGCAGAGTGCAGTTTTTGCTGACTTCACCCATATTTGAGGGACTTCGTGCCGCTGCATGCCCATCCAATTAATGCCGCATTTTGTTGCGTACATTTCAATTCACCGAGAGGCTGTGCGCATAAATCTGTCATAAACGGATACGGATTTGCCGTATGAATTTCTGAAGGGCATTTTTCATTATTTCGTCGCTCCTATCGGATTGTTACGACTCTATTTTAACCAACGCACCTCGTTGAATAGTGCGGATATAGTGAGCAGAACGTGCGGCGGCGAAATCGCATGCGGCCGCGCGGCTCGGTCACATGAGGCGGGTTGTTTGAGCGCAGCCCGGATCTCGTCCGTTGGCACAATGCCCAAAGGCGCGGCCGGCCGTCACGCGGTCCGCATCATTCTGCGCGTGCGCGCGGTCGCTGTGCCGCGCCGTTTTGCCTTGTGCCCTGCTTCGAGGCCGGTACTTGGCATGCCGGGCCCAGCTTTATTGGTTATGTGCGGACTTTGATGTTCCTTCGAGAACGATCAAAGGCGAAGTAGCGCGACGGTAGCGATAATGACGTTATTTCTTGGGGATGGAGGCAAAGTATTCAACGTATTTGAACGTTTCCCAAACCAGCACTGCGACGCAACGTGCACTCGAATGAATGCGCATTCAGCGCGCAGCATTGATTCGCGCGACCGTGATTCGCTGTTTGCTCAACCGGGCCAGCCCGTGTGAACGGACACGTGTCGCCCGCAACCGGGTGTTTGCCGTGCGTTAGCACCGGCCGTTTTTGCGGTGCTAATGGATGTACCGTCGACTCTTTGATGACCGGACTTCGTTGGGGTGCTATTTATGGCATCGGCGCTGCCTATTCAGCGCGGCACCGTGCTGAGTAGGGGGACTGTAAAGGGCGAACTTTGAAGGGCGAATGAAAGTGATAAATGGCACATGAATGTGTTAAAGCTGGTTCGGGTACTAAAATTTTATGGATTTTGGGTCGGCGGGTCAGCCGGTACCCGAATCTAGGCTCAGAAAAATTGCTGTTCACGCCGTGTCAGGCGCTTTTCAAAATCCATTGAAGTTAATCATTCTTTTCAGCAATAGTCCGTTCATGCGCCTTTATTGCTGCTAATTTGTATGAGTACATGTCGGGACTGGATCTGGGCTGCGGTCCCAAGCTCTAGTCGACATCGCTGTGTGCACAGTGCGCTTGCGTTCGTCTGGGAGCTGTATGATTTGTGTGCCATGCTTGGGGCGCCTGACATGCTCATGAAATATACATATTGCGTGGTACCGAAGTGGGGCACCAAAGTATGGCCATTAACATGCATATAGCGGGGTCAATGAATAATGTAAATGATGTACAGAATTACTTGTGATTTTCCCTAGTTTGCACGTTACATTATTGAGGAGTGTGCCAAATAACTGTCGCAAATGCCCATTTCTTCAGTGACCATAATATGAGTTAAACGTTTTATGATGGGGGTGGCGCAGATGCTACCCATCCAGTAGCAGCTTTGACATTTTCCACGAAAAAAGTACCCACTTTTACATATTCTATAAAAGAAAAATCTACTTAAGAGAAATATTCTTTATATTTTCCTGGAAAAAAGTAATTTACTCACATGAGTACAGGTTAAAAAGTATGTTACTTTTAAAAGTATTATTTTCTGTACTCATGAGTGAGTAAAAAGTAAAAAATCAAAGTTGTACTTTGAAAAGTTCAGTAATTTTAACAACTCTGGTGTGATGCTTCAAAGAATTTTTTTTGTGCTATTTAGTTGACATTCAGTTGACATTTATTTGCGATGTCAACTAGTGTGTGCTCTGGCCCATCGCAACAATATCAGTTTCCAACTAAAAACTGCCAAATAAAACGATCAAAATACACTGAACGCAAATATAAACCCAAATCCTAACTCGACCCATCCCATCGCATCCCCCCCCCCCTCGCAGACCTGTACACGCTGAAGGCGGACGTGCTGGGCCAGGGCTCGTACGCGTCGGTGCGCGCGTGCGTGTCCAACGTGTCCGGCGCCGAGTACGCCGTCAAGATCATCGAGAAGCGCGACGGATACCAGCGCTCGCGCGTCATGAAAGGTTACTACTAGCGGCGGTGTTTGTTGTTTGATGTCTTGTGGGAGCTTGCATGTATGGATGTTGAATTGTATCGGGCTGAGATAGGCTCTCATGAGGTGCATAAATGTATTGAGGCAGAATGACCAGTTTGCGGTCGAAATTTCGCAAACTGATAAAAGCAGTTTTGGGCGCCTTGAGTTCACCGGAATGAGGAGTCCGTCAACTATTGTTGAAGGCGAAAGAATAATATTCTTTCTGGAAAACTCGAATGCGTAAAAAAAGATTTATCAGTTTCCGAAATTTCTGTCAAACTGGTGACCGCATGCGCATAGAAAGCGCCTAAGAAATAGAAAAAGTGGCTCAAGGCAGTATTTAATCAGGTGATAGTTGTTCAGGTGAAAGGTGATAGTTTAATCATTGTTCCGTTCGCAGAAATCGAAACGTTCAACGCGTGCGCCGGCCACCCGAACATCGTGCACCTGGTGGAATTCTTCGAAGAGTCCGACCGCTTCTACCTGATCTTCGAGAAGATGCGCGGCGGGCCGCTGCTGGCGCACGTGCAGCGCCGGATCTACTTCACCGAGCAGGAGGCTGCACTGGTCACCAGGTGCCAGTCCCGGATCCTATTAAGTGCCCTGTAAAGTGTCAAATGTCACGCAAAGTGTCTAAAGTCACGTAAAATGCCCTGCAAAATGGCAAACGTGCAGGGCATTTTACGCGACTTTAGACACTTTGCGTGACATTTTACATTTTACAGGACTCTTCACAGTGTCCGGGACTGCCCCGCAGGAACATCGCCAACGCGCTCAAGTTTCTCCACGGGCAGGGCATCGCGCACAGGGACGTCAAGCCGGAGAACGTGCTGTGCGTTTACCCCGACCGGGTGTCGCCCGTGAAGCTGTGCGACTTGGACTTGGCGTCGAAACTGGACCAGCTACCGGCTAGTCTTGTGAAGACCCCGGAGCTGCAGAGTCCAGTTGGTAGTGCTGAGTTCATGGCTCCGGAGGTGGGTACTCACAGTTGCGCAGAGACTGTCTGATTTCTCCGCCTGAGAGCTGGCTACATTTAGGGATGGCTCTTGATTTTTTCAACTGATTTTTTTAACATTTATATTTTTTCCAAACCTATGTACATTGTGTCGCAGGTGGTCGACGCGTTCGTGGGCGAGTCTCTGCGCTACGACAAGCGCTGCGACATGTGGTCGCTGGGCGTGATCATCTACATCATGCTGTGCGGCTACCCCCCGTTCTACGGCGAGTGCGCCAGGCAGAACTGCGGCTGGGACCAGGGTTCGTTCTGTGCACACTTTTGCCACATAAACTGGTGGCACATTTAAATGAGAAATCAGGTACCTCATTTTTCATAACAATCTCACAGGAAAACGTGCAGCCCAATATGGCTGCCATTTGTTGTGGGGGTGCCCACAACATTTGCCTACATATATGCCAAGTGGCACCCCATGGCACCCCCCTGTTCTGCTGCTACAGATTTATGAAGATTTTTTGCCAATTTTTTCCCGGAAAATATAAATGAGAATTTTCAAAAAACCACACAAAATATAGTTGTGGTGAAGTGTGCAGCCATTTTTTGGTGTGGTTACAACACAAGTGATGAATACACTTCTGTTGGTGCTTTTTCAAAAAATTAAAAGTCCTTGTGGCTTGCCCAAAGCCATCTTTTGACCCCCTGGTAATTAGGGGGTATATTTTGACCCCCTGCCCACTCCCCCACACAAAAATTACCCCAGATATACAGACATGTGCCACAGAGCCATGTCAACAATGATTTTAAACTTTGTGATTACCTAAATTGTGGTTGTGATTAAAAAACTGTGATTTTTCATTTTCTGGACATGACCTCTTTATTTGTGTGGCCCACTCACACTAGATACAGGGCACATTTCCCATTGGCCCCTACAGGTTTTTATCAGATAATTAGTGCCCACATTGAATGGGCACAAGTATTTTGTAATTTGCATCACGACACTGCAGGTGCTGGACACGCTGTCATGCGAGTGCCCTCTTTACACAGGGCTGTTTTTATCATTTGCTATAAAAAATACATAAGTGCAAAAACGGGGCCCAGGAGCAGCCATATGTTGCCCCTGACACTGAGCGCGCCAATTCTGGCCCCCATGTGCTCCATGAATAGCTTGGGACAGTGGATTGTCCACCTTTTCAAACCTATGTTTTTCTCAAAAATATTTTTTGGATTTGATCAACAACGCCATCATTGTGTGGGGCTTCTGGGGGTTCTGAGGGGGTAGAAAAGTTGAACATACTTACAATCTACCAATGTTAAAAAAACTTTTTGGTCTCAAATGTCCAGAAAAAAATATATCAAAAATATAAATTTCTTCAGGAACAAAAATTTGTATGAATTCTCATTTATATTTTCCAGAAAAAATGTGGAAAAAAATTTTTTTCTGCAGCAAGGGTGGTCTGAGGGGGGTGCCCCCTAGGGTATATATAGTAAATACTTGGGGGCACCCTCACACGAGATGAGAGCCTAACAGGTTGCATGTGGGATTTGTAAAATACAATAAAGTGATTTTCTCATTTATATTTTCCACCAGTTTACATACAAACTCTACTAAACTGTTTTGTTTGCTAAACTGGACAGACAAATCGCTGTAGGATGGATCATACCGTATTTTGATGAATAAGGTCACATGAAAATCTGCATCGAATTCACCCGAAGTAGAAGCAATGTGATGAATATGATGAGAAAAATTTAATGTTTGTTCTTTTATTCATATGGATATGGTAGATTTCACTGTAAGGTGTAATATCGCTGGAGTATACACGCTTCGTCGCGTCACAGGGCTCAACTGCAGCGACTGCCAGGAGTCCCTGTTCGCGCGCATCCAACTGGGCGAGTTCGAGTTTCCCGCCGACGACTGGGTGCGCGTGTCCGACAGCGCCAAGGACCTGATCGCCAAGCTGCTCGTCAAGGACGCCAAGCAGAGGCTGACGGCGGACCAGGTGCTGCGGCACCCCTGGGTCAACGACGAGGCGCCGCGCACGCCGCTCCTCACGCCCGACGTGCTGCTCAGGTGCGTTGTGCGACTGTGGACCGGTGCTCAAGTAGCAACACTCAGTGACCCAAGGGTGCATTTGGAAACTTCGGTGGGTCAATATAGATAGTGAATCGCTCTTGCAGAGGGATGAATAGCAAAAAATTTGGAGGGGGTCGCGGGGGTTCAATATTTAGGCTTTTCGAGCTTTAGAGGGAAAAATGGAGAAAAATCAAATGATAGATAGGTAGCTGGAGCGTTTGGGGAATCCCCCCCCCAACCCCCATACTGAACCCCTGCAAACTGCACTGCCCATGTAGGTAGACCCAGTGCTCAAGCACGGCGGCTGTACTTAAGCACCGGATATACATGGGCACTGGGTATAGCTACTTGAGCACCGGCGCATGGTCCGTTGTGACACTGAGTCCCTTATCCACTTAATTTCATGCATCTTTACTGGGTTACTGTGGGGTTCCGCGGTTCGCGCGTGAATAATTCAATAGGCTGGCCAGCGGCCATGCAATTTATCCAGGGCGATACGGTAGGTACCGCGCTGAGTCATGCAGCTAGACAGAAATTGCTATAACTATCTAGTGAAATATGTACGAGCGTGCTCCATCTGTCGTTGAAAGAGCGTGTGCTTGTCGGGCTATAAATGTTTTTGAAGTGTTTGCGCTTTATGGCGATTATTAGAAGGGGGGCCCTTTATGGGCTTTTTTGATGGCCCTGGAAGGTGTTCTATCTATATCTCGAATCCGCATTTGTGCTTCAACCGGTACTAGGTAGTTAAAAAATGGGATTGAATGCAACTCGTTAAGTGTCGATGTATACTATATCATAAAATAAATTTGCTTGTATGAATGTGATGCGAAGTGTATTCTTGCCGTTTAAGTCTACATTTGTCAGAAAAGTTTATCAGCTACAGCAATTCACGTTAGTTTGCCATATTTTTATCAATATTTTGATATTACAATCGCCAGCAGTGGAATGCATCTTTTTATGACGTAGCTTTCTCGTTAGACAATTTAAATATGTAGCGAAGGTTTATGCTCTAAGCAGGGCTCATCTGCATGTGTCCACTTCTGCCACAGTCTCACACCATGATCAATATGCTCGGTCATGAGCACTTACTAGTCCTTATTAGCTCAGCGGCGGCGTGGCGTGGTGTGTGCCATTATCGCCATTGTCGCTAATTTTTCCTTGTGGGCGTGATAACAACAACAACAACATGCAAATTTATTGCGCTTCGTGCTTTTTCTTCACCAGGTGAATTTGAAAAGCCAATTTATCTTCTACACAGCTAATATCACGGCCGTAATTTATATCGATCGTGCCGCGGCCGCATCACATTGCGGTCGCCGTGATGTATGAGCCCGTCTCCGAGTTTTTCCCGCCGGGTGCAATAATCCGAGGGCCCTCTTTGTGGCACTCACCGCGCGGCCGCTCGTCGGTGAGCGAGGTCCAGATGTTTTGCTCGCGCGCGCGCCCGACAGGCACTCGGTCATGCGACTGCGGCGAGGCCGCGCCTACATTTCTGTGTGTGTGACCTATCGAGTCGCGGGGGGGGGCGTTACTCGCTTGTACTGGACTGTGGCAAGCGTCTGTGCTGTTTTCGTTGAACCTGACGTTACAATTTAACCAAAAAATCGTGGAAACGTTGTTAAATCAATTGTTAATTTGGAATGGAACAAGAACGTTTTTTATCGTCCATTTTTTCTGCACTGATCTCTTTGGAGATTATGCAGCTGGTTGGGTGGTCGACTGCACCCACCTGCCACGCGGGAACTTGTTTGCAGCGACTGTTTTGCGCTGTGTGGCCGCACCTTCGCATAGTGTGAGTGTATAAATAGTTCGCCGCTGTTGTAGTTACTGTGTGGGTATGACATCGCGGCGGCGTATTGTTGTTGGCTGGCCGTTATGCTGCTGAAGCTGCTTAACCACGCGGCCAGTTTACATCCTGGTCATTTGACATCCTTTTAAGAAGACCAACTTATATCCCCACCCAATGCCACAATTCCTTGTGCATTCTGTTGCACCCCGCGGAAACGTGTGTTATTTTCGTCATGTCTCGTCCCACTACACAAGAAAATTGCAATTTTTACCTGCTTCAACAGATATGCAGACACATTCACCAATGCACACTAAATGTTATGTTTTATTCTGGAATTAGTGATGGCATATGATTTTTTCACTGATTTTTTAAAATCTGATTTTTAAATCAATCATTACAAAAATCTTGAAGAAATTTTTCTGGTAGCAATGCACTAGACATTTTGTCAATTTTTTGAATGCAAGTGCACATTTTCACACACAAATCAACAATGGTTTCTTTAGTTGCGAGGATTTTGCACATTTAGACCCCTGTTGTGTTTTGGCTAGATGGCTGAAAAATTTTCTGGGGGCTTTTTGGTGGTTCAATATATTTCAAAGTCAGCTTTCTCAATGTATAGCAGGGAAAAGAAATAAAATCCCTCAACAGGGACAAGCACATGCAAGGCCAAAAATAGCTGAAAATAGGCAATGAAGGCTATGTGAATTGTTATTTTGATGATGAAAATCGGCAAAATAGGTGATTCTGAGTGAATCTATCATGTGTATTAATTGTAATAAATACGCTATTTGAGTTAAAATGGATGTAAAGTAACTAGAATGTAAAGTGATGCTAGTCGCTGCGTAATGACAGTCGACGCCAAGTTGCAGCACTCGGCAACGACATTTGCACGAATCTAGCAGCGCATTCGATATTTGGATTAGGGCCACCGGCCGTCCTAGTAATGGCTGCGAGTGTGTATATGTGAGTTGACTGCGATGAAATAGGCGCGCAGTGCCTGGCACTGACTTTTACACGCGTTCTATTCATACGAAGATCCAGTATCCTGTTCTACGCCTAGTTGTGAATTTCGGCCGCGTAAAATACCTGCTGCGCACGTAATCGGTAGTACACGCACGCCGCACGAAGTAAACGCATTCGCATTGAAACACGTCTACTGTGCTGAGTTTTGCACACTTGCTTTTTAGTACTGGGAAGCTAGATAGGTGTGTAAATAGGTGGGGTGCTCTACTGGGTAGGGACGGTACTTATAATACATTGAAAAATTCCTCAATATTCCTCAAAATTCTGTCAACTGAATGTCAACTAAATAACACAACAAAAAATAACACACATAACACACAGCAGAAACAATGAAAATTAAGCATTACGATAAAAATTAAGCATGATCTATCACATGGAAAGCTGAAATCACATAATAAACCTAAATTTAGTTGAATTTAGTTGACACGAATTTTGATGTTAACTAGTGTGTGTGGACCCATAAAAGCAGAAAATGGATAAATTGATAATTACGTTTTACAGTTCTCAAGAACGTGTAAGCGAATCGGCTGAATTCCATACATCATACTCACATATACCCAGCCTGCTTCACATGCCAGTCTGACAGTACTGGTAACTGACGCGGTAACTGTGGTGAAAATAGCGCAAAGCCTATGGATTCAAACTTTCCAAATCAATTTGTTTATGGTGATATTACGCTCTCGCAAGAGAAAATTTTGCAAAATACCTATAAAATAAGTAAAGAAAATATTGGGTGGCATAAAAAACACACATTTGAATCCAAACATCACAACAAAACATCAAAATCATCCTCCAAAACTCCATCCACCTCAATACTTCCTTGGCAGGAACGACAGCGCGCGCGACCTGCACCAGATGCAGGAGAACTTCAACGCGCTGGGCAGGATGGCCGTGGTGGAGCGGCTGAGCGGCCGCAAGGGGCACCCCTACCTGCCCATCGCTAGGCTCACGCCCAGCGGCCAGGCCTCCAAGCTCATGTTTAATGGTGGGTTTTTGATGGGTCGTTGTGCTGGTGCTGTTTAGTTTGCGATGATGTGAGGTGGTGATAGAAATGAGGGGCGGCGAGCGATGTTTAGGTTGAGTTAAGCATACTAAACGAAATTAAGTAACACAAATAACAAATAATAAACAAATATATACAAATTTGAGGGTGGTTTATTCGAGGGGGGTTTATTATTTCGTCAGAAATTTTCGTAAGGATCCTAGTAAATAGGCATTTGCGTACCCAAAACAGATACTAAATGTGTCCAAACAGGGTATATTTGGACATAAAGATGTAGATAGCTACACAAACTAGTCTATGTGTAGCTGCAATGTCAATTAACGGTAACAAAATACATCATGTGCATTGCATACATGATGTACATCATTTCGGGGTGTATTTCGAGGGGGTGGGGTATTCTTTTCTCAGCCCATTTTGATGGGGGGGGTAATTCGAGGTAATACGGTATGTCGACTCATTCACCCCGAGTAAATCATCGACTCGCAGAAGCGCTCCTGAGTCCGTGCGGCGGCGGCGGCAAATCTCCGCTGGGCCGCCCTCCCTCGGCCGCGTCTCGTCGCAAGCTGACGGGCGGCGGCGCGGCCGGCGACTGCAGCGGCCACCAACTGCACCAGCTGTCGGGCGCGCGCGTGTCGCTCGGCCACCAGCCGCCCTGCTCGCCGTGCCAGGACCGGCCGCCGTCCAGGCTCAACAGCCAGGACATGGTGGCCACGGTGAACGCGTGAGCGCCGGTGAGTGTCCGCTTGCTCACGCGGTGGCTGGGTGCGCGGCGGGAAATTGGGGGGCAGGGGGGGTGGTTGCTGAAAATATGGATTTTTTGTGTTAGGTTGCAAAAAGTGTTTTTGAATAGTTGGATGTGGTTTGGGGGCTGCCCCCCCCCGCCCCCCCATTTAACGGGGGCACTACTGCACACTGGCCATCGCGTGTTGTAAACGCACTTACTGAATGTTCGTCGCATCGCGTTTTTGGCAAATTTCGAGATAATTTGAGGGAGTGGGGAATTTGACACAAGGTATTTTGATAACGATTTCTTTCGGCGTACAGATTTTATCCAAGCGATTTATCGCGACAGGCCCGTTTTTAAAAACAACCGGTAACGATTCATTCAAAGTTTGTCGATGCGAATGTTTTAATCATGGTACTGTCGCGATAGAAATTTCTAAATATCACCCCTCGAGGACTGCTATTGGTTGTCTAGATGTCCTGTAGATTGTGATTTATAAAGTACGAAAATCCTAAAAACAATTCCACTGTCTTCGCTTGAAACTTTTCCTTTGGAGTTTTTCATGATTAGCTAGTAATTCTATTTTACATCTGGTGTCCTAACGATCCCAATGCCTGGAAAAACTTTATTTTTACATTTTTCTACGAGAAGCGTTTTTTCATCATAAATAGCTTGGCCACGTCGCACCCACGTTGTACATACATTTAGATGCTTTGGTCATTTGTGTAGAAATCCACAGGGTGACATTTCCGTTGCTCCAGAGATGACTTCTACTTTATGTCCACTATCAATTCCGCACACTTATCAATTGACTAATTGTGTTCAAGTGAAAATTAATACCAGTTAATATTTAATAGTTAATAAAGCCCAATTAATATTTTACAGTGGGTTTAAAAGTTCAATCGGGTATTGTCATTTGTCAGTTGGCGGGATTGGTTTCTGAACAGTTCAATTTGGCACATTGTCTCGGAAAACATCTCGGTTGTCTTCAGAAATGGCGCACTGCTGGTTCTTTGCATACGCGTTTTTAAAGATTATTTGGTGGAAAACTCGTAATTAAATGCGGTAGAATTGCGGTTGCGATCGCTGTTGTAAGTACAAAGTGTCTTCTGGTGATGGGTACTTTTCCTAGATTGTGTAAAGTGATACATTTTGAGTAAATGTCTTTTTATTTATTTGTCAGATTGGCTCACGAGAAACGTTCTCTGAAAAAAATTTCATCGCTCTTAGTTTCACAATGTTGGTTTGGCAATGATGCACGTTCATTCCTTTGTAATTGATAAAACGTGAGTATTAATTAAGTATTAATTAATTCTCTTTCATTTGAGTCATTAGGCAACAGTAGCCCTGACCAACGTTGTGTCGAGATGTCGCTTTTTCCCTGTATTGATGGACTGATGCTTGACACGCTGGATGTTGGTACCTCAGCCAGTCTGTACCCAAAGAATTTTACGCTAAATTTCCGGTCATATTTCCGGTATGTTTTCGGTATCTATCAGTCCTTGGCACTGTTCCAATAATTCTGGACTGGCCGTGGTTACTTGCAGCCCAGTTCGTTCAATGGGTTGCCTTCGAGAAATGCCAAAACAGGGGGCGTATCGAAAATCCTTGAATAAGTCCACCACCTTAAATAACCGACCAGCTAAAAAATTGATGAGAAAACTTCCGGGGACTTATTTGAAGATTTACGGTAGTCTGTTCTTTTCCAGCTGATGTGTGTATTTCTTAACTGGTCAATATCTGGTAAACAATTCTTTTCAACATTTGTATACCTAAGTTTTCCATTATTTGTTTAGCTCAATTTCTCTGCGCTTGAACAGAGCTACTCCAATTTCTTCACAATTGTACAGGTACCAAATTAAAAACAGAACCGTTGGAGAAATGTCCGCGCAAGTTTTGTTGTGTAAGCAACCCACATTTTCCGCGAGTATTTTTCCGGATGTTTTTTTCGTTATGAAGTTTCACGAGCCTTCCTCCGAAATGGGTTAAAAGAAACGTTTCTAGACATATTTTTGTATTCAACTTTTACTTGTGTTCTTTTACTGGTAAATTGAGCAATTTGCACATGCGTTGTTTTGTATTTATGACAAAGTGGCATACAGTTTTGTGTTAAATCAATTTCATTCCGGAACGCGTATGCTAGCAGTGTCGTAAATCGCTCGTTCTGGGTAAAAATTCGGCGTTTACTAGTGAAAATTTGTACAAAAATGCATAAGGCCAGGTATCCATCTACACTCTTGTGGCGATATTTGATAATCTAAAAAAGTCTCACTACTTTTCGCATTCATTTACAGTCTGGTTACGGCTCGGCACCGCTATTAGTCGTCACACAGCATTTAACTTATGTTGAAGTCATAAATATCCAACTGTTCGGCACAGTTGGTAAAAAACAAACTGAGAACTTTGAATGACATTATTTGACATTTCCGAATATCGTCACAACATGGTAGCTGGAAGGCCAGCCTAAAATCTACAGTACTGTATGAAACCCACTGGGAGCAGCATTCATTTCGATGAGTTCTCCCAGTGAGTTTTCAGTCAACTCAACCAACTTTCAATTCTTTTACCGATGTACACCTTTCTTACTTTTGCGTATTCTCTACGGGTTTCAAGTCGTAATTGTCATTGGAAAGCTATACGGCGCAATTTGTTTCCACTCTTAGCTTTTTATTCATTCATTTGCATTTCCTATCAAAGGTCGAGTCAATTCGTTTCTGTATGTAGCTTGAAGATGTAAATTTTATGATTTCCGATTGAACGCTACACTAAGTTGACCATATTTCATGAACAATCCACCCACTTTTTTCTCGAAACATTGCTTGTATACCTGGATTCATGCTGTGGGTAATTTTCCTGGGCTCTAATTTGTTCCATGTATTACCGTATTACCTCGAAATACCCCCATGGGGGTTTATTATTTCGCCAGCAAAATTTGAGGGGGGGGGGGTATTCGAGGGGGTGTTTTATTATTTCGCCAGAAATTTTTGTAAGTTTCGTAGTAAATAGTAAGCATTTGCATACCCAAAACAGGTAATAAATGTGTCCAAACAGGAGACATTTGTACAATAAAATGTTGATAGCTACACAAACTAGTCTATGTGTAGTTGCAATGCAAATTAACAGTAATATGCATCATGTACATTGCATACATGACGTATTTATTGTGTACATGACGTACATCATTCCGAGGGGGGGGGTATTTCGCGGGGGGGGGGGTTATTATTTCCGCAGCCCATTTTGAGGGGGGGGGGTTTATTCGAGGGGGGGTTCATTCAAGGGGGGGATAATTCGAGGTAATACGGTATATGGAAACTTTCTGTGCAAATGTTTACATTCAGCGGTCTGTAGCCGCAAGAATGCTAATTTTCAAGTGTTTTTCAGTTTACTGTTTCTGCTCAATTTGCCGCGGTTATTCTGCACTTGAAAATTATCATTTTTTCAATTCTCTAGTTTATACTTAAGCTTCCGTACGATGAATTTTTTGTCAAGATGTAATCCCTCATCTGTATGGAGGCTTTTTGGGGGTGGATTTGCAAACATGTCGATTTTGTTCGATGCATTTCCACGTTGTAAGATCGCTATTGGCTTGTTCGAGTGTCGAGTTTTGTTCCGGTGGGTGTGTTTGAAGGGCTACACATTTAAATACACAGGTTGTAGCGTGGTAATGTGAACGGAAACTTGTGAGCTTTGCTATCTGATCAGGTATTCCCGCATTACAAATCGTTTGATCACTGACGATGCAGGTCGCTTCCATTCACATTATTTGCGAATTTCGGTGAAACATCGGTTGCGTATTTTGAGCGAATGTGGGTTGGCGAGTTGCCAGATGGGCCAGAGTGTATGATAATTAGGAAGGTGGGCGTGGACAGGAAAAATCGAGTGAGGGTGATGATGGGCTGTTTTGGATCGGAGCCAATGACCACTGCCAGTGCCATTTGACCACTGATCGTTGAGACTTTTTTAGGCAATTTTTTCCGTACTCTTATGATATGGTGGCAGTGGCTGTGGTCATTGGTTGCCCGCGTTTTTGCATATTTATGAGGAACATCGCGTGTTTGATCACTGCTGCTTGAGCTATAATTGTAAACCATACCATCATGTTTGCAGCTGTACAATAACACTCTGTTTTGGTAGGACTTTGTTATGGGCGGATGTCTCACGCTATGCTAAAGCGTGTGCCGGGTCAAATTGATCTTTGCATGTAACTTTCGGTGTTTTAATTGAAAGAATGCACGTGAACGGCATGCAGTATCGGCGGCGCTTTTGCATGAGTATTTTAATTAACTTTTAAGATCAGTGTGTATCGGTATACATTTACTTGCGTATGGTAATTTCTCGGCCACTGGAATCTCTAAGGTACTGTACTGTAGGTTAGGTGACGTGGTGCACTTTGTGGCGCCATTCAGACAATTGTATAGCCACCATTTTTATGGAAATTTTTCATTTATGTTCTGCGCAGTTTATGAACGATCTTGTTTAGAGAGGCTTTTTCAATGAGTGAGCCAGTTTGACGCTGTAAACAAAATAAGCTGCAGTTGTACAGTAATAGATAGCGTTTTGACCATCTGAATATTTGTTTAAAACGATCGAAATTATGTACAGGTTATCAACCATGGAACCAGATTTTGTTCAAGTTTTTTTTTCTGGAACAATACCATAATAATGTATTTATGTTTATGGCGACATTAATGGAATAAACGAATGTAGAAGTGTAATTACTTTGTTTTTACTCGTGACTATGGCGCTCCACACGGTGGTTGACGCTACTTTTTAGAAGCCGATTGAGTCAACTCAGAGTCAACTGTTTTAAGTATAACTATTTTTAATTTTTTACCTGTGTTGATTAAGAAATATTGAGAAGTCGATTGATGTAGAATGAAAGAAGGGGATTTTTTGGATACATATTGTATATGGCTCAGAGTCAATTGAATTTTTGACCAGTTGACTCTGAGTTGACGCTAATTTTGGCGTCAACTAGCGTGTGTGGGACCTATGTCGATGTCGTGGGTGTGGAGTTCAACAGAAAACAACGTGACGAAGGTATTAAAATAAATATGTAAGCCGGCATGAAAATGCTGTGATTTTTCGAACAAACTTCAGTTTTGTGCACTTTTACCAATTCCCTATAAATTTTTTGTCGAATGTGGGTAAAAGTTGTCGATATCGATAACTCTAGCCGTAGCCGTTAATTGGACTAGCTACAAAATTACACAATGCCGAAATGTATTGTGGTTCATTCGGTGATTGCGTCAACTACGATTCACGCTTCATCACATTTGATACATTTTTAGAAAAAGATCGTTTGTAACGCTTCTCATTGGCAAATAATTTAGAGGTGCAGTTTTTGTGGCGGGCGGGAAGTAAACCTCTGATCACCATAGTTGGCAGCTTTGAAGTTTTTTCGTTCAAAAATCTACCCCCCAAATCTTGGCACTTAGCCAGAAATTGAAGTATACAAAATATACTTCAAAGTGTCCCCTAACTTACTCATATGTCACCGTTGGCTAAGTTCCAACGTGGGTCGTATAAACAGCCCACACATTTTTGAATATATTTTTTGCCTGATCACCATGGTTGGCAAATGGGTTTTTCTGGATGCATAACTCTGCCAATCAAGGCGGGATTGTGCTTCAAAGGCCAGAATTGGTCAGAATTGGCACCCATCCAGCTCTGAGTGGAGTGGAGATGTTTGAATAACTTCTGTAGGGCTACAGTCATTCTTTTTCTGGCGAATGACCAAATTAGGCTAAAAATGCTTGGTTTAACCATTTTGAGACTTTTCAGCAGCAGAAAAGCCTAGTGCTACATCTATGGAGCTACACAAGTGTGTGCATGCCCTACAGGTGGGGGACAGTTCACTGGGTAACATTTTTATCATATTTGCAAATGTCAAATTCAACATTGCTGAGCTTTCCTGCTTCATTGCAAATGCTAGCAGGATCGAGCAGACATGGCAGAACCACACATTGCACAGAAGGCTTGGTGCTTTCAGCTGAAGTGATCTGCTTTTCCTGCAATATTGCAATTTTCATGAGAATTTTCAAAGCAAAATTGAATTGTTCTTGAGAAGCAGGAAACAGGAAGAAAAACACATTAATCTCTAACATTCAATTTTCCCTTGAAAATTGTCATAAAAATTGCAATATTGCAGTAAAAACAGATCGCTTTAGCTGAAAGCACTAAGCCTTCTGTGCAATGTGTGCTTCTGCCATGTCTGCTCGATCCTGCTGGCATTTGCAATGAAGCAGCAAAGCTTGGCAATCTTGAATTTGACATTTGCAAATATGATAAAAATGTTACCCAGTGACCTGTCCCCCACCTGTAGGGCATACACACACTTGTGTAGCTCCATAGATGTAGTGTGAGGCTTTTCTGCTGCTGAAAAGTCTCAAAATGGTTAAACCAACCATTTTTAGCCTAATTTGGTCATTCGCCAGAAAAAGAACGACTGTAGGTCTACATATGTTTTTCAAACATCGCCACTCCACTCAGAGCTGGATGGGTGCCAATTCTGACCAATTGTGGCTTTTGAAGCACAATCCCGCCTTGATTGGCAGAGTTATGCATCCATAAAGACCAATTTGCCAACCATGGTGATCAGGCAAAAATTATATTAAAAATTTGTGGGCCGTTTATATGGCCCACATTGGAACTTAGCCAACGGTGACAAATTAGTAAGTTGGGGGACACTTTGAAGTATATTTTGTATACTTCAATTTCTGGCTAAGTGCCAACGTTCGGGGGGGTAGAGATTTTTGAATGAAAAAACTTCAAAGCTGCCAACTATGGTGATCAGGGGTTTAGCTGAATTAGTTGTTCGTAACTTCTGCGATTATTTAGGTCGACACAATCAGTGATATCTGGTGGTGAAAATAGCAACAGCGTGTAGCCAACCTTCAATTTCATTGCATTCTCTCATCAGTGGGTGACCCCTACAGAGTGGTTATTCCCTTGGGGGTTTGCAACGCGCCACCTGACCGCGCCGTTCTAACCACATTAACACAATATTACCCTAAATCCTCGAATAAGACCCCAGGGGAGTTATTTTTTCGTCATAAGTTTTTTGAGGGGGAGTTATTATTCCCCCAGAAAACATGACTTGATTCATCGTCTGTCAACTCTTGTAATTCAGGTATTTTACTGTCCAACAACAAAAGGATGTGTTATACACTGCATATAAATATTTAAATACATCATGTATCTGCTGTCGCTGTCTTAGGCTAATATTCTTATGTATTACAAAGAGTATTCAGATATGTATACAGAGGAGGGAGTTATTTTTTCCTCACCCCGCCAACGGGGGGGGGGGGTATTCAAAGGGGAGTTTTGCGAGGGGGGTCTTATTCGAGGATTTGCGGTAGGTAAATTACCACTTAAATACAATTGGGATGACGCTGTGGCCGTGGCAGTTTGTGAAAATTTCTCCGAATTCAAAGACGTCATTCAGTATTGGTTTCACTGATTTGTTGCTTCGATAACGGCCTATTTGGTGTGTGGGGCAATGATGGGCTGGTGCCATGGTGCTGACAAAATTTCAATGTCTACAATGCAGCTGTTTTTTTGACCTTTTTGTCTTTGTTGCCATTTTCTTAACATGGCGTGTATGCAAGGCCACCATTTTTCCCAGTGTATCACCGTGGATACATTTAGGTAGATGTTTTCCGGTTGCAACCTGTGGTCATGTGATCGACTGGCTGCGTGTGGCAGGCACGTTGCAGACCAGCACCTCGGTGCCGCCGTGCCGCCACTGGGCTCCAAGGTACGGCCAATTCACGGCTTTGCGGCGGTGGTCGCGCGGGCTCGAGACCGATCTGCATTGCGACGTGCGTCTACGTGGCACGCGTGTTTGCGCCGGCACGAGGGCCTAGTGTAATCTGTACGCACCTGCTGTGCGTGGTGGACGTGGACTTGGTCTTGGTGCGGCGGGTGAGCTTGCGCCTGCGGCTGGGCATGCTGCTTGACGACGAGCGAGCGCCGCGGCTGACGCTCACCGCCGTTTTCATAGTTCTGCATTCGACAACATATTGCGGGCTCAGATACCTATTTCTAAATGTATTGACGCTGCGCACACTAGTTTACTGCTACAGTTTGCTAACCTCATAAATCGGCTTTGAACGCATTTGAGTTTACCTGAATGAAGTATCTGGCATGGCAACTGCAGTAGGTGGAGATTAAGAATAACTCATTCCAGTCAACTCAACTGTGTTCAAAGCCGATTTATGAGTTTACCAAAATCTGGCTGTAAACTAGTGTGCGCACACGCGATCGGTGGCTCACCCGACGCTCGGCTCTCTGGCGGTGTTCGCGTCGCTCCGCTCGTCGGCGAACGGCGGCGGCAGCATTGGCGGAGAGACTCGGCCACCCGCGTGCAGCTGGTCGAAAGCTATCTGGCCGGTCTGGCCGTACTGTTGCAGCGCCTTGAGCAGGGCGTCGACGCGCCGCCGCCGCGCTTCCAGGCAAGGGGTGGAATGCCGCTTATGGTGGTGGTGCGACGTGCCCCGCGTAGAACACGACTGTTAAGTGGGCAAGTGGGCATGATTTTAACGGTTTCACACCCACTACACAAGAACAGACCCGCCCGCGCCTGGGCGCGCGTGACGAAACGCTTTTGTACCGCGGCACATCGACCTCGCCGGCCTGGAGCACGCTGAGCAGCTGGGGCGTTTCGCACGGGTAGGGCCTAGTACTCATCTAAACCCGCTACTCATCTAGACAAGCCACTCATTTAATTCTGTGCGGGCGGTGCAGTACCGTATTTCCTCGAAATACCCCCCCCCCACCTCGTTTGACCCCCCCCCCCCTCTCGAGACCACTATGAAACAATCACCCCCCCCCTCGAAATACCCCCCCCCAAATTCAGTGCAAAGAGAACGTACATGACAAATACTGCAGTTTGTGTTCTGCGTAGTGCAGAACACACGTTAAAATAATGTCGGAATCACGTTAGAACAGTGTTTATACCATCTACGTACTAATATTAGTCTACAGGAGTCTTATGTCAGTTATTGATGCATTTTTCTACCCCAGCGCACATCACAAACAACGATTTTGTACTAGGATTTCAAAAAAGTTCTTGTGAAATAAGCACCCCCCCCTCGAAATACCCGCCCCTCGTTAAACCCCCCCCCCTCTCGGGAGCACTATGAAACAATCACCCCCCGGGGGGTATTTCGAGGAAATACGGTATATAGTGCTGCAACGCATGAGCTACCTGCCCGCTACTCATCTATACCCCCGGATATAGACGAGTAGTGGGAACAGTTGAATGAGTGAGGGTCTAGATGAGCAACGGGTTTAGATGAGTACTGGCACAGGGTCGTGTCACACACGGCAGCCGGCGCATTCTGCTCACCGCAGACACAGATGGCACATCCGCATTTGCATCCGGCGACGCACGGCTTGAATAAGTGCCCCAGGCCGGGGTGGCCAGTGTTTACTAGGATCAGGTGCACCAGCGCCGCAGTCAGCAGACACACGATCCACAGCATAAGTACCTGCCACCAAAAGGGATCATCTATAGGTGGGAAATACGCGGCAGCTCCAATATCGAAAAGGCGCCGCAACTAGGGTGTCATCTTTCCTTTCCCAATGGCAATATTTTTACCTTTCCGTTCTCCGGCAGCCAAATTTTTTTACCATTCGGTTTTCAATTAAAAATTATGTTTTCCATTACATTTTATGACACCCTAGCCGCAACAGCCGATGGCCAACCCCATCTCGAATAAGGATTCAAACGGGGTTAACTCTACAGGAGCGGGATAGCTGCGTTTTTTTTCTGGATCGGAATTGGGGTTTCAAGATCGCTCAATTCCGAAAATCATCGGGAACGCGGGATCCCGTTTGAACCCTATTGCCAATCCACTGATTGCAGATACCTCGCTGGCCATGGTGTCCGCTAGTCGAATCAGCTTCCGTTCAGTGTTCAAGGCCAGCCGCCAGTGTCGTTGTGTGCCAACCGTGGGTTATGTTGCGTTTTTAAATAGTGAGAACGGAAAACGTTTTGGCATTAATTTCGTGCGTTGACTGGATTTGATTGAATGCCCACCGGCGCTTCCCAAAAAAGCGTGTGCGAGCACATTGGTTGGATTTTATATACCGTATTTGTTTGAATAATCCCCCCTAGGGTTGGCAAGAGATTTTTTTAAGCGATTTTTTTTTTAATTCCGATTTTTTTTTTTTAATCGCAGCCCCTGCGCCGATTTTTAAAAAAAAAATCGCTGGGGAAAAAATTTTGTACTCATGCACTAGGTAAAACGCAAAAATTTTGCGCGCATGCGCGCAGTTTCATGCAAGCAGTCTACCAGTTGTTTTTTTCATCGCTTTTACAAGCAATTTGGTGGTGTAGCACCCATTTCTGTGTGTTTTTAAGCATGTAGGGTGGGCTGTGAATCATTGGGGGGTAGTATAAATTGTTTTGCTATGTGTTTTCTTAACAAACATGAATGGAAATGCATTCATGTTCACTTCAAAAAGGATTGTATTGTGTTCTCAGTGAAAACAAGCCATTTCTGCAAACAAAATTGCTAATGGTCGATGAAATTTGATTCACGCAGCAAATACAACAATTTTATTACTTTTAAACTTCAAAATAACTGACTTTTAAGGTTTTCCATAGCTGTACAGTACTTATATTACCACAGAAAGAATAACTGTACACTGCCTATCAATTTACATGTATTTTATCACCCTCAGAGGCGATTTTCGAGTGAAATGGGACTAATTACGACCCCAGCGATTTTTATTTAAAAAAATCGATTTTTTATAAAAAAATCGGGGTCGTTAAAAAAATCGATTTTTTTCCAACCCTAATCCCCCCGTTAGACAAAAGAATAATAATATCCCCCTTAAGGCATATGATCAATCTGTTCTTAAGCCATATGATCAATTTGTTATGTCCAATTTGAACAAAAATGGCATTGTTATCATGATAATAAGCGTACTTTGTGGCATAGTTGATAGAAGCATGCTTAAATGTTTTTACTTAATAATAATTCTTCCCCTTCAATAATCCCCTTCGAAGTTCCCCCTGAAAGGCCCCACACACGCTAGTTGACATCGACACCAAATGTCAACTGGTTCCGTTCCTAATTCAGATATTGCGTTTTTTTGACATGTAAAAAAAAATTTCAGCACCAACTTTACTCGGAACTTATAAAAATTCAACTTTTTACTTTACTCAGTTTAGTATTTCAAAACGGAAAAATAGCTTTCCCATTTATTTGAACGTCGTTCGTCCACTCGTCAGCAAGCTTTGAATCGGGATCGGCACCAGTTGACATTTGGTGTCGATGTCAACTAGCGTGTGTGGGCCCAAAGAACCTGGTGAACATTAATTCCCCAGGGGAATCATTGGAACAAATGAGGCATCTAGTTCCGAATGTCGGTATCTCCATCATTTTAGGTTTTTCCAAAATTGCATTTGAAAATTCAAAGTTGGCCCGAGCGGGCAACTTTAAAGTGACAAGTCTTGCCCAAGACTTTTTGAAAAGCTTATGGAATTGTCTACATTTTCCATATTTTAAACCCTGCGGCCGGCGTATATAGCTAGAGTTATGATGATTTGATTGATAGCAGGTCAGCAGATTCAGTGGAGATACCCTGTTTCGAGTGATTTTTTTCAAAAAAATCACTCGAAACAGGGTATCTCCACTTAGTACATGGGATCAACAGGCCCGGTTGTGCTGCCGTTCTGCTGGCCCATGGCCCCACTTGAGAGCAAATTTCTTACCTGAGAGCAGTGGAGATACCCTGTTTCGGACAAAGACTTTTTGGAGATACCCTGTTTCCGACAAAGATTTTTTTGGAGATACCCTGTTTCGGATGATTTTTTTCAAAAACTGGTTTGGAATTCTATACCGTAATTCGGATGATTTTTTCTGTTTTGTATGGGAATTTGGACTGTTTGCGTCAAATCTATACCGTAATTCGGATGATTTTTTCCGTTGGTGGAGATACCCTGTTTCGAGTGAAATTTTTGGTGGCTCTTTTTGGAGATACCCTGTTTCGAGTGAATTTTTTCCAATTTGAGGGTGCAGATACCCTGTTTCGGATGATTTTTTTTGTTTTTTTTCTAAAAATCGGCATATATATATCTCGGGAACGGTATAAGATATTGAAAAAATTCTTTTGCTATCATGAAGAAATAAGTGCACTTATCACAGATCCGCACTTAACTCATTTTTTTACACTTTGGTCTTTACCGACATTCGGAACTAGATGCCTCAAATACGGTAAATATGTTTGAATACAATAATATTATGTCAGGAATTGTTGGTGCATGTTAGCATGCAGAAATAGAAACTTTGACACCAAAGTTCCACAAAAGCAATGAAAAAAACCCAGAATGTTTATTTATGTGTGAAACTGTGCTTGCGTAGAAAATTTTGCCGCAAAAGTTGTAAAATATCTAGTGAATTAGTGACAGGATTCGGCCACAATTAAAAAACAGGTTTGATGCTTGTGCTTCCAAGAAAAAAATGTTTAAAAATGGTTAGAAGAGCTCCAGTCATCCCTAGCTCAAACAATAGGGTC
This sequence comes from Sphaerolaimus hirsutus, assembly GCA_964036195.1. Taxonomy (NCBI): domain Eukaryota; kingdom Metazoa; phylum Nematoda; class Chromadorea; order Monhysterida; family Sphaerolaimidae; genus Sphaerolaimus; species Sphaerolaimus hirsutus. The sequence goes on along the minus strand of OZ038452.1, from coordinate 17,682,833 downwards.
TAATACTTATGGTGCTTTGTAAAGTATTCTGAATATGCAAATTGTACAAGAAAGAATTGGGGCCAGAAAATTGGGGCCATCAAGGACGTAGCCAGGGGGGGGGGGCGGGGGGAGCAAAAAATGTGCCAGAAATGGCACTTTCCGAAGACGATTTTATCGACAGTTTTAAAAAATTTTGCGCGCAAGCGCGCATTTCCGCTTCACAACATATATTTTCGGTTGACTGGTCTCCGCGGCCTCAAAGTCAGTGAAAATGGACTCAATTCGTGTCCATGTCGCTCTAAATGCCTGTAAATTACAGACGTATACTGCTGTTTTGGCGCCAATGCCAACGCCAGTGGCGCCATGGAGTGGCGCCAACGAATGGCGCCATTCCCCTACTACAGGGGTACAATTTGGGGGGGGGGGGCGCCGCCCCCCCCCCGTTCGCCGGGCTCCGTATACAATCCGCCCCCGCTCAAAAATCCTGGCTACGTCCCTGGGGGCCATAAAGTGTCATTTAGGTATTTAGTATCTGTCGACTATACTTTCCGCCCTGTCCATGGCTTGACTTATATTTGCTCGTGGGAAAAGTGAAATATAGAGTTCCAACAGGCTAAATTGGTGGTCGATTTTTGGCATGTGGTCGAGTTTTATAGTATAACTATGTGTGAAAAGTGTAGAAACTGGAACGCATGTCTGCCGAAGAATACCGCTAAAAAGTGTTGAATATTGACACTATCAATATCGTGTCAAGCCAAGTGCTTCTGATAGAGTATTCCAGCGGTTGTATACCAAACCTTCATTCTTTCGAAGTATAAAAATATAAAAAAATGCACTACTTACTTTATCACACTAATTAAACTATTGTCTGTTTTGAAACTGCACCACCTTCACAGTTGGATGATACACATCGGGCATCAACAACCGTAAAACCTGATGCAAAATTACCGCGGTTAACCCCCAAATCCTAAAGGCCCCATCACCTTTTAAAAACACGGGCAAGCTATAAAACATATCACTTCCATGCACACTTTTCTTTTTCGGTGCAAATCTGAACTGCGTGTGACCAATTTCACGCGGATCAGACAATTGAGCCAATGATCTAACAAAAACACTCTCAACCTCATCGCAGTGAGGCTTTAACCGGAGTTCGTCCAAATTCCGGGTGATGTGCGCCAGCACCGGCACCACGGACTCGTCAAGTTTCTGGAATGCAGTGTGCATTGATTAAGCTTCCACTAGAGCACATGGGCCAGTTCCGCAAATTGAGAAGAAAATGGCAAATGCGAAGTGAATTGAGAAGGAAATTGGGAAAAGCGAAGGGAAGTTACTTTTTATTTTTATTTTTTTTACTTCGCTTTTGACAATTTACTTGCCATTGCACTTAGCTTTTGCCAATTTTCTTCTCAATTCACATCGAATTTGCCATTTTACTTCTCAATTTGCGGAACTGGCACCAGGTAAAGATGCACGTACGCACAGATGTCAGCGAGGGATTCATGCAGCCCCACGTGTCGACAAACTCTGGTTTGAGGTGCAATTCTTCCCACGATTCTCGCAGCGCAGCATCTAGACTGCTCTCGCCCTCTTCGATACGTCCACCCGGGAAGCTTACCTGCAAATGCCCATGCATATATATATTCACACAATACTTAACTTTATCACCATAAAAGCACTGTACTTCAATTAAAGACAATGTCAATGTCAAAAGTGGGGTTGGCACTCGTTTTTTTCAACTGATTTGTATTTTAAAAACCGATCATTTTAAATCACAGGGTGGAAACTGATCTATTTTCTTTATCAAAAGGCAAAATTTCTGGTAAACACTACACAAGCATTTTGTATTTAGTATTTTTTATATTTTTCCTGTAAAAACGCTTTAAAAACCCACCTGTCCCCTATGGCTGGGTATCAACTTGGACCTCTTAGTGAGCAGTACACTCGGCTGGTCGCCGGCCATTATCAAAGGAACCAGTACAGCGAATCTGGTCGGCACGCTGTCCTGCGATAAAAATTGGCAACTGTCCAAAAAGGAACTTTGCTGGCAAATCAGAAACCGTGATTCTAACGTGATGCTTTGTAGAGCGGACGGAGTGGGCGGCGGCCAACTGACGCACGCACCGGTCGCGATGTTGTTTTGAAAACATTTGCGAGAACTGACATTCGACCGGCCGGACTACCCTCGCCATGACACTTTTACCACAATTTTTGAGTGATAAAAAGTTGTACAATATTTTCTACGCTGTCAAACTCAAGTTGATAACAAAGTTTTTCAGATCGTGGAATTTCGTGCAGTCTTCACTTCTTTATTAGGAGATTCAAGCAGTCTATAATTTGAAGCAGTCTCCCAAAACGCGGCCTCACTGGGGTATTCGACCCCTGTTGCAAAGTTGTGAACCAGAGTACGAATGGGTAACGAAAAATGATTTCGCAATCACTCGAAAAAAGAAAAAAGTTGGACGACTTCCAATGGCCCTGAATTGCGCTCGCAGTTGTTTGCGAATAAGAGCCACAATTCGGAGATGCTGTTTTCACAGCGAAACAGCAGCTTCAAGTGGTGCTGACGGCAGCGCTCATCCGGACATCCTCAATCCAGACACACCCAAAAATAGAGTCTCCCTTCTGGAGGCTCTGGAGGGTTCTGTCACGCTGCATAAACCAGGTAGGTAATTATATTCCTGTTAAGTGATAAATAAAGGCTACCTTTTGTGATTGTTTTACCTCCTTGCAGGTCACATGGTCGTATTGACGAAGCCATATGGAATCAGTTGTTTCGGTCTGTGGATTTTGTTAAAAATATAAATATGTGCTCGTTGAACTTTGGGTCTGCTCGTCAGGGGTATTCATGATTTTGACCCTCTGCGGGTTGCATCGATAGCAAATCGCTCCACCGGAGGCATAGATAGCTGAAAGACTGGGGGTTGGATGTAATAAGGAACATGATTAAGGTATTTTGAAAGTGAAAATCTATAAAAATGTAAGAAAGTTAACGATTTCGAGCAAAAATTGGGGTAAAAATAATAACAATAAAAGGGTAAAAATGTCAAAAGTCGCTCCAGATAGACAGATAAATAGTTGGCCTATTCAGAGGATCGTAGCCAAAAAATTGCCTCCAGGATAGATAGATAGCTGGTGATTTGGGGGGAGGTAACCCCAACCCCCCTTTCCCTCCCCTGCTGCTCGTCATGCTACGTGGACTCCGCCCAATCATCTACTTTCACTTTCACAGGTCACGGCGGCGGTGGCGTTTTGAAGGAAACACCAGGCGAATTAGATAATGACTACGAAAGTTGGCTTGAGAACAAACAACGACCCAGTAGCAGTTACCTGGCTGAGAATTCGCCGCACATGACCGTGGAGTCTTGCTGCGACGATTTGCTGCATGTATTTGATGAAGATCGCCTTATTATAGCCAAAGGTTTGCCCAGGTGAGTTGCTTTCGTAGTGAGTGGGCGTTGGGTTTGTTTGAAGATGTTGGAATCTTAGATTAGCACTAGAAGTTTCACTCTCCCGATTATGGATGACAGGAATTTCTTCAAAAAATAAATATTTAAAAAATACAATCACGAAACATCACAAACTACTGCAACTCTCTGATAGACCTACCTATATATTTATGTCGATTCTTAGCTAGGGATGGCCGGAGCATTTTTCAACTTTTTTTCAAGTCACTTTTTTTAAAGCGCAAGGACCCCAAAAAGAATTTTTCTGGAGTTATAACATTTTGTTGAGGTTTGTTGTGGGTAACCCTCCCTAAAATCGCAGACTATCTATCTACCCCAGGACCTTTTCAAACGTTTTTTGACGGGGTCGTAAAATGGCCGTTTTTCTTTCCCCAATTCTATCGGTGTAATCCAATTTGTATCAGTTAACACAGTAGTAATTGTATAGGTAGCATAATTTTATTGTTGTAGATTTTCAAGAAAGATTTATTCGTTTTTATGTTTTTTCCGGGAGAAGTACACGCTAGTAAATATTTACCGTGCCTAATTTTTGTTTTCCTACCAGGTCTATGAGTGGGCCGATTATATTGGCGTGTAGCGACTCGTCAGTGTCCCGTTTGAGAAGTAGCATAAGCAGTGCGTCTCGTTTGCGTTATGAGGAGTCCATGATGCGAGCTGTGTGAGTTTTTCTACCTGAGCAAGGTCATGGTGTTGGGTGGATAAAAAGACTCTGTGCCTGTAGTCATGTAGACTATGTGTACTGTGCCAGTACTCATCTAAACCTGCTATTTGTCTAGACGCTGCACTCACTCAGATCTACTCACTATTCATCTACACCCCCACAGCTGCGGAGGTCGAGCAAAGTGCTCTGCATCACATGCATTTTTTACGTGTGTGCGCACTGCTTGGCGGCTTCGGGGGGAGTAGTGGGTAGATCTATATGAGTGCCGGGTCTAGATGAGTAGCGTTCTTACATGAGTAATGAGCCTATGTCGGTCTACATGACTAGCAGGCTTAGATGACTGGGTTTAGAGTACCACATGCTGGAATAAATTGAGCGCAAATTTGACCTAGGGAGTGCCAAAAAATGTTTTTAACGACCCTGTTTTTTTAAAGACAAATTTTTTTAAACATGTTTTTTTATTTAATAAAATGGGTTTTTTAAAAGCTCGCAAATATGGTTTTGGGTCAACATGTACAGGTATGTCAGACAATTGTCAGTACTTTGTGATGCTAAATATAGCCATAGAATGGCTGTGGGGCCATGGGATAGGATTACAAGTGGTGATTTCTGTCAAAAATATCCATTTTTGTCGACATGTTACATATATCGCCTTTTGTCGAACGTTCATGACTTTAAGTCAAGTTTTGCATGGAATCGTGCTTAAATAAGCTTATAAGAGAAGGCTAATACATTGACAGTGATGTTTCACGCTGTAGAAGTATGTGGGAGCACATTGGCTAGATATTATATACTACACTAACATATCACGGCTTATTATTACACAATAACATGAACAAATGGATCCTTTCACACTAAAAATACCAATGAAAGCAACCACCAATGGTAATGGGTATGTGAAATTGCGTGCTTGCGCGCAAAAAAATGCAAAATACCTAGTGTTTAGTACTAAAAATGTGGCCAAGGTTTTTTTTTTAAACGGTCTTTCTTAAAATAAAACGTTTTTTTACCTGTATTAGTCGGGACACAATACAAAAACTAAAATACATAGTGCATAGTACAAAAAGTTTTTGCAAAAAAACGGTTTCGATGCCTTTGTTTTATTATTTAAAAAACATTGTTTTTAAAAAAATGACGGTTAAAAAAAACATCGGCCATCCCTGATTTGACCCAAAGAATTCTTAACACTACAATAACGGCGTTCGCGTTTTCCGGGCGCAGAGTGATATGCGCCGGTGTACCACCGTTGGCGGAGTCATCTGACTTCATCGCCGCGCGCAGCACCACCGTGGGCGGAATCAGAGTGGTTAGTCAATTGTCGTTGGCGAGTTCTGCGTGCGTTCATTGTCCACGTTTTTCGAATCACCCGGACTTACCTAAATCAAACAGAACGCGATCTGGCCCGACGCCCGTAATGTGAGCAAACGAATGCGGATGCGCGGCCTTATCAAGCGGGACTTCTGCTCGCACAGGGTGCTCGCGGTCGCGCCCGGCGGCGTCGCCAGCCTGCTCGAGCTGGCTTTCAACAAGTGTCCGTTTCGATTTGTTGTTCATTAACACCTAACGTGGGAAATAGTGGTGAAGTGGTGTCATTTGAGGCGCAAAGCGCGCCGTGCCACGGTGCCATTGGCGTTTGACGCCCTTTTTTTCTGTGGCGCCCGGCGCACTGTTTTAAAAAGCGCGACGGCGCTTGGCGCCCTTCTTGCGTGGCGCCTAGCGCTGCGTTTCAGAATGGCGTTTGGCGCTCTTTTTCTGTGGCGCTTGGCGCCCTCTTTCCTGATGGCGCCTTTGACACTTGCGTTTTTTGCCACTTTTCCACCACTCGTTGTAAATAGAATGCCTTTTGCAGTTTTGCTGTTCCTGCCGCGGTTCTACTTGGCGGCACAGGGTGCGCCCACCTTGGGGGATCATATGGCCACTTTGCACGTACAGAAGATCTTAGGCAAGCCCGTCATGGTGAAGCCTAGCGTCCAAGCGATCTTGGGTGACACGACGCGACACGTTGATCGGTGAGCACTTTTCTGCTTATATAAATATACCGTATATCCTCGGATAAGTCCACGGGGGAGTAATATTTTGTCTGATATTTTAGACTGGGGAGTTATTATAGGGTGTAGTTTATTCCGTCAGAATTTTTCATAAAATGGATTAGCATTTTTCAGCGAAAATAGGGTTAAATTTGTTTCAAAGTTGGATTACAAATTCCATAATTAAAGCAAAGAAATCAATACTATTGAAGATCAACTGCAAAATAATACTTAAAATTTACAGAATACACGCACAAAACATATTTCATACATGTGACATTTTTCATACCCATCAGGGGGGTTAGTTATTCGAGGGGAGGAGTTATATTTTCCTAACTAGTGGAGGTATTCGAGGGGGGGGGGGGGTGTTCGACGATATATGGTAAATGGTTGGATAATGCAAAGTGACCGTTTGTCGCCTACATGACCGAATATCACATTAAAATAATCAGCGAGTTCCTGTCCGCGCTGCGACTTTCGCCGGAGCAGTACATGGGGCAACTGCCCATGTTCTTCCACGTGTCTCGCATTAACTTGCCAGCGGTTGGTAAAGGCAGCAGAAAAAAACAACTGCCCCCTCTGGTCCTGCGGTCGCCGCCGCCCGCGCATTTCGTAGCCTGTTTGAAGTTATTGGACATGTTTGATGCATGGCAGAATTATGAAGATGGTCAAATTGCTCAAATTGAGGCGATGTTTGAAGCGAGTGCGTGATCGAAATTCTAGTTGTTTTTCGTGTGTTTATAAAAAGAAGGTTCCCAATTAACAGCTCATCTAAATCCAAATCCGTTCGCCTCAAATGAACATCTGATCGCTGTTTGCTTTGTTCGTTCTTTGCATTTATTTACATTGTAGATATTTCTAGTTAATTAGAGTCGACTACGATTGGAAAGCAAACGGTGTCCAATCCAAGTCTGACACCCTTCTACATGGTAATTACAATGCATCCTGCTTCTGCCTTTAAGGACGTCTTTATAGCCGTGTTTTCCAAGTAGCAAAGTGACTTGCAAATATTTAAGTGCATCTCAAAGCAAAAACGTTGTACAAACACAGCGCCAGATAGGAAACCCCCTGAGAGCCTCTACGACCATTAAAAATGACAGCCATTCTACGAGCGCCGTAGTTGCCAGCCATGTTGCTGTAAGCCAGGGCAAACTTCTTTTGGCACTACCGGTAGTCTTATTTGAGGCAGCTTGCATGACACTCCTCGGAGTTTGTGCAAATTATACCTAGTTCCTTTATGATATACAAACACAATTATTCACCAGTGGGGTTGGAATTTTTTTTATCAAGAACCCAATTTTAACGCTTTTCAAAACCACTTTTATAAAATCCATAATATAATGTCTGGCCGTTTTACAAATTCTTTCAGGCCACTTCGAAAATAGCTAACCTCAATCTAATTTTTGGAGAGAAAAAATTAATGCGCATGTAAAAAGGTGATGATTTTTCATCCCTAATCTTACCAAGGTATGTACCATATGAATATACCTATATATTTATATAATATATAGGTATATATTTAGGTAAAAACGGTAGAGACGGTATTTAGGCATAAATGTATCAATATATTCAGGTAAAAGATGTGAAACGCTAAATTTTCAAGAAGAACACTTAGTGCCTCTTTTCACGTGTTTGGTTTGCTTTTAAAAAATGCCTTTTTTGAAATGCATTGTCGGTCACAAAATATCTGTATTTGAGGCGTCCAATTCTAAAAGTCGACAAGTCCAAAATATGAATATTTCGAGTTAGGCCCGGAAACGTCATCTGGGGCTACTCCCGCACATTTTTCATTATTTTCCATAAATTTTTTGACCTCAAATGCCTATATAGTGTCGAATTTGACATTTTTGGGCAAAAATGCAAAAAAATTGCGCAAGAAGTCGAGAAGTCTACTTAGCTTTGGACTAAAAGTCGACAAGTCCATCCGTCTTCATTTTTGTTGGGGAAAAAAGCAATAAATGTGATAAGTCCACTGCCAACCCAATTCTAAAAGGCGACAAGTCCATAATTTTCATAAAAGGCTGTTTCATCATCCCCGGGAACAAAAATGTTCTCGCGTGCAAGAAGTCGACAAGTCTATTTCCATCCCCAAAACAAGTTTTGCTCTGACTGAATGGAATTTTATGGACACCCTATTTTTGACATAGGTTGAGAGCAGGGGCTGAAAATATGACACTTTATTGTCAACATATGGAACTTAATGGAAAGCATGAGAGAGCTAAATTGGACAGGCCCCGCGGCCGCGGGCCTGGAATTGGATTTGAAACTTAAAATACGATTTACTCAAAATCGCATTTTGTGGACTTGACGACTCTGCCCCATCGATGGGTTTTCTGAAGTGATTATATCAGCAGATTAGTTATTTTAATACGGAACCATATCGCTAAAATTACCATTACCTAAAGTTGCATGGACAATAAAAGAAAAATATGGGTTCTGATATCTGCCCTACCACTGGTCTTCCCATGCAAAATTTGGTATTTGGTGCCAATGATTACCGCTATCGCGTTGTAAATTTGGCGAATGGGTTTCAACACAGCGACAATAACTCATTCTTATTGCGAGTTGGCGTATTTGCTCACAGTGACATGAATGAACCCTGTGCTCTGAGGCAATTGGAAAGATACGGTAACCTTGTGATTTTTAATACTGTAAAACGCAATGGCCAAACGTACCTGGGGGCAGTCCCGAACCCTGTAAAGTCAAGTGTCAAATCAAATGTCATGCGAAATCTTAATCGAAAGAAAGTATTACAGAAATTTTGACACAGAACCACAATTGACAAATTTGTATGACACTGCATGACAATTGACACATTCGTATGACAATTTTGATGACATTTGACACTCGACTTTACACCTCACAGAGCTTGGGACTGGCACCAGGCGTGAATCCATGAACAAGTTTCCTACAGCAACAATGGGTAAGTTCTCCAAAAAAACACTTTGTGTTTTGAGTTTTTCAAAAATGAACACCTGTGTTTTGATTTTTTTCTCAGAAAAAAAACTTAGTGACTCTGTTTTTATTTCTGTTTTTTTTGGGTATGGTATGGAAGAAACACTGTATGGAAGACTACGGAATTGATTTGAACTACAACTATACTTAAACATGTGAAAACTTAAATTGTCAAATCCACCAGGAGATGTGCATGCCATCTTTAATTTCTTTTTTTGTTCCATCAAAAAATATGAATACATTATGCACATATTTACATACTATACATGCATATCTTATCTTGTTTAGGTTAACTGAATTCATGTGCATCCAACCTCTTCGCTGGAAAAAACTCAAAAAAACTTTTCTGTGTTTCCATGTTTCTGTGTTCACCAAAAAAAACCCAATTGAGCTTTGAGTTTTTAAAAATTGGTGAGTTTCCATGTTTCTGTGTAAAACAAAAACACAGAAACTCAATGAGTTTGTGTTCAATTTCTGTGTTTTTTCCATCGTTGTCCTACAGCGTTTTAGGTACCGTATTTCCTCGATTTACCCCCCCTTCGAATTAACCCCCCCTCGAAATACCCCCAGGTGTTTTTGAGCTAGGTAGAAATAAAACCCCCCTCGAAATACCCCCGTCATGAATTATGTACATGATGTATGCAATGTACATGGTGTATATATCGGTCGCAGTTTGCGTCACAGCTACACATATACTAGTTTGTGTAGCGATGGACGTTGATATGTCCAAATATACCTTACTTGGACACGTTGATTACCTGTTTTGGGTACATAAAAGCGTACTCTTTACTATGAATTTCGTGAAAATTTCTGACGAAATAATAACCCCCCTCAAATAAGCCCCCCTCGAAATACCCCCCTCAAAATTTCCACTCTGAAAAAATAAACCCCCTGGGGTATTTCGAGGAAATATGGTAAATACATTTTTCAACTGGAAGTAATCTTCCATTAAATATTTAAAATTGATCTTCAACGCTGAAATTGACAGGAACCCCGAAAAGGTACTTAGTTTACGGTTAAATTCTACTAAAATCCTGATATTCCGACTGTATTTTTGTGCTGTTTTGCCTTTCACGATGATCATGTTGCAGGTGCCATCAAAAGGGATGCCAATTGCAATTGGCCCGGTGCGAGTCTCGAGTCTATCCAATTACTGTTTAGATTCTTGCCCTGGAAAGTCCAGATGGTGATTTTTTATGACATACTTCCCTTTGGGTGAGCATTCCATCTGATAGGAAAAGGCAAACAAGAAAAATCTGACAAACTTTTTCATTCCCACTGCGAAGTGTCGTCGGCAAAAGTGGCACTGTCACAGAGAGGTCCTTGATGGGACTACTGCACAGGGGCGCCATCGACGTGCTCTCCGAGGAAGGTTACGAAAACCCAAACAGAAAGCAGGAATTTCAGTTTTCACAGAGCTTTTTCATGCGCGAGCACTATGCCGCCCTCACCACGACCAGTCCTGCAGATCAGCCGATAAACGGCGCCAATAACAGATTATTTGACGTCGATTTTAGCAGCTTGGGCATGTTTGGTCCACGTGTTTGGTTGGCGATGTTCGGCATAGCATTGCTTGTCTTCATTATTGTAAAATTTGTAAAAGGTATGTCGCTATTCTGCGGTATTTCTTCAAAATAACCCTTGAAGTAACACCCTTAACAAATTTTTTGTATTGTACTTTCTGACCGATTACCCTCGTTTCGCTTTGCGGAATGGCAGTAGCTAGCTTAGAACGGTATTTTATAGGGGGTGCATCATTTCACATGCTAGTCACTTCGCATGCCGCCAAAAAGCTCACTTCAAATGCTGTAGTGCATCATTTCAAATGCTAGTTTCAAATTCTCATTTCACTTCTGTATTCGTGTTTAATGGTCATGAAATCCACTTTAGTGCTGCATTAGATGAGCAAGCATGAAGTGATTTAATGGTGGCATAAATACCGTAAATTCTCTAATTGGGCGCCAGGTCTCCAATAATGCACCCTCTCCAATAGTGCGCCACCCTTCGCACGTTGTGCGAGTATAATGCGCCCTCTCCAATAATGCGCCACTCTCCAATAATGCACCACCCTAAGAAAAAAAGAAAAAACCGACGTAACGATGTCGCAATCTGCGCAAGCCGCGGATTCCGCGCTTTCAGACAAGGCAGCTGGCAGTTTGCAAGAGCACCAGCCGCGTCACTACTAGTGATGTAAAGGCACCGGGGTACTGGTGCCCCGGTGCTGGGCACTGAAGGGCACCAGCACCGGTGCTGGTGCGGTGCCCTCACAATTTTCAGAGGTGCCCTGTCGGTGCCAGTGCTATTTTTTTCAGAATAGCACCGGTGCTGGTGCGGTGTGGTGCCCTTTTTTGAGGGTGCCTTTAGGTGCTAGCACCGGCCAGAAAAAGTGGGGCACCGGGAAAGGCACCAGCAGGGTTTCAAGGGCGTGAGATGCGGTTTATTCCAGGACATGTGTTCATGAAAAAAGTGACCCAATCAAATTCACATTGAACATGTGCCCATGGCCACTTTTTTATTGTTTATCTTTTGACAAACATAAAAATAGCAATTTTAAAGAAAACAATTATTGATTCTGAGTGGGATAAAAGTCATTCCGACGTGTCAGAAAGGAGTGATGTTGTTAAAATCAAACAAATGTCCTGGTCCTGGGGCTGAGTACTCCTGGCACCTGCGAAAGTGCATGGAGTTAGTGCACAATTAGCGCCATGACTCTTTTGGCTTCAGGTGCCATTGCGTTGTGGCACTATTGGTGCTCAGCACCATGGCAGTTGGCGCATTTGACGCTGCCCACCATGTCCTGGCACTTTTAATAACACTACACAAAATTATACCCAGTGCTGTGCCTTTCGGTGCTAGCACCGGCAACCCTCCGGTGCCCTTAGGTGCCCGTGCCATTTTTTCAGAATGGCACTTGTGCCGGTGCGGTGCGGTGGCATTTTTTGGCTGGTGCCCCAGGGTGCCAGGTGCCCTTTTCACGTGATGGGAAAGGTGCCGGTGCGGTTCGGTGCTATTTTTCCTGGTGCCTTTAACATCACTAGTCACTACCGCCACTATACACTGTTTATTGCTTTACAATGTCATCCTCACACTTGAGTTATGTGGTCAGTGGAGTTGTTGATTTCAGGCAAAATATAATGCGCCACTCTCCAATAGTGCGCCCCCTAAAAATGTGTTGAAAACAATAGTACGCCGGTCGCCCAACTAGAGAATTTACGGTACTAAGTGTAGCCTCATGTGAAGTGATGCCTTACAACATTTGAAGTGAGCTTTTTGGCAGAATTTGAAGTAATTAGCATTTGAAGTGGCCTGGCCTCGATTTTATATCCACCCACTCGCAAACTACCACGGGTTGTCCTACAAAGTGTCAAAGTTAAATTTAAAGTTGAGGTCACAGTTGGTGATTCTAAAGGGTAATTTTCCGGTCGAGGTCCTGACATTTGGTCCTATTTTCACTTGAAGGATTTGGCCCGGGACTGATATTTTTCAAAATCTCAGTACTGTGATTCGGGCATCGGGACAACACATGGAATTCAGACAAACTCGTTTGTACCTTAGTTGAGGCGTGCCATTTCATGTAGCGCACCAAGTTATAATGCTGTGTTTAACAACTGAATGTCTCCGAAGGATGCAGGACTTGGGACTTTGTTGTCGGACTTTTTCCTGGTCATTCCTGGAATGCCGCACTGGACCATATCGGCCTGAATGGCTGCCTGACGCCTTTGTCGCTGCTGTGCACTTTGATGTTCGCGATATATGCCAACATGATTCTACTTGGCTTGGTTGTTCCTGTTAGTGTGATCCATTTGAATGTAAATAAGTGTACTTTATTTACATACCGCAAATCCTCGAATGAGTTCCCCTCAAAAAATTATGATGAAAAAATAACTCCCCCAGGGACTTATACGAGGATTTACGGTATGTAAAAAAGTTATATTTACTCTAAGGTGGGATCCGAACACCCCCCCTCTGGATTGGCGCTCAAATGCACTATTTATACTGTAAATCCTCGAACAAGTACATGGAATTTTTGACAGATTATTTTAAGTGGGGAGTTATTCAAGGAGAGGTATTTTTCACTAACATGCCATTGTGTTTCAGGCAAAGCACCTTATTTTCACCAACTTGCGAGAAATGATGCAGCTGATGGAGATGGGTGAATTGAGACTGGTTACTTATGATCAGAATGCACATGTCATAGAGTTATTTTCAGAATATAGTGCTGTGAAAGAGTCATTTTTAGAGTATCCTCCTGCTCGCCTCAGGAAACTTACCCACAGCAGTAACCTAACTGAGTCAAATTTATTTTGGGGGATGGTAGACGCTGGCAAGGCAGTTTATGTTGCGTGAGTTGTTTTGGTCAGCACCCATTTTTGACTTACATACAGGATGCAATACCTTTGGCTATGCAGGGGGTAGAAAGCTGACACTTGATCGGTTACATATACACGTGATATACGATTTGGGCCAATTTCGGAATGCTAAATTTCAACTAAAATTTTCTCTACATCTTATGCTATTGATAGAGATAAACACAATACCGAAAACATTATTTCAATATCCCTTTCTAATCAAATCAAAGGTTATAGCACTTAAAATTTCTGTTTCCAATCAAAAGAAACACCACATTAGAGGTGCATTCACAGTATTAGCGGCCCACACACTAGGTGACACACGTGTGTCAACTGGTCCGTGTCAACTCAGATGTTGGCTTCACGTGTAGCAGACCGATCTGCAAATGCACATGTCGTCTAGGGATGGCCGATGTTTTTTTAACCATCCTTTTAAAAAAATGTTTTTTTTACATAAAAAACACAGAGGCATCGAAACCGTTTTTTTAACATCAGCCAAAAAAATTTGTACTGTGCACTACATATTTTGCCATTTTTTTGCGCGCAAGCGCGCAATTTCACTCCCACTTTACCATTGGTGGTTGTTTTCATTGGTTTTGAGGCATCTTTAGTGTGAAAGCTTCCATTTGTTCATGCTATTGTGTAATAATAAGCCGTGATATGGTACTGTAATATATAATATCCAGCCAATGTGCTCCCACATACTTCTGCAGTGTGATTCACCACTGTCATTGGATTAGCCTTCTCTTATAACTCAATACGAGTGCTATTCAGGGCCGTATCCAGGGGGGGCGGGGGGGCTGCAGCACCATGGCGTCATTCCGCCACTATGTAGCTAAAATTTTAGGGGGGGCTGAGCCCCCCCCCCTCGCCGGCCTCCGTAAACAAGCAGCCCCCCCGCTCAAAAATCCTGTATATGTCCCTGGTGCTATTCCATGCAAAACTTGACTTGAAGTCACGAAGATTCGACAAAAACCGATATATTTTTGACAGAAATCTCCACTTATAATGCTATCCCATGGCTCCACAGCCATTCTATGGCTATACTTAACATCACAAAATACTGGCAATAGTCTAATATACCTGTATATGTTAACTCATAACCATATTTGGGAGCCTTTAAAAAAACCCTTTTTAAATTTGAAAAAATGTTTTAAATGAAAACAAAATGTTTTAAAAAAACAAAACAGGGTCGTTAAAAAAATATTTTTTGGCCATCCCTAATGTCGTCATATTTATTTACAACATTGCCGCATGTGCATTTGGAGATCGCTCCGCGACACGTGAAGACGAAATCTGAGTTGACAGACCAGGGGGCAGTCCGAAGCCCTGTAAAGTGTAAAGTAAAGTGACAAATGTAAAGTCAAATGCAAAGTAAAGTGTCAATCAAAACAAAAACGAAAAGATTTTATTACTGAACTTTGCATGACAATTGACAGTTTACATTGCATTTGACTTTACATTTGACACTTTACTTTACACTTTACAGGGCTTGGGACTGCCACCAGTTGACAGACATGTGTCAACTAGTGTGTGGGCGGCCATTATGGTAAACTCAAATGCACCCGAGGATGATTAATCAGTTTTTGAAATTTTAGTCCTAAAATTAAATATTGGCCAGGACAATAGGTAATAAAACATAAACTTTCAGGGAAGATGCATTTGCGGCTGACGTTTGCATATGCGACCCTATTGTTCTGGAACTGAAGAACTTGAGTCGTGAGTTTATCAATTGCGAGTGAAATCTTCATTAAAACTAAAACATTTTCATATACCGAAATTCTGATAGTGTAAACAAACATCTGGGCCCTAAATTTCTGCCAAATATATGCAATCGATTCAAACTGATGATCAAACTCAAATAAGAAATTTTATTGCCGCAGGTCAATCGTTGCGGGCACACTTCATTTTTAACAAGAATTTTCCCCGTTCAAGGCTAAAAGAATTTAACAAAGTCATTGACAAGCAGCAGTACACTATGTCAGTGATATTCAGCCATTATGACAACGCGCGCCCATTTATTTACTGCAAGCCCGTGAGCGGGGTGGATTTTTTTGAAAATTGAATATTATCATGATGGTGCTGCGAACACTGAAAAAACATGGTAAATCATTCCCAACTTGAACCTAACGCGACCAGTTGCATGAATCTGATGACTGCCACAGCCATTTAAAACTGAGGCAGATGCCGCAGGTGTACACTTCTTAAAAGTCGATAACTCAAAAATTTCGAAAATTGAGTTAAGCTCGGTAAGCAATAAGTTCAACTTAAATTCTGACAGTTTATTGTAATTCCTGAAACTGTACAACAGGCGGCGTGCAGCGGCCCACTGGACACTCGCACAATGAGTTTACGGGATGTCATTCCAATCGTAGCGGCGCTAATTGGTGGATTTCTACTGTCTTCTGTGGTATTTTGTGTCGAAATCGGAGTCAGATTGATCTGGCGTAAAGCTGAAAATGTGAACTATTTGCACTCGATCAATTCCCAGTTTTCAAGCATATTGTTGTTGCTGTTATTGGCATTTTGATGTTCTCAAATATGAGTTAATTTCGAATAATGAATTGAAGGCGCGCGACATTCCACTGTTTTGTGCTAAATACCACAGACTAATCACAGCCGTAGTACCGCGCCAATCCCACGCTCTGTCAACTGATGAATTTCAAGCTGATTTATTCTGATGTTAGATAAACTGCGGCATGGCCGACCGTTGGCCAACTGCCAAAAAAGTGCCAACTTTCTGTTAAGTAACGAATGAATTTTCAGAAGCCCTGCAAACAGTTTCTCAGGATAAAATTTTTTGTCACTTGGATTGACATGGTGTGGGATTTATCCGCGGTGCTGCGGGGACGCCTAGGGAACCGTTAAATACCATCCCAAATGCAACATTCTCTGGCTACTCATTCCGTACGTTGGTCCGCAGAATCGTAAAAGTATACACATGTATTCGAATATATTTTTTTACGTAAATACCTATATCGAAAAACCTATGTAAAATCACACAGGTGTAGGATGATAGATACTGATTCCAAATTTACAAATTTTTGTGTTCTCCAGTTTTTATTCTGCTTGCTCAGCAAATCGCCCAGCACACAGAGAAGATCGTATTGCACATAAAAATTGTGTTGAATACCTACTTCTTCATACGCTGATCATACTGAAAATTACGTCGCGCATGATATGGGCATGCGCTACGCACGCGCCTATAAACGGTCGGATGGGCGCTAGTCACATTCGTTTCTATTCTGCTACATTAATTTGCGTGGCCCGACTGAAACAGTGGCGTCGGTGCGCCGCGGCAGCAGCAGCGCGGCGCAGCGACACTCGGCCGCCTTACTCGCCGCTTCCCACGCCGCCCCTTGCCGCGCGGCGCCCAGTTAGGACTTAGTTGGCGGAAAAACGTAAGCACGCGGCTCCTGCAGGAATTGAACGACCGAAATTTCCCCTCCCCCATCGCGAGATGGATGCCCGTAGGGTTGACAGGCAGCTGTATAGCGTTTCAGTTTTTTTTTTTGCCGTGACCGAGTAAAATACTGAATACACGTTTGTCGGCTGTGTGTGATGGATTACGAGCCTTAATTTGCACTAAATACTATGGCGCGTCGTTTCATCCATTTTGTCGATGTCTGTGGACACGGTGACACGGGTCCCCCGACACACGTTTTTGCTTTCAGGAACTCCCTGGATATCTGAGATATTTCGCCATCAAGAGCAGGTCTCCCGGCCTAGGATCCATGCGCAAGTGGAATATTTATGTAGATACCTACCTAATTTGTTGCTTCAACCCTCGTCGTAGACACTAATTTGCAACGTTGCACCGCTTAGCGCCGGTTCGTATATCATACTAATGGGTCGCTGTCAACTAGCTATGTATTTATGCTGTTCCGACATTGGCCCCTGCCATTCAGAACCATTAACCCCGCTACTTGTAAATGTTTGCAGTGCGACAATTGTCGCACAGCTGCCAAAAAGCATTTTCAAATAAATACAACGTGTTTATGTACAGGCAGCCAAATACACTAATGCTGGCGACCATTATGCAAAACTTTGCGAATTTGATAGACACACGCCGAAAACGGTGGAAAAATTCGCACCGGTGACCGCCGGCTGGTTCATCAACACGTGTTTTTCTGATTGTCATGCTAACTCTGCAACAGAGTTGTTAAAAGTACTGAACGTATTTACGCAGTACTAGAGTATCCGTAATTATCGAGTAAACGTGAATACGTTTAAACAACTATGCTCTGCAATTTAGGTATTTAGGATTTCGTTTTTTTAAGAATGGAACCAGAGTGGGACCTGTCCCACAGCTTCACTTGTCATTGGCTCGATAAGGCTGCATAAACATTCTGCCGTAGTTCAGCAGGGATTCGGATCTTTGTCTGAAATTTGTCGCCTGACAAGGCACCCTAGCGATGCGTGGTTGCCGCCCCCATTAAGTTCCTTTGTAATTTTACCCGGCACCGCTTTTCCAAATGGCATCATTACCGGGACTATGTAGTGTGATATAAATTACTGACAGTACCTTTACCCTAACTACCTTTGTGAGAATGCGCTGGTTTATTGCAGTGCTAGTTTTCCAGTGCCTTTCCACTTTGCGATGCGTGAGCTTTGATTCGGCGAGCATTCCAAAAAACAACGAAATTGCGTTCCGCCATAAATCGTCGCTGATTGTCGGTACGCGGATTGAATATGGCAGCGGGCAGGCCACCTGATTGGAGTGGTTTTTGTCTACTTGCAGCCGGTGCTCTGCGTACACACTGGGGTGTCAACTTTACGTTTTCCATTTTCCGCAGGCAAAATTTTACCGTTTCCGCTTCCGTTTTCTGGCCGCTCAATTTTCCATTTTCCGCCTCGTTTTCCCTTTTTTCAGCTCAACTATTTGTTTTCCATTTCAGCCAAACTGGTAAACTTGCATGCATGTTTCAATTATGTGAAGTTTGTTCCATTTTCCATCAGAATTTCAGCAAATTTTTTTTGTGTTTCCAGCTAATTTCAGCTAATTATTTCCATTTTCCATCAAAATTTCACCTATTTTTTTCCATTTCGATGCAAATTTAGTTTTTCCGTTTTCCGGCCTTTCATTTTTCCCTTTTCCAGCCTTTTTTCCGTTTTCCATTTTCCGGCCAGTTCAAATTTTTTCCGTTTCCGTCTTCCGTTAAGTGCAATATTTTTTCCGTTTCCTTTTTCCAGCAAGTGCAAAAATTTTTTTCCGTTTTCCGTATAAAAATTAGTTGACACCCTAGTACACACCATGCGTGCGTGGCTACAGCTGCGGCTACAGCTGCAGCTAGGTTTGAACCGTTCATTTGTTAGGTGGAGTTGTGTTTCCTTAAATGGTGGGGGAAACAGGGACAGGGTTCCACTGCACGGATTGCCTCTAGTCTTGTTTGTTTCACGGCGCTAATGAATAATTGCATAGAGTTACCGGACAAGCTAAAGCGCGGGACTTCATTTGAAGTTTGAGTTTTTGTGGTGGATTCACGTCACGT
Organism: Sphaerolaimus hirsutus; assembly: GCA_964036195.1. Taxonomy (NCBI): domain Eukaryota; kingdom Metazoa; phylum Nematoda; class Chromadorea; order Monhysterida; family Sphaerolaimidae; genus Sphaerolaimus; species Sphaerolaimus hirsutus. The sequence continues at coordinate 17,663,903 of OZ038452.1, read as the reverse complement.
CCGGTACGAAAATGTGCGGCACACTCTCAATTCGACAAACTCTTCGAAAACCGCACCCAAATTCCATTGCACGCTCAAAATTCGTGTGGTCAGTAAAGCGCGTTGAAAACGTCGCGCGTCTCCACTGCACTCTTGATTCCATCTCGATTTCCCACCGATTGAGCGCATCGTGCCGCAGAAACGGCGTGATTTATTTAACCCCCAGCCGCGGCGCGGCCGGCCGGCGTTCGATCGTTTGTAATATTGCCCGCGGCGCGCACAAGTGGCCGGGCTGCAGCTCCGGGCGCCGTTCAATGTCTGGTCGGCTGCACGGATCGGGTCACGTATGAGAACTTGGCCCTCAGCCCAGTTATCAGATGCGTATTATACGAATGAGAGTGAAAGGTCAAAATTAGCTCAAAATCGCTCAAATTTGCTCCACTTTTCAAATTTACACCTTTATAATCGCTATTTTCATTTATATACATGGTTAAAGAGCTACTGTTAGCCTATTTTATTCATATTTATAGCGTATTTCGAAATTTTGGCCGGCGGCCAAGTTCTCATACGGGGACTCTTCCGGCTGCACTGCGCTGCGCGGGCATGATTGCAACGCGATCGCAAAGACGACTTTCGTTTTTACTGCAAAGAGATAGTCCACTGCGAAGAATGGTTAAACAAATAGATTTAATTTCGGAAAATATTTACCTATTTGAAAGTCGGCGGAATAATGGTAACTGACGCCATCTGTCACATGCTTTAAGCAATTAATATCATCATGCTGAAAGATTATGCAATTAATTGTTCTAATGAAATGTGAGAGCTTTCGAAATCGAAAGGTTTTCGTTTAAAATAGAAAATTTGAACTGAAATTCAAATGTTTAAACACTGTCAGAGGAAAAATATATTAGAAAAATGTGTTCCAAAAGTGCTCAATAACTTTTTTTTGGATATTATGCCATCGTTGGGTGAATTCGTGACCAGTTTGCGGCTCCGGCTCTTTTCCAGTTGTTCGAAATGTTGCGCGCAATGATAAATGTCTCGATTTTTTATGCATAAAAGTGTGTCAATTTATGTGTGTAGTAAAAAAGTTGTCAGTGTCCCCAGCCGCCATGAAGCCGATATGAATTGTGAACTTGTAAACCATTTCTGCTGTGCCGACTTTTTTTAAACTCGCTGCATGCTCCTTTTCCATGACATTCGCAATTGGTGTTATCGTATTTACTCAACTAGTTCAGTTGGTTTTCTCTAGAATTAATAGGCTAGTGGATTAAAGTAAATAAGATGCAGAATTCGGTAAAATTGCATTCATTTCCTATTCATGTAATGAAGATAGCATTAGAAAGTGGGAATCAAATTACTTTTGCATCGGAGCCATCAGCCGAATTGTGCCAACAATCCGGGCGCTTGTACACTCCTGGAAAAAAGTCTTATGCTCTTCGTTTTTTTTGGTACAAGTACAAATACTTAAATGTGGGTTGGTTCGGGGTGACACCTATTTTGATGGGTGCTTATAGTGTCAACCCTCCATAGTAAAAATTTCGCTGGCCCCATGTATATATTCATGGTGTTGGCTTCACTGAACGTGCAGCACCTTTGGCGTTTTATATTTGCTTTTTCTAAAGTTTTTGTATAACTGTGTAACTGAGAATTTTTAAAATTTAGCACCAAAATGAAAACTGCCATCATGACAGCTGGATATCTATCTGCTGACTGGCGGCAAGCAAAGGTTTACAGCAGCAGTACGCTAAATAGTGACTGCAGTCATTCACTTTAAGCCTCAGTCACTACTGGGGAGGGGGGGGGGGGTTCACACATTGTGATTTGTATTAAATATGATTTGTAGTGGTGCAAGTGCCTTCGCTAGCTCTGTTATCCATCGTTTTGTCAAAGTCCAAAAAAACAAAGACTTTTTTCCATGCATTTTTGGACTTTGGACATCCACTAAAAAAGCAGCAATGCATCGATTGAGCTGAAAATCGACATGATGCACAAAGACACCTTAACTTAGCACATGGTATAACGGGTGAACACCAACAGCTATCATATTTCAAATGGGGGGGACAGATAAGAATTTTACTCCCATTCCGGAACATAAAGACTTCTTTCCAGCAGTGTATGTTCGACGGAATTTTCACCATACAATTTTGTTCCCCTTAGGTACGATGACTTTACGTCTTAAATTCGAATGAGAGCAAACGGATTTTATTCAGTTTGACCAGTTAGGTCCACAGTAGATTTTATTCAGGTTGACCTTTTAATGAGAGAACAATCAACCTCTAATGTATTTTTGGTTTGGTGTACATTTCGTAATGTGTTTTAAAGCGGCAGTCATTAAGGACCAGGACGTGTCCAGGGGGGTGGAGGGGTGCAGCCATTAATAGGGGGTAAAAATTTTTCATAGTGGCCATTTTGAGGGGGTATTTCGAGGAGATACGGCATATATATTTTCATAGATATAGAGTGAATTTTTGCCAGCGCCCGCGTGAACGCCATTGCATGGCACCTAGGAATGGCGCCATTCCGTCGCCATTAGAGTACAATTTTAGGGAGGAGGGCGAAAACCCGTAAACAAACAGCCCATCCGTTAAAAAAATCCTGGATACGTTCCTGATGAAGGATGACTCGCGTGTTTCGTTGGACTGCTTCATTACATAAAATTGTATAGCGCAGAGTCTGTCGGTGTTTTTATGTACCGTATTCTCTCGAAATACCCCCCCCCCCAATTTACTGTATATAGAATGTAATGCGGTATGTGATCCGGGAAATGCAGAACACATGTTAAAAGCAATGATTGTGTTATGTTAGAACCGGTTATATACTGTCTACGTACTTTATATAAGTCCATAGAGTGTTATAAATGACGGTTTTTGTTGTATTTTTCGACGTTTGTGTACGTTTCAAACAACAATTGAGTACTGGGATTTCGGAAAATTTATGGCGAAATAATAAACCCCCCCTCGAAAAACCCATCCTCGTTTAAAACCCCCTCAAAATTTCCACCCTGAAAAAATAAACCCCCCGGGGGTAATTTGAGGAAATACGGTATGTAAATATTTGTGCATTTCATCTACTAAACTGAACATTTGCGTGCATCCCGCAAATTCGTTCGTCACTGATTTTTACCGCAACTGCATTAGCGACCCAGCCGATTTTCAAGCAAACCAAACATCGAGCGTCGTGCGGATGACGACATTTGCTGCTTCGCAACTTGCGGCCGCCCACTAGGATCGCGAGCGCTGTCTTCAAGTGTGCAGTTTCCATTATGTTGAGTGGACTGCGCGTGCCTGAAAAGCCGGCCCAGCGGCGGCCAGCGTGCGCTGTGCCGCTGGAACAAAGAGCCGCGCTAGTGGAGCGGCGGCCGCGGCGCATGCAGTGCACTGCATATATCCGGCGCCGCAGTGCGCTGCGTGCGCTCGTCCAGTTCGCCCGGCCGGCTGCGTACTACGCGAGGGGCTGGTGTCATTTTAAATGCTACTCACTTTGTATGCTGGCAAAAACATAGTTTGAGTGCTAAAGTGCCTCATTTTAAATGCTACAGTGCTGCTGTTGACTGTGTCAACTCCAGTGTGTATGCTCCAGTAAGGGGTACCGTCTAATAAGAGTAATTTTAAATTTTAAATTTTGTCTTTTTTGAACATGAAGAAATGAAAAAATGGGCTGCATATAAAGTGAGTTTTTTTTGGCTGCATACAAAATGACTGGCTTTTAAATTGGTCTGGTCCCCTACGCGGCGCAACTCCTCAAAATGGTCCTCTTTTGCTTTGGGTCCTTAGCCCCCCCACGCGTTTTCAGACTGCAACGGCGGCAAGCCACCTCAGACTTTGACGCCCATATTATTAGACTGGGCGTTGGCTGCACTGTACGTGGGGCTGCACCGTCCGTGAACATACAGCATGTCAAGTGTTAAACGAAACAAAGTTATCATGACAAAATATTAATATTTACCAGAAGTGTGTTCTTACATCATGAATGTGATGGGTTTTTTAACACCAATATTTTGCCTATTTTGAAAGTATATGCATTTTGAAAGTATTTTTAAATGCTTTCACACCCTGACCCTGAGTACAAAAGACACAAAATAAAATTTTTTTACTTGGACTAGACTCAAAGGAAAAAAACACTTTTCGCATCAGAAGACTACTAAGGAAGTATTTTTCTCAATTTTTATGTAAGAAAATGAGAAGAAATGTAGTACCTTCAACTTTTGCTCTAGTACCTTAAAAAGTACTTTAAAATTTAGTACTTAGTACTTAGTACTTAGTACTTTCAGTATTAAGTGATTTTTATGCTTGAAAAATATAAAAGGAACATTTCTCAACACTTTTTAGGAACACTTTTCAATACATTAACTAAATATACAGAAAAGAAAAAGTTTATGATTTTTTCCCAAAATATGTAGTGAATCAGCTGCTGTCCATACTCAGATACTTAATAAAAGTACATAAAAAGGGAGCACAGGTATTTTTCAGGAAACGTAAGCATTTTTTTACGGTACCTGTTTATTTTCAAGTAAAAGTGAATACATTTTCGCAACTGTGCATAAAAATTGCAAGAATCAGTAGAATATAGATTGGGTACCTTTCACCGCATGACACGTTGTATGTACAACAAGTATTGTAAGTAGAGCATGTAAGCGGCGGCACCTTGCCGCATATAGCATTATTCTGCCCGCGGCACAACTACTAGCTACATGCGTCCAGCAGTAAATGCTTTCCATGATAATGCCCGTATTTACATCCTAGCCGCCGGGCCGCCCCGTCGAAGCGTGCATGCATAATGCAAATGTGCTGTGTTCTGTTGGCCTCGTGCCTGCGGCGCTACCTACACTGGGTGTCGGCGGCGCCACGCCACTCGCCGACAATTGCAGTCGCTTTTTCTGCAGTTGCAACTTTTTCGACTAAGCTGTCCATAAATGGAATCATTCTTAATCTTGATATTAATTTTGGGCTGCGATTTTTTTTATTTGTTCGATCTTACTTCGGCTATATGGTTCGGATTCACGTACTTTAGACATGTCAATATTACGCTTGAATGTGATTCACGCATATATTTGAATAATAAGGTACATAGGTAGGTACATAGTTAATACATTTTGTTCCGGAATAAGCAGGTGAGGTAAACTTCATATTGTTATTTCGCTATTTATAATTTCTTGTATTTGGTAACCCTCGGTGGAAGATTTTTCTATTTACCTGAAACCTGCAGAGCAATAATATCTCACAACTTGCTCCAAAAATATCCTGTGCAAAGTGTTCTGTGCACAAAATTCTTGATGCAATTTAGTCAAATCGCCGGAGTGCCGAATTTAACTACCGTATTTCCTCGAAATACCCCCGGGGGGTTTATTGTTTCAGAGTGAGAATTTTGAGGGGGGGTTAAACGAGGGGGGGGGTATTTCGAGGGGGGGGTTTATTATTTCGCCAGAAATTTTTTGAAATCCCAGTACTAAAATGTAGTCTGAAACGTACGCAGACGTCGAAAAATGCAACAAAAATCGCCATTTATAAGACTCTAAAGACATTTATAAGTGTGTAGACGTACAAACACTGTTCTCACATAACAGAGTCATCGTTTTTAACGTGTATTCTGCATTGTCGGGATGACAAACCACAGCCTTTGTCATTTACGTTCCCTATACACTAAATTTGGGGGGGGGGTATTTCGAGGGGGGGGTTTATAAGTTCATAGTGTCCATTTTGAGGGGGGGTATTTCGAGGGGGGGGGGTATTTCGAGGGGGGGGGGGTATTTCGAGGAAATACGGTAGTCTATAGTCTATAACTTTTGATTGGTGAGAGATATCGTTTTTTTCGCTATTGTGTTTCTCTCAATCAATAGTATACGATAGCATGTTCAGAAATTTTTGTTTTGTGTTGCAAAAATGGGTCAAATCGGCACTCGGCATACGATATTAATACATCACTAATCTGACATCAAAAATGGAATCTCCAGGTTGTCCCGATCATTGTAAGAGTTGAATGATCCAAATCGGCCCAGAAATGGCCAAGTTATTAAGCTTCAAAGTCACTCACCCAGATTGGCCGGCCAAATTTTTTTTTTTATTGACCACCTTTTTATAGACCCTCCTTATCTAGTCACTGAGGGATTATTCAAACAAACAAAATTTTTTAGTCATAGTCCCGACCTGAAAACCCAACATACTCAAACAGCATCAAAATTGGGCCAGGGACAAGCGATTGAGAAGCAACAAAAGTGTGGTGGACCCCCAGCCTCCCGTTTCTCTATGGTGAAAAGTCTAAACTATTCTGGCCGCTAGTGTATTAGAATTTTCGAGTAAAAAGACAGGTGAAATGCATCTTAGCTGCCAGTTCCTTATAAAATGGGACACACCTATCAATGGTGAACTACAAATTTTGCATCATTTAAATGTTGATCGAAATCGATGAACAACACACATGGATTACGTGGGTTTTAGGTATATCCTGACTACTAGAACGCCAGTCCATGCTCCGCTTTGTTTTATCATAAATAATTTTTAAGTATACAATCTTTGTACGTTTCGGTGTGAAACAATCTTGGGAAACACAGCAGAGAAAGGCCAGCTCGTCGCGGCCAAACTTTGTTTCTGGCGACGCAATTTCGCCCGTGAGCCGAGCGCGTTAACACAAACGAGCAGCGGCACTCCTGAGCGGCCGGGCGCCGGTGCTCTGGTACGATGCTGCAGCGGCGGCGCGCATACGGCCGCAGTGTACGCGCGCGTCGGGTGATTCTACTTTAACATATTGTGGAATCACACATATTGTGCAATCTCACATGCCGCATGGTGATCTTAACATAATGTGGAATCTCACATGCCCATAGGTGAATTTCAGATGCCCGAAGGTGAATTTCACATGTCTGAAGTGAATCTCACATGCCCAGCATGAAAAAAGCTTGAAATAATTATCAGTGATTGATCCTTATCTGTCTGTCTATCAATCTGCCTCGAAATACCACCCTCGTTTAACCCCCATCAAAATTCCCACTCTGAAAATATAAACCTCTGGGGGTATTTTGAGGAAATACAGTAGTTACCTTTGCGATCAATTTAACTCAGCAGATTTTATAATCTGCAGTCATTTACTTGTTTTTGTTAAAAATTAATTTTTGTTAAAAATTTACTTACTTGTTATTGGCATTTTTGGATTTCTTGCATTGAATTTTTACATTGAATGTTTGTTGTACTAAAACTTATTCTCACCTTTTTATAAATGTGTTGTGTATTGGACAGAAAATACCCCCCCCCCCATCGGACCTTTACCTGAAATTTGATGTTTTAAAAAGTTTTTTGATCATTAGAGTTTATGCGGCTCAATGTTAATTTACTGATATACTAGCAACTGTATGTGCTCTTACCGCTTGCATTGAATGAAATCAATTTTTATGTTATGGTTTAATTATACAGAGCTGTGACAAAATGCTGCAGAGATGGCATGGGCTGGGCTGGCATGAAAGATTCACATTTGGCCATGGGCATGTGTATTTCACGCTGGGCATGTGAGATCCACCTTTGGACATGTGAAATTCACCTTCGGGCTGTGAAATTCACCTCTGGCCATGTGAGATTCCACATTATGTTAAGGTCACCATGCGGCATGTGAGATTCCACAATATGTGTGATTCCACAATATGTGTGATTCCACAATATGTTAGAATGACCACACTCGCGCGCGTCCACCCACCTCATTGCTATGCATGAGCGCGGCGGCGCCTCGGCTGCCGCGGCAGCTGGCTGCACTGGCGGCCGCTGGAAGCGCGCAGCCGCCGCGCTCGCTGCCTTGGGCTCCAGTCGGACGAGGCTCCAGTTATGGCCGCGTCCACCCCCACTGGCGGCCGCGCACACCTCCATGCAACAAGCAGACCCGCCGCGCCGCTCTCCCGGACCGCTAGCGTTTCGAAATAACCATTTCTTGAAAGGAGACAGGACAAAATTTGTCCGAAAAAAGTACTATGATATTTCAGATTAAAAAGATTAATACAAATTTTGGCGCAGCACACACTAGTTTACTGGCAGTAAACTAAAAATGTAGTAAACTCATCAATCAACTTTTAATGGCATTTGAGTTTACTGGAATTATGTGTTTATCAACTCAATTATGTGTTTATCAACCCAGTCAACTGAAATGCACCCAAGCTGAATTTATGAGTTTATATAGCGTAACTTAGCCCAGTTAACTAGTGTATGCAGCGACATTATGTCAGCATAACTGAACTGATGCATACCTACATGTATTTACTATCTTAGACGCGTTTCCAAATTCACACGCGCTGTTGTGTTCTGAGCACTGACACCACACCCACACACAAACTGAGCAAAAATGATAAAATATCGACATTGTTTCATTCCGGTTAATTAGTTAGGTATTAAATTTATCAGCTAAAACTGTTTAATGAACACAATATCACCACGGTTGATTTAAATCACAAGTATCAAAATTTATTTTTTGTACTCTGGCAGGTACTCTGTGATGAGTTGATTGAAATTGTTTAATTTTGGCACAAAAAAGCCTCCCTGCAATCTTCCGTGCGTCATTGAATTACAAATGTTTAAAAAAATTTTGAAAAGTTCACAAATTAGAAAAAAAGTCATTAGAAAGTCATACTCAACATTTACCTTTGGCTTGAATTTGGTCAAACTTCTTTAATTTTTCTAATCAATATTTATTTATTTAAGTGATTCGGCCTGTAAATTACCTACATCTACATGTTCAGACAAACTCTCTCTTGACTTTTGCATGTGACATTTTCTATGTGAGTTGAAAAATTCATGAAACAAGGTAAAGAATGCCAGTTTGACACAGTTTCGAAAAACTTCTGATTAATATAAGTAAGACTCCTAAAAAAATTTAATAAAAAAAATCGAAGTGCATATTTTTATAAGTTATCAGACATTTTTCGAAATGCCACACACGTGTCCGCCACGTTGAAACACCACCGGCAAAGTCAAGCTGAAATCAGTGCACCGTAAAAATGTGTCCACTTCCTGATTTCCCTTGAAATATTTGGGGCGGGTATTGAATTTACCGGCCCCGCACATCTCGTTTTGCGAGGATACTCTCAATGGTAGTGATTTTAAATTGATAATTTTTTCCATCGAAAACCAGCGGAGGAATATCCCTCATCCGGCTATGCTGAGCCCTGGTTCGGCTGGAGAAAAATTGCCTATAAATAGCGCGAACGCTCGCCGACGGAAAAGCGTTGTCTGGCGCGGCCAGGCGCGCAATTAAACGCAATTTAGTCAGACATATGCAAATGGTGCAAACCGTATTACCTCGAATACCACCATGGGGGTTCATTACTTTGCCAGCAAAATTTGAGGGGGGTTCATTCGATGGGGGGCTTATTCGAGGGAGGTTTTTCTTATTTTATCAGGAATTTTCGTTAGGATCGTAGTAAATAGTGGGCATTTGCGTACCCAAAACAGGTAATAAATGTGTCCAAACAGGGTATATTTAAACATAAAAACGTAGCTAGCTACACAAACTAGTCTATGTAAATTAGCAGTAATGAATACATCATGTACATTGCATACATGATGTACATCATTCCAGACGGGGGTATTTCGAGGGGGGTTTATTATTTCGCCAGCCTATTTTGAGGGGCGGGGGGTTAATTCGGGGGGGGGGGGGGGTGATTCAAGGGGAATAATTCGAGGTAATACGGTATGTTCATGTGTGTGCATACATGCTGGATCTGCAGCATCTATGCACTTCCTCGCTTTTGGCCCATGTCTATGAGATGTACATTTTAATTGAGCTGTTTACCTACATCTATATCCGATTAATATTATCCCACTCATGCAATATACTTTGCTCTGCTGTTTGCGCAGTTCATTATAAATAGTTCATTGGCGTTCGAAGCACGCCGAAAGATCGTGGTAAGCATGGGAGCTTTATTGATCGGTAAGATTGCGAGCTTCTCCGGCGGGCGGCGGGCGCGCGCACGTCTCCGGTCTTCCTACGCGGCATTTTACTAAACTGGAACCATAAAAGCAGTGCACCGCGCAAGGAGACCGGGTCGGCGATACTGAACAGAAATTCGCGTTTATGTTGACCCACCTGGCGGCGCGCGGCCGCATTGCACCCGGTGCACGTTGCCACTGCGCGTGCATCCGCGGCGCTGCCGCAGTGGCGAGTCATTTTCAATCAGTTCAATTTTTATACTTTTACTGTGCCCGTTATGCGTGTAAGGTGCTCCCCACTTCCCAATTTTCAACATTTTCCGATTTTTTCCCAATTACCCGGTATCTCCCAAAGCTCATATCTCAATTGAGGCATCTAGTTCCGAATGTCGGTATCTCCATCATTTTAGGTTTTTCCAAAATTGCATTTGAAAATTCAAAGTTGGCCCGAGCGGGCAACTTTAAAGTGACAAGTCTTGCCCAAGACTTTTTGAAAAGCTTATGAAATTGTGCACATTTTCCATATTTTCGACCCTGCGGCCGACGTATATAGCTGGAGTTATGATGATTTGATTGACAGCAGGTCAGCAGATTCAGTGGAGATACCCTGTTTCGAGTGATTTTTTTAAGGAAAAATCACTCGAAACAGGGTATCTCCACTTAGTACATCGGATTGCTGGTCGGTGGTGGTGCACCCTCTTGGAGTCAATGGTGCCACTCCTTCAGAATGGCCCCACTTGAGAGTAAATTTTGAGTGGAGCTACCCTGTTTCGGACAAAGATTTTTTGGAGATACCCTGTTTCGGACAAAGATTTTTTTGGAGATACCCTGTTTCGGATGATTTTTTTCAAAACCTGAATTGGAATTCTATACCGTAATTCGGATGATTTTTTCTGTTTTGTATGGGAATTTGGACGGATTGCTGCAAATCTATACCCTAATTCGGATGATTTTTTCCGTTGGTGGAGATACCCTGTTTCGAGTGAAATTTTTGGTGGCTCTTTTTGGAGATACCCTGTTTCGAGTGAATTTTTCGAATTTGAGGGTGGAGATACCCTGTTTCGGATGATTTTTTTTGTTTTTTTTTCTAAAAATCGGCATATATATATCTCGGGAACGGTATAAGATATTGAGAAAATTCTTTTGCTATCATGAAGAAATAAGTGCACGTATCACAGATCCGCACTTAACTCATTTTTTTCCACTTTGGTCTTTACCGACATTCGGAACTAGATGCCTCAATTCTAGTATCCGTTTCGCAGTTTGAAAAAACAACAAAAACAGAAATTGCGCAATTAATTCTAGTTATTGTTTTTCGCGCATAGTTTCCATTATCATTTGCACCACTTCACCAACTAGTTGAATAAATTTCCAAATGGCTGACATTTAACTCGCTTCACATGATTCTGAGACTATATTTTTCTGTCCCACAATAAACGATCGAGTATTTCTTTCAGTTCTAATAATTCGGGTCTGACATTCCATGGGGAAATTTAGCAAAAAGGATGTTGGAGCTGACAGAAACTTTTACTTCAATATAGCCAACACTGAAAACATTGTCTGACTATTTTTCCAGTAGTCCAGGGCATTGTGCTGCGGTTTCCATGTTCTTCTAGCACAAATACTCAGACACCCATAATATGAAGTCTGTGGATAATAATTGGAATTCAAAAATTGATTCAAATTGAAGGATAAAATGAAACAGCAAATACTCAATTTTTTTCTTCCGGTGCTTCACACTGTATCAATTGATGTTGTCGTTTTTCGTTGGATGCTAAAAACTTCCAACCAACGATTACCAAAGACCAAACACGAAAATGCACAACATTGAGAAGAAACGAGTGTGGTCATTATGACATTTTGTCTACTTTAACATATTGTGGAAACTGACATGCCGCCAAGGGAATCTGACACGTTGTGGCACGCCCAAATGTGAAAGTGATATCCCGAGTGTGAGACTGACATGCCCGTGCCCAAAGGTTAACATAACATGCACAGCGTGAAACTGACATGCCCATGTAATACTTGTGGTCACAAGGCATGTAATCATGCGCATACTTATTAATAAATACTTTTACTTTTAAATATTTTTACGCATCCTTCCAAACACCAATTATTTACAATGATCAAAACATCCACTTAATTATCTATCTATCTATTATCAAAACTATCTATTCACCTCACTAATATTATGAAGATTGTTTTGTTTGGTTGAACATTTTTGCACAGATAACTTTTTTGCCAAAATTTATTTGTTATTTGCATTTTTTTACATTGAATGATTTTGTGCTAACTAAAACTCACTATAATCTTTTAGGTAATTTTTACTGCTTTTACAAACATACATATGTCTGTTGCTCACAATATGTTAGGGTAGACAATATGTTAGAGTGGATTCACCCTGGAGAAAACACAACAAGGACAAAAAAAGCAATTATGTGGTAAAATGGAGTAATTGAATGGGGTTTAACTCTGTTCTTCTTTGTGAAGTGGGCCATAAAATACGATGTAGAAGAAAATAAAACACTCCTCAGAATGTTGGAAAACAGAAAATTGTACCAGAAAATGAGTCAGAAAATTAGAACCAGGAAGTAAAAAAATTTCAGCTCTCAGAATACGAAATTCAAGGTAAAATTGTCTTCAAAAACCAGAAACTAACAACAGAAATCTGTAGATGGAAAGCCGACAATATTGTTCTGAAAATTATGAGTAGATTACTTTAGTGTTATTTTATTAAAATGACAATTTCACCACTTCCTATTTGTTTGTGTTTTTTCGTAAACACGAATGCCGGCCACGCCTATGTTTACTCCAAGTTATAGCACTTGGTAGACTTAATTGTAGACATCAGCTGCAGGAACATATAAAAGTAAAATGCCGCCAAATGGAAAACGCTAAATATTTACTCTTCTCTGTAACTGCGCAATTTTGCTATTGATCTGCCATAACGTTTTCTCAAAAAGTTGCTTTTTAAAAATATTTCTAAAAAATGTTGCGAATACACGCGACTTGTCGCCCCGGGTGCCACGCGAATATGTGAGCCGGCCGCGAGCGCCTCCTGTGACTCGTGAACGCGCGCGCTGGCCGGTGCGGCGGCAGTGCACTGCAGCAGAGTTGTAAAAAGTACTAAACTTTTTCAAAGTAAACGTAAACGTAAAGTATTTTTCTTTTATTCACCGCAGAGTACAGAACACATTGGTGGCCCACACACTAGTTGACACACGTGTGTCAACTGGTCTGTGTCAACTCAGATTTCGGCTTCAGGTATCACACAGCGATTTCCAAATGCACATGCAGCAATGTTGAAAATTAAGTATTTATTATGGCAATTGCATTGGAAGATTGCTCTGCTACTCGTGAAGCCGAAATCTGAGTTGACCAGTTGACAGACATGTGTCAATTAGTGTGTGGGTCGCCAGTAAGTTTTTTATTTACACTGTGTAAAATGTGAGTAAAGTACTTACCGTATTACCTCGAAATACCCGCAGGTGGTTTATTATTTCACCATCAAAATTGGAGGGGGGTAATTCGAGGAGGGTTATTCAAGGGGGGTCTATTCTTTAGCCAGAAATTTTTGGAAGTTCCCCATACTCAGATGTAGATAATCAAACAATTACATAGATGTATGTGTTTATAAGCATATATCACTGTATATACACAGAAACCCTTCTCTAACGTCACTCAATGATCGGTTTTAACGTGTGTTCTGCATCATACAGATCACAAACTGCTGTATCTGTCATGTACGTTCTCTTTACACTCAATTTTAGGGGGTATTTCGAGGGGGGGGGGGGGTATTATTTCCTCAGCCAAATTTTAGGGGGGTATTTCGAGGGGGTTTAATTCAAGGGGGGTATTCAAGGTAATAAGGTATCTGTCAGGGAAAATGTACAAGCGTGTATTTTTTCTCGAGTAAGCGTGTACAAGAGAAAATGTAAGTGGTTTTTTCTCTTCAATTTTTGCTCTGAAATATATCAAAGATGTGCTTTTCTCCTGATAAGTATATCATTAAAAATTATACAGTATTTCCTCGAAATACCCCCTCCCCCTCGAAATACCACCCCCCCCCCCGCTCAAAATACCCCCTCGAAATACGCCCCTCCTTCAAATGGACACAAATGTATTTATAAACGCCCCTCGAAATACCACCCAATTTCAGTGTATAGAGAACATAGATGACGAAAGCTCTGGGAAATGCAGAACACATGTTAAAAACAATGAGTGTGTTAATCATGTAAGAACAGGGTTTATACTGTCTACACACTTATATAAGTCTATAGAGTCTTATAAATGATGGTTTTTGTTGCAGTTTTCTACGTCTGTGTACGTTACAAACAATGATTTAGTACTGGGACTTCAAAAAATTTCTGCCGAAATAATACCCCCCCCCCCTCGTTTAAACCCCCCTCAAAATTATCACTCTGAAAAAATAAACCCCCCAGGGGGTAATTCAAGGAAATACGGTATACAATTCTTCAGGGTTTCTTGATTTTTTTAGTAAAAGGCAATGTCTGTTAATGCCCCTTAAAATACGTTTTCTGTACTTGTGTACTTCCAAAAAGTAAAAAGTAAATGTATACCAGTATTTTTTCAGAGGAAACGTATTTACTCAGTACTCGAGTATCGTAAATACGTTTTAACAACTATGCACTCAGTCGGCATATTCCAGTGGCCGCTTCCGCGCGTTGGGCGTATTTGACGCGGCAATTCCCCATTCGCAGCGACTACTATTCGTCGCGCCCGTTCGCCGTCGAAAGTATTCAAAACTTTCGAAAGGAAACGCGACGCGTAAAGAACTTTTCTCTTTGCATTGTCTCCACTTCGCGAGGATGTTTCTATTTTGAAACATCTGGCGTTAGATTTCGTTGCCGGTCAAATTTCAGTAAATATTTATTGCGCGACAGGTCATAGGCTATATATTTAACAGCATTATATTCATTAACTCTACAGTCTTTTGTCACTAGAGTGTCCTGCTTTTGACCGTCATTTTTGTGCGATTTTCAAATCTTACAAGATAACTGTCATTATTTTTCAAGTTTTTCATCAGTCGTTCTATAGACGTCTCTCTTGTGTTTCTCTGTGGAAGGTGAATACATTGTACCCTGTTATTCAAAATGTCCCCATACACGAGATTCTAGGAGTCGTAAATCAGCTAATAGGAATGCTTACACCCTTGAACCCGCATTTTCTCCAACCGTTTAACGAAACAGGGAAAAGTACCGTCCATGCATTTAAGATGCGACGCGGCCAGCGCTAGCGGAGCAACGCCCTTAAAATAGGCTCATGTATTTACGCGTTTATTAATTAAAATAGCCCACGCTGGCTCGAGGCTACTGAAACAATGCTCACTCTACGCACAGGTGGCACGTGAGCAGCGGGCGTCCGACCGCTGCCGCGCTCGTTAGCCACGCAACGCTGCACCGGCACTCTTACAACGCGCACACACATTAGCCGCGCGGCCGACGACCGGGCGCGGCGGCTGGGCCGCCAGTGGACCAAACAAATTACTTACACCTTCGCTGCGCGCCGACGACCACGAGCGCGGCGGCCGGCGCCGGCAAACTGCAGTCCGGCCGCTCTGGCGACACGTTGTCAAGTGACGCGACTACCTACCGCCCGGAGAATAGCGGCGTTTTGATTGGGCGCCCGAAGCCGCCCAGTGTTTTAGTGCGAGCTGCGACGACGAATACGACGATATGCCGATGCGTCGGGACGGAGGCATCTCGTAATAGCCGGCGATAGTATCCCGCAGCCGCGAGCGCTGGCTGGGTCAGTTACACCTTTTAATTCATTAGGCAATATGTTCTTTAAATACCGTATTTCCTCAAGCTCAAAGTACCCGCCGAGGTTAAACGATGGGGGGGGGGGGTATTTCGAGGGGGTTTATTTTTTCGCCAGAAATTTTTTGAACTAATCAGTTGTTTGTAATATACGCAGACATAAAAAAATTCAATGATATGCTCCGTGTATAAGAGTCTATAGACTTCTTTATATACAGTATTTCCTCGAAATACCCCCCCCCCCCTCGAAATGGGCACTATGAATCAATAAACCCCCCTCGAAATATCCCCCTCAATTAAGTGTAAATAGAACGTCAATGTCAAAAGCTGCGGTTTATGACCCGGGCAATGCATAACACACGTTAAAAACAATGATTGTGTTATTTACGTTAGAACATGGTTTTTACCATCTACGTACTTATATAAGGCTTTAGACTATTATTTATACATGGTGGTTTTTGTCGCATTTTTCTACGTCTGCGTACGTTGTTAATAGTGGGAGTTCAAAAAAATTCTGGCGAAATAATAAACCCCCCCTCGAGTTACCGCCCCCCTCGAATTACCCCCCTCGAAATACCCCCCCTCAAACTTCTCACTCTGAAAAAATAAACCCCCTGGGTGTATTTCGAGGAAATACGGTAAGTATGTAGATGGTATAAACCCAGTTCTAACATACCGCAAATCCTTGGATAAGTCCCCCCCGAATCAGTCCCCCCTTGAATAACCCCACCCCCCTGTTGGCGAGGTGAGGAAAAATTACTCACCCTTGAATAACTCCCCCCTCTTGATGAAAAGGATACAATACAAAAATACAAAAGAATGCAGCGACAGCATAGCAGTTTTCTGAAGAAAAAAGGACTCCCCCTCAAAAACTTCTGATGAAAAAATAACTCCGCTGGGGACTTATTCGAGGATTTATGGTAACACAGTTTTTGTTTTTAACGTGTTTCCTGCGTTGTCCGGACCACAAACCGCAGCTTTTGTCATTTACACTCAATTTGGGTGTGGGTATTTCGAGGGGGGTTTATAACTTCATAGTGGCCATTTTGAGGGGGGTATTTCGAGGAGGGTATTTCGAGGAGGGTATTTCGAGGAAATACCGTAAATGCAACAAAGAGTTGACCGGATGAACGGAGCGCCGTCGGTCGCAGGCGTGTGATGCTGAGCGGCCAGGCGCGCGGACTCGATGGTGGCCGCGCGAGTCACAGGGCACAGAGCACGCGTGCGACGACCCTCGGACGCGCAGTCGGACCGCAGACTAGCAACATCGACGGCGGCAGCGACGCGAGCGGCGCAGCTCAGCGCAGCCGGGCGCCGGCAGCAGCTCGGCCGCCTGCGACCCGGCCCCCGACGAAACGCCGCGGTTAGTGCCGCCGCCCGCACCCGTTCTACATTCTGCTCTGCCCCAGTGTGCAGGGGGTGGCCGCAAGGGTAAACTTGATAAAATCCGCTACCATCGTCATTCTTTCCCAGTTAGCGTTCCGATAATGTTGGGAGATTTAAATTTTTAAATAGAAGAACAATTTTCATATTTATAAATATTTTCTGAAGTTTTTTTTTCAGAGAGATTGAATTGAGGCGACCAATTCTAAAAGTCGACAAGTCCAAATTTTGAACATTTCTTCGGGTTAGGCACGTAAACGTCAAGCTTGGGCTACTCCCGCACAATTTTCGTTATTTTCCATAAATTTTTTGAGCTCACACTCCCCTAATGAGAGTGTCAAATTTGTAACAATGGCAAAAAAGATTCGTGAATTCGAAAACGTGTTCGAATTTTCGAATTTTTTGGACTTTTCGAATTTTTGATCACGCGGTGAAAAAATACATAAAAATCTTCTTTTTTTCAAAAGATTCGAAAATTCGAAAACGTTTTCGAATTCTCGATTTTTTTTTGGTATAACTCCCCTTTCACTGCGCGGGAAGCAATGTACTTGGCAAATAATGCGATTTCCACGGGAAGAACAACGCCATTGATTGCACGGTGGCGTGCACACGGCCGCGCAAACGCCACGGCCGAACGACCGCCATGCGCATGAACGGCGGCGCCATCGCAAATCACAACCTCTCGTATGAAGCAAGCTGCCACTTACGGCACATCGTATGTGACGCGTAATTCCCCGCATAATCATGCATTTAAAATCACCGCAGGCACTGTGCCAAGCACCACATTGTAGCATACATGCATTAGACTTGCTGGTGCCGTTATGCAAGCGACTCGCCTACCTATATGTCTATTTTTACTCTTTATTGTTAGTCACTGACTGCACACTTTACAGTGAAGTATACCGTATCCCGTCTGTATAAAAAACACTTTTTTATTTTTTTCTGAACACATTGTAAATATTGCTCTCATTATGGGTTAATATGGCGCACACTTTTTCTCGTGACTGTATTCGTCAAAATATGGTAACATTCTTTGTAGAGCGTTCAGTCGGATCAGTATAAATATGTGTTTATGCATAGCTCTGGCCCGCTATTCGTGTGCATTCAGGTTAGGAGCGAGCGGTTTGCTAAAATGTTTCTCGCTCGCGTAGTGCACAGCGTAACTCAATAAGCATGATCATTTGAGCAGTCGGTGCGACGCTCATTGCAGGTCTCGTCTCAGCTGAAACTATGTAGCTCAGCTAGTGCGGCGTTATGACCTAACGAGCTGGGCCAAAAGCTACCGTATTTCTTCGAATGGAACGATATCGTCCAGCCGTTTAGATGCGATCATTTCCGGAGGTGTCGGTTCAGTGGACGATGCTTTTTTGCCTATTGCGTCGGAATCAAAGCGAAAAACAGAGCAGACAATGGACACCGGCAGTTTCCATAATGCTATCACCGCGTCGGCATTACTACCGCGATCATAATCATGAATTTGGCCGGCTTTCGTGCATTGCTCTAATTGTTACGCGTGCATCATCAGGTTATCAAATCAAATCCCTCAAGCTGCGATTACAGCTCGTCGTAAAATTCAAACGTAAAATTTTATTACATGAAAGTGGATGATCCGAAAAGTTAGAAATCTGTACCATCCTCCATTTGAGGGAATCCCGAGTGTTAACCTTCCCAATCGGTAAGCTCTCGATTGGTAAGCCAAAGTATGTCGATGGGTAAGCCAAAGTGTGTCGATGGGTAAGCCGCAGGCAATTTTTATTTTTGATTCGATCGGTAAGCCGCGTGCGTACATACTAATACATGGAATTATTACCAAGGTAAATATGTATACTTGGCGGACAGCACACCTAGTATGAAAACCTACAGTTAAGGGAATTGTTTTGTGGTCCCTCAGCCATGTCGCAGCCAGCTGGTGTTGTTGTGTTTATTCAGTAATCATTGTGGACTGTTCACTTGTGATTATTGTACTGGCCTATGTATGCTACTTATACAGCCTTCAAATAGGATGTCACTCAGTGGAAGTGATCACTCACAATCACACACTGAACTCCTAGGGGGCACAAGAAGTATTTGGCCCAAATACTCAAAGATTGATTTCATAAATCACATGACATCACCTGTGTCACTGCTCTGATGTTTTTGTATTGTTGCACTGATTGCCTGGTTGATGGATTCTGGATCCATTGACTACAGTTTGAAAGCTGTAGATCACTGGTGGGTTCTGCCCTCCCAGTGACACCATTGACTGCCCATGAACAGCTCTCTTTTGCTGCCAGTGTCTGTGTGGCTAATACACTCCAGAACCAGTTGTGCTGGTGGCCCTCTGTGTGTCCCACTGAATGGTGCAGGTTGTGTTGGTGTGTGGATGCCATCTCTCTGAGTCTGGCACCATTTCAGGCTTGTGCAGTTATTTTTGCAGCTCTGTGAGACTGCCTGTTGTAGTCAGCAGCAGGTTAGAGCACGTTGTGATTTCTCCCAATTGTGACCAATTCTCCATTTTCATGCAATTTAATTTTACGTTTGAATTTTTTACATCGAGCTGTAATCGCAGCTTAATATGTAACGAGGAGTATACCTTTGTAAAACCGCCACCATTTTGGCACAAAGCTTCAAAAGTGCAACGACACTGCACCTGGCACCAAGCGCAAATGGCGCTACATAGAAAATGGCGCCATGCATCAATGGTCACATGCGCCCTTTGTCTTGGTTCCAGCACCAGGCGCTTCAGTACCAACCAAGTGACACTGTAAATCAGCGCCAAAACAAAATGGCGCCAACACCGCGGCGCCTTCACACCACTACACGAAGTGCACCTGCTCTTCAAGTCTCTTTATTAGAAAGAATACGGTAATGGCTTTCGGTTTGCTACGGCGGACCGGGTTACTCTGCTGTGCAATGGCACCGTGCAGCGTAAAGTTATGTGCACGTTTTAGCATTGTACCAGTGCTGTAGCTCGCTGTTTTTCTGCATTCGCTCGATGGGTGGTCACCAGAGTTGTTAAAAGTACTGAACTTTTTTGAAAGTATTTGTAAATGTAAAGTATTTATTTTTGACTCACCGCTGAGTACAGAAAACGTAAAGTAATTGTTCGTATAATACGTTACCTGACACGTGCCAAGTTTCACATACTGGATATCTATCACAATCTTACTTTTCCGCAGGAATACGTCAGCACTGTTTGAGCGGTATATCTAGCTTTCCGACTCTGTATATTGATATCCGTGCTTAATCCATCTACTGTATTTCCTCGAAATACCCCCCCCCCTCGAAATGCCCCCCTCAAAGTGGACACTATGAATTTGTGTTCCGGGAAATGCATAACAAACGTTCAAGCACTTACTGTGTTACGTTAGAACATCGTTTATACCATCTACATCCTTATATAAGGCTGTAAAAACTTATAAATGGTGGTTATTGTTGCATTTTTCACGTTTTTCTCTCAAAATTTTCACCTTGAAAAAATAAACCCCCGGGGGGTAATTCGAGGAAATACGGTATTTTTAACATTTGAAAGCTCAACCGGTTTAAATAAACTGTGAATCAAACGGAATCCGCCGTTCGAATTCGAATTTGAGACATATCTTACTCGTACATAAAAGAAGGAAAGCTGATTCGTTTCATGTCTGCCGAGTTTAACAACTATGGTGGTCATAGTCTCATCCATCCATTGGGTCGGTGGAGGGGAGCGCATAAGATGATAATTTTTAAAAACGATGTTTTTATGAACCATTAACGGAAAAATGGGAACACTTTCAGCTCATAATATCCCTAGGCGGGTGTCAACTGAAGATGACTTTTAAGTAAACGTAAACAGGAAGCGAAATATTAAAACAGCTATAGATGCGGCGGTCAATTTTCTATGTTTTGATGCCTAACCGGACATAAATTGTCCGCGGCAACGGGGCAAAACCAAGACAAATGAGAATAGGATGAGAATAATTTTATTGTTTAAGCCAGAAACCGCTGGGAATTTATAAAAAAGTGCACCGTAAAAAGGGGAATCGAACTCAGGAAAACTGCAGATACTGCGTGGCGGGGATAGGGTCGAAAACAATTTCACTGCTGCGAACCGGAAACGAAAAATAAATGTTTACAGACAGTGCTTACAGCATAGCATCTGCATACAAACCTGTCGGGTCGCTTGATCCTCCCACTGGCTTTGAATGCGTCGAACTCCATAGATTTCGAGGCGACACGTGATTGACCAGGGGCCAATTACGCAAGAAGTGGGGTGAAAAGCGAAGTAAAAGGTGTAGGGAAAGGATGTGAATAGTGAAGTGAAAAGTTAAGTGAAAAATAAAAACGTAATGGATATATTCTGACATTAAAAACATTGTTTATGATGACGGTAATGATCATTGAGTTGTAATCGTGCCGATTTTTCGCATGCGTCGGAACTTTGTAATTGAAAATGTCACCCTATTCAAAAAACTTCACTTCGCTTTTCACTTCACTTTCTTCGAAATCGGCCCCAGACCCGACCGGCCACCGTGTGACATGATCGACCTGGCGCAGGCGATGGGGCAGCGTCTGGCGCGGCACTACATGGATGACGGCGTGCGGCTGTACCACGTGCAGCGGCGGGCGCACGCGGTCGCCAAGTGGAAGGCGGCCCTGCTCAAGCTGCGCGCGCCCGAGGACCGCTTCATCACCATGGGCTACCTGGCGCAGGCGCACTGCGAGACGGGCGACTACGCGCAGATGCTCGCCTACGCCATGCAGCAGATCGACCTGGCCAATCAGCAGCACGACTCCTATATGAAGGTGGGTTCTGTTGTTAAAGCAGCGTTTACACGGTTTCATGTGCCGACAAAAAAAATAAGTGAAAAAGTTCCAGAATTCCGGTATAAAGTTCCATATCTGCAAAAAAAATGCAGGCAAGTGTGATCACTTGTTAAGTGTACCCACATGCCGGTTTGCAGACAATTTGAGTCTGTCATTCAAGACTTATAGGCATTTGAAAACGAATTTCGGTTGTCGGTTAGTTTTTCGTTTTGAAACCGAACCGACAACTCAATTTCGTTTTCAAACTTGAATGACATGCACGAATTATCTGCAAATTGGCATGTGTCTACACTCGACTAGTGAGTATACATCATTGCTTTTTGTTGCAGACGTGGAACTTTATTGGGTAATTACGGAACTTTTCACTTCTTTTTTTGTCGGCTAAAAAAGAACACATCTAAAATGATGCTCAAACTACAAAAAACGCAGGCGGAGGCCTACCTAAACTTGGCGAGAGCGTCCGAACGCCTAGCGGAGTTTTACAAGGCGATCTCATACGCGCGGCACTCTGTGCAAAACCGGTCGATGGACCCGCGCACGCCCGGCTACGCGTACTTGTGCACGGCGCAGGCCTACCTCGGCTTCAGCCAGTTCCAGCTCGCCTTGGAGCACTACGAGCTGGCCATGCAGGTGGCCGCAGCCACGCAGGTAACAGTGTGTGCCTTCATCTTGCAGTTTGCATTATAGTTGTTAAAACGTATTTACGTTTACTCGAAAAATACGTATACTCGAGTACTGAGTAAATGTGCTTACATTTCCTCCAGCAAAATACCTGTACTCACCTTTGCGCGTACCTTTTGAAAGTACGCGAGTACAGAAAACGTAATTCAGAAAAATTAATGGGGTGCAGAAATAGCAAAAACGACTCAAACGAATTGGCTGCGAAAATGGCAGCGGTTGAAGTTGATTGAAGTTGCGACTGGTAGGGAAAGCGACGACTCTCACTTTTACTTTTACTCACTTTTATGTTTTCCTGGGTACAAAATCGACAAAATACTCGCTTCTTCTGTCAGTATTTTACTGTACTGAATTTTACGTTTACTCACCTTTTACACAGCGTAAAAGTACAAAAATTACTTTGTTTTCTGTACTCAGGGGTGAGTAAAAATAAAATACTTTACATTTACTTTGAAAACATGTAATTTAGCAACTCTGCTTTGCATCCAAGACGAGACTGATCCATCTCGCAGGACAAGCTGCTCGAGCTGCAGATCTGCGTCGGCCTCGGCGCCCTGTTCAGCCAGCTGCGCGACCTCACCAAAGCAGTGGTCTTCCTGCAGAACGCGCTGGCCCTCCTGCGCTCGGTGGCGCTCGAAGACGTCCAGAACAAGTACCGCGCGGTGATCCTGTGCCACATGGCCGTGTCGCTGCGCAAGGCGGGCAGCCTGGTGGACGCGCGCGGCGCCGCCGAGGAGGCCCTGCGACTGTCGGCCGAGAACGGCCACCAGCCGGTGCAGGCGCGCGCCCTCCACGCCCTCGGCGACATCCAGGCCGAGCTGGTGCCAGTCTCGGACCCTGTAAAAAGCCATGTAAAGTGGCAAATGTCATGCAAAGGGTCAAAACTCATGGAAAATGCCCTGCAAAATGGCAACCGAGTTGCCATTTTGCAGGGCATTTTCCATGACTTTTGACACTTTGCATGATATTTTACATTTTACAGGGCATTTTACAGGGTCCGCGACTGCCCTCTGGGCGAGCACGACGCCGCCGTGCTGCACTACGAGGCCAGTTACGGCCTGTGCAGGATATTAGCCGACCGGCCGGGACAGATCGCCGTGCTCGCGTCCATGGCCCGGGCGGCGGCCGACGCGCGACGCACCGACCGGTCGCAGTGCGAGTGCCACGCGTTGCAGTTGAACAAGAAATGCCTCGAATTGGCGAGAGATATTGGCTGTAAACTGGCCATGCTCAAGTGCCATATGCGACTTGCGGATCTGTACGCGCAGGTGAGTAGGGCGTAATTTACAACATCCTTCGGAATATTGAGAGTGATCATGTAATTTTTCTGGCCACGTACACTAGTACACCATCGATAGAAAGTTGGGAAACTCAGAAGTTTGTTTTGAACGCATTCGAGTTTGCCAGAATAAATTATTTTTTTATCGCTGTCAATAATAGTTGACAGATTCCTTATTGTGGTAAACTCAAATGAGTTCAAAACAGATTTATGAGTTTCCAAAATTTCGGTGGTAGTGCGCCATTAGCCCCAGCTTTTTGTCGAAACGTTGCGACACGTTTTCATGTTGAAACAAGTGCTGCAGTGCGCAGCCGCATTCCGCCAAATTTCATTGGCGGGATTTCTCTGACATCATCCCTAAATTTCTAATTTTTAAATGCTCTATACAAATGTGTGCAGCTGTCCGACGACGAGAGCGAGGATGTGGCCAGAAAAGCCGTCACCGCCCTCACCCAGGAGTTGGAGCTGTTCTGCAATTTCTGCGGTCAACGATACGGGCTGAAAGACGAGGCATTGCAAGCGCTGCCTT
Source organism: Sphaerolaimus hirsutus (assembly GCA_964036195.1). Lineage (NCBI taxonomy): Eukaryota > Metazoa > Nematoda > Chromadorea > Monhysterida > Sphaerolaimidae > Sphaerolaimus > Sphaerolaimus hirsutus. The sequence goes on along the minus strand of OZ038452.1, from coordinate 17,639,591 downwards.
GCTCGCATCTGTTCCACCAAAGGTCAGTTTCATTCACACCTTTACACCAAAGACTTTTACAAGAGTTGAAAAATCAAGTTTTTCCCTAGCTGCTTGATTTTTAAAGAATACCGCATTTGCTCGAATAATTCCCGTGGGAATTATTTTTTATCGGACTTTTTTGAGCGATGAGGACTATTCAAGGGGAGGGGGGATTTTTTAAGGGGTAATTATTACGTAAATACACGTCAACGTTTCGCTGTACGTTGCATTGTACTTAACACTGCAAGCAAGAGGAATTTGTCGCAGATGCCTGCACAACCACTTGTCTTCAAAAGAGGACAAGTCATGTCCAAAGTGCGCGCGTTCCCGGCGGTCACAAGGGGCGTTAGAGACGTCGGCCGCGACGGCACCGCACCAGCGGCAGTCCTGCTCCACGCAGACGCACGCCGGCGCTGCAGGTAAACTATTGGTATACCGTATTTCCTCGAATTACCCCCGGGGGTGGTTGTTTCAGAGTGAGATGTTTGAGGGGGGTTAAACGAGGGGAGGTATCTCGAGGTGGGGGGGGTGCTTATTATTTCGCCAGAAATCTTTTTAACTCCCCGTACCTACTAATTTGTTGTTTGAAATGTACGCAGACGTAGAAAAATGCACAATTATCACTACGTATAAGAGCTATAGACTTACCTATATAAGTATGGAGATGGTATAAAACAGGTTATAACGTAACACAGTCATTGTTTTCAACATTTTCTGCATTGCCTGGATCACAAACTGTAGCTTTTGTCATTTACGTTCCCTTTACACTCAATTTGGGAGGGCATTTCGAGGGGGGGGGGTGGTGCTGATAAATTCATAGTTTCCATTTTGAGGGGGGTATTTCGAGAAAATACGGAAGGTATAAATTAAGAGCCGAGCACAAATTGTTGTTCCACTAAAACCGGCAACGCAGGCGCGCACCGATGTACGGCCGGCGGCAGCGGCGATCCAGCTGCCGGCGGCTGCGAGGCGTCCAGCAAAGACACCTTGGAGCACAGTTACGGACACGCCACCCACAGAAGCCCCATTTCAAGAGGCACCAAGCAAACTGGTCCGTTACCATCAAATATTTACACAGCACCAGCTAATATTTACTTTTTGCCGTGTTTATAATCATAAATAGTCGCGGTAAATGGTGAAAAGTAGCAATTCACCGCCGTACCGTGTACTTACCATATATCTTCTAATAGAACGGCATACCTCCAATAGAACGACACTTCTAATAGAACGGCAAGTTTTTGCCCTTTTTTGCACTCACGAAAACAATAGAACTGCAGCCTCCAAAAGAACGGCAGGTAAAAAAGTTGACAAAAAAATAGAACGGCGCTCTTCTATTAGAACAAATACGGTAACCACGTACCGGTGATCAGCACTATTAAAGTGGCGTATCCCCACAGCTAAACGTAAACACATTACAACTGTTTCCAGGTACCTCACCCCCATCATCGCTGGCATCGGCGCGTTCGACCACGCCGAATCCAACGTTGAAAAACGTGTTCATTTACGAAGCTCCCAGCGCGTCGGTGTCGGTGGACGGCGTCGAGGTGGAGAGACGAGATGAGGGACAGTCTGATGGGGACAGGACGCCCATTGCGAGCAGGGACAAGGCTGCAGCTGCGGCTAGTCTTCAGGTGGGGTTCGTGAAAACGTGGCTAGAACGCACGCACACACTCGAAACACAGAAATTCAATACGTTTCTGTGTTTTTAATTGACACAGAAACATGGAGTAATGTTTTGACAAATACATAAATTTAAGTGAAAACACTCGTGTTTTTTAGGGGAAAAAAACTAACGCTCGATATTCCAAGAAAAAGAAAACACCGAAGCTCATCAATACGGTAAATTAAAAACTCAAAACAAAGAAAGCGTTCTTTGAAGAAAACTTTGACTACCGTATTTCCTCGAAATACCCCCCCCCCCCCTTGAAATACCCCCCCCCCTCGTTTGACCCCCCCCCCCTCTCGAGACCACTATGAAACAATCACCCCCCCTCGAAATACCCCCCCCCCCTCGAAATACCCCCCCCCCCAAATTGAGTGTAAAGAGAACGTACATGACAAATACGGCAGTTTATGTTCTGCGTAGTGCAGAACACACGTTAAAACAATGTCGGAATCACGTTAGAACAGTGTTTATACCATCTACGTACTAATATTAGTCTACAGAACCTTATAAATGGCAGTTTTTGTTGCATTTTTCGACGTCTGCGTACGTTTCAGACGACAATTTCGTACTTGGTTTTCAAAAATTTTCTTGTGAAATAATAACCCCCCCCCCCTCGAAATACCCCCCCCCCCCTCGTTTAACCCCCCCCCTCTCGGGACCACTATGAAACAATCACCCCCCGGGGGGTATTTCGAGGAAATACGGTATGTAGGTAATTGTATTTATCCGCTTCACAAAGCACTTTGCCCGCAGGCGGCGGCAGACATTCTGGCGGCCGAGCTGGCGCAGCTGGCGTCCACAGCGGACACGGATTCGGGTCACCAGCTGTCCTCGCGCACCCTGTCCAGACTGCACCACCAGCAGCAGGCTCAGCGCGCGCGGCAGCAACTGCACAGCCGCGAGGCGTCGCTGCAAAGCCGCGACACGGCGCGCGGCAGGGACAGCAGTCAGACGAGACGCGCGCTGGCGCCGGAGAGAGACAGAGGTGGGCTGACTTGTCTCATGAATTGAATTAACCAGGGGGCAGTCCCGGAACCTGTAATATGCACTGTAAAATGTCAAATGTCATGCAAAGTGTCAAAAGTCATCAGAATGCCCTGCAAAATGGCAAACGTACGTTTGCCATTTTGCAGGGCATTTTACATGACTTTTGACACTTTCCATGACATTTGATATTTTACACGGCTGGGATGGGCACCAACAACACAAGCCTTCTCTACGAACTCAACGCACCCTCGCAGGGCCAGTTACATTAGCGCACCAGTCGACTAGCACCACGCTGGGCACTCAGTCGTCGGTGCAGTCGAGCAGTCACGCCGGCGTCGAATCAGCCCCAGCGCACACCCGAGTCCCGTCGAGTACCCGCTGGCTCGGCACCACCAACCCGGAGATGCACAACGAAGTGGTTGCCCTGGCCGAGCAGCAGACGGTGCAGAGCGAATCGAACACCACCGTGGTGCTGTTGCACGATTTCAGGGAGAGAGAGCGGCAGGTTGGTGGGAAACACAACTAGAACTACTAAAAACTACCTGGTGGCAGTCCCAAGCCCTGTAAAGTTTAAAGTCAAGTGTCAACTGTAAAGTCAAATGCAAAGTAAAGTGTCAATCAAAACCAAAAGAAAAGATTGAACTTTGCATGACAATTGACAGTTTACTTTGCATTTGACTTTACAGGGCTTGGGACTGCCCCCTGGTCGACTAAAATAGGTGTGACAAGTGGGGCTACTTGCACACGTGACACAAAAGTAGTGTTTAAGTGGTAATAAGCGTTTAAATGACAATTCATGACCAGACGTGACCAGTAAACCCAAATAAATATGAACCAATAAATGTAAATATAATTTTCTAAAATTGAATTTGTAAATATTGATAAAGTATTCTTTCCCACAACATTACTGGTCTTGTCACTTAAGATTATGTTTGATTTATGACTTGGTTCTCTTGGCACTTGATCACGTGTGGAATTTCGCCACCAGGGGCCAGATTTAATACTCCCTACAGATTTGTAGGGTAGGGCAGACGGATTTAATACGCCCGACAGATTCTTTAAAGTTTAACCGCATCGACGCACATGCACCGAGAGCAAGGCGGTTCGTAAAATATACGAAACCATCCCTTAAGGTTGTCGATATTGCAATATGACGTATATCACTTCGATTTTGGCCCGGAAATCACGATTTCGTCATTTCTTGGCCGTCTGCCAATTCGTTTTTTATTTTATTTTGTCGGGCGGGTTACTCGCATAGGTCACGCTTTTGTGTAGTCAGGTGGTCACTTTTTTAGTGTTCACTGTCTGCAACCGAAACCATGAGGGCAGCGACAAGAAAGAAATGCATGCATGAGCGTACAAAAGCGCGACTTATGCGAGTAACCTGCCCGACAAAATAAAATAAAAAACGAATTGGCAGACGGCCACGAAATGACGAAATCGTGATTTCCGAGCCAAAATCGAAGCGATAACCGTCATATTGCAAAATCGGCGACCTTAAGGGATAGTTTCGTGTATTTTATGAACCGCCTTGCTCTCGGTGCATGTGCGTCGATGCGGATGAACTTTGAAAAATCTATCGGGCGTACGCCCTACCCTACAAATCTGTAGGGAGTATTAAATCTGGCCCCAGGTGTTGGCATTTTTGTAGTGGCCTCGAATAAAACACTCGAATCGAAAGTGCCGCATATCATTTGTGTAATCGTCAGTTATGTCCATCGCGGGAATTTTAAGAGTGTCGTCAAATTTGAATTGATTTGAATCTGAATCTACTCACAAAGATTTGTTAGGAGATGCGGTAGTATTCACTTACACAATTTTTTGCAATCATCGCAACCTACAGACGGCCTCGACGAGCAGTCAGAGCGTGGTGTCGGAGGGCAGCGTCAACACGATCAGCGCACCGGCGACATGCTGCGGCAGGGCCAAATCGACCACGGTAACCACGGTGGCGCCGAGCGCGGCGAACAGGTGCCAGTCCCAGACCCTGTAAAAAGCCCTGTAGAATGTCAAATGTCATGCAAAGTGTCAAAAGTCATGGAAAATGCACTGCGAAATGGCAACTCGGTTGCCATTTTGCAGGGCATTTTCCATGACTTTTGACACTTTGCGTGACATTTGACATTTTATAGAGCTTTTTACAGGGTCTGCGATTGCCCCCAGAGCGCCGCCGCCCGTCTTCCCAAAGCCCACGGTCATTCCCACGGTCAAGGGGAAGCTGGTGGCGAACGCGACTCCGCCTTTTAGCAGCACCAACGTCGCAAAAGCAGCAGAGAACAAGGAGGCGAACACGGAACAACCCGCGGCCGCTTCAGCGAAAGTCGACAAGCAGCAAAGCAATACGGACAGCACTTCACACAATCCTACTTGTGAACTCACTGCCACTGAGGTATAATCGAATACCTTCACTACGCATGTTATTTATTGACGTATCAGCCTACCTATTTACATAGTTGTTAATACGTACCGTATTTCCTTGAATAAGACCCCCCCTTGAATAACACCCCCCTGTTGGCCAGGTGAGGAAAAAATAACGCCCCCCCTTGAATAACACCCCCCTGTTGGCCAGGTGAGGAAAAAATAACGCCCCCCCCCCTTGAATAACTCCCCCCTCTTGAATAAGTCCCCCTCTGGGTAAAACGATCGATGAGCCACACACGAAAATGAAAACGAGACAAACAGAAAAATAAAGCTATGTCTGGGGCCAGTTCCGCAGGTGGAAAAGTTAAGAGTTAAAATGTAAGAGTTGAGTTAAATGACAAATGACAAGTTATGAGTAAAGTTAAGAGTTAAGAGTTGAGTAAAACGACAAATGATTTTACTCAACTCTTAACTTTTAACTTTACTCTTCACTTATCATTTATCATTTTACTCAACTCTTAAGTTTTAACTCTTAACTTTTCCACTTGCGGAACCGGCACCTGGGCTGATTCATCGAATGCAATCGAATGGGGTTTGGTGTGCGAAACGAAAAATACAAAAGAATGTTAGCCTATGATATTTTTAGGTTTAGATGATTGAACACGAATTTTAGGATGGATATTTACGTTGTTTTGTTCGTGTTGAACTGGTCATTTTCTGCATTAGATGTGTTGTCGGAATGCATACAAACAATGAATAAAGTGAAAGTTTTCCTGGAAGTTCTGAGGAAAAAATAACTCCCCCCTTGAATAACTCCCCCCTCCAAAACCTCTGACGAAATAATAACGCCCCTGGGGTCTTATTCAAGGATATACGGTATTTACTTTTACTCGATAAATACGTATACTCGAGTACAAAGTAAATACGTTTACGTTTCCTTTGAAAAAAGTTCCTGTACTCTTTTACGTATACTTTTTCAAAGTACCCGAGTACAGAAAACGTATTTCAGATAGTCTTTTATAGTGATTTTTGAAGGCTTTTTCCATTATCATTTGAAGGCCAAAAGCAAAGAGCACATATATAGCCAAAAAGCGCTTAAAATTGGCAAAAAGTTATAAAATTAAGTTAAGTTGAGCGAAAATTGGGGTGGCTTTCCTCGAAAATACTCACATTTACGTTTTCCAGGGGAAAAAGTACGTTTACTCACGTTTACTCATGAGTCAAAGTATAAAAAAATTCCTTTACGTTTATTGTACTCTGGGGGTGAGTAAAAAATAAATACTTTACGTTTACGTATACTTTGAAAAAAGTTCGGTACTTTTTACAACTCTGCCTAAATATATGATATCTTACCTAAATTATATTTACCTAAATAGCTGGAGTCACAGCATAACGTAAAGTTTTTTTTATTTCGGTAATAAAATTGCATAAGAATGAATAAAGATTCGGTAAATTTGCCACAGGAGCAAGTATACAGTAATTTTTGTCATATTTCAAAACAGCGGTTCACTGTTACCAGAAATATCGGTTTTGCGGTGATTTCAATCAATTTTACATTGAAATTACAGCGTGAAATCAGCTTACCGTATTTCTCCGATCAAAGCACCCCCCCGTTCAAAGCTCCCGGGGTGCTATGCTGGGTATTATGTTCCGTATAAAGCACCCGGGTGCTTTACATTTCACAAAAAAAAATTGGTAATTATCTGTTGCCTCACCTAAATGATATTGCCGAGAGGAAAGTTTGGAAGACCATCTGTTGCATAAGAGTTTTTCGCGTGGCGGGCGGCGTGCTCTGTGCACGCCTATGCCTATTTAATTGCATCGCGTGGCGCGCGGCGTTCTTTTGCGTGCTGCGGCGAAATCAAACAGTTGAAGTGGTGCTTGAGTTCAAAGATTTGTGGGTCGTGGGATTGTTGCAAAAGCATTGCAACCTTACTAATCACAGATTTGCAACACATAGTTAGGTAGATACAGTTAGTATCATACAACTTTAAAAAGGAGAATAGAGAGTCATGGTGAAGGCAAATGATCGCGCTTACCTTAGTATTTTATCGGTGTCAAACAAAACATAGTATAGCACCCTGTGATTTGCATTGCACCAGGGTGCTATACATGGCACTTCAAAATTAGTTTGAAAATAGCTCCAATTTTGTAAAGCACCAGGGGTGCTTTGATCGGAGAAATACGGTAAATCACCGTGAAATGGATAGCTCAGGAACATTGGGAACTAATACGAACCGCTGCTTTGAGGAATATATGTAATGCTGTGATTACAGCTCAGGCGTAAAATTGACCGGGCGTAAAATTGATTTTTGGGCGTAAAATAAATTACGCGTGAATGGATAAAGATATGGCGTTGTAATTTCAGTCAAAGAAAGCGCACATGCATATGTTGCTTGTGTCCAAAGCACATCAGTTTATTTTAATTGTACTAGAAGTTGTGAATTTTGGCGCAAATTTTTATAATTTTACGCCGTAATTTTACGCAACTTACAGCGCATAATTGAAAAAATTGTGCTAAAATCCATAACTCCCAGTACGATTAAAATAAACTCACATGAGCTTTGGACACAAGAAACGTCTGCATCTAAGCTTTCTTTGACTGAAATAACAATCTTTATCCATTCATCTGTTATCAATTTTACGCCCAAAATCAATTTTACGCCAGGTCAATTTTACGCCCGAACTGTAATCGCAGCATAAAAGAAGAAAGGTTAATGTTTGCACAACCTTGCTGAAATATTCCGATGAATAATATTGTTCAAGATGTTGAAAAATTGCAAATTTTGGACGAAATTTAGCAGGACTGTAAAATGATCAAATTTTTTGTCCATGTGTTACTATTTAGGATGAAAAGGTAAGAAGGTTAAACAGACATTTCAATAGACTTTATACTTGTATTTAATTGCATTAAATTGCATGTCTTTTATTTCTATGTGTACACATTATTTTTCATAAGGTATTTAAGATACATACCAAATTTTTGTTTGTTGATATGTTCAGCTGTAACAATTTTGGCCCGATCTTCCCAATACATAAATTATTTATGTATTTACTTCGATTGCTCAGAAAGTAACTTACCTATCCCAGTACTTCCCATGGTAATATCATAATATAAATAGTTTATAGGAATATGTCAAACGTAAATACAGGTAAGCTCAGAGTATTTCAAAACTTCGTTGGCTATTAGCGCTCACTCGATTTTACCCAGAAAAAATTCTCATTTGGGAGGGGGGGGGGGGAGGCGGCGTCGTCAACACTGACATGACCATGCAGCTCAATAAAAATTCTTGTGTTGGAAAGGGGCAGAAACAAAGCATGTCAAACGTCATGTAAAGTGGGCACTTGACTTAAACCTACGACTTTTTTTACTTAGTTAACACTTTGCTTAGCACTTACCTACTGGCGCAATGTGCTTAGACCATAGTTGAGTGAAGAAATTCAACGATTTTTCGACATCCTAACAACATGTCAGAATTCTATTGACAAGTTATCGAGGGGCAGAATGTTACTTTCCGAACAACTCGAATACGTGTGCAACTTCGTGTCAAACCATTTTAGTCACCCGGTTACAAATCATATTTATAAATTTTTCACTTATCATTTGATAAATGATGTGAGTACTATTATCCTTGTCCGAGTATGATATTGAAGTCTCTGTCAATTGTTAGTCTATAAAACGTAATTGAGTGACACTTAGCGAATTTATACAATCACTTGCCTACTTCCAGGATAAAAGTTACAATTTGTATGAGGCAAAGTAAAAACTATCGTTTGATGTTGGCGGTGTAGGTATTATAAAATACATACCGTATTTCCTCGAATTACCCCCCGGGGGTTTGGATTTTCAGAGTGAAAATTTTGAGAGAAAAACGTGAAAAATGCAACAATAACCACCATTTATAAGTTTTTACAGCCTTATATAAGGATGTAGATGGTATAAACGTTGTTCTAACGTAACACAGTAAGTGTTTTGAACGTCTGTTATGCATTTCCCGGACGACAAATTCATAGTGCCCATTTTGAGGGGGGGGGGGTTATTTCGAGGAAATACGGTATTTACCTAGTATTTATACACGGGGGTGCACTGATACGCACATCTGTCCGTTACGGACATTTGCCCGCTTTTTTCACTTGACACTTTTTAAAGTGATTTTCAGATATGAGTGAAGTGAAAAACGCTGGGCAATGACATTAGTGAACTTTTTTCACTTCACTCATATCTGAAAATCACTTGAAAAAGTGTCAAGTGAAAAAAACGGGCAAATGTGCGTAACGGGCAGATGTGCGTATCAGGCCTGCCCCTTTATAGACATCCATTTAGAATTTTATTTACGATTCTTACGAGAAGAAAAGTGTCGATTGTGCTAATGTTTTGTACCCTTTTTAGATTTATCTATGTACCTATTTATATGCAAGTAGGGGATTGTAATCATTGTGATTAAAAGATATAGTGTCAAAATCCATGTAGGCTTGATATACGTATTTTTGACATTTACGATCTCACTTGGAACTGTGAATTTTAAATTCTATCAACTTATGATAAAAGAATAAAGAAATGCACCATATTCAAGTATTTAAAAAACTTTTAAACGTAACAATTTAAGATCATAGATACTACGAGCCACGATCTAAATACAAAGCTATGTTAAATATTTTCATAAATAAATAGCTATGTAGGTACCTGAATTACGTTCTGCATTAATTATCTACGCCTACTGCAGTTGTGCTAGTGAGAGGACTTTCTAATTATTTGCACATAGCTACAATTCACTTGGCTCGTTGCAGGCAAGTTCATGCAGCTTCAAAGCAAGCACCACCCATGAAGATAACGAATACACACAAGAGTTCGAAAAGTGTTTCAAATTTTTGCGGTAAATACTTTTTTGAATTGAAAATCTCGGAAAGTTGCAAATTTCAGTTTTCTTTAGGTAGTCGCTAAAATGGTTTATTTTTGCGAAGGTCGCTTCAAAATTCCATGTGAAATATAATCCAATTAAAATTACATTCAGAATTTTACAGGAAAATGACTCCTGTAAAATTGCTGTCAGCGTGTCGCGCCAAAAGCGCTGTTCAGGGAATAGGTAAATGGGCGAAAAATACAACACGAATGAAAACGAAAAATAAGTGAAAAATTGCCAAAATTGGAAAAAAATATCCATAAGATTAAAGTAAACTGGGCAAAAATAAAGGTTGATTCAAAAACAGCGCCGAAAATTTGGGAGCAATAATGTTTGGGAGTGCAGCAGACGTTATAATTGGATACTTTTAAATTGCAGCAAAGGAAAGATACTTTTTCCACCGATTTGCCATCACACATCAACACAAGTTTCCATCTTAACCTGACACATGATGTAGCGCAAATTAGTAATATAAATAAATACCCAATGCGTAAAATTAGGTACGTGCGAGCACGCTAAGCAGATCGCGTTCAGTTCACGGCTACTGCAGAAATTAAAACTCAGATCCAGTGAAATTGGCCTCGTTCCAGGGAAAAATTTCTCCTGCTCGTAACGATGCAAAAATCACCTGGAGCCGAGTGAATATCAAGAGTTACGCATCGGTCCATCAAGATCACAGAAATCCACAATGGCAGTGCCGCAGCTCGCGGTGCTCACGCTGCCAATGTTGATGCTCACCAGCATGTGGCCGCAGTGCCAGTCGACGCACGTGCGTCTGGGCTTCCTGTTCTACGACTCGACGACGACGACGCGCGGCGGCACCGAGCTGGCCGACCGATTCGGCTACCACACGTCGGCGGCGGCGGCCACGATCGCCATCTCGCGCGCCCAGATGGAAGATCTCACGTCGAACGTGACGTTCAGCCTGCACTGGCGCATGACCAACTGCGACGCGTCTCTGGCGGCCGAGTCGGCCTACGAGCTGATCAACGGGCTCGGCGTGCGCGTCGTGTTCGGCCCGCCGTGCGACAACGAGGCCGTGCTGGTGCCAGTCCCGGACCATAAGAAATTCTCTGTAAAATGTCAAATGTCACGCAAAGTGTCAAAAGTCATGTAAAATGCCCTGCAAAATGGCAACTCATGCCATTTTGCAGGGCATTTTACATGACTTTTGACACTTTGCGTGATATTTCATACTTTACAGGGCAATTCACAGGGTCTGGGACTGACCCCTGGCCGCCACCGTGGCCAGCTACTACGACGTGCCCGTTGTCAGCTGGGCGGCCGCTGCCGCCGCGCTCGAAGACCGTACCAGGTTCCCCGCCGTGGCGCTCAGCATCGCCACAACGGAGAGGTGGGTGAGACGCGAACGCGCAGTGTTCACACGCGAAACAATCATATCGGCCCTATGCCTGTAGACATGTAAACCCGCTCATGTGAACATGTAAACCCGCTCATGTGAATATCCCAAAATAGAGATTTGACGATAAGAATTGACAAACTGGGACAGGAATTTATAATTCTCAATGAAAATTTTGGAAAAATCGCTCAAAATTTTGCTCCACGTAAATAGTTAGATAACTGAGCGATTTGGGGGGAATTAGTCCGGGGAAAGTAGCCCAAAATTTGTCTTGGGATAGATAGATAGCTGAGCGAGCCTCCGGGATAGATAACTATCCGTTTGGGGTGGGGGCAGCCCCCTCCATTGGAGACTCCTGCAACGGGTCTACATGCTGAGCGGGTTTACATGCCTAGGGAGTCTACGTCGTCATATCACTACGCATTGCCTTGCACTGACAGGCTGGCGCACGCTGTACAGCAGCTGCTCGCCTTCTACAAGTGGGACCGGGTCGGTCTGCTCTACACGGACGACCCCACTGGCGAGTGCCGATCGCTGGCGAGCAGCCTGGTCAAGGTGCTCGCCAAGGCCGACGTGCTGGTTGCGAACACGGTCATCATGCCGGCCACCGGTCCGGTGAACGAGCAGGACGCCGCGGGCTTCTTCAACAGGATCACAGCGCTTATTCGAGGTAAGCATAATATTTACAATCGCCGCGCCACACAGTTCAATTGACCCAGTGAAAACCAAAAGCAGCAATAAGCTTATTATGTGAACAAACATTTTCTAAAGATAAGTTAATAGTGTATCATTTAATAAATAATAACTATGATAATTGCGAAATAACTATGATGAAACCGGTGGCAATTATGATAAAATAAACGTTCAAACAGGTACAAACGAATTATTAAATAAATACGGCTCAAACGGGACCAGTTGTTCGGGCCGGGTCTAGGACCAGAAATTTTTTCTACCAGAACCGGGACTACGGTGTCAGGACTGGGACTAGGGGTATCGGCCCAGGACTACCATGTAAATAATAATTGGACTGAATATTTGCTTTCTCGGGACCGGGACCGGGAAACGGGCATCGGAACCAGGAACGCCTAAATCCCGGAAATTTGCCGGACCGACTGTTGTCCCATTCGAACCACAATTATTTACAATTCGCACTCGCAGTAATAATCGTCTGCGCGGATCGCGGTCTGGACACGATCATGCTGGGCGGCAGAGAAGCGGGCATCAGCACGAACGAGGAGTTCGTGGTGATCGTGACCAAAACGGTCATGTCCGAGGTGGACTACCCGTGGCACAGCGTCGCAGATACCGAGAAAGAGCAGACACTCAGGCAGGCGTGCAACAACACACTCTTTGTTAGTTCGCTTCCGCCGTGTGTGTCACGTGCATTTTCTCTAAAGCAGCGTTTACACTGCCATGTGTGACGACAAATAGTTTTGCCTAACTTTATTTATGTGATAAAAATTGAATATTTGTTGTGTCGGACACAGATTACGATCACCTAGATTACGTTGCCTAGAATTACGATTACGTTGCCTAGAACTAAAATATATTTTCATATAAATATGACGTTATCATACACATTAAGACAACATTTTTTTCTTGTCGTCACAAGTTGTCGGTTCAATTTATTCCATTTCTTCGAGGTAAATAGGCTTGTTAACGAGGCTACCTCGAAGAAATGGAACCAGGGGTTCAGTAGGGGGGGGGTTACCCCCCCCCCCCCAAATCCGCCAGCAATCTATCTATCCCGGAGGCCCGCTCAGCTATCTATCTATCCGGAGGCAAACTTTTGGGCTACTATCCCCTAACCCCCCCCCTGATCGGCCAGCTATCTATCTATCTGGAGCGATTTTTGAGAAACTACACCCCAGTTTTCGCTCAAAATCGCTCTTTTCATACCTTTATATAGTATTACACCTCCAAAATCACTAGTTCATGTGTCTAACTGCCTATTTTCAGCTATTTTTAGTACTACCGTATTACCTCTAATATAAGGTATACCTTATATTGTTTTCGTCAGATTTTTAGAGCCAAAAGTTATACCTTGTATTAGAGGGTACCTTATATTAGAGGGTACCTTCAATTTTTTTCACCAGATTTTCGTCTGGTCAACAATTCAAGATTTCTCTTCGAGTGAATAGTGCCGCCGTAAACTGACACACTTTTTAGCGGCGGAAGTCGACGAAGAGTCATCGCAGTTCCCTTCAGCACCATTTTCATCATTTTCCGCCATGTTTAGCAACCGTTTTTTTTATTTTGCGCGTTTTGGCACGCAGCCAGCTGTGCCTTATTAGAGGTATGCCTTATATTAGAGGGTACCTTTTATTTATTTCGTCGCGTTCAAAATAGCCAAAAGTTATACCTTATATTAGAGGGTACCTTATATTAGAGGGATGCCTTATATTGGAGGTAATACGGTATATGTCCTCATATACCCATTTTTAGCCATTTTTCACCTACTTTTAGCGATTTTTCTCCTTTTCCTCCCTTCTATGCCTATATTTTGAACCCCCGCGAACCCCCCCCCCCCAGAAATTTTTTCAGCTATCTATCCCTCCGGAGGAGCGATTTGCTATCTATATGAACCTCCGCGGGGGTCCAAATCTACAAAACCCCTGAATGGAACCGACAACCTCTGACGACAAAAGAAATATTATCTTATTGTACATGGTTATGTCATATTTATATGAAAATTATGCTTGTCCTCAGCAAAAAGGGTGATCGAGATGTAGGTGTCCGACAAACAAATATTCAATGTTCATGACATGTAAGCCAAAAATTTGTTGGCGTTACACGTGACAGTGGAAACGCAGCTTACATCAATAATACCTACTCAAGTCAAAACCAAGGTGACAACGCGTCTGGCGTCGAGCGAGTCGCTGCGACAGTTTGAGCGCACGGTGCCTATCAAAATGCAAGAGGCGCCTTTCTTCTCCACTGGGGGAAGTGGTTTTGCGCAGGTGCGTAGATCAAGGCATTGAAAAATGGGTGATTTTGAGGATATAGGGACGTACGTATCCTGGACCTATGAGCAGGGGGGGGGGCTGCACACCCCCACCCGCCCCTTGATACGGCCTTGTGAGGAGATATAATTAAATTGATTCTCAGAAAATCTGTCAAAAACAATATGATTTAATCTCTCTGAAAAAAATGCAGTACAAATATAATCAAATTTCTCTGGAAAAATCTGTAAAAAATAAATGAGATTTTGATATATTCAAAAATATTATTTTTTCTCCCGAGATATTTCAATGCAAATAAGCTAATAAGAGGTGATCAGCTGCAGCCGAATAGCTAACTTTACAATCATCAATTAACGCAGCGCGGCGTGTCAGCGTCGCGGCTGGCGCCCATGTTGCACGACGCCGTCTACCTGTACATCGTGGCGGCGGCCAGGGCGCTCGCCAACGGCGTAGACTTGGCCAGCGGCACCGAAACCATCCGATACGCGAACGGATTACGTTTTGGCGGCATCTCCGGTTCCGTGGTGCTCTCGGAGACGCGCAGCCGCATGCCGGAGTTTGTAGTAAGAAGTCTGCGTCCGCCCACGGCGGATGGCAGGTAAAGTACTGTATTTTTCGAAATACCCCCCCCCCTATGAATGACTATGAATGAATAAAACTGACTCGAAATATACCCCCCCTGTCTGGAAGGATGTACATGATGTATTTATTGCTGCCAGTTTACATCGCAATTACACCTATAAACTAGTTTGTGTAGCGATATCAATACGTTGATATGTCCAAATATAACATATTTGGATACATTTATTACGGGTTTTCGTTGCTTAAAGGCATATTGTTTACTACGAATTTCACGAAAACTTCTGATGAAATAATAACCCTCCTCAAAATTTGCACTATGAAACAACCACCCCGGGGGTATTTCGAGGAAATACGGTACCCTATGTTTTACAAACGCAACGCGCCCATTTTGCAACCAATTAGTTCAATATGATTGTCACGGCAGGCTGGTGGACCTGACAATTGTGCGCACCGACCAGCCGAACGGCGAACAAGTGCAAGAAATAGTCAGCTCTGAAGAGATGTGGGCGGGGCGCAACGGTTTCATCCCGACAGGTATGCCGTCTGAAGTGATTAAACAGGTGGAACATATGAATGGAAAATTGACTATGTGAAAAAATGTGAAAGTTATTTTCAGCAGCAAGGATGGTCTGAGGGGGGTGGGTGCCTCCTTGGGTGTATGTTATCAATACTGGCGGCCTGGCGGCTTGCATGGGTGATTTTTAAGATGTAATTTTGTGAATTTTCGATTATAATTTTACACCATTTTATATGAGGAATGCCAGCATGAGGGAACCACTCGAAGCGCCGAAAGGCAAACATTTCAGAGTGCTTCTGAAGTTGCGTGCACTGGCGGAAATCTCCTTAGTTTTCAACAATAAAATCCACCAACAAGTGTGAAAATAATGATGAGTAGCAGGCTCGTTGAAAACATCAGTGCATTGTAATCGAAATAGCAAAACAGTTTTGTCGCTGCGGTCAAGTGCAGATTCAATTTACCGCCTTTCGGACATTTCGATTCGATTCACCACTGGCAGGCTACCCGCAATGCGGCTGGGACGGGCAGCGCTGTCGGAACGAACCGGTTCTCGTCGTGGTCCTGTTCGTGTGCGGCGTCACCATGGCCATACTCACCATCATGCTCATCGTCGCCGGCTTCGTGTACTACATCAAGTTGGTGCGCTAGCCGTATTTGCACAAGAAACAAGCGAAGTTTCTAATAAGCTTGATGTAGAACTAGGAAGAAAGGACTTTTACCAAGCATTGAGGCGCCGACTTTGAAAAATAATCGGCCCGGACACATTATAAACCACTCTTCAATCGTCGACATGATACAAAAACAATGATACGCCTTATTCGAAATAACTAGGGTACCCTATTACCTAACCATCACAGGCCTACAGAATAAAAAAAATTTACAACCTAGGCGACGCGTTCTCGTGAACAAGATGGCGGAGGCCCTGTGGAAAGTGAGCATCAAGCAGGTGGTGCCGCTGCGCAAGCTGGTCAGTTCCCCAAAGGCGCAAACACACTGGATGTCAACTGTTTTCGGTGTCAACTAGATTTTAGTTCAATTTAGGTTGCAGGACAAGTTTCAAGTGAACAAGCGGCAATGTGGGAAAGGAATCATGATTTTTATGTGCATTGAAACATGGTTTCACAACACATCGACTAAAATCGGAATGGAAACGAGTCAAACAGGTTGACATCGGTGTGTCATTGGATGTCAACTGGACCAACTGGTTTCCATTAAGAATTCAGTTGATGGATTGCAAAGTTATGCTCAAATGCACATGGCAATTATGATCCCTTTTCCGACATTGCCGCATGTGCACTTGACAATTATCCAGCGACCTAAATTGAACTAAAATCGAGTTGACACCAAAAACAGTTGACATACAGTGTGTGTGGCGCCAAAACACCATAAACTGCACCGCAGAAAGTAGCCCAGCGCTCTTATCGCAGCACTCGCGCGAGTCGGCTAGCTTCCAGCAGGTGGCCACGGTCATGTCCGAGGAGATGCAGGAGGCGATGATCCGTGGCTACGAGGACACGGCGCTGTACAACGGCATCATCGTGTGGATGAACAAGCACATGCACGTGGACAGCCACGGCGTGACGGACGCGGGCGGCGCCATCAGCCGGCAGCAGGCGTTCGCCCATCTCAAAGAGGTGCGCTTTTGTTGAGATCATGGGCAGAAACGAGAACGCAGTCCATCTAGCGTTAGGATGATAAACAATATGGATCGCATATAAAGATTCTCACATTACATTTTGAAAATCGACATCAAAAAGCTGATACATAAATACCGATAATTTTTTTCTTGGTGTCCACTGACAGCACAGTTTACAATGAAATCTACCATATCCCATCTGAATAAGAGCCAAATTTTTTCCATCACATTACATTGCACTCTCACCATTGGTTAGGTAATTTGGCTTCATAATTCAATCTGGACCTAATCAAAATACATCAACACTCTTTGTACAGAGTTCATTCTGATGGGTAAATTCGATATCGACATTGAGAAAGCATATGAGCAACAATAATCCCACAACCACCCACCCAATCACTCCCCAAACAAAACCCAGATGCGCGAGTTGTCCGACGAGAACCTAAACAACTTCTACGGCCTGGTGCTAGACGTGCGCATACCCATCTCCCTGTGGGCATACCTTTCCAAGGGCTCGCTGGCCGACGTGCTCATTAACTCGAGCGTCAAGCTGGACGCCTTCTTCAAGTTCTCATTCATCAGAGACATTAGCAATGTTCGCAAACTATAAACATAAGTATTTATGAGTGCAAGCAGGGATGTATCCAGGGGGGGGCGCCGTGGCACTAAGGGGTAATACTGTAGGGGGGCTAATCCCTCACCCCCTTTTACAGTGGTCCGTAAACAGCGCCCTACCATTCAAAAATCCTAGATACGTCCCTGCGTGCAAGTGATTTTCCAACCCCATTAGGTGAAAACTGTCACGCAGGGGCTGGACGCGTTGCACAGGAGCGGTATCAATTCGCACGGGCATTTAACGAGTACAAACTGCCTGGTGGACGGGCGCTGGGTTATCAAGTTGACCGACTTTGGCCTACATATGCTAAGGGAGAATGTGCACTATGAGGCTGTGGGTAAGTGACAATCAAACACGCACAGACCAAAAAATGGGACACAAAATGGTGCCACACATGCTGGATGTCAACTGAATTAGTGTCAACAGTGAATTGTGTGATTTCAACTTTCCTATCTGATAGAGCATAGTTCATTTTACATCATGACACTCAAATTTCATTGTTTCTGTTATCAGAGCATGGTTAATTTTACATCATGACACTTAATTGTCATTGTTTCTGTTAAGTGTCATGCTTTAAATTTTTTGTGTTATTTAGTTGACATTGAGTTGACACGAATTTGCGATGTCAACTAGTGTGTGCGGGCCAAAAGACACAAAACTGCGCAGCGCGTCTGTGGATGGCGCCCGAGCTGTTGCGCAGCAGCACACTGGTTGCCGGTGGTTCACAGAAAGCGGACATTTTCGCATATGCCATCGTTCAGTCGGAGATTTGGACCCGAAAGCTGCCATATACCATGTATGAGGATACGGCGCCCGACAGTGAGTCGAGACAGGCACACACAAGAGAAAAAATTTAGTAGGAAAAAGGAGAAAAATAGCTTTAAAAAAATTAAAAACGACTGACAATAGGAACATAACTACATTCATTTATGTATAGATAAAAATAGCTGGAAACGGGCAATAAGACATAATAATTAGTGCAGGGGTCTCCTAGGGGGGGGGGCTGGGGGGGGGGGCTGCCCCCCCCCCCAAATCGGCCAGCTATCTATCTATCCCGGAGGCCGCTCAGCTATCTATCTATCCCGAGGCAAATTTTTTGGCTACTACCCCCAAAGACCCCCCCAAAATCGCTCAGCTATCTATCTATCTGGAGTGGTTTTTGAGAAATTTTGACCCAATTTTCGCTCAAAATCACCAATTTTCGCACCTTTTTATAGTTTTTCACCTTCAAAATCGTGCTTTCCGGCTATATACATGGTTATATACCTATTTTTAGCCATTTTATACCTACTTTTGGCTACTTTTAACTGATTCTTAGCGATTTTTTCCCCTTTCTGCCTTCTTAACCTTGAAAAAGCCTATATATTGTGCCACCGCCAGCCCCCCCCCAGAAAATTTTTTCAGCTATCTATCCCTCCGGAGGAGCGATTTGATATCTATCCAGCCCCCGCGAGGGCCAAAATCCTGGAGACCCCTGAATTAGTGTTTTATGGTGAAAATGGGCAAAAAGGAACAAAAATTTGTGATTTTGAGCAAAACATTTTCTCAAAATGTGATTTGAAAACTGTACTTAAATATCTGTACATCAGAATATTTTGACTGCGAATCATATTTTCGGATACTATATATGAATTTTTTCATGATATTTAGCATCACCTGATCCATGCCGTTCAGCCTAGACGGACCTTACAAGGGAATGAATAAAAACAAAAGAACACTCAGTGATAAAGAAACCGAGCACCCAGTTCCCTCACTCCACAGTGGTCGTAAGCAACGTGCGGCGCGGCGAGTCACCCCCCTTCCGTCCCAAAGTGTCCGTGGGCGAGGGCGACTGGAACAAGGCCATGCAGAAGCTCATGGAGGACTGCTGGGCGGAGAACGCCGCCGACCGGCCCACCATCAAGGAGATCAAGGCCACGGTCAAGACGCTCGGCCAGGGGCAGAGCATGAACCTGATGGACCACGCGCTCAACATGATGGAGCAGTACGCAAAGAAACTGGAGAGCCAGGTGCGGGTGATAGGTGAAATGATTTAGACCTGATGCCGGCACTGGAGACGGTGTGCCCCAGTGCATGCAAACTCCCAGTGCATGTAAACTCTTAGTACATGTGAACTCAATGGATTTCTGAATGACTTATAAAAATCAACTAAATAACAAATAAATTGAATGTAAATGGGACAAAAAGGGTCGAGTGTGCGTGCGCAACGGCCTTTTTAACTTTCACGATTCAATCCATGTGCACTGATTTCACATGCACAGAGTTTACATGCACGGGGAGTTTACATGCGCTGAGAGTTTCCCCCGCACTGAACACACGTCACGCTCACGCAGGTTAATAGTAGGACACGTGACTTGGAAGAGGAGTTTGAGAAATCTGACAGGCTCTTGTACAGAATGTTGCCAGAATCGGTGGCATCGAAGTTAAAAACCGGCGAAAAAGTGCTCCCAGAAAACTACGATGCGGTGACAGTATTCTTCAGCGATGTGCATCAGTTTGCAAACTTGACAGCGCGCTCAGAACCACTGCAGATTGTCACGCTGCTCAATCAGCTTTACACGTTACTCGATTCCATCATAGAAGAATATGATGTTTACAAGGCGAGTTTTACACACGTTTTGCAAAATTTTTGCACAAACGCGCTATTCTCACTTTTTGGCGCTACAAACAATGTGCTAGTTCACATTCGATTTCAAAACTGGTTGGTGTCAATTTATATTATAATCTACGTGACGCAGAACGATCTTCAAATGTACATGCTGCAACGTTCAACAATGAACATCAGGGCATGTGCATTCGAAGTTCGGCCAGCGACATGTCAACCGAACCGACCAAAAGGCACGCAGGTAGAGACGATCAACGACTCCTATCTGTGCGTGTCTGGCCTGCCGAAGCGCAACGGGAACGAGCACGCGGCGCAGATCGCCGACATGGCGCTGCACTTCCAGATCAGCATCGCCGGCTTCTTCGTACCTCACCTGCCGCAGGAGCGCCTGCAGCTGCGCATCGGCATGAACTCCGGTGCGCCGCGCGAAATAGAACGTCTAAAAGAGCGCATAACTTAACTCGGCAAACGCGCAGGCCCGGTGACTGCGGGAGTGGTGGGATTGACCATGCCGCGCTACTGCCTCTTCGGCGATACTGTGAACGTCGCGTCTAGGATAGAGACTAATGGAAAACGTCAGTTGAGTGTGCTTAGAAGTTCGGGTGCGCAATGTACTCCGATCAATTCACACTATGTTCGGTTCACATTGGCATCGTGCCAAAGCGAATAGTAACTAACGCATGCAATTACTATAAAATGAGAAAACGCGCCTGCTAAAACGCTTTACGTTTTAATAACAATACGAATTTCCTCCTTAGAATACCTAAAACAGTGACATGCGCTATAAAACATTGATATCCACAGCACGCTGGCGATCACATGTAAATAACTGCGCGTACGTAGCGCGTACGTCACTGGAGTATACATACAAGCTAGGTACCGTATTTCCTCGAAATACCCCCGGGGGGTTTATTGTTTCAGAGTGAGAATTTTGAGGGGGGGTTAAACGAGGGGGGGGGGTATTTCGAGGGGGGGGTTTATTATTTTGCCAGAAATTTTTTGAAATCCCAGTACTAAAATGTCGTCTGAAACGTACGCAGACGTCGAAAAAGGCAACAAAAATCGCCATTTATAAGACTCTAAAGACAGTTATAAGTGTGTAGACGTACAAACACTGTTCTCACATAACAGAGTCATCGTTTTTAACGTGTGTTTTGCATTGCCGGGATGACAAACCGCAGCCTTTGTCATTTACGTTCTCTATACACTAAATTTGGGGGGGGTATTTCGAGGGGGGGGGGGGTTATAAGTTCATAGTGTCCATTTTGAGGGGGGTATTTCGAGGGGGGGGGGTATTTCGAGGAAATACGGTAAATACATTCTGTAGACATGCTTCTAAACACGCGACTCGTACAATCTACCGACGCAGCATCATGCATCCACATCAGCGACACGACCAACAAATACCTGACCGAGGTTCTAGGAGGCTATCTAACCAAGCCCCGAGGAGAAATCATAGTCAAAGGCAAAGGGGTCATGACAACCCATTGGCTGCTGGGCAAAACCTCACAGGACCTTCATGACCATTCGGACTTGCAAGAGACGGGGCCGGGCATGAACCATCAGAATACCGAGGAAACGACCGCGTGAACGATCCACTTTGAGTGACTTTGATCGTTGTATTGTGAGGTTGCGTGTCTACGCGTAAATTACTTCAATACATATATTTATCCAACTTCACTGACTTTGGTAAAATTACAC
Source organism: Sphaerolaimus hirsutus (assembly GCA_964036195.1). Classification (NCBI taxonomy): domain Eukaryota; kingdom Metazoa; phylum Nematoda; class Chromadorea; order Monhysterida; family Sphaerolaimidae; genus Sphaerolaimus; species Sphaerolaimus hirsutus. The sequence continues at coordinate 17,617,675 of OZ038452.1, read as the reverse complement.
ATTGACCCAGGAAAAAAATATTTTTGGAGAAAAAAAACAAGAATAGAACGACCGACCGGAAACGATGAGTACGGAAACGAATGTGTCACTTATCGCCGGAGACGAAACGCACCGGTTTGACGGATATGGTGGCGCTGGCCAGAATCTTTTCCTTGTCTTCTGGGGTCGCCGGCAGCTGTGGGCCCATTTGTTCAGACGTTGGTTGTGTATCGGTCTGCGAGAGAAAATATTGATATTGGGTAGTGGATTGTGACAGGACCGGGATTTATCAAAGATTTTTTTGTCCCGGCCATGTTAACTATACGAAATAAGGAGGATTAGTTTTTCGGTTTTTACCGAAGTTTTAAGAGAAGTTGGTAGGAAAGAAAACCTAAATTGTTCGGATCAAGGGAAACCTTGAAACAACATCTTCACAGAAAAAATCGATCCATGACAAGAGATTAACAGCGAAAAATGGCCCCCAATTTCCAGAAACAGAAAAACCTCAATTCTCCAACTCTACCGACAAGGTCAACTTGAGTGCCGCCGCTGTAGCCGAGCCCGCGGTGCCTGACGTCCCTGTGCCTCAGATGCGACGCCATCGACTCGGAGTACTGCCGTTCCAAATCCTCGTTCAAGTCCTTGTCGCCGTCGCTCTGAACAGAGTCCTTGCTGGTGCGATTTGTTGTTTCAGCTTTGTTCTCTGCCGCCTTTTCTTCAATCGGCGCTACTTCCTGGTTCTGGTTGTCCGGCGCCGAGTCGTTCTTGTCGCCGATTACGATCTTGCCCGTGTGTTCTTTCTGCGTATTTCGAGGAAATGCGGCGATGTTGAGGCAGGGGACGAGTGAACGCTTGTGCACCAAAAACCTTCGCTGAGTTTTTCAGAAAATGAAAGTTAAGGCTCCACACACGCTACATGTCAACTGGTTTCGGTGTCAATTTGACTTTTGTTACATTTGGGTGACAAAACAGTTTTCAAGTGCAGATGCGGCAATGTCAGAAAACAGTCAATATTGCCATGTGATGTGCATTTTGAATGGTTAACAACCCATCAACTAATATGTTCATGGGCCCAATAAAACAGTTGGCATCATATGTCATCGGATGTCAACTAATTTTACTGATTTCCATATAAATTTTAGTTGATTCCTGCAAAAATGGCAAATGCACATGGCAATGTTGATTCCTTTTCGACATTTCCGCGTGTGCACTTGAAAATTGTCCTACAACCCAAATTGATTCAAAATCGATCCGACACCAAAACCAGTTGACATCCAGTGTGTATGACGCCAAAAGAACGAAGCGAACCTTGAATGCGCCCATAAGTCGAAGGAACTTCTCCCGCCGTTTGTCATCTCCCAACTGCGCCTGCTCCCACTTGTTTGCGGAATTCACGACCGGCGCCTGCGCGCACCAACTGGGGCACTCACGTTGAAACGTGCCGCTCAAACGATACACGGTGATATTGGCTCTACACAGACCCTGTGCCTCTCGTCATGGAAACCCGCTCGTCATGTAGGTAGCCCCGCATGGCACGGGGGTTGGCGGCAGCGAGTTTACATGAAAAGTAGTGTATTTACATAGCTAGGGCCGCAGTGCGTGTCCTCTCGCATTGTTTCTGTCACTATTTTGATGACACCGCTCAAAAAATTTTTGAATTACTCAAATGCGTAACAACCTATTCAAAATGATTTTCAATTTTTCTTTGAGCAGTATACAAGTATATACGAGTATACCTCTTTTCATGCATACCCCCGCCGCTAACCCCCGTGCCATGCCAATACACCCAAAATACAGGATGACCGGTTCTACATGGCCAACGGGTTTACATGACAAATAGGCCTGCGTCTCTACACACACTAGTTGAGAAAGACAGCAAATGTCAATTCAAAGCTTGCTGACGAGCCGACACGACACTCAAATGCAAAAGTGTTGAATCATGTTACAAATGGAGCTGGTGTTGAAAATATTGCGGTATGTGCAATGTAAATAAAAGGCTGGCGCGAAGTATGTGTACAATAATGCGCTGCAGGGGTCTCCTAGGGGGGGGCTGGGGGGGGGCTGCCCCCCCCCCCAAATCGGCCAGCTATCTATCTATCCCGGAGGCCGCTCAGCTATCTATCTATCCCGAGGCAAAATTTTTGGCTACTACCCCAAAAGACCCCCCCCAAATCGCTCAGCTATCTATCTATCTGGAGTGGTTTTTGAGAAATTTTGCCCCAATTTTCGCTCAAAATCACTAATGTTCGCACCTTTTTATAGTTTTTCACCTTCAAAATCGTGCTTTCCGGCTATATACATGGTTATATACCTATTTTTCGCCATTTTATACCTACTTTTGGCTACTTTTTACTGATTATTAGCGATTTTTTCCCCTTTCTGCCTTCTTAACCTTGAAAAAGCCTATATATTGTGCCCCCGCCAGCCCCCCCCAAGCCCCCCCCCAGCCCCCCCCAGAAAAATTTTCCAGCTATCTATCCCTCCGGAGGAGCGATTTGCTATCTATCCAGCCCCCGCGAGGGCCAAAATCCTGGAGACCCCTGATGCGCTGTTATTATCATTCGCGAGCAAGCTTTGAACTGGGATCGGAACCAGTTAACATTTGGTGTCGTCGTCAAATGTGTGTAGGGCCAATAACGCGAACCTAAACAAAAAAAATCAACAAACGGGCGGTTTTTCACTGCACGTGGCCACGGCGGACTCCTCCCTTTCTGACTTATGGTGCTTCCTGTCAGGAGACACCTCCCTGTCGGACTTGCGGTGCTTCCTGTGGGGCGAGCGCTCCCTGTCGCCGCTGCCGTGCCGCGACGACCGACTTGAACTCTTACCGTCGTCGCTGCGTCGCTTAGATTTACCTTCGGAACTGTCGCGCCGTCTGTCCGATTTGCCTAGGGGTACAAAAAAAACTATTTTAAGGATTAATTTGTGCACTTTTCAGAAAATGGAGATTCCGGAAAACTGATCGTAAATTTGCGTGGAAAGGGGGAAATTGCCAAAAAAATTTAGAAATATAAAATTTTTGTTGGAAACTCCATTTTTCGTAAAATAATTGACTAACCGGCATGCGGGTTTACCAGTTTAGCTAAATTTAGCCGGAAAATCAGTCAGAAAAATAAAACATTTTGAGGAAAACGAGGCAGAAAAGTAGCAAATTTTGCGGAAAATGAGGCAGAAAAATAGCAAATTTTGCGCAAAATGGGGCAGAAAAATAGAAAATTTTGCGAAGATGAGGCAAAAAACATAGACAAACGCAGTGGCCGGAAAGCGGGAAAAATTCCGCCTTCAAAAACGAAAAAGTTGACACACTAGATTCACCTTCGGAACTGTCGCGGCGCCTGTCCGAATGCCTGGAGGCGCTGCCGCTGCGGCGCTTGTCCTCGTGCCGCTTGCTGCTGTCGCGGTGACGATCCGACGGCATGTCTGCACCTACCACCCGGATTCGTGGGAACACAAAAAAATTGTGAATTTTCATTAGTTGAGGTATCAATGGAAGTACACCTTCCACGCGAGCTCTTATTTAGCTGTTCAACGGGTAAGAGGTGTCAATATTAGTTGAGTAGTGATGAAATATTTACATTCATTACATGGGCTATGATTTAAGATGCAGAACAGTTGCGACATTATCACAGTAACGCTAAATAAAGTAATGTAATCCATGTGTTTGGCAGACAGCACGCACCCAATCATAAATACGGGACTTGCAACTTTTTATAGCGCTACACACACTAGTGGACATTAGAATGTCAACTAGTTGATGTCAATTCACATTTTAGTTCCCTTGTCGCTGAACGTTCTCCAAATGCACATGCCGCAACATGCACATTGAAAAATAAATATTGCGACATGTGCATTTAAAAATCGTTGGGTGATCTAAAATATGAATTGACATCAACTAGTTGACATTTATATGTAAACTAGTGTGCGTGTCGCCTATGCCACAACGTGCAGACAATAACATTATCCACAACATTCTTGAAGATAGTTATTTACCTATGAACATCGAGTCATTTCGTTGAAGCCAAGTGCGTCAAAGCCGATCTATGATTTTTACAATTTTTTTTGTAATTTCGGTAGAACTATAGACTAAGGCTCCCTGCTCATCTAAACCCGGTGCTCATCTACGCCCCCCCCCGTAGTCATCACATGCGTGTTGTGCATTGTGCAAGTGCGGCGGCACACATCAAGGATCGTGTGCCAACGGACACTGGCTGATGCTGCGGCTGGCTCGCAGCAGCGGCAAATGGCTGACATCAAGGTCACTTCGGAGACTGGTCAGCTCATCCCATCAAAGGACAGAAAACTTCACAGAAAAAAACAGCTCAAATTCCTTCAACGGGATGAGCAGACCAGCGGCTGTCCTGTCGGCACACGCTCCTTTATGTGCGTCGACGTGTCAGGCGGGCGGGCGCAGATGAGCACCGGGTTTAGATGAGCAGCGGCACAGGGTGGAAATATTGTAAGCACAAATCTGCATCCGAACTATGCTGATTTATTGAATATGAATAGTTTTACACTAAGTGAACATGAATTAGTATAAAAATAAGTAGTTGTTCTCATATCAGTATGATTATGCAATAAATGGGACATGGACTTTCACGAATACGCAAATAAGTAATAACCCCTAGAACCCATCCCCTCAAATTTTGCTGGCGACATGGTAAACCCCTGGGTTATTTATAGCGGTTGTGAAAAAACAAGCGCTTGGTTCTTTTTTAAGACGTTCGGCATAGTATTCGGACGCAGCGACATGCTTAGCGGTTTAAGTGTTTTTGTAGACCGTCGTAAAAATGCAGTGGAGCAAACTCCCTTAAGAAATTTCAGCTGAGCTGTTTGGTACTTATTTTCAAGACAGACTATAAGAAACTGCGATATTGAGTTTTGCAACGATTATGAAGCTAATCGTAACTGGTATCGAGAAACATGAAGAAAATCCGGAGTACATCCTATATCGATGCTGAATTGACCACTACTGTTTTCAATGTTGCAAACTGGATACAGACTTTACACGTTCAAACGAAAGACTAACACATGAAACGTTGTCAAAAATACAAATAAATATTTTAAGCAGCAAGTAACAATATACATGTGCGGAGGGAACTGATCTGTGTGCATGCAAATGTAAACAAGATATACAAAAGTACCTTGGTTCAGAATGCGACATCCTCAACGCTTCTGGTTAGAGCGCCCTTTAAAAACCTGACCAAGGGGACGGCATCCCGCATGTAGACCAATTAAAGACACATTATACCCGCCGGGATAAGAAAGGGCGGTGGGTAACCCCACCCCAAACCGCCCGGGGATGGTCCGGCCGTAAAGTAAACCCGGCCGTAAAGTAGAGGGTGCTACTTTAGGCTGGGCATTATTACGGCAGAGTTGTTTAAAGTACTGAACTTTTTTCAAAGTAAACGTAAACGTAAAGTATTTTATTTTTGTCACACCTGAATACAGAAAACGTAAAGTAAAATTTTTCTATTTTTACGCTGTGTAAAAGGTGAGTAAACGTAAATATTTGTAAATACTCGTTTTCTGTACTCGCGTACTTTCAAAAAGTACGCGAATAACTGAGTACCGGTATTTTTTCGGGAGGAAACGTAAACGTATTTACGCAGCACTCGAGTATACGTATTTATCGAGTAAACGTATATACGTTTGTACAACTATGCTTTACGGCCGGATTTACTTTACGGCCGGGTTTACTTTACGGCCGAGTTTTCGCCAAACCGCCCAGCTATATATCTATCCCTGGGACAATTTTTTCGGCAACGTTCCTTGAAATCCCCCCCCCCGTCAATTGCCTAGCTATCTAGCTATCTGGAGCGCTTTTGAGAATTTTTACCCTACCTTTCACCCAAAATCGCTAATTTTCATACTTCTCATAGATTTTCACCTTCAGACCCATTAAGTCATGCGTTTTATTGCCCATTTTCAGTATGCCGGCTATAATTAAATGTGTTCCGGGTCAACATGCGGGGTGGGTTTACATGTGGATTAGTGCAGTGCCGACCAGGGGCCGGTCACACACCATGTAAAATGTTCGCGTTTTAAAAAAAAATCAAATATTATTAGGAATTTGACATTTTACAGGGTGTGGGAACGCGCTCGGAACTGGAACAAAGTTTGACAGGCTTCGACTGAAATCAGCGAACGTTGGCGCCAGGGGTACGCTGCCAGAAATATTTACGATAAAAATAAAAGCGAACGATCGAATGGAATGATTTTTTTAAACTGCAATTATTTATCATTAAGTTCCAGTGGCGTTTTTTCAATGGTTTATGTTCAAATATTTTCGAAATGACGCGTTGATGACATCGCATCCTAAATAGGTTCACCGAAAAAAGTTGCTACATAACCGAAAATCAGTGGGAAATTGATGCTGTGACGATCACACAAAAATAAACGCCTAAGGTGAAATTCAAAACATATCTAAATATTTACAGAAACACGTAAGTTCATTGCAGAATGAGTGCCTTAATTCAATGTATTTTATACCCCCTACGAATATTTGATTACGCTTCAGTGCTGATCATTAGAAATCCATACAGAATAGAATTATACACAGCGATGAGAAGGCTACAGCGGTGAGCTCGCAGAAAGTTTTTAACTCAGAGATACCACGCCACTCCAACTGTAACTTGGCCCATTTGGGTCACAGGTTCAAGCAGCGCAAGTCATAGGACAGGCAATCCGTGTCGACTTGTTCCTCGGCCGGAGGGGCGTTCGCCCGCTGTTGGCGATCCTGCGCGAACGGGACACGGTGATTGACAAATTGCGAATGGATATTGCCAGTTGCGGGGTCCCCACGGACCGGAGTGGGTGCCACAAATATTTATGTAAATACAGTTGCCAGCGGTATAGATGCGGGACGATACTTGCCGAGTGTTTGGTGCCCGCGCGATAGAGGCTTTCCGGTGAGCAGAATAGGTTTCCATAGCAATGTGAGGCAAATAATCGAGTATAGGTGAACAGAGCGGAGGTTGTGTGAAAAGGCTATTAATTTTGTCAAAAAGAAGCCTTAACTAAGAATGTCCGGACTTACTCAAACATTTTTTGTACCTAGTCTTAACTCCCAGTCCTGGAAAAAAAATGTATGTCAATCTTGGCCTTGACACGACACCCTACCCCGGTCAGTAAAAATATCAAAGACAACATCGACAAGCCATCACCCTTTGAACCATAGCGGATGCACCCTACCCCCAACACCACAAACCGTCTTGGCCCTGCGCTTGACCGCCTGCTCGGCCTTCTCCCGTCTGCGCTGCTCCTTGCGCGCCCGGTTGGACAGGTGCGCCTGCTGCGCGGGCGTCTTACGTCGGTGCGCCTGGCCCGGCGGCGACGACTTGCCGCACGGCCGGCCCGCTTCCACTACTGGTTGGGAGTTGACGATGGCCACAGACTCTTCGATTACTACAGCCGGCTGAAGATCGGCCACTTCGGAAATGACTGCGCGAGGGTGGTTTAATGGTGAGATAGTCGCGACACACACTGGATGTCAACTGTTTCGGTGTCACACACTGGATGTCAACTGTTTCGGTGTCAACTCGATTTTATGACACTGGACTGGACTTTTTCATAATATTTTTGCTGTTGGGTTGCGAAACCGGGTTCCAAATGTACATGGCAATATAAATTCCTCTTTGACATTGCCGCATGCGCCATTGAAAATTTTCCTGCGACCTATAGTGTCTTAAATCGAGTCAGGGGTCTTCTGGGGGGGGGGCTGGGGGGGGGGGCTGCCGCCCCCAAATCCGCCAGCTATCTATCTATCCCGGAGGCCGCTCAGCTATCAATCTATCCCGAGGCAAATTTTTTGGCTACTACCCCCAAAGACCCCCCCCCCCCAAATCGCTCAGCTATTTATCTATCTGGAGTGGTTTTTGAGAAATTTTGCCCCAATTTTCGCACCTTTTTATAGTTTTTCACCTTCAAAATTGTGCTCTCAGGCTATATGCATGGTTATATGCCTGTTTTTAGCCATTTTAAACCTACTTTTGACCACTTTTAACCGATTATTAGCGATGTTTTCCCCTCTCGGCCTTCTATGCACTAAAAAAGCCTATATATTTTGCCCCCGCGAGCCCCCCCCCCCAACGGTGCACAATTTTAAAAGACACGAAAACTCGAACCTTGATCGATCTGCGCCTCGTCGCTGATCATTTCGGGCTCCTGTCCCACATTGCTCTCATAGAACATCGAATCGAAAATGTACTCTACGGTCGCTTCCAGATTGTTGCCACAAGCCTCATACGCGCTCGCAATCAACTCGGAATCCTTCAATGAGAATATGGCATTAACGAGAAATCAATTGACATATGATAACTTGGCCCACGTCCAAGCCACCGGTTAGGTATTATACTAACGAGAGTGAAAGCCCAAAATTAGCTCAAAATCCTTTAGAAAATTTGCTCTATTTTGCCAATTTTCATCTTCATAGTAGCTATTTTCGTTTATATACATGGTTATATACCTATTTCCCGCTATTTTTAGCCTATTTTATTTATACTTCAATATTAAATTTTAAATTGAAATTTGGGCTGGCTGCCAAGTTCTCATAAGGAGTCTCTTCCATTAGCACACCGAAAAAGTAAACAGTCACTAACCCCGCACTGCGTCATGCTCGCAATTAACCGAATCGCATCCTGACAGGTTGAATCGTGCTGCTGCACCACGTGCGGCTGCTGGACGCACAGCTTGTCCACGGTGCGGCTCACGGGCGCCGTGTTCGTTGTGCCGGTAGAGGGCGCTGTACACAACGGGGTCAAGCCGTTGAAGTCGCGCAGCAGCTGTAATGGTGTGGTGGTGTTGATTGTGTGGCGTCACTAAAAGAGGTAGCCTAGGGAGGGGAGGGGCGGCCGCCCCTTCCATTCCGGGTGATGACAGAATGTGCTAAAAATGGCAGTTTTCTGCCACAATTTGTGGATTTATTTGAAAAAATCTGATTCGAATCGCACCGAACTGGCAAATATATTACAGAGAGCAATAGCCGTACATGTATTTATGTTCATTGGCGTCTACACCAATAGTGCTGCGTAGGGTTGGAAAAAATCAATTTTTTAAACGTCTTAATTTTTTTAAATCAATTTTTTTAATTGATTTTTTAAAATTAAAATCAGATTTTTTTAAATCGCCCAAAATGGGGGTATAGAGAAAATCTATGTGTATGTTAAGTGTCAGACAATGTATTGTTATGTATATTGTGGTCATATTATGACTGTGGAGTCATGGGATAGCATTATAAGCAGTGATTTCTTTCAATCTTTCAAATATCCATTTTACATCGACTGATTACGTATATCGCCTTTTGTCGGACGTTCGTGACTTCAAGTGAAGTTCAGCATGGAATAGTGCTTAAATATCGTTGTAAGAGAAGGCCAATACATTGCCAGTGATGCTACACACTGTAGAAGTATGTGGGAGCACATAGGCTGGATATTATATCCTACACTAGCATATCACGGCTTATTATTACACGGTAGCATGAATAAATACAATCTTTTACACTAAAAATGCCCCAAAACCCATGAAAACACCACCTATGGTAATGTGTATTGGAAATTGCACGCTTGCGCGTAAAAAATGCAAAATACCTAGTGCAAGTCCACCAGAAATTTTTCATTTTGATTTTTAAAAATTAAAATCAGTTTCCACCCTGGGATGAAAAAAAATCAGATTAAAAAAATCACTTTAAAAATATCAAGTGCCAACCTAGTGCTGCGCCTACAAATGGCACCGACGCCATGGGGCTATTCCGCAACAAAACAGTGAAAAATTTCAAACCTCCCTAGTCAACCATGAAGGGGCGGAGAAGGCCACAAACCTCTGACAAAAACACTCTGGCTGGCTCGTCCATGGGCCGGTCGCGGCGGCGCACCGAGCTGTAATGCTCCCCATTGTGATACGATAGGTGAAGCTCCAACGACTGCACGGCGCTGGCGCGCGTCCCGCCTGACGACGCGGCCGGCACGGACGACCGCGTGGTGCCCTTCTTGCCAGCCGAAGTGCACATCTCCACGTTCGCCTGCGCCACAAACAATGTGAGCAAAGTGGCACCGGGAAGAACTTACCGTATTTGCCTGAATAATAAACCCCCGGTAAGACGAGTGAGGAAAAAAATCCACCCTTCAATAATCCCCCCTTAAGGCATATTATCAATTTGTTCTGTTGAATTTGAACAAAAATGGAATTTTATTGTGTTAACCAGGGGTAGGAAAGGGGGGGTTACCCCTAGGGTTCAAACGGGACCAGTTTTTCGGACCGGGACCGGGACCAGAAATTTTCTAATGTCGGGACCGGGACCGGGACTGGGGGGTCGGGACCGGGTCCGGGACCGGGACTGGCTTTTTTCAATTGTCGGGACCGGGACCGGGACTGAGGGGTCGGGACTGGGACTAGGATTTGCCGAACCATGTACCAGCACCGCGGTCTTGTTTGAACCTTGTTGGTATGTAATATCCAGCCAATGTTGTTCCACACACATCCACTCTGTGAAGGACCACGCTCAATGTATCAATCAGCCTTTTCTTATAATATTATTCAAGTAATGCCCCCCTAAATTTTGGCCCTATAGTTAAGAAATAGAGCCATTTGTAGGCGCCAACGTCATGGCAGTATTGGCGCTGGCATTGGCGCCAATGTCTACTATCAAGGACGTACGCAAGGGGGGGGCGGGGGGGGGGGGGCGGCCGCCCCCCCCGTTCCCGGGCCGGACATAAAAAATTGCCAGAAATGGCACTTTTCTAAAGCGATTTTGTAGGCACTTCAAAAAATTTTTGCGCGCACGCACCCGATGATTACTATGTATTTTTCGGGAATCTAACAGCGTTAGAAAGGGACTCAACATGATTCTTGTACGAAAAATAGGTATATAAAGATACCTATATAGTAGACGTTGGCGGCAACGCCAGCGCCAATACTGCCATGGCGTTGGCGCCTACAAATGGCGCCAGCGCCATGGCTCAATTTCTTTACTATAGGGCCAAAATTTAGGGGGGGGGGCGCCGCCCCCCCCCCCCGTTCGCCGGGCTCCGTATACAATCCGCCCCCCCCCGCTCAAAAATCCTGCGTACGTCCCTGTCTACTATCTAGGTATCTTTATATACCTATAAATATTTCGTACAAGAATCATGTTGGGGACCTTTCTAACGCTGTTATATTACAGAAAAATACATGTAATCATTAAGTGGGTATTTGTGCGCTCGCGCACAAATTTTTTTAGATGTGCTTACATAATCTTTAGAAAAGTGCCATTTCTGGCGAATTTTTTGAAAAGGTCATTAAAAATACGTTTTTCTTCATCCCTTGTCGGGACCACTATAAAATTCTGGGACCGGCACCGGGACTGGGTGGTCCGGACCGGGACTGGCTTTTTTGAATTGTCGGGACCGGGACCGGGACTGGGGTGTCGGGACCGGGACCGCCCCAGTCCCGACTTTTTGCCGAACCATGTACCGGGACCGCGGTCCCGTTTGAACCCTAGTTACCCCCTCCCAAACCGCCCAGCTATCTATCTATCCCGGAGGTCGCTCAGCTATCTATCTATCCCGGAGGCAAAATTTTGGGCTACTATCCCCTAACCCCCGCCCCCAATCGGCCAGCTATCTATCTAGCTATCTGGAGCGATTTTTGAGAAACTATAACTAGGGTTCAAACGGGATTGACTTTTCGGGATCGGGATTCACTTTTTGAGATTTCGGGATCGGGATCGGGATCGGGATTGGGGTTTCGGGATCGGGATCGGGATTGGTTTTTTGATATTTCGGGATCGGGATCGGGATTGGCCGGGATTGGGGTACGGGATCGGGATTGGGATAGGCATTTTTCCGGGATCGGGATTGGGTTCTAGGGATAGAGATTTTGGCCATTTTTCTGGCATTCACAGTTGTTCATAAAGGTCTCAAAACACTGTTGGGTGCCAGAAAAGTGGCATAAAATTGACGCTGGGGGTTTGCATCCACTTTTTTGCATGCAAAAACGTCATTATTTCACTTCTTATAATTTCCACTAATTTTTCCGGGATTGGGATCCCGGACTTGGGAGTTTCTCGGGATCGGGATTGGGATTTGAAAATTTTTGGGATCGGGATCGGGATTGGTATTTTTGAGATTTCGGGATCGGGATTGGGGTTTCGGGATCGGGATCGGGACTGGTAAATCCCGGAATTTCACGGGATCCGGGATCGGGATCGGGATCCCGTTTGAACCCTAACTATAACCCAATTTTCGCTCAAAATCGCTATTTTTCATACCATTATATAGATTTTCACCACCAAACTCACTAGTTCATGCGTGTAACTGCCTATTTCCAGGTATTTTTAGTACTATACGCCCTTATATACCCATTTTTCACCTACTTTTAGCGATTTTTCTCTTTTTCCGCCCTTCTATGCCTAAATATTGAATCCACGCGACCACCCCCCAACCCCCTCCAGAAAAAAATTTCAGCTATCTATCCCTCCGGAGGTAGGGTTCAAACGGGATCCCGATCCCGGATCCCGTTAAATTCCGGGATTTAGCAATCCCGATCCCGAACATTTTCAAATCCCGATCCCGATCCCGAAAAACTCCCAACTCCGGGATCCCGATCCCGAAAAAATTAGTGGAAATAATAAAAAGTGAAAAAATGACATGTTTGCATGCAAAAATGTTAACACAAACCCCCAGCGTCCATTTTATGCCAATTTTCTGGCATTCAACAGTGTTTTGAGACCTTTATGAACAACTGTGGATGCCAGAACATTGGCCAAAATCTCTATCCCAAGACCCCAATCCCGATCCCGAAAAAATGCCAATCCCGATCCCGATCCCGATCCCGTGACCCCAATCCCGACCAATCCCGATGCCGATCCCGAAATCTCAAAAAACCAATCCCGATCCCGATCCCGAAAAGTCAATCACGTTTCAATCCTATCCGGAGGTACGATTTGCTATCTATCCAACCCCCGGAGGATCGAAATCTAGAATACCCCTGGTGTTAATAAAGCATATTTCGTGGAATGAGAGGATAGAAACATTTTAACGAAATGATAATCCCTCTCCTCGAATGATTCCCCCTCCAATAGTCCCACCCTCAAAAAGTTTGAAAAATAACATTCCAAAGGGGGAATTATTCAAGTAAAAACGGTATTGAAATATACGCGTTACCTGCTGTGCGCTGAGCTGCACCTCGGATGCGCCGTGCACCGGCAAGCCTTCGATTAACCACAGAGGGCTGTTGATCTGGTGGATGACTATGTTGCATCTGTGGAGGCGCGCAAACGCCACCAAAGAGTCCTGCCCGGCGTAAGTGCCCACGCGCGAAAGATTATCCACTGCGTATGAAAAAGTGCAAACTCCGCAACGAGCATACAAAGAATAGGGATAAAAATACTTTTTCAATTAATTTTCAAAAATGTTTAATTAAAATTAGTTATTTTTATTTAAATAATTATAAACGAAAAATTTAACAAAAGTTATTTCAATAAACGATAAAATTTGAATTTACATAAGAATTTTTGTAAATAAAATCAGCTTGAAAATTCCGCTTCCGTGAATTAATTTACCGCGCACGAACAAAGAAAACACAAAAAAAAGGTCGAAAGTCGAACTACATAGACAAAAACCGACTGTATCTCTCAAAGGGCACGTCGATGAACGGCTCGAAGTCCTGCTGTCTGGACAGCATGTAGCGGACCACGTCCATGCGATGTTTCACGTGGTTGCGACCGTTGCCCTCCAGCTGGTCGCCCAGCGCGCGGAAAAGACAATTCCTGCGCAGCAAATAGAAACCCTTCACATCAAATCTTCTTTTAAATCGAGGTGTAATAGGTTCAAAAAGTACAGAAGATGGCAGGGGTCTGGTAGGGGGGCTGAGGAAGCGAATCTATCCTGGAAGCTACTTATCTATACCGAAGCGAGAATTTGAGTTACTATCCCCTGAACCCCCTGCTCCAAGAAATCAACGAGCTAGCTATCTGGACCGATTTTTAAGAAATTTTGCTCGAAGTATTTTCAGTTATGTGCTTGAATACCTTTTCAACTAACTTTCTCATTGTTAGAGATTTTCCTCCTTTTCAGCATTCTACACATTCTATATATTGAACCCCCGTAACACCCCCCCCAAAAAAAAAACAAAAACAAACAAACAAACAACAACAACATTTTTAGCCGTAATCTATCCCGTGGTCTAATATCTGAAACTGAACCCAGCAGTGGTCCAAAACTACACAACCCCTGGAACACAGACAGTCGAATCAGAAATGGAGAGAAAAAAACAGAAAACAGACCCATCTCCTGGAATATCTTTGAGCAGCAAACCGAGCCTGGCCAATTGGTCCCTAAAGCTGAGGTAGTGATTGTGGTTGGCGTAAAAGTAGCTGGCATCCTTGGACCCGCTGCCGGAACCGGACGGGCCGGCGGGCGGCGAGTGAGAGCCGTGCCGCGCACCGGCGCCTGCGGACCATACGGTGGAATTGCGCCATAACAATGAAACGTCTTCAACAACATCAACAAAATCACACATCAGGTGCCAGTGTCAATCCCAGTCAAGTGTAAAATGCCATGACAAATGACATACAAATTTGCCAGTGTCAATTATCATGCAAAGTTCAGTCATAAAATCTCTCTTTTTGTTTGACATTTTACTTGCCAGTTGGTATACTCCGGTTACTTTACACCCTGCACGCGTGGTTCCCGTTGGAAGTGTGCCAACGATGGTTAATGCATCCGAGTTTCATAAAAAGATGACAAAATTGATTGTTGTTATAATGTTATTCATTAACATATTCACAACGATGAATTTTTTTTCATATTTTTACGGAAATCACATGATTTAATAATCATTGGCATGCTTCCAACACGAGACATAAATCAGTGCGAGGGCAGAGTATCACGTACGCCGAGTACACTTGACTTTATTCTTTAGTGCTGGGGACTGCCCCCAGTCGGTACAACTGTTCAACCAACGCGGTTAGGTAAAAAACGTCATACCAGAGTACGAGAACGCAAACAAACGCGTCACACAGTCCACACAATACTTTGATACAGACCTTTGGCGGCAGCACCCGATTCCGCATTTTCGCTGGACGTGTTAACGTGCGGTGGCGACTGCTTGCCGCTCTGCTGCTCGCCCGAATACTTCTTGCGCGCCATCGCTCCGAAGGGGGCAAGCTGCACCACCCGTTTTGCGGATGGCTCGCCTAAACGTGGAAAATGTGTGAAGAGACAACCTAAAATGTAAAAAATATATATTTTAGCAAAAATCCATTTTTTGCGGTAAAAGTCAACTGATTGAAATGTAAGTGTTGCTGAGAATTCCTCAGGGAATTGTTACTGCGCTCGACGGGTTGAGTACGTGACGGTTGATTGCTCTACTTTTCAAAACTTCACAACTTCAAAACAATCGTTCAATGAAAACGATCGATGGAGCGCGTATTCACCTGAACATTTTCTCATTTCATCTCGTTTCCGGCAATAAAGTACGAGTGTTTCTATTGAAGAGCGGGTGAAGGAAATACAACGTATGACAAGTTGGCAGCTTGCCATAAAAAACCCTGCCACAAATTTTTTCGCTATCGCTTTAAATAAAATAGCTAAAAAAAGGTATATAACCATGTAAATAGACGAAAATAGCGATTATAAAGGTGAGAGTGAGCAAAATGTGGTTAATTCTAGCGATTTTGAGCACTTTGGGCAATTTCACTTTCACTTCTACAATACGTAACCGATAACTTGGACGTGGGCCAACTTGTCATAAATAGCCCGATCCCTTTTGGACAGGTGCCAAGTTCAGATAATGTCGTGATTCGGGTGAATGGGTGGATTACAGTCAAGCGAATGAGTCCAGTGGGCGCTTTCAATCGGAATATACATCACAGTAAAGAAGATCATCTGAATTTTTTATAGCCCGTAGAAGATCATTACGTACGCATAAGTCACAAATCTGTTTTGAAATCTCCTTCCTATGCAATTTTCTAAAACTCTATGCATATGCATACATACAATGAGAAAAAAATAAAAAAGAGTACATAGTGATCCGTCATGGGTAGCATCAAAGGTGTGTTCCGATTTGTTTTTCCAATTCAAGTACTTTCAGCTTTCAACACTCCACTTTTCAGCACTAGTTCTGTTGGCGTTCAGCGGGTGCATCGGTTTGACATTTCTCGTACTCGGCTGTGCCATCGAGGCATTCGGAGGGTCGGTCCAGCTATATTCTCACAAAATACCCACTTTCACCATTGACCGCCGACCGCGCGCAGACAATGGTGGCCGCTGTTCGTGATCGTATTCTACGTGCTGTGCCCGCTGCCGCTGGTGATCGCCGGCAAGTACCAGGACGACATGGCCGCCTCGAGCGCCGCCATGGAGTTCGCCCTGTTCTGCACCACGGGCATCGTGCTGAGCGCGTTCGCCCTGCCCGTCGTGCTGGCGCACGCGGCCGCGGTTAGCCAAAGTTGAACGTTGTGATTATGCACTGGTGCTTGCACGTGTGCTTGTGCATGCATGTGTCATTGTCACTTGGGTTGGTGCCACGGTTTACGACGGATTTACATTATCTATAAATGGTGTTTGAGACCTAAATGATAGATGCAATATGGAAACCTTTGATACGTATCAGATGTAAAAGACAAGTCTTCATTTTTTAAACACGCGGTTTTGATGTCATAAATGTTGTGTCCGATAACCACTCTAGCTCCCCCCTCCCCCGCACTAAACCCATAGCCCAAGTTAAAAGTGGTGTTGCATGCTTGTCTGTGTAAACAGTTTGGGTTCAGCAATTTGTACTGAACTATCAAAACGTTGTCTATTCATGGAAACACAGAAACGATACGCTCAAATTATTGGGTGATAAAAATAAATTCTGTCAATCCTTTTACGATTACACGGTGTCACATTTTCAAATATACCTTTTTTGCTCCAACGGATTTCACTGGTAATTTCAATCGCCCTAATTCTATTTCTTCAAGTTGCTGCA
Organism: Sphaerolaimus hirsutus; assembly: GCA_964036195.1. NCBI lineage: Eukaryota > Metazoa > Nematoda > Chromadorea > Monhysterida > Sphaerolaimidae > Sphaerolaimus > Sphaerolaimus hirsutus. Next base: position 17,600,752 of record OZ038452.1, on the reverse strand, counting down.
CCCTGGTTTTGTGACCGTCACAATTGTTATGTCACCGCGGCCAATCGTCCAGGGTGGCAGTTACCGGTATCGGTACAGGGTGGCATTTGTTTTTGACCAAGTGGCAAAATGTGTTTGTTTCGTCACGTGAGCGCACCCTTCTGGCAGATATCCGTGTGGGCGGCCGTCTTTTCAGCCGCGGGCAGTATAGTAATATTCTTCACGATCGCCGGTTACTTTTATGTGCATCGTGAGGATGATTCATGGGGAGCCAGCATGCTGTGACCCCGATCTCTTCGCTACTGTTTAGTTTATAATTCCCGTTTTTGGTGTGCCGTGTGTCGTGTTCTGCAGTCTTCGTGTTGTTATCACTGGCGTAGGCTAGCTTGGCATGTAAACCGCTTGGCATAGACCCGCTGCGGGCGTCCAAATGCTGGGGGGCTGCTCAGCTAGCTATCTATCCAGAAGCTACTGAGCCCCGCCCCCAAATCTCTCAACTATATACTATCTAAATTCTAAGTGCAGCAAACTTTGAGCGATTTTTCCCCAACCTTCACCCAAAATCAGGGGTCTCCTAGGGGGGGGGGGGCTGCCCCCCCCCCCAAATCGGCCAGCTATCTATCTATCCCGAGGCAAAATTTTTGGCTACTACCCCAAAAGACCCCCCCCAAATCGCTCAGCTATCTATCTATCTGGAGTGGTTTTTGAGAAATTTTGCCCCAATTTTCGCTCAAAATCACTAATGTTCGCACCTTTTTATAGTTTTTCACCTTCAAAATCGTGCTTTCCGGCTATATACATGGTTATATACCTATTTTTCGCCATTTTATACCTACTTTTGGCTACTTTTAACTGATTATTAGCGATTTTTTCCACTTTCTGCCTTCTTAACCTTGAAAAAGCCTATATATTGTGCCCCCGCCAGCCCCCCCCAAGCCTCCCCCCCAGCCCCCCCCAGAAAAATTTTCCAGCTATCTATCCCTCCGGAGGAGCGATTTGCTATCTATCCAGCCCCCGCGAGGGCCAAAATCCTGGAGACCCCTGCCCAAAATCACTAAATTTTGCTCCATTTTGTCAATTTTGCCATTCACCATATATTTTGCCCCAGCGAGCCTCCAGAATAATTTTCAGCTATCTATCCCTCCGGAGGAGAGATGTGCTATCTATGATGCCGTCGCGAGGGTCAAAACCTTGTAAACCCCTGATCCGCTGTCTACATGCCAAGCGGCACAGGCCCGTTATCACTTTGGCACAAGAATATTATGAAAGTGAACAGCTGCGGTGCAGTGTACTTTTGTGCACACCCCCCACTATCGGGCAGGGTTCGAGCATTGACTTTTCTATTGTTTAAATTTTCAAACTACAATACCTAGTTGGACATATTATTGAAGCCCCACCCACGGGCTTGTTGCAAGCGCTAGTACAATTGATACTCTTTTTCAGATTTCCGTTGGTGCCTGCCTTCTGGCGTTCGTGGCGAACATAATCAACTTCTTAACGATATTGGCCTATTTCCATATTTTCAGAGAGGAGCCATCGTTGTATTCATTATGGTGAAATGTGCAGTTTACGCAGTACCGGTACTTGGGATGCTATGCTTTGGCATCGCTTAATCTCTATGTATAGATTCAATATTTATGTAAACACATGAGAAAATGTCTTGACCAACTGCATTTTTTTACAACTGTCGAATTGGGCAGGCGTTTTACGACATTTCGAAAAGTTAACATAAGTCTGATGCAGCTTGTTTTCACTGCTTTCAAAATACAATAATTTCTTCTCGGGTGATTTTTCTTACGGTCAATTTGAATAGTTTATGTCAACATTGAAGGTTATTAGAGTATTTAGCTTCGAGTATACCAAAAAAATTTTTATCTATGTTCTGCAGGAATATCACATGGAAAGTACAATTGCTCAAGATGTTTACTCAGTGGTTTAAAGTGTATAAATACGTTCAGTGTATATGTACGCGGCTGAAATGGGTGCAACGAGCGCGTTTCTCGATCGAAAAAGTCTTATGAGTTCGATATGTTTAAGGCGTTCTTATAATAATACGTTTTAACTACTTCAATCAGCCCACGTCACTCTCAGTAAAAACGTCAGTCATTCGCGTCAGTGTAAATGATTGTGATAAAAACATCCACTGTTGTCGGTTCATGTATCAGCTGTATTTACCGCCATGTAGCCCGTGATCCTCTAAAGCAGCTGTGCCAGATTCGTTGCGGCACATTTACTGCCCATTCAGCTGTTAGTCCACTCTGTTCATGAGTGAGAAACCGATTGTCTTCCGAATCGAAACCATTTCGTGTGAATTTTATGAATTTTTTCAATTTTTTTGGGTGGACTAGTTGCTTTGCTTCATTGCACAATTTCAAGTATCTTATAAATTGTTGTTACGGTAAGCATTGATGAATTCTTGTATCGACTGGTCGCGTCTGAAATGTCATACAGCGTAAAATATCACGATCGATTCTCTGAATGATTGGCCAAACGTTTGGTCGGCTACCACGTTGCATCAACGTTTCTTCTTCAACGTTTTTTTGACGTTTCGAACATTACATCATTACCTACGAGCAGGTGATGGCTGAGTCCACCACAATGAGTGACGGCGCCGGTACGTCAGACGCGCAGCCAGCGGCCCAGCATACTGACGCCGCAGCGCCGACTGCACAGACGCAGCCCAGCGGCGACGCGACACGCGCCGCGCAAAACGGCACTGTCAGTGGACGCCACCCGGCTAGAACTGGTGGTGCGGCGCGCCGACAGCCGCTGCTCTTGCGCCATCATTGGTTTGTAGCCGGGCCGATTTCTGCCGCCGTTAGATGTGAGTGCCTGTGGGCGTGAGATGGTATGGTTGCATGGGCAAGACTGCTGAGTAGCTGTGGCTGGAGCTTGGGTATACTTGGTGAACCGCATGCTATGCATTTTTCTACAGGAAACACTATCATGACGTCATAGTTTATAAAATAATAATGGTTCCAACAAAAAGAAACTTCAGGAAAAGACATTCGTCGCTTGTACGTGACTCTGCCTTTTTCTTTTTTAAATATCCCTTTCTTTAAAGAGCATCACTAAGTATCCTGTTCGCTCGTTGTCAACCAAGACATAAGTAATTTTGGGCGCATGCTTAGCGGTTCGCCTGGTGATTTCGGGTCGTTGCCACCCCAAAAATCTTGAAATTATTTTAATTATGTAACTGTTAATTTAAACTGGCAATATAGAACATGCCAGGTATGGATATTTCTGCTGAAAAATATTACTATAGTGTGATTTTGTTCGTATCAGCATCAGCTGATTGGTAGATACGGTACGCAGTTGGCAAATTGTCAACTAATGTGTGCACAGACAATTACGTTTATAATATGTGTTTTACATATGTTATAACATGTTTATAACATATATTATGATAATTCATTTCGCTACACAGTACCCGCTCGTCTGCGACAACAAAATGGCGCCGCCGCCCACAACGGCGCCAACGGACAGAACGCCGGCGCCGGCAACGCGCAACAAAACAACATCGCCATGCGCGACCGCCTGTTCTACGCGCTTTTCGTACGCCTCGTTCTCACCTACGCCAGACTCGTGCCCGTGCACATCCGGCGACTCATCGAATGCGTGCTGCTATTGAAGGTGTTGATTCTTTGCAGTTACCGTATTTCTTCGAATAGAAGGGCATACCTTCAATAGAAAAGCACCTCGAATAGAATGGCAGGTTTTGGCAGGTTTTTTCACCCGCGAAAACAAAAGAACGGCAGCCTCCAATACCAGGTGGAAATTACGTTTTAGGAGCGCCAAGACACAAAAATGTTGAAAAAAATAGGTGGTGAGAACATCCAAGGTGTTCAGAATTATGATTCTGGGTTGCTTTCACATTTAGTTTTGTTTAAATTGATGCTCTGGTATTAAAATGTTTTTTTGTGTTTCATCAAAAACACTATGTTCAAATGGAAAATGTGTGGAAAAAGTTGGTGAGAAAATAGAACGGCGGCCTCCAGTATAACGGCAGGTCAATAAGTTGACAAAAAAAAGAACGGCTCTATTCTATTAGAAGAAATAGTGTATTTAGCAGAGTTGATCAAATACTGGTATTTTTGGAAAACGTAAACGTAAACGTAAATACCTTTGCCAAAACGAAAGTATAAATACTAAAACGTAAGGTATTTTAAAAATACCTGGGAAAACGTAAAATAAAACGTAAACGTAAAAAAAAAATTATGACTATTTGTATTTCATCAAATAGAAGGGCACCCTTCTACCGTATTTGCTTGAAAAGTTCCCCCTTGAATAATTCCCCCTCGAATAATCCCCCCCCCTGTAAAACGAGTGAGGAAATAATAATCCCCCCTCGAATAACCCCTCCCCCCTTTTAAGATTTGATTTATTTGCTAGACCTTATTTGACCAAAAATGGCACGTTATTGTGTTTATAAGGCATATTTTGTGACATGAGTTGATGGAAAAATGGTTGAAAATTTTGACGAAATAATAATTCCCCCCTTGAATAATTCCCCCCTCGAATAGTTCTCCCCTCAAAAATGTCTGACGAAATAATAATCCCTCAGGGGGATTATTCAAGCAAATACGGTATTTTTCACAAACTTTCTATTATGGAGACGTCGTCTGTTGGAAGCTGCCCTTCTAGTTTTCCCCAGTTTTTGAGTCGATTTTTTACGTTCTGTCAACGTTTTCCCAAGTGTTATGTCACAAAAAATTTATATTATGACAATTCATACAGTTCTTTCAACATTTGATCTTCAAATAGCACAAAATCAATCGATGAAAGCCACTAAATAACAGCGTCCGCTGACTTTTTTATAAGCATTTGGCACAATTCGAGTTTCGGAAGTAATACATAATACTCTGCACTGCAGGTGGGGTCGAACTATAGAATAATTTGAAAATTGGATATACCTATTTTGAAAATACGGGTTCTGTGGAGGAAAAGTGCGCGCTTGCGCGCAAAATTTTTTAATTTGTTGGAAATTCATGACGGAAGTTGCATTATGCTGAAAAAATTTTGGTCTCACAACGTTTTTTACGTTTTCTCTGGTACCCGGGTATTTCGGTCAGGAAAACGTAACAAAACGTAACGGTATTTTATGAAAACGTAAACGTAAACGTAAGTATAAATACCCGAATAACCGGGTATTTCGGGTAAACGTAAATACGTTTTCGCAACTCTGGTATTTAACCACCGCTACCCACGGAAACTTCCCTGGCAACTTTCATAGGCGTTATTTTTCGCCACCGCGCTGATTTACATCCACTGGGCGTACGCGCGCTCGCCGGCCGACTGTTTGCGCGGCGTGCGTGACACGTGGCCGCGCGACGGCGTGCTACGAGTGTTGGTGCCGCAGCGGGCTGACGCGGTGGTCACGCGCCGCGGACAGGCCTTCCTACATAGCCACTATGAGCTGCACGACCCGCATGTGAGCTCACTGAGATTGGGCCCAAACACACTAGTTGACATCAAAATTCTTGTCAACTAAATTCAAAATTTAGGTTAATCATGTGCTTTTAACTTTCCTATGTCCATAGGTTTCCTTTTCTTTTATATCGTGACACTTCATTTTCATTAATTTTGTCAAGTGTGATGCTTTAATAAAAAATGGTGTTTTTAGTTGACATTCAATTGACATGAATTTGCGATGTCAACTAGTGTGTGTGCCCACTGGCTTCGTTTCCGAGACGATCATCACGCTGCAACTTTTTGCAGAGCATCGAGGATCCCTCCAAAGTGCCGCACATCGCACTGATAGGCAACAACTACACGTTTTATGATCCGAGAAATTACTTCGTCCTGCCGCACATGCTGTACCTGGAATCGTATTCCAAAACGGAACCGGTGAATCTACAGAAACAGGCAGTGTGCGATCTAAAGTTGTCCAGTGGCGAAGTGTTAGTGTCAAAATTTTCACACAACTTTGGCTATTTGGCACAGAGCCAATTTCCTTTTTTCAGGCAGTCGCCCGAATCCGACAGTTTGATTGAACCTGTCACTACGCTTTCATTGGGCGACGATGGGCAGGAGTACGGTATGTCGCATGTTATGGCCGAAGGTTTTTATTGCCATTTCTAGAATTATAAATCCATGATTCCATCAGTGGACCGAGGTGTAATTTTCAATGACGTTGTTTACCGCAAATTTCTAAGATCAGGATGTTTCATATTGAACAAAAAAGGTGTGAAAATTTGGCGCAATGCAGAAATGGTGCACCACACGGCTGGGTATGAGTATGCGATCGAGTACGCGCTGGAGTATGGCTTTCTACGACTGCAAACTTCCACCAGGGCTCGACTCAACATACCCGTGCTCACTGTGGTTTTAGGTAGGTTCTTTGTGACAATGTTTGTGGCCTTAGAAGTTCTCATTTAAAAAAGCGCTCTTCGCGCAGACCCGCGAGAGAACGAATGCTTTGGTGACAACTTCAGTCGATTTATATTGAACGAGTTTCTCGGTTATGAGGACATCGTGATGTCCAGTGTGCGCGCGTTGGCCGAAAATGAAACTAACAAAGGTGGGTGGGCATTCACGCTGCAGAAATTGAATTGCTCGCCGCCCTATTGTTTTGTCATTTACAAGTTTTGCCTTGGCAGGCTATCTGCGCGACCTGATAACCGGGGAGCACTATCGGTTCGTGACCGTGTGGATGGCTCGCAGCGCCTACATTGCCGCTTTTTTCATCATGATCATTTTTGTGAGTTTTACAAGTGAAGCGAATCAGTGCATGGATCGGGCTTTTCCGATTTTAAGTGCACACGCGAGCAGATCTTTCTAAAAGAACGTTATTTTTATTTAAAAAAATTTTTTCAACTGGTTTTTTGCTTTTCGTTTTTGCTGTTTCGTCGGAATGTGATCTTACAAAAAAATACGATCGATTACCTCATATCAACCACGCTCGCAGACATTTTCGATATCGATGCTGTTGCGGTTTTCGCACCACCAGATCTTCGTGTTCATCGTCGACCTGCTGCATATGTTTGAGCTCAATGTGGCTGTTGCATTCCCAATTGCTCCGCTCTTGACTGTCATACTCGCACTGATTGGTTTGTTTTTAACAATCGAATCAATTTTTACCCAAGTACACATGGAAAACGTCAGCCATCTTCGATTTTAAGCTTGTTTAATCAATATTCCCTAGAGTTGGCACTTAATTGTTTTTGACTGATTTTTTAATAAAAAATTTGATTTTTTTTTATGATCAGGGTGAAAACTGATTTTAGTTTAAAAAAATCAAAAGGCAATTATTTTGCAATTTTTTTTGCGCGCAAGCGCGCAATTTCACATTACCATTGGTGGTGTCTTAATGGGTTTTTATGCAATTGTAGTGTAAAAGTTTCCATTTATTCATGCTACCATGTAATAATAAGCCGTGATATGCTAGTATAGTACATAATATCCAGCCAATATGCTCCCACATACTTGTACAGTGTGAAACATCACTGTCAGTGTATTAGGCTTCTCTTATACTTTTATTTAAGCAATATTCCATGCTAAACTTCGCTAGAAGTCATGAATGTTCGACAAAAGGCGATATACGTAATTAGTAGACAAGAAATGGGTATTTTTGTATGAAATCATTGCTTATAATGCTATCCCATGACTCAACAGTCATAATATGACCACAATAGACTAGGGATGGCAAGCGCTTTTTTTTACAAAAACGCCGCTTTTTTAAAAAAAAAGCGCAAGGGTCCCAGCGCTTTTTTTAAAAAAAGCGCTGGCAAAAATTTTAGTACTCTTGCACTAGGTATTTTGCAAAAATTTTTGCGCGCAAGCGCATAATTTCACATGCAAATTGCCATTGGTTATTGTTTTCATTGGTTTTGTAGCATTTTAGTGGCATTGCTTCTATTCCTGCATGTAATAATAAGTTGAGGAGTTATGTCAGTGTAGTAAATAATATCCAGCCAATGTGCTTCCACTTTTCTACAGTGTGAAACATCACTGTCCTGTATTAGCCATCTTTTATAGCCAAATTTAAGCACTATTCCATGCCTAACTTCACTTGCAGTCAAGAAACATTCAAAAACGGCGATATACATAATTAGTCGACATAAAATTGGATTTTTTTGGCAGAAATCAGCGCTTATAATGCCATCAGATGATTACATAGCCATTCTATGGTTATATATCATCACAAGTACTGCCACTTGTCTGATATACATGTATATATTGACTCAGGACCATATTTGGGAGCTTTTTAGGTAACGTCTTGACAATTTTTGAAAAAAAGCGAAAAAAGCGCGTTTTTTAATTTAAAAAAAGCGCTTTTTTTAAAAAAAAGCGGGGCCGTTAAAAAAAGCGCTTTTTCCTTCCCTACAATAGACATAACAATACATTGTCTGACGCTGAACATACAAATATTTTTCTCTATACCCCATTTTGGGCGATTTTGAAAAAAAATCTGAGATATAAATAATCACTATTGATTTTCTCAAGTTAACTCGAACACTATTTTCACAACCCAGGTCACATTTAAGGACTCTCTCTTATCACAGTTAAATACGACAACACCGCTCGCAGGCATGGAGGCGATAATGTCCGAGTTTTTCAACGACACGTCGACGGCGTTCTACGTGATCCTCATGGTGTGGCTGGCCGACCAGTACGACGCGATTTGTTGCCACACGGGCGTCAGCCGGCGCCTGTGGCTGCAATTCTTCTACTTGTACCACTTTGTGTTTTACGCGTACCACTATCGATTCAATGGCCAATATAGCGGACTGGCGCTGCTTACCAGCTGGCTCTTTATTCAGGTGCGTCGGCGCTGTGTTTTTAGGTGCGATTTTTGCGCCTTCTCAAGTGACAACTCCAAGGTAGAGTGAAAAAGTGAATTTGTAGATGTACTGTTTTCAATGTTTACGTGACAAGTTGCACAGTTGGAACCACTCCCAGACCCTGTTAAGTGTAAATTAAAGTGTCGAATGTCAAGTAAAATGTCATTGAAAACAAAACGAAAATATTTTGTTACTGAACTTTGCATGACAATTGACACTTTACTTTACACTTGTTTTGACAATTGACACCTTATTGTATGGCATTTTACATGACATTTGAAACTTTACAGGGTCTGGTATCAGCACCAGTTACCTAATACAGGCAGTTCCCCCTCACACCAACACCCCTTTGCAGCACTCGATGGTATACTTCTTCCACCACTACGAGCTGCCGCAGGTGCTTCGAGAACAGCAGATACAGCGGCTCCTGTCTGACCTGGGCGACGTGGCGCAGCAGCACAGGCAACACCAGCAGCACAGTGCGCACGTGGATGCCAGTGCCACTGCGCAACCCCATGCTCAGGGTGTACAGGATACGCAATCGAATGCAATCGATGGTTCCACTGAGCAGTCGCACCAGACTGCGGTCGAATCACATCCGGTTTGTCGATTTTGAATGGTTGAATGGAATTGTTGATATTGACGTGGCATATTGTTTTTGTTTTCGTTCGGTTGATGTTGGGGGGGGGGGTAGGCTTTTTCAAGAGAGTAACTTAGGAATGAGAAAATTTATGCAAAAATGAAAAATTAAAGTCAAAAATAGCTAGGAAAACATGTATTTAGCTGACAAAGTAAGTGAAAATTCTCAACAACGCAACCATGTATTATGGAGGCGAAATAGGCAGAGGTACATACATCCACATTGGCGAGGTTGGACATCATAAACACACTACGGATCTCACTCTCCGGTGTCAAACGAGCCGACTGGTTTCGATTTAGATATTAGTTGGTGGGTCAGGCAATGGTGTTCAAACCAATATAAATACTAATTCCATTCTGGCATGGGGATTACCCCATTTCAATTCCATCCATTTGGAATGGGGTAATCCCCATGTGCGCTTGGGTTTTTTTTTGCTGCGCATGTTTTTAAGGGAGGGGGCTGACCCTCGAAACGCCTCCCCCCCCACATTTGAGAGGCAAAAAGCCGCAGTTAGTGTTCAACGATAATTTGTCAAACCACACGCAGCCGCCAGCGCAAGAATCGCAGTCGGAGCCACCTCAAAGCGATGCCGCCTCAGAACAGCAACCGGAACGTGCAGAGGAAAATATTTGAACGTTTCCTAATGGTGATCAGCGGCGCGCACGGGTGCATTTTTAACTTGGTCAATCATTGTGGTTCATGGTAGTATTTATATGGCGAATCGGCTGATGTTGAATTGATTGGAAAGCTTTTTTGCAACTGATGTACGGTTTTCTTTTGATTGATTGAGTGCCTGCTCGATGTGGATTTTGTGTGATTGCTGGAATCAAACTTACCAAACTCTGGTGATATTTACATTTTCTAGGTTCATTTACCTGTCCTATTTGTGTGTTTGCCCTCTATTTACACTCACACTAGGCTCGTTGAAGGGTTTTACAGTGTACCTAAATGTTGCTTTTCACCTGGAATACATCGCATATCCAAAGAGGAGGGAATTGCAGTTAATTGAGTTACATCATCAGGTTTCTAACGTCTGTTTGTTTCCTATTAAGTGTGACAGTGGCAGGATGTAATTTGCGAAAACGTGTGCAATAATTGTCGTGAATTGTCTGACTTCTGGCTGCTTCTGTCAAGAATTCTAAATAAAGTCAATCTATTTTAAAATATTTGAAATGCATCATCAACACGCGTATACTCAAGAGTACCATATATTCTCTAAGCTGGCGATGTGCCTCAGTGCTTGTAAACTCCCAGTGCATATAAACCCCCAGTGCATGTATTTATGCACCATATGCGCTGTGGCGCGGCCGCGGATTTTTACATTTAAAAATTTACTTCGAGTAGGGATGTTGGATGTTACAAAAATCAGATGTTTATATGTTTTTTAATGATGACTATGCTGAAGAATATTATTTTGAATTTTGAACACACTGGCTGCACTGAATTTCTAAATCAGTTATATAAACTGAATACAACGTCAGTAGGATATGTGCGAGTGTCCGCGTGCTGCGGCACCTCCTTTACATCACTTACATAGTTAACCTGCATGCACTGAGAGTTTACATGCGCTGGAAGTTTGCATGCATTTGAAGTTTCCTCCGGCTAGGTCGCCGGTGAATGGGCTCATCTAATAATCCCTTCACTTTCGGCCCATGAGTAGTGATGTGAAAAGCGCCAGAACTTTGGCGCCAAAAGCGCCATGGCGCCTTTCCGACCACTAGCGCCAAGCGCCAATGGCGCCAGAGCCAAATGGCGCCAGAAGCGCAAGCGCCAACTATTTTGTTGCTGGCGCCGGTCAAAAACAGCGCCAAGCGCCAATGGCGCCACAGCAAAATAGCGCCAAGCGCCACGGCGCTTTTTGCTTTGGCGCTAGCGCCAGACGCCAGCGCCATGGCGCTTTTACATCACTCGCCATGAGCATCCTGAATATGCTTATTAGAACACAAAAATCATCAAATGATGCCAAAACAGACCATGTAATATTGTGAACATTGCTAAAACGAAAAAGACAGCTGGACACAGTCAAAAAGCTAATGAAAAACCAAAAATGTTAAATAGGTAACTACAAAGGCAGCGCCCAAGAAGAAAATAGTGCTACGAACTTATGCAGTACTCTATATGAGTTTTATCTCAGAATGATAATTATTCAGTTTAAATAACGAATATTTTAATTTTCTGAACAATTGCTGCCATGACCATCCTTTCAAGAATGAAACGTGCCAGACGACTGCGAAATTCAACCTGTACGCGATCTATTTTTTTTATGTTATTCGTTTATTGGTTTTGCAATTGCAACTTCACATCCATGTTCGTTATAAGACAAACACGACGCTGAGAAGAGTTGCACCAAGGATATAAAATAGATTCCTACTCCAAAAATTGCAATTTACATCGATAAAGTTTAAAAGGCATTCTGTGTCGCAGCATTCGTGCATCATTGTCCCACGAGGAGAGTTGGTGTAACTGCCGGCGCGGTGATGATATGATGATGTCACGAATTTCCCTGATCGTCGATGTTATAGTGTTCCTTCTTGGTATCCATGCTTACATAAATTCCATCATCTGCGTGAAAGCATGTTCGCCATGTTGCTGTATCGAACATCTATTCATTGTATGTTTTACGTGATCGTGTATTAAGCCCCTGTGATATTGGCATCTTTCTGCGCTCTGAAGCCATGCCATTTTTGCGCATTTGTTACTTAAATCCTCTGGAGACTTGCATGAACATGAAATCGTTTTGAAAATTCTAGACGCCCGGTGCCGTGTGGGCCCATGTGTACACTCAAAAAACATGTGCATCAAAGTCAATGACACTTTCAGATTTCTCCGGCTGCATTGGTCGCAGTGAAGCATTTCATTTTTTGGATAGCGTATTGCACTGTATCGTACTTGTGCCCACAGCCAGTGTCTTCTGGATAAGGTGTTTAATTGTAACGGTTCTTCCTTGTTCAAGTAAAGGCGCCATGTACTATGATGCGTGTGCTTCAATATCCTTGCGGCACATCGGTTTTTCCAGTGAGCATTTGTGCTTTTTCGTAGGTTATCCTTACTCATCAAATCGATCATTGGCGCCGTCAGAGAGAGATTTTCACGGTACTGTTTGGATCTATCACAAATTATTGCCGTTGGACGAATGTGTCCATTGGTATTCTTGCCGCATTTGATTAGAAAGTTGTAGGCGCCCTGTAGCAAGACATTTTTTGTGTGTCTTAGGTACTTATCGTAATTTATCGTGTGTCTCTGCAGTCTGTCAGATGGTAGAACGCCACCCATATCCTTTAATAGAACATCCGTGCATGTATTTCTTGATAGCGACCCCGACATTTTCAATGTCTGTACATATAACTTATCCATCTCATTTAGCTCATGCTGTCTTGCACCGACCAAATCTAGGCCATACATAATCGCGCTTTCTGCGTACGTTTTCCAAATATGGTTCGCATACCATAACGGGCGCCAGCTACGCTTGCTGCAGTGTACTATCATAGACTTTAATTTGTGTGCCTTTTCCATGGATTTTTGTCTATGCTTCGCAAAGGCGTCTCTGCCACTGGTAAAAGTCACCCCCAGGTATTTTATTTCGTCTGTTTCGGTCACATGTGTTGGCATGCCAGATTTTGATCTACCCAGTCGCCATTTACGAATTATATCAGCCTTTTTTCCCCATTTCAAAATGTAGCTTTTACTGGTGTTTATTGCTATGTTCCAGTCCCATGCCCACGTTGTAAATAGATCCATTATTTTTTGCAATTCAGGTTCTGTGTTGGCAGCCAGGCATATGTCGTCTGCAAACAGAAGTATTGGCACCCTTTTTGTGTCTAGTCTGGCACCCATTCCCGATTCGTGCATGTGCATGGCTAGGTCCGCTATGTAAAGAATAAACCCAGTCGGGGACCAGCAGCACCCTTGTCGCAGCCCAATTGGGTAATCTTTCATTTCACTTTTTACGTCGCCAAACAACAATCTACATTGTAGATTTTCATACGTGTTCGATATAGCTCTTATGAATTTGTGACTGTACCCATAGTGGCTCATTTTAGCCCATAATTTACCTCTGTGCACTCTATCAAAGGCTTTTACTGCGTCCACAAAGCATGTAACTAATTTACCCTTCGTCTTTTCCGCGTATTTTTTGCATGCCTGTAGAATTACCACATTGTCCAGCGTTCTTCTTTCTTTGCGAAAACCACCCTGTACGTCACCAAAGCCACCAACATTTTCCATTGCTTCTAGAGTTCGAAAATTCAAAATAGCCATATATAGCTTGATAATATTACATCCAATGCCCAATGTCCGATAATTTTTAATGTCCATTGTGTTTCCCTTTTTGTGTAAAAATACCATATCACATGTTTTCCGGTCATCCGAAATTTTCTCTCCATTAAGCCAGCGATTATACAGGTTCAGCAGTGCCATGTATCTACTATCGTCCAGTCTTTTGAGTGTCTCATGCTGTATCATTGTTGTACCAGCAGATTTACCATCTTTCATTTTTTTGATTGCCAATTTTAATTCCGTTAGTGATATTGGTAAATCCATTTTTTTTCTGTCTTCCGAACTAATCAGATCACTTCCCTTCCACATACATGCGTTCATTGACAACGCCCCAGGGTTTTCAGTCATAACCGCCTTCCACGCATGTGATAATTCTGCTTCTATCTCTTTAGATGCTGTAATTATACCATCTGCATTTTCTAGCGCAAATTTTCTGTAGGCCTGTTTTTTATACCCATTTACCTGTTTGTAGATCTCCTGAATGCTCCATGGCTTACTCACACCCGCCCGTGACATGTACTCATTTTCACGCTTTTCTTCCCTGTGCTTTTTATATTTATTTAGCTGCATGCGGCATATTTGTAGCGACAGCAAACTCTGTGCGTCTGATGCATTTTTTTTAAAGTGACGGCGTGCTTTGTTCACTTTTCGGGCCAATTTCGATTCAATTAAATCGTACTTAACCTTTTTTTGTGTATTCATACTGCTTGTCCTCATGTGTTTTTGAATCGAGTCAATTATACCATCGTGTGTTGCTCGCTCATCTACAGGATCCTGTTCCAGCACATATTTCAATCCTAATAGTTCAGCAGCATTGAATTTTATTTTCATATCAGAGATCTGTTCAGCTGGGATCGTATTTGCATGCCCGTGTATCTTGAAATCCGCCCATAGCGCATTGTGGTCGCTGATCATTGTGCTATACTGGCCGGTTTCGTCCACGTGTCCCCTAGTTAGTGATATGTTTCTTCCCGCGTAGCAGATCAAGTCGATGATTGAATTGCAGTTTTTGCGTATAAACGTCCACTTTCCACTCATTTTACGGTTAGCCAAAGATATCTGGCTTTCCTTTATCCAGTTCCGAATTATTCGTCCGTTTTCATTTACCGATGCATTGTTTCCGTAGATCCCCCATTTTCCGGCACCTATGTGTCCATTCATGTCCCCGGAAATAATTGTAGGTATCTGTTTGCTGGTATTTTCCTCTACGATATCGGTGATTGTCGATAGAATTTGTTTGTTTAATTCCAGCATTGAACTGTTTTTTTTTACCTTCCCATTGTTTTCAAGATAGCATAGAATAATGCTCACCGGTAATCCGTTCAAGTTCACAATCACATGTAGGATGTGTTCTTTTATCAGTTTGTCATGTACATTACCTACATATGTGCCCTTTAACCCCTTTTTACGTATATTGTCAGCCCCCCCGCCTGCCCGTTGTCGCTTTTATATTGGCTAAAGCTATCAAAACCAGGTATCTCGGGAATCCCCAGACCATTTGTGGCCTGTGTTTCACATAGGGCTATTATATCCACACCGTAGCATTTATCAACATGCGATGTTGTGTCCATAAGCGTAGTAAAATTACTTCGAAGCGCGCGTACATTTTGGTAAAGTATTTTCAATTGATTTTTATTCCTCTTATTTTGTGCATTTGTAACTAGTGCAACCCCCCGCCCGGCCATGTGTGCAATAACTGGTCCAATATTTTGCAATACCGATTTTATATCTGCGCCCAGACTCCAAAGAGCATCCAATTGAATGTGAACAATAGGATAAGATTTATTAAATCTTCAAATAACTAGAAAAATAGGGTAATGGGCAGGGTTCGTGAAATTCATGGTTTTCAACGGACCCATGCTCATGCTCATGTATTTAGTAAACCCGGTGCGCATGTATTTATTTAGTGCTAAAATCACCGGTGTTCAGAGACTTAGCCAGGGTTTTTGAGCGGAGGGGGGGAGCGGCGAATTGTTTATATGACGTTCCCAACTGTTACTGCAGAGTCACATGCACATATTTATTTGTTTTGCTTCGAATAGATCAACACTTTGAATTTTCAGGTACCGTATTTCCTCGAATTACCCCCCGGGGGGGGTTTATTTTTTCAGAGTGGATATTTTGAGGAGGGGGTTAAACGAATTCCCCTTCAAATGAATTTTGAAATTCCAGTACTAAATCGTTGTTTGTAACGTACACCGACGTCAAAAAATGCAACAAAAACCAACGTTTATAAGACTCTATAGACTTAAATATATAAGTACGTAGACGGTATAAACCATGTTCTAACATAACACAGTCATTGTTTTTCACGTGTGATCTGCGTTTCCCGCAGCATTTGTCATCTACGTTTTCTTTACACTGAATTGGGGGGGGGGTATTTCGAGGGGGGTTTATAAGTTCATAGTGCCCATTTTGAAGAGTGGGGGGTATTTCGAGACGAGGGTATTTCGAGGAAATACGATATATTGGTTTCTGAGTGTTTTTCTAGTGATGGAATAAAAATTCGAAAACAAAAGTATTTGAATTGAGCAGTGCAGCATATCAGCATCAGATATCTGTGTGTAAATGCTACACTCACACTTTGAACAGTTTACCAACTGTTTGAAATAAAAGTGATACTGCTGATATATTTTTTGATACCTGATTTACCTAATTGGATTTTTCCAACAAACAATTGAAAATATGATAATGGCATCCTGCACACTAGTTGACACATGTGTGTCTACTGGTCTGTGATAACTCAGGCTTCAGCTTCATGTGTCGCAGAGTCATCTTCAAATGCACACGTGGCAATGTTGAAAAAAAACAACCGTATTCCCTCGAAATACCCCCCAGAGTGAGAATTTGGGGGGGGGGTAAACGAAAGGGGGGTATTTCGAGGGGGGCTTCTTTTTTCGCCAGAAATTTTTTGAAAACCCAGTACGAAATTGTCACTTGCAACGTACGCAGACGTTAAAAAATGCAACAGAAACCACCTTGTACATGATTCTATAGACTAATAAACCGTATTTCCTCGAAATACCCCCCCCCCTCGAAATACCCCCCCTCGAAATACCCCCCTCAAAATGGACACTATGAACTTATAAACCACCCCCTCGAAATACCCCCCCCCAATTTAGTGTATAGAGAACGTAAATGACAAAGGCTGCGGTTTGTCATCTGGGTAATGCAAAACACACGTTAAAAACGATGACTCTGTTATGTGAGAACAATGATTATACGTCTACACACTTATACAAGTCTTTAGAGTCTTATAAATGGCGATTTTTGTTGCATTTTCGACGTCTGCGTACGTTTCAGACGACAATTTAGTACTTGGTTTTCAAAAAATTTCTGGCGAAATAATAACCCCCCCCTCGAAATACCCCCCCCCCCCTCGTTTAACCCCCACTCAAAATTCTCACTCTGAAACAATAAACCCCCCGGGGGTATTTCGAGGAAATACGGTAAGTATGTAGACGGTATAACCCTGGTCTGACGGAACACAGTCATTGTTTTTAACGTGTGTTCTGCATTGCCCGGATCACAGACCATAGCTTTTGTCGTATACGTTCCCTTTACACTCAATTTTTTTTTGGGGGGGGGGTATTTCGAGGGGGGCTAAGAAATTCATAGTGGCCATTTTGAGGGGGTATTTCGAGACGGGGGGTATTTCGAGGGGGAGTATATCGAGGAAATACGGTACTCCAATTTTTGTAGAATAGCATACCTCCACTAGAAGGGCATCTAGAGTTCAAACTTGATCACAACCCCAAAAAATTCCATGATATTGTGTTCCCGATCCCAAAATTTTAATCTAATCGTATTTTAATCCAAAATGCTGAAAATCGCGATCCCCATCCCGAGACCCCTACCACAATCCTGGAAAAATTTGTTGCCCCTACTGATCCAGACATAAAGGTAAAATACCAGCAGCGGCAGTTTTATATGATGATTTTCTATGCAGTTTGCAAACATGTTCCGTGCAAGTGCACATTTACCCACTTCTCAATATCTCTCTGTTGCATGGGTATAGAAACCACTATGTTGGACTACTTTTTGATTTTTTACACCAAATTATTGCATTTTCAAATATTTGTGGTGAAATTGGAATATTCTTTTATGTTTTCCAAGCGGTTACCACTTCGGCACTGTTTCGTTCTGCTGCCATGCATACATTCCTGGGAAACTGATCTAATCATCACCTGAAATATGCATTGTCAACTAAAAATATCCACAAAAAATGAAATTCAAATTTCCGAATTTTCACACCCAATTTTTCTAGATTTTTAATTAAAGTGTTTTCAAGTGTTTTTCGAGGGTGAAATATAAAATTTGAAGATTCTAAAACATTTTTGAATTTTCGAGCTTTTTATTGCTATCTTTACAAGTGCGTTAACAGGAAGGCCTTTAGATCAGATCACTCACGAGCACAACACAAAAAACAACCCCTAAAAAAAACCAACAACCCAAAATACCCCCCGCAGCCATTCACGTGGGTGACAGAACCAACTGCATAGAACTGGGAACCCCTATAACCCCAGTAAAACGGTAGATGCACATTCAAAACTGCAGTGCATCCGGTCCAGGGTTGGCAAAATCTCAGAAAAAAAATAAAAATAAAATAAAAATAAAATAGAAAATTAAAGAATAAAATAAAAATAAAATGTAAAATTGAAGAATAAAATAAAAAATAAATACAATTTTAATAAAAATAAAATACAATTTTAGTAAAAAGAATTTTACTTAAATCAATCCTGGTCACGAACTCAAAATAAAATAAAATAAAAATAAAATGAAAAATTGAAGAATAAAATAAAAATAAAATGGAAAATTGAAGAATAAAATAAAAATAAAAAACAATTTTAATAAAAATAAAATACAATTTGAGTAAAAAGAATTTTACTAAAACCAACCCTGATCCGGTCACTGGGTGCGCCGCTTTCATCGAAATATCCTGTGTCAGCGCCAACCCCCCAAACTCTGGAAGTGTGAATGCACCCTAGGGGGTTCTTTAAAGGGTCGATTTGAGTGTGATGGGTGATTGATGTATTGTCTTTTGGGAACGTGTGATTTCGCCCATGCCCTTGAATACAACTCTAATGTAAGGCCGCACAATTACGGTTAATTAATTAATTAAGATAATTGCTGGTTAACATTTTTAAACATTTGTGTTGGATGAAAATGGCATTTTTGGTATGTGTGACGCTGCCAAGAAATGATGATATCATTATTTCCGGGCTTAAATCCATATAAACGACATCATATGCAATATCGGCGACGTTAAGGCAAACTTTCGCGTATTTCATGAACTGCCTTGCTCTCAGTGCATGTGCTTCGACCTGGCTGAACGTTGAAAAGTTATCGGGCGTACGCCCCACCCTACAAAACCGTAGGAAGAATCTAATCTGGTCCCATGGGTATCTTTTATACTTGTTTTATTTGACCCAAGTTTTTATCTGTTGACGAGTGTAGTATTTAGTTGATTATAGGCACCTCCAATAGAACGGCAGGTAAAACAGTTGACTAAAAAATAGAATGGCGTCCGTCTAGCAGAAATATGATATCACAGCATGTGCATTGGAAGATCGCGAACTGCGACACGTGAAGCCGAAATCTGAGTTGACACACATGTCAACTAGTGTGTGAGCCGCCTATGTGAAAATAATTTTCGAATTTTCAGGTAATGTTATGTTGAAAATCCCAGCACAGAATAAAGAGGTAGAAATCCGCAATTTCACCTGGTTGTATGCGAAATGCGGTCGCAATAAAAAAGCCCACATAACATTCAAGGCCCTGCCAAAACACAAAAACGTTTTCAAAGTGGAGAAAAAGGTTCGTGAATTCAGCATCTGAGAGTTTGTCATCACTAGCCACTAAAAGTACCAATCTACAGTATATTTTCATGAAAATTCGGAGTTTTTGTTGTGTGCATGTTGTCTTCAACAGCAGTTGAAGCTAAGGCTGCGCATTTGCGCACCTGAACAGACTAAGTAAAGAAAAAGCTTTTTGGAGTCCGTTATGCTCCCGCTCATTAATGCCATATACCTACATATTTTCGTGATCCCAGCTACTATTTCCGAATGCAAAATTAAGAAAAACTGCATCTGCCGGACACCCCAAAAATTGGAGTTTAGTACTTTTTACATAGTGGATTTAAATATGCATGTACATAAATAGATCAATACGTATAAACGAATCCCATCGCATCGGTGCACAAATATTTGCAGAAAACCCAATTCACAATTCCATCCCTACGCATATTGAATATTTTATCGTAAAGATTCCCCCAAGGACGCGTGCATGAAGTTAGGTGTTTTCTTTTGACACATTCAGACACAGAATTGAGGAAAATGTTTGTTCTAAACAATAAGAGCCTTTCCAAAATCTGTTTAACCTTATTCAAACATGTACTAGCTATAATTTCATCGCTGAAGATTATGGACTTTTTCTACAACACGAAATGGCTCCACGGATACCTGTGGTCATTGAATTTCGAGTACAAAACTCGTGATGCCGACGGACAACTCATCCCAGGTGCCACTTCCAGACCCTGTAAAATGTCAGATGTCGTGAAAAGTGTCAAAAGACACGTAAAATGCCCTGGAATATGGCACACTTGTATGCTATTTTACAGGCTTTTTAACATGACTTTGACACTTTGCATGACATTTGACATTTTACAGGACATTTTACAGGGTCTGGAAGTGTTCCCTGGAATCGCAGCTGATAACATGGCCGCAGTGCATGATTATCTTTTCGGAAGTGGCCCGAGGCTGCTGTGGGCTGCGTTCATTTCAATTGCTATTCACTCGCTGGTCAAGCAGTGCGTTTACTCGATCCTTATAAGGTTTAGGTATACCTTACGGTTTAGGTAAATTACAGTTTTATCATCATAATGTTTCGTTTTAACTGTAGAAAAATCAATTAACAAATTTATCACAAGATTTTATTCATCAAATTAGGTAGGATTCTGCACGAACGTTGCGGTTTAGTTATCACTTTACATCGCAGAATTCCGAGCAACTCCCCCTGGATGGTGATGAGAGTTGCTGTCGTCGCTGGTGCAATGTCTAGTTCTATCTCTATGGTTTCACCGTTTTCCCAACGTAGTGTCTTTGTTCTTTATCACGACGCATTCTTCTCATTCTCGTCCATTTTTATATCCGGCATAATTCATTCGATCGAATTGTCCTAATCGTTGAGTTTTATGATGATGGGTCTTAATAGGAATGAACAAAAAATGCCCTTACTTCGTGTCAACTTTCGGTGCACTGAGGGAATTGGGCACTATAGATGACCCTAATTTTAACACGATAAAAAAGACGAAAATAAACTACTACTACTAAAGACTTCAAACCCCGGTAGTGACCCCTTGTCATCGTGAAGATCATTCCAATAAAAACTACTGATCAAAAACGTGACGGAATATTCTAATTGAAGCATGATCAGATCATCTCCATTTAGATGGCGACTCGTTCAAACAAACAGATTCTTACAATGTATTCGGAAAGTAGGCCAAATCTAGAATGCACGCGCTCGCATAATTGTCAATTCTGTTATACGGGAGACATTTTGATTGAGTGGCCGACTTGTGATAGATACAGTTTTGGGCGACGCGGCGGCGCGCGGCACGCGGCAGCACCACGCCGTACGGCGCGCCCGGCCCAATATTAGGCAACGCGTGTGTCAGATCAAAGAGTTTAGGTCATGAACAGTGTCCAGCGAATGCCCCCCCCCCCGACGGCAGCACCTGTACACACTTCGGCGCACCTGCGAAAGTCACGCACTTGGACCGGTCGCGCAGCACGTGTCACCGGGAGGCTGAATAACAATTACACTTATCGGCGAGCATTATCTTGCGCACACTGTGGTCTTTTCGTGGTCGCTTGCATCCATCTTATCATTTCCGTGACATGATCTCTCGAGTGTAATCTAGTTGTGCTTGCAAACGACCGGGTGCTACGATGCAGACCAGCGGCGACAAGATGGCCGGCGACAAGCACCAGCTGCTGTCGCAGCGCATCGCTGTGCACGACGCTAGGGAGGAGGCCTACAAATTCGTCATTTGGACCACGCTAACTCTGACCGTTGGCGCTTTATTAACAGTGTGTCTATCAGTGCCCGCGATGTACAGCTACGTCAGAACGGTCAGCACATATGGCCACATGGACATGAGATATTGCGAGGTTCGTGTCGCTAAAAGTGAGCAATCGTTGGGTTTATCAACCTAAATAACAATCGGTGGCGCCGCAGGCGGCCGCCACCGATGTGGAACTCGAGTTGGGCGAGGCGCGCACGAGCATTTCGGCTGCGTTGCACAGCAACAGGACGAAGCGGGCCGACGCGTACGGCGGCAGCGGGTCGCACGTGTCCGGCGGGCCCGTCACCATGTTCGCCGGCGGTTTTGGCTACCAGGAATGTCCAGGTAAACCCTTCAATATTGACTTTTTACCAACTATTAAAGCTAAACGGCAGATAAATATTGCGGCCGCTCGCAGCGTGCTGCATACCCGGCGACCGCGGCCCGTCGGGCGACCCGGGCGTGCCGGGCATGCACGGCAGCGACGGGGCTGACGGGGCGCCGGGCCGGCCGGGCACCACCCCCAACGCGAGCTGCTTGCCCGAGCGGGTTTTCGAGCCGCCGCCGTGCCTGCCCTGCCCGCAGGTGCGCGCAGAAATGTGCCCAAGAGAATATTTACCACTTATGAACAACTGACTTTTTGTACAAATAAATAATTGCTCATTGCCGTGCAGGGCGGCCGCGGCCCGCCCGGCCACCCCGGCTTTCCCGGCTGGAAGGGCCAGCCGGGCATCGACGGCGCGCCGGGCAACGACGGCAACCCGGGCGTGCGCGGCGAGAGGGGTGACCCCGGCGATAGGGGTGATATTGGCGAGCAGGGAGACGACGGGCCCAAGGGGGACACGCCAGAGGTGAACGTCATCCCCGGCCCACCCGGAGACCCCGGCGATCCAGGACCTTGGGGGCCGCCAGGACACGTTGGTCTGTCACGGAGAACGCATTGGCGCTGCACACACTAGTTTACAAGCCGTAAACTATGAATTTGGTAAACTCTTTTTTCAGCTTCTGAGCGCATCTGAGTTCAATGGAATGTGTTATTTTTAATCACCGTCAACTGTATTTGACGAACAGCTCATTCCGTCAAAGTCAGATGTGCTCAGAAGCTGAAAAAAGAGTTTACCAGATTATCTGTTTACCGTTAGTAAACTAACGTGTGCAGCGCCAATGAAATGAACTCACAATTACAAAATGAAAATTGAAACTGAAACTGCAAATTGCAAATTCAGGTCAGCCCGGTGAGAACGGCTACGATGGCCTGCCCGGCGAGCGCGGATGGCCCGGCGCACCCGGCGTAATTGGTTGGACATTTTTTAAGCTATGAAAATATAAATACCGTATTTGCTTGAACAATTACACTGGGGAATTATTAGTTCTTCGGAATTTTATGAGAGAAGTCTTCGAGGGGGGATTATTCAAGTGGAGGTGTCATTATTTCGTCAAAATTGATCGAATCTCTTAAGGGGCAATTATTATTTCCCCACTCATTACAGGGGGAATTATTATAGAGGGGGGGGGTATTCAAGGGGACTATTCAAGCAAATACGGTAATACTTGAACACTAAGTAGTGCAAGCACTAGTAAACTGAAATTCACGACCAAAATTACCGTAAGCGGTCACGTTTCAATCGATCACCCTTCAAGGCGGTCGCGGCCCCGTCGGCCCACCCGGCCCCAAGGGCGAGTCGGGCCCGCCCGGATCGCCGGGCACGTGCGTCTGCCAGGAGACTCAGGTGATCGTCGAGGATACGCACCCCCGGGCGGACCAGGGCTACTCAGATCAGCGTGGAGCACCGACTGGCAACCAGGGATATGGTCAGCCCAGATTTGCGAATTTGAGGTTCGTTATTGTTGTGTACTGTATATTGGATGTATTTATGAGGTACATTGAATGTTGTAGTATTTGATTGAATAATTCAATCAAATACTACAATGTGCAGGTTTTTGTGCAGTGCACTGCATCCTGTATGAAATATTATTGGCGCTGCGCAGCTTAGTTTACTGCCAGTAAACTAGTATAAATATGGTTAACTCATAAATGAACTCTGATTGGCAGTTGAATTTACTGGAAGTTGGTGTTCGTCAACTACGTTTTACAGAAAGTAAAAATAGCTTTTATCAGCATTGAATAAATAATTTTTATAGACAGTAAACTAAAATGTGTTCAGGGCTCATTTATGAGTGAACTAAGTTTTTCAAATTGGTAAACTAGTGTGTGCAGTGACAATAAATCACATGCATTTTTCATGCACGGCCACAAAATGTTCTCGACACACACAGGATGGGCCCCGTGGCGGGCAGCGGTGTCTTCGGCCCCAAGGAGACTGCAGAATCGAGAGAACCGAACGACCACGAGTCAAACTCGGGCCAGTTGCCGCAGGGCGTGCGAGTGATCGACCCCTTCGACAGACGGGATCTCTATGGGAGAGAGTGATATCTGTTTGTGAATTCCTCATGCTGCAGGACACTGTTGCCATTGATAATGAATGTGTACTGGTATTTTCATTGTTCACTGTGAAAAAATCTGCATAAATAGGTGGCAACCGTGTGATCAGCTACGATTTAATAACTCATGGCTTTGCATTGTGTATATTTAGCTTCCCATTTACGTAAATATTTTCGACCATCTTATTTTCGCATTGATGTCTTGCAATTCCCACTCCAAGACTGCCATAGTTTTTTGCCACAATTGAAAAATCCAATCAATTTATGTGACGTCCGCTCATGAACATTGCATTCCATTTGTCTAAGATAAATTTTTATCATCGCCCAAAGGGTGATTCGCTTTTTCTAGATACAATAAATAGAACTGCACCGTCTTTGCGCATTTGCATGATTATTTTATTTCACATTCGGGTCGACGACTGGGCGAGCACTATTGGCGCCCCACACACTAGTTGACACATGTGTGTCAACTGGTCTGTGTCAACTCAGATTTGGGCTTCACGAGGCGCAGAGCGATCTTGCCGTAATATTTATTTTACAACATTTCCGCATGTGCATTTGAAGATCGCTCTGCGACTCGTGAAGCCGCAATCTGAGTTGACACAAACCAGTTGAGACACATGTGTCAACTAGTGCGCGGGCCGCTACTCCGGGCGACTTCAACTCGTTTGCCTTTGTGATTTCAAAGTGTTTCCGACGGATTAATTCGCCCGAATGGATTATTATAGGATAAAAATGCCACGAATAAAACACTTTTAGCAATGCCTCATTTAACGTTTTAATTTGTAATGGTCGACAGTCAATAAATTATGTGCGTAGTGCATAAATACGCAATCAATTGTCATCTAAGTGCGATTATTCCGACCGATCTACGACGGATGGAACTTTGATCCACACGATTGATGAAATTCCCACTCAAAATGGCCATCCGATGACCCATTTCCACACAAGTTCACGCAAGTGTCGGGCATTTAAACGTACACTAAATACTCACCTTTCACACAGTTGGCAAGAAGAGGGAAAGTTTGCGCATTCGACGCGAGAAGTGGTGACCTTCGAGCGAATGTGCATCCATGCGTTTCACTGCGATCGCAAAGTGATACAACACGCTATAAACTGGGTGATAAAAACTTGCGTTGGTAATCACGCCAAACAATTAAAAATATTGGGAATCAGGTAAATCACCGAGAATATTGTATGTACACACGTCGATGGTTACAGCACAAAAACACCAACCAAGGACAAAAACAGCCAATGGCGAAAAAAGCATTGCTTTTATTGCTAAACTCATTGATCAACAACATGGATTGACCATGACGAACGCCATTTCCACGCCACGGCACGCCAAGGAGCGGGCGCGCCAGCGGTGCAGTGCAAGGTGCCCCGGCCCGTTTCAAACGTGCACATCGACGAATGGCCGATTTGTTCGCTGAGAACTGGCGCCAATTTGCCACCAAGGTCCCGAGCGAAAATTCTTCACGTTGTCTTATGTCTTCAATTCAGTCGCGCGTTTCTCCGGGACTTTGTGCTTTTTTTTAGGAAAGCTGGTGATTTACTTTTTTAAGGATGGTCACTTTTATTTTCACATTATTCGTACGCATTAGCGGCCAAACGCCTGCCTCTCACACATTTTTTATACTTTTGAGGATATTCATAGAGCGGACAGTCCGGCTAGATGTGCGCGCCACGATGTTTGCACCGGGCATTTACTTCCGCGGTGAGCTACGTGGACAGTGTTGCATAAATACCAATATTCAATACAGCGACACTCAATTCAGGTATCGCACAGCGGAAGTGCACCTGTGCAGACCGTTCACATGGTTCGAATAAAAGTTACACAACGACGTAACTGCGTAAATACACCCGTCCTAAATGCAGATCTCGACCGGCCACAAAACGGTCGCGGTAAATTGTTATTCACCCGTACGGTCACCCCGCCAATAGTAAAACTCGGGGAGTCAAGCGATCGCCCGCGCCCGCGAAGTTTCGTCCGCATTAATTAGGCCGCGGAGGGGAGCGGGCCCGTTCGAATACATATTTTCGGGCAGCGGCGCGGCGCGGCAACGCGGTAGTGCCGAGTGTCACTGGGGTAATATGTCATTAGACGTCGCCGACGGGCCGACCGACGACAGGGCGCCCACTGCCGCCGCGCCGGCACCCCCGCAGACAATTGACTGCGCGGATATCTGCCGCAGTCGTACCAGCACCCCCGCGATCGTTCAGGCGACAGACACACCTGCGGCACTGCAAACGGACGCGTCAAACGACAGCTCGTCACCCAGCACCGGCCGGAAATTGTCGGCCATTGTGGTGGAAAACGTGGCGCCGAGCACCAGCGACTGCACGCCGCAAGGCAAGGACGCACAGACGCAGCAGAACGAGCAAGCGCAGTGCAACGGTGAACATTCCTCGAACAATTTTTCTCACCATTGATCATTTTTTACAACACAGCTTACTCATCCGCAGAGGAAAACAATAACGTGATCGACCAAGACAGCCCTGCTGAGCAGGTCAAGCCAGTGCCCGCTGAGAGAAAGACGATCGCACAGGCAGAGACGCAGCGGCAGGAAGAGGCAGCGCCGGCTCAAACAGAACCACCCGCAGCGGCGCCGGTCGCGCAGCAAGGCGGCACAAAGTGCGCAGTCGAACCGCTAGCCAAAGCAGCCGCGCGCACGTGGCACCTGCTGACGAAGAAGGCCAAGCGACTGGACCTGCGTCGCCAACGGCGCTACGACCTGTGCTCGAACGAGGTAACGCAAAATCGCCACGGTGGCACATTGCGAGAGCGACTTTGAACACAGAGCATCATCTCGCAGCGGTACCTGAGCGATGGCAGCGCGCGACACGTGTCCGTCTTACCAGATGTCCGGCTCAGCAGCGGGGGGCAGTGCCGCGGCCGCTATGGCCCGGTGGGAGGCCTCTGAGCGCAGGTGACCCATCTACCCGACTACACACTTTAAAAGCACAAGCTATTCGCCAAACCCATCCCACCTAACTCAGAGAGCGCGCTTATAGGGCGGTCGCCTTGCTCCAGTCAGCCGCCAGCGTAATCAGTCTTTTAACATTGGCTATCTTATTGCCCGTCATGTATAATTATGTTCAACAAACTGTAACCTATGTAGATAGAGAAATGGCATTTTGCGAGGTAAGGCATACAACGGGCAGCTCTTGTACCGTATTTGCTCGAATAATCCCCCTGGGGAATTATTATTTTGTCAGACTTTTTTTGAGTGAGGAACTATTCGAGGGGCAATTTTTCCTTTCGTCATTAGAGGGATTACTTTTCGTAAAAATTTTCAAGAATATTTATATCAAGTCATTTCACGAAATACGCTTTATTCACTACATAACATGCCGTTTAGGTTCAAATTGGACAAAAAAAACCTGATCACATATTTAAGGGGGAATTATTCGGGGGGGATTATTTTCTCCACATTCGTCTAACATGAGGGGCGGAATTGTTCAATACGGAGAAATTATTCAAGCAAATACGGTAAGTCGCATTCACCAGCCATGGGCATTGTTTAAAATACCAACCGCGCAGCAATCGAACACGGACGCCCTGCTAGAGCTGGAGCAGAGTATCAGTTCGGCGGCGCGTGCGCACAACCGCACCGCGCGTCAGAACAGCTGGCCGAACAGTCAACAGAACAGCGCGTTTCTCAGCGCGGTCACGGGCATTCCCTTGCAGCAGGAGTGTCCTGGATGCTGCATTGCAGGGCCCCCGGGACCCAGGGGCTCCGCCGGCGACCCGGGCAACCCTGGAAAACCAGGTGAGCGATAGTTGCTACTGAATATGTATCTTGATGATTATGCGGTTCAGTAAATACCGTATTTACTCGAATAATTCCCCTCCTTGAATAGTTCCCCTCTGTTAGTCGAGTGAGGTAAAAATAATCCCTCCCCTCGAATAATTCCCCTCTTCGGACATATGATAAATTTATTGTGTATAATCTGAAGAAAAATGGCATTTTATGTTGTTAATACAGCATATTTCATGAACTCAGTTGATAGAAACATGCCTGAAAATTGACAAAAGTTTAATTCCCCCTCGAATAGCCCCCCTAAAAAACTGACGAAAACATAATTCCCCAGAGGGAAATCAACTTTATTTCAACAACACGCAACGCAATGTTGCCAACGCAGCAAACAACAAATCCCAACGCAGGCAAACCGGGCATTCCGGGCATGCCGGGCTTGACTCCGAATCAAACGTGTCCCAGCTACGACATCAGCACGCCGCCGCCCTGCAAGCCGTGCCCCATGGGCGCGCCCGGCATCAAGGGCTGGCCCGGCTTCCCCGGCGATCCCGGCCCCATCGGCAAGCACGGCGAGAACGGCCGGCCGGGGAACCCCGGGCGAGAGGGTGACGGAGGACCCCCGGTCAGTGCGCGGCTGTGCCAAAAGAAAAATTTGTGCATTAAAATGGAAATTTCGATTTCTGTAAATATTTTATTTAGTGCATTAAAAATCAAAATTTCGATTTCCTTAAATATTTTATTTTGTGCATTATAAATTGAAATTTCATTTTTTTTGTATACGCAGCGGACATCACACCTAATATGAAAACCAACCATAACCCATCTGAATAATGAACCAAAAATTTGACAGTTTTTGATCATAATACTTTGTTTTTACGGTGGAATTATTAATTACGAAATTTATCACAAAATCTTATTCATTAAATTATGGTAGGTTTTCATACTAGGTGTGCTGTCCGCCGAGTATAAATATTTTATTTTATGGCATTAAAAATCTAAAACTCGATTTTGCATGCACAAAATAAAATATTTATAAAAATCTAAATTTTGATTTTGCATGTACAAAACAAAATATTTATAAAACGCGAAATTTTGATTTTCCTTGAGCAAAATGAAATAGGTATTTGTCACAATTGAAATGCAATCTGTTAAATGTGAAAAAATGGCTTCCTCTTGGCATCTCTTGCACCATTGCAAATGTATCATTAGGTAATTTGCTCGTGTGGTGATACCAACATTCGAGTGAAATTTAACTCGAAACTCGGTTAAGCGTACTGAATCTGCTGACATGATGTCAAACAAATTATCATAACTCTAGCCATATATCCCGGTTACAGGGTTTTAAATATCGAAAATATAGAAAAATTCATGGGCTTTTCAAAAAGTCTCGGGCAAGGGTTGTGACTCAAAAATTGCCCGCTGGGGCCAACATTAAAATTTCAAATGAAATTCTGACAAAAACTAAAATGATGGAGTTACCGACATTCGGAACTATTTAAGATTCCTCAAATGAATTCTAATTCTAGAACTAAAACGGATATTGGCAGCAGCTGGCCATGAATATTCCGACGGAAAAAACGTCCCAGTAACAAAAAGTCTGATGAAAAAATTCCCTGGGGTATTTATTGAGGTGATGCGGAATAGTTGTACCTCGCCCGTAGTGGCAGGAAATCGTGCCCAAAATCAACACGGAAAATTCATCATTGATCGCGTCAACAACCAGTCATCATTTTACAGGGTGAAAAGGGCTACAAAGGACCGCCCGGACCTCCGGGGGACAAAGGACCCACGCCTGAGGCACACGTCATCCCAGGTAGCGTACCTAATCAATACATAATTAAATAATAGGCACTGTGTCAACTAAACAAGCATTTGTCACGCAATCAGGCCCCCCTGGCGACCCCGGCATACCCGGCCCAATGGGACCGATGGGGCTGCCCGGCCTACCCGGACAAGATGGCATGCAAGGTGAGTGAATGCAGGTGCCGCTCACAGGCCGTGTGAAATGTAAAGTGTCATGCAAAGTATCAAAAGTGAAGCAAAATGCACTGTAAAATGGCAAAAGTACGTTTGCCATTCCTCATGACATTTCGCATGACTTTTGACACCTTCATGACATGCGACATTTTACATGTTACCCCCTACACAGTTACACTAGTTTCCGTCATCGCTGTCGACCGCAAAACACGCCAACCGTAAATACACATCACAGGCCCACCGGGAGAAGTGGGCTGGCCGGGCAAGACGGGCGAGCGCGGCGAGACCGGGTACCCGGGTCCCGAAGGCGACCAGGGGCCCAAGGGGCCGCCGGGCAACCCGGGCACGTGCGTGTGCACCAACGTCGACCAAGTGATCGTCGTCGACGCGGCCGGGCAGCCGCCGCAGCAACTGCAGAACTTCGGACACCAACAAGCGGCGGGCGGCGGCTATTGATGCGTTGCAGTTGGAACTGCATGGACATTGAAAATGGTCTTTTTACCCGTTTTACATTTATACATTCCACGTCGTTTTGCACTCACTCTGTTCACGTTATTTATCACCGATTCAGCTCAAGTATCTACTAAATATTTTTTGAATATTACCCCAGGAAACGTTTTTCTGCAGTAACTTTCAGTCAATAACGATTGTGTGTCTAAACGTGACATTCCAGTCAAAGATGGTCAATTTCTTGCGCACTGTTTTTCGCAGCGGGGTATTATTCAAGGAGATATATAACAAAAAACCGTACGCATTGTCTAAATCATATCAGAATGCAACAATCTAGGTATGTACGTAATTTTTTACGCAATTGAAAAATAGTATCGATTTAAAAAATGGACGCAGTTTTCAATCAAGTTTGACCGTCATTAGCGAGGATAAATCGCTTATACGTTTAAAAAATTCGTCTCGCAACTGACGCAGATGGTATCAATTGTGCACAGAATTTATCTATAACTGTACCGTTTCTCATTTACCACCTATTCTCAGAAATCTATGTATTTATCCTGTATCTAAAAATGTGCGCATGTGAATCTATAAACTTATATGAAATCTGTGTAACCCCTCGAGATATCATTTCAATTTGTGCGTCTATATGGTGTCTAAGAGTTACCCGTAGCACTAAGCCCCAATTAAAAACTGTATTCAGTTAGTCGAAATAATAATGACCAGACAAGACTGAAAAACCAATGCACCGGCGTATTTTGAAGTCATTTTATAAAGCATAACAATATTCCCAGCAAACGAAAGTGCTTCATCTCAATCTGGCCATTTTGTCGCAGCTGCTAGTGGCAAATCGCAGCAAATAAAGATGCCTGCCCTGGGCGCACAGCAGCGAGCTGCTCGACAACGACGCCACTGCAGGCGGACATCTGCAAAATTAATTAACATATTGGAGATCGGATTCGAAATGCAAAATCACAATTCGGACAAGACACTGACCCGGCCGTGGTGTGCCTGTCCAGGTGCATCGAACGTACGAACACAAGTGCACGAGACCTTGAAGTTCGAAACGGCAGCAGCCACCCAGAACGGACATTCATTTGATAGAACTGCGCGCGGAAAATTATCACGTTATTTCAAGCGTTACGCACACAAACAGCAAATAGCGCGGCGCACCGAACGACACAATGGCGGCTCACACAATAGTTGCCACACGCGTGTCAACTGGTCTGTGTCAACTCAGATTTCGACTTCACATGTCGAAGAGCGATCTTCCAATGCACTTGCCGTAATACTTCTTTTTCAACATCACCGCATATGCATTTGGAAATCACTCAGCGACACGTGAAGCCGAATACTCAGTTGACACATATCAGTTGACACACGGGTGTCAACTAGTGGTGGGCCACCATTAAACCCACGCACCTTCAATTCGCCAACAGTAGACACCACCAGCACATCATTGCCCATGACAGCGAGTCGGGCGGCGCACGCGGACAGGGCGCAGTGCAGCGCGGACGACACGAGCACGGCGGCGCGCAGCTCACCCGAGGTGTGCAGCTGCGGCGACACTTGGTGCAGTCGCAGGCCGCCGTCGTCGCTCAGCGTCACGATTGTTAGGCCGTCTGTGTTGAGTTATGTTTGATGGTGGATGGTTGCCTTCAAGCTTGATAGCGCGGGCTGAAGGTGATGCGACTCGCATCATGCGAGGCACTTGCAGAATGCAGAGTACCAAGTCACGTCAAAAACGCCAAATACCATTCAAAACATTCAACCGACGCCTGTCTGAGGGTCTTAGAATGTGGCCGACACACTACCTACACATTATTTAACAGAACATGGCTCAAATTGGGTATTTCTTAATCAGTTTTGAACGTATTCGAGTTGACCACAATAAGTTTTTCACGTCCGTCAACACACAGCCATTTCCGGTAAACTCAAACGCGTTCAAAGCCTATTTATGAGTTGACTAAAACAGTAGTTTACTCAAACACCTTGCAAGATAATCCGGGAAATACCGGGCATCGAATGTAATAAACGGGGCGCGCGCGAACGCGCAGCCCCACACGCAAAAATTACGCGGTAGGCACCCAACCACTCGTTGAGCCCTCGGGGGTCAGCCGCGGCCGGCGTGCAATGGCCGAGCCTCGCCCCGGGAGTCCGGCCCTCGTGACCGCCGGAAACTCCCCCGCCAGGTAAGTTTATGAGAGGTTGGGGCGACCGTACTGGTGTGCACCTGAAACATAATGTTTGCGGGTTCAGCGCACACGTCGGTGCTACGCTTCGAGCGACGCGACTGTCATGTGTATTGCGCATGCGTAAAGCAGGCCTGTCTATGGTGATCGGACTGCGAGCTATACAAGAGTGCTACCGTATTTTGTGAAAACAAGTCACGTGAGAAATAACGCACTAAATTCACCCGTTTGATAGCAATGTAATACGATCAGAATAGTAGTCGACGTTTGGTTCTTTATTCATATGGGATATGGTAGATTTCGCCGTAAAGTGCGCTATTCGATCAGTATACGTTAAGCAGCAACACACGGGGTGGCGAGTGTATGCTATAATCAACTTAGCAATTAAACAACGCCAAATGGAGACGAGTCATGTGACACACGGCGCTGACACCCAGACCATGTTATGGAAGTCATTAACAGACTAAAAGCCAGTCTAGAGGTGGTAGTCGCCGAATTGCAGGAATGTGAAACAGAGAGCAGTCCCTATAGCAGCTACAAACATTCTTCAGAGAAAACATCACAAAAGAAACGATCGGTGCAGGATTGGCCCTGCGCACACTAGTTTTCACACGAAATTTCGAAAACTCATAAATGAGCTTTAAACGTGTTTGAGTTTTCACAATGAGTCTTTTTCAATCGCCGTCAACCGTAGTTGACGGTCACGTCATTGTAGAAAACTCAAACGCGTTCTAAGCTGATTTGTGAGTTTTCGAAATTTCGTGTGAAAACTAGCGTGCGCAGGCACATTGGTGCTACACACACTAGTTGGCACCAATATTAAATGGCTTTTATGTCAAGTCAAATTTCACTTGACAGAGCCACAGAACGATGTTCAAATGCACATGTCGCAACGTTGGCCCGACATACACTCGTTGACAACACAAAATTCCAAAGTAGATCATTCTGTTATAAACACGTTTGAGTTTAATAGAATGAGGTGTTGCCGAGTCGGAAAAAAACCCCGTGCAAACGCTATCGTAGCCTACGCAGTTCAAACGATGCGCGCCAGGTGCCACTCACAAACCAAGTAAAATGTCAAAAGTCAAAAACTTAGTTGTCATTTGTCAACACCGGCTGTTTGTCTCTCGAGCATCGTACAACACTTTTGACACAACCACCCGAACACGCTTTCCAGGGCACGCGCGAACGCGTTGCCCCTCACGCAAAAATTATGCGGTAGGCGCCCAGCCACTCGCTGAGGCCTCGGAGGTCAGCGGCATCCGGCGTGCAATGGATGCGCCTCGCCCCGGGAGTCCGGCCCTCCTGACCGCCGATCCTCCCCCGCCAGGTTAGTTTATGAGAGTTGGGTGGAACGGAGGTGGTGCGCGCTTGAAACATGACTTTTGTGGGTTCAGAGTGCACTGTCGCACAACGAGTTGTTTGCGAGAGGGACGAATGAAAAAATGTAACAAATGTTTGAATTGTATATTCGGCGGACAGAAACGTATGTGTAGAATACTACCGTAATTTTATGAATAAAATCTTGTGATAAATTTCATCATTAATTATTCCATAGTGAAACGAAATATTATGAAGAAAAACGTATTTGATTTATGGTTCATTATTCAGATGAGTTATGGTAGGTTACAATACTAAGTGTGACGTCCGCCGAGTATAATAAGTACTGTAAACCTTTATATCAATTTCCGAGTATTTATTATACTCGGCGGACATCACACTTAGTATGGAATCCTACCATAACCCATCTGAACAATGAACCAAAAAATTAAACAGTTTTTCCATCCTAATATTTCGGTTTTACCATTGAATAAATAATTACAAAATTTAGCTAATTATTAAATAATTACAAAATTTAGCTAATTATTAAATAATTACATAATTACAAAAAAAAATTAGCTTCACAACCCCCCCCCCCCCTCCCACCCTGGGTGAACAACTGACAACACAAATCAAACTCAAACTATACCTTGTCAAACGCCCCTGGGCGCTTTGTAAAATGCTTGTTGTAGCATTGGCGGGGTAAAGGTCAAGTACTGTTAAAGACGGTTCGAGCAAGCTCGTAAATACATTTTTATAGACACAACACAACAATCTATGCTAAAACATTTTCGTAATTGCAAGAAATGCCTTCCTTCGTAGAACACCGGCATCAGTTCCAAAAAGTAACAGCAAATGTACCCAACGTTGCACCTTATTTACACGTGTTTTAGGTCTGCTATTTATGTGAACATATACTCTGGCACACCGCCGATCCTAACCAAATGTTTTTAACACATTTTACTTTATCAGAATATCGCCGTTAACAGTAGTTGACAGGTCCTCATTCTGGTAAACTCAAATCTGTTCATAACAGACCTATGAATTTTCCGAACTCCGGTGGCAAATATTATAATATGCAAGAGCTTGCGTCCGCACGCATCCACACTACAAATAGCAATAGTGCCCAAACAAACCAGAAGTGGCAGCACAATCAACCAGCTGCAACGTGGCACTCGTACGGCTCTGTGCTGGTGCACAAAGAGCAGCCAAGTGAGCCGCGGTCGCGCATCGACCCACAGACCACACTGAACAGGTGGCATTGTTGTACACGCAGCACAGCACCGTCGACGGCAGTTCCAGCCTCTCGTGCATGAACAACGCCTTCGCTGGACTGTCGTGCAGACGGATCGACTGCAAGATGCACCCTGAGTAGAGGGAAGCTTTGTTAGAGAGCCCAATATCCCCTACGTGCAGCCGCAGCGGCGACAAGGAAATTCAAAGTAAGGTGACAAACCACGCGCTGGATCGAGCAAATGCAGTCGGCGGTCGGACGTGGCCACCAGCGCCATCAAGTGATCGGTCAGCACCAAGCAGTCCACCAGCGTCTGTCCCGACGAGCCGTCTGAGCAGATGGGCACAGAGCGCACGTTATCCATCTGCAGCGGCGCGCCCACGCCGGCGCCCTTCGAGCAGAGTTGATATTGGGTATTTATTGAATTACGTTTACGCGAAATACGCGTAAAACTGCGTAGAGAGTAAATACTCATTGGTACAATACTTGAATTGTACCTGTACACGTCTGTACGCGTACTTTTTCATGAGTACTGGGTCACTTGTTAGTATTTCAGAAAATTCAAGTGGCGCACAAAAAGAGTAAAAAATAGCCGTCTATACCTGCATTTATACATCTCTTCACATGTATTTCTGTCCTAGAGTGCAGGCACACTAAAATAGACTGTTTTGAACCGTTTACGCTGTCAGAAATGCACTATTTGGTTGAAATCAAGGACGTAGCCAGGGGGGGGGGGGCGGGGGGGGGGGGCGGCCGCCCCCCCCCTTCCCGGGCCGGACCAAAAAATGTGCCAGAAATGGCACTTTCAGACGACGATTTTGTCAACAGTTTGAAAAATTTTTGCGCGCAAGCGCGCATTCTCCCGTCACAACATATTTTCCCGTATTTTTGGCTGACCAGTCTCCGCGGCCTAAAAGCCAGTGAAAATGGACTCAATTTCTGTCCATGTCGCTGTATATGCCTGTAAAATACAGACGTATACTGCTGTTTTGGCGCCAATGCCAACGCCAGTGGCGCCATGGCGTCGCGCCTACGAATGGCGCCAGCGCCATGGCGCCATTCCCCTACAACAGGGGTAAAATTTTAGGGGGGGGCGCCGCCCCCCCCGTTCGCCGGGCTCCGTATACAATCCGCCCCCCCCGCTCAAAAATCCTGGCTACGTCCCTGGTTGAAATTGAAAACTTCGACCCACTTTCATATCCACATTCTACAAAAGTTCGGTACTTAATACAACTCTTCGAGTGCAGCACCAAATGAAAAAGGATGTCGCCGGCGACGCGGCAGATTTTGGAGATACCGTATTTCCTCGAAATACCCCCAGGGGGTTTATTTTTTCACAGTGGAAATTTTGAGGGGGGTATTTCGAGGTGGGGGGGGCTTATTCGAGGGGGGGGGGGTTATTATTTCATCAGAAATTTTCGTGAAATTCATAGTAAAGAACACGCTTTTCATACACAAAACCGGTAATAAAGGTAAGTAATGAGACATATCAGGGCATACAGATGTAGATCTGTACATAAATTGATGTAAACACCTTCCCGGACAAGTTCACCACCCAATTTTTTGTTTCACTTCGGATGTAATAACTCCTTCTATGGGGGTGTTATAAAGCTGAAACTTTGAATATATAAAGTTGTAACACCCCCCTACTCTGCTTCAATGGGGGGAGGTGGGGCGACTCACTGCAGGGTGGGTTGCCCTATACGCAACAATTTTTTTTGGCTTTTTTGCTGTCCCAAACAAGTTCACCACCCACTTGATTAGCTACACTTCGAGGGTCGTATCTCCAGCTGTGAGGCTGGTATGACGCTGAAATTTGGGGGATGTTTTGCCAACAACCCCCCTTACAATACACCAGTGGGGCTGCCTGCCAGCGACCCACTACAGTATGCATTGCTGCATGTACAGTTGTTCATTTTTTCAAAACAACCCAAGCGTCCCAAACAAGTTTGCCATCAAACTGCATTATAAAAAATGTTGTGAGAACATACCTGGTATAAAATTGAGTCAGATTTGAGCCCTAATTCTGCTCATTAAGGATTTTTCAGTAGGTCACCCACCCCGTCCCATAAACAGCAGGCCAAAAAATGTCACTTTAAACCAGTTTTTTGTTTCACACTTAAAAAGTTGGTTTACAAAGTTCATTAGGGAAGGGTCCAATGTTAAAAGTTACGTAAACAACATGACCTCTAAAATGCCTCCATAAGGAAATTTATTTGGGGTGAAGATTATGGTGTCATAATGACATCATCACAGGAACAAAATTCGACAAAATTTCCATTTTTTCATTCACCCCAAATAAATTTCCTTATGCAGGCATTTTAGAGGTTATGTTGTTTACATAACTTTGAACCTTAAACCCTTTCCTAGTGAACTTTGTAAATCAACTTTTTAAGTGTGAAACTAAAAATTGGTTTTAAGTGGAAATTTCAGTCTGCTGTTTATGGGACGGGGTGGGTGCCCTACTGAAAAAATTTTAATGAGCAGAACTAGCGTTCAAATTTTATTCAATTTTATATCAGGTACATTATCACAACATTTTTTTATAATGCAGACAGATGGCGAACTTGTTTGGGAGACTTAGGTTGTTTTTAAAAAATGAACAACTTTATATGCGGCGACACATGCTTTAGTGGGTCGTCGGCGGCCACCCACTGATGAATTGTGAGAGGGGGTTGTTTGCAAGACATCCCCCAAATTTCAGCTTTCTATCGCCCTCACAGCTGGAAATATGGCCCTCGTAGTGTAGCCAATCAAGTGAGTGGTGAACTTGTTTGGGACACCGAAAAAGCCAAAAAAATGTTTGCATGTAGTGCGACCCACTCTGTAGTGAGTCGCCGCACCTCCCCCCATTAATACGGAGTAGCGGAGTGTTAGGACTACATTCAAACCAAATATTTTATTACGATTCCCATAGCCAGAGATATTGCATCTGAAGTGAAATAAAAAATGGGTGGTGAACTTGTCCGGGAAGGTGTTTTTATGTGTATGTGCGATGGAAACTGGCACCAATTAATACATCATGTACATTGCATACATGGTGTACATCATTCCAGACGGGGGGTATTTCGAGGGGGGGGGGGGGTATTTTTGCCCCATCTCGAAAACACCTGGGGGTATTTCAAGGGTAAATTTTCAGGGGTAAATCGAGGAAATACGGTAAACAAACAATTAAGAAAAAAAACGCACCGCTTGCACGCTGGCGAAGTGCACCATAGGAGAGCACAGCCCTTTAGGCGCACTGACGCATGTCAATAGGTCACCTTTGAGACAAACATGTGTGACGCCGCCTATATTGGAGCCTGGTCGCTGTAGCTGGTTGAGGTCGAGTGTCGAACACAGGCGCAGCATGACCGCGTGCCACAGCTCGAGCGTGCCGTCGGCGCAGCCCAGAGCGCAGATGTCGTGCCGAAAGCACATGCACCTGCAAACAGACAGGCACTGGGGACTAATGTGGCAGGATTTACCGTGCCGTACCGCATTTTTGAAAAATTTACCGTACCGTGTACCGCATTTTTGGAAAATTTCCCGTACCGTAGTGTGTACCGTATTTTCCAAATTTACAGTACCGTACCGCACTCATTTACCGCTCAAATTGCGGTAAATTTGACTCAGCGTTACCGTAAATTTTCAAAATTTTTGGTAGTAATTCACTTGGTATTTTTCACGTTTTTTTTAAGGCTTACCAGACTGGTGCGCGGTTTGTTTGCTCGCCCCCTGTCACCAAAATATTCCGATGTTCAGCTGATTGAGTGCCAGATTGCGTGCGGAGACGCAGCCCCTGTTGGTCAGAGAATTCTGTAGGAAAAACGCATGCACCCATAAAAACAAGCAGTAACCATGTGTAAAATTTCCAACTGCAGGGGCCAGTTCCGCAGTGGAGAAGTAAAATGGCAAATGTGAAGTGAAATGGAAAAAGCGAAGTGAAGTAAAATGGCACAAGCGAGCAGAAATTATCCTTTATTTTTATTTTTTACTTCGCTTTTGTCAATTTACTTGCCATTTCACTTCACTTTTGCCATTTTACTTCGCTTTTGCCATTTCACTTCTCACTTCTCAATTTGCGGAACTGGCACCAGGACAAAATGAATAACACACACCCGATCTAGTGTAACTGGGCAATCTCGTTTGCCTTGGCAAAATTCCAAGAAAACCTGTGTCGGCTGTCAGCTGCCACAATGCGCACGTGCCGTCGGCGCCCGCAGACACGGCTAGTTGTCGTGCCGTGGGGTGAAATTCAATCGAAGTTGATATGTATTCAATTGGAGACACCATGTCGCCGTGAGACAAATGCTGCACTACCTGCGACGGTAATATACGTCAGCTAGCTTCGGGGCAGAGTTGTTAAAAGTACTGAACTTTTTTAAAAAGTAAACGTATAGTATTTTTAAGTAACTCACCACTGAGTACAGGAAACTTAAAAGGTGAGTAAAATACTTTGTTCACAGAAAACGTAAAAACGAGTATTTTCTCAGGAAAACGTAAAAACTGGTATTTTTCTCACATTAAACGTAACAGTGAGTATTTTTTCTCACAGAAAACGTTAAAGTGAGTATTTTTTCTCACAAAAATCAGTACCTTTTTCAATTTCACACTGGAATACAACAAAGATGTGTTTTTCTCTCCTTTGTTGCGTTATGTTTGTTACTTTTTGTTTGGCAAAATGACTACCTATTTCTGCCCATTAAAATACGTTTTCTGTACTCGCGTACTTTCAAAAAATACGGGAGGAAGTGAGTACCGGTTTTTTTTCGCGAGGAAACGTAAACGTATTTACGCACTACTCAAGTATACGTATTTATTGAGTAAATGTAAATACGTTTTCACAACAATGCTTCTGAGAAACATCTTCCTGTAATCGAATCAAAACAACTCACCGGTTCAAAAAGCGCATCCTTTTCTATTTTCTCCCGTTTAGGCCAGTTCGCATTGCTGCTTGAAGCCCAAAAACAGAGCGCCAACGCCACGCCGCAAACTACACCGGTTGTGATCGCCAGCAGAACGATCACGCTCTTGTGGGTTGGCAGCAGTGCTGATGAAGGTATGGAAAACTGAACTTCACACGTATGACCACGCACACTAGTACACCATCGAAACTTGGACAACTCGTAAATCTGTGTTGAGAACATTTGAGTCTACCATAATGAATTATTCTTGATCACCGTCAACGGTAGTTGACAGACTCCTCGTTCTGGTAAACTCAAACGTGTTCAAAACTGATTTACGAGTTTGCAAAATTTCGGCGGTGTACTAGCGTGCGCAGCACCTATGTGTCAAAAAGCAGGGACGTATCCAGGATTTTTGAGCGGGGGGGGGGCTGCTTGTTCACGGAGGCCGGCGAGGGGGGGGGGGCTCAGCCCCCCCCCCTAAAATTTTAGCTACATAGTGGCAGAATGGCGCCATGGCGCTGGCGCCATTAGTAGGCGCCACGCCATGGCGCCATTGGCGTTGGCGTCAGCGCCATGGAACGCTGTATATGTATGTAAATATACATACAAAACAGGAAAAAATCACAACATTGAGTGTATTTATAACGATTTGCGGCCACATGGAGCAAATCTGATGATACCTTATCTCCGGTTAAGAAAATTTTTTACGCTGACGTTAAAAAAGTCGCATTTTTAGGTCACTTTCTGGTCTCGCCCTGGGAGGGGGGGGGGCTGCAGCCCCCCCGCCCCCCCCTGGATACGGCCCTGTCAAAAAGAAATCTTCAATATTTACCTTGCGCGTGCGTGGCACCCGGCAGCGCGGTGATGTGATCGCGCACGGCGTCGCCGATCCCCTTGGCAGCGGCTGTATACGGTCTCACGTCGGAGCGTCGGCGCGGCGCGGGCCAAGACAGCACGATGGGCGGCAGGAGCACGGTGGCGGCGTTGTGGCCGTGCTCGGGGCCCGACGAGCCCGTCGAGTTGCTCTTGTACGAGTCGTAGAGCGCCGGCCACCAGCCGAGCGTCACGCGCTGGTAGTGCTCGCACGTGGACGCCGTGTGCGCCGCTTCGTCTGAGTGCATGAGCACCAATGCATTGTGGCAACATTGGTGCCACACACACTGGATTCAACTGTTTCAGTGTCAACTCGATTTTATGACACTGTAGCTTGCAGGACAGTTTTTAAGGGCATATGCGGCAATGTCGAAGAGGAATTTATATTGCCATGTGCATTTGAACACGGTTTCGCGGTCCACAAACATCCGGATGTCAACTGGGCCGACAGTTTTCCAATAAATTTTTAGTTTATGGGCTGCGAAACAGTGTTCAAATGCACATGGACATATAAATTCCTCTTCGACATTGCCGCATGTGTCCTTCAAAATTGTCCTGCTACATGCATTACACCAAAATCGAGTTGACACCGAAACAATTGACATCCAGTGTGTAGCGCCATTGACGTGGTGCATTGTGTTTTGTCTTTTCATCGCTTGAACGCGTAAGATTTTCAAAATCATAAAAAATGTCATCCCTGAATGAACCTGATATGCTGCTCGAGATTTGCGCTCAAAACTGTACTTTTTAAAAGCCAATTAAAAAACCCCAAATGCAATGTCTAGTTTACAAGCCAGTGGCATATCTTCGCCGAGTCAAACCTGTGTTACTTTACCAAACTGTGTGCCACCAACCGAGTGTGATATTGAAGTATGGCACGGACAATGAGA
This sequence comes from Sphaerolaimus hirsutus, assembly GCA_964036195.1. Taxonomy (NCBI): domain Eukaryota; kingdom Metazoa; phylum Nematoda; class Chromadorea; order Monhysterida; family Sphaerolaimidae; genus Sphaerolaimus; species Sphaerolaimus hirsutus. Next base: position 17,558,985 of record OZ038452.1, on the reverse strand, counting down.
ACTGTGCGTGGAAGAACAGCATAGACAACCACACAATCCACAGCGTGACCACCGAGTACAGAAAACGCGATATGAAACGCGTCCTCGTCCAGAAGTGGAACAGTCTCAGGCGTCTTGATCTGGCTATTTCTGAATCCTTGTTTTTCTTATGTGTGCACAAGGCTGAATTTGGTTTTTCAAGCGTTTCTGCATCGATGGCTGATTGCGCGGTGTAAGCTGACTTGGCTCGCCGGTGGCCTGAAATTGGGCCGGAAATGATAAAAGAATGTGTCCCACAGACTGCCTGGTGCACTTTTCGCGAGTGGACAGGTGATAAGAGAAGTGGTAAGTGACAAGACAATTTATGTTGTTAGTTAAGTGACAAGTAGACATAGAAGTGACAAGTAGACATAGAAGTGATAAGTATACATAGAAGTGACAAGTATTCTTATTTATAAATTTACTTGTCACTAATACACATGTCACCTACATCTTTTCTTATAACTTGTCCAATTGGTGAATTAGTGACGTAACAATACAACTAAACCACCAGACCTCTGGGAACAGGTCTCGAGCTCTGTGAATCTGGGCAAGACGGAGCGATGACAGTCGATGCTAACAAAATCTCAGCTGGAGGGAGGCAAGTGGTGGGGTCGAGTAGATCGGGCTGCGACCTGAACCGGTGCATGCTGCCGCACGGCGCCGCGGTGGGCGGAATGACGCACTGGTCGTAGTCGGTGTCGAGCAGCAGTTGCGCGCGCCGGTACTCGTCGAAGTAGCGCGGCATGAGACGCTCCATTGGACAGCGCACCTGGACACGGGCTATTTCAGTTTTATTTCAATTAAATGCCGTCAATAAGACTTTAAATATACCGCAAATCCTCGAATAAGAGCCCCCCTCGAATAACTCCCCCCCTTGAATAAGTCCCCCCTGCTGGCGGGGTGAGGAAAAAATAACTCCCCCCTTGAATAACTCCCCCCTCTTAAAAACTCCTCCCTCTGATGAAGAGGATACAATACAAAACTAAAAAAGAATAGTAGCCTATGACATCGACAGCAGATACGCAATGTGCATACAGTGTATACACATTGTTTTGTTGTTATTGGATGGTTAAATACCCGAATTAAACGATTTTACATACGGCATCCATACAATGAATTAAGTCCAAGTTTCCTGAGGAAATAATAACTCCCCCCCTCGAATAACTCCCCCCCTTGAATAACTCCCCCCTCCAAAACGTCTGACGAAAAAATAACTCCCCTGGGGTCTTATTCGAGGATTTAGGGTATTTATTTTAATTTGACTTGATCAATGGTTTCATTGCATTTTTCATTCTATACGTTATTTTTAAGGTCACAGTTAACGGCAATACTTTAAACAATAAATAAATACACATAGGGTTGGAAAAAAACGTTTTTTTCAACTCCATGTTTTTTATATAAAAAACGTTTTTTTTTAAAAGCTCCCAGATATGGCTCTGGGTCAACATAAAAGGTATATCAGACAAGTGACAATACTCTGTGATATTATATATGATCATATAATGGCTGCGGTGCCATTAGATAGCATTATAAGTGCAAAAAAAATTGCAAAATACCTAGTGCTTAGTACTAAAAATTTTGGCCGATGTTTTTTAAAAAAACGTTTCGGGCTTCGTGTTTTTTTTATAAATAAAACGTATAACAAAACATCGGCCAACCCTAAATACACATAGTTTTCACCTTTCTCAATGGGTGAATTTTGTGCACAATTTTATATGAATATTGTATGAAAAAATAGAGATGTACTTTTTATTCCACTCAAGTTATATTGTTTTTAACTCTATTTTATTTATATTAGCTTTAAAGTAGCCCCCCCCCGCTGATCGTAACAGTGCAGAGAACGTTTTCATAATGGCATTACACACACTTATCTAATCTAGTGTGTAGGTACACACCAGCTCGATGAAGCCACAATTTTTTTTTTCTGAACACATGCACATTGTTTTTACTATGGGTGACTTCTGTGCACAATTTTCACTTTGTATTGTACAATTTCACGTCTCACCCGGCAAAGTGTCTTCTCGGCGTCATCATCGACGCCGTACTTCAAATGTTTGTCCACGTGAGCGCTGTTAGAGCGGAGCATGTCCATGGCCAGGCACGGGGTGTAGAAGAACAGCTGCATGTAGAAGTCGACCACGATGGCGACCAGTTGGCAGTCCCAGACCCTGTAAAATGCCCTGTAAAATTTCAAATGTCATGCAAAGTTCAAAAGTCATGGAAAATGCCCTGCAAACAGGGGTAACCGAGTTGCCATTTTGCAGGGCAGTTTTCATGACTTTTGACACTTTGCATGACATTTGACATTTTACAGGGCATTTTGCAGGCTCTGGGACTGGCACCAGGGCGAACGCGCAAAACTCTTGCACCTCGTGCACGCGCGTCATGTAGCCCACGGCGACGATGGACAGGCCAATGGCGAAATTCTTGGATATGAACCACCCTGTGACAGATTTTTGGTACAAAACATTATGGAAAATGTGTACTACAGAAAAGGAAGTTCACCCCCTCGTGTAACTGGCCATTGCAGGGAGAAAACCCATGTCAAAATTTTTTGAGGTGGGGTCAGCTCAAAGGTGGGGGGTTATTCGAGGGGGTTATTATTTGGTCCGAATTCTTAAAAGTATTTACAGTACAAACTCACCCTCCTTAGCCAATCCGCTGGCGATCCTCTCGGCGACGGTCTTGTCCGCATTAGTTTCAGCCACGGCTCTGGTGATGCACAGGGCCGTTTCCAAGCCCACGGCCATCGAGAGATAAGGGTACATTTCCGCCGGCCACAGCGTGGACGTCAGCTCCCAACGAGTGCACAACGCTGAACGGAGAATTTCAATGCGCACAAATTTATACGGCCCCAGAACATAGCAAATTGGGAGAAACAGCGAACCCGTTCCCACCGCCAATGAAGATGCCACATTGACAACTAGTGCAATGGTGAATCCAAACTTCCACTTGACATTGTCAATTTTGGAGGCACTGAAATACACATAGGCAACGAGGAGAGCATAGGACGCGATCAGCAGCGTTGCTTCCCTCCGATTGCCAGAAGCGCTGCGAGCAAGTGTATAAGCTACCCCGAAGTGATCATCCGGGTAGTGCCCAGTACTCATCTAAACCTGCTACTCATGTAAACCCGCTACTCATGTAAACCCGCTACTCATCTAAACCAGCTACTCGTTTAGACCCGTCACACATCTTTTTCTACCCACTTTTCATCTATGCATTTGGCGTTTGTGTGTGATGGGGCTACATGCGTGATGGGTTTACATACGTAATAGGCCTGACCCATATAGAGGCGCTGCATTCGGATGCGAACACATTCGGTTCACGCTACACCGACGACTCACAGGTATCTAACGTGCAGCGCCGTCCTGCACTCGTCGCGCGAGCTGTCCAGCCCGAGCGACGGCGCCGCGCTCAGCGCCACCCGCGTGATATTTTCGCGCACGTTCCAGTCCACACGACGCAGGAACACGGTCAGCGCGTATTGTACACTGACTGGACGGGTTGATTCAGTTTACATACATATTTAGAAATTGGTTCTAGGCCCGCGCACCGGATTGTCCATTTGATAGGCTCGCGGCGGCGCCATTGACCGCGCCGAGGCCGCCACTAGACGACTTCGGGGCGTGTCTCAATTTGGTCAGCCACAAGGGCATGCCGAGCAATAAGTCGCGCGTGCACAGAGCCAAACCGACGCACGGATGTTTGGACAGCATGTCATTTAGCATATTCTCAGACTGCGTTAGTTTTTGTGTTTCATTTCGACAAACTTCGACCAGTGTGAAATTTACAAGCAAGAAGAAAAAAAACAGACAACATGTAGAGTGGTGTTGTCGCCATTCCAGAAGAGACTGGGGGACAAGACGAGACAGTCGCGCCTTGGGGCGGTCCCAGGGCCTGTAAAATGTCAAATGTCATGCAAAGTGTCAAAGGTCATGTAAAATGCAATATGGAATGGCAAACGTACGTTCTACACGACTTTCCATGGCATTTACCATGACTTTTGACATTTTACAAGGTCTGGGACTGACACCTGGGCAGCATCGGGTCGGTTGACTGCGACACGCGCTCGCACAACTCGCCGTTGTATGCGCGCGAAACGAAATCGAGCACCTTGTCGTGCATCAAAAAGCTGAGCGCCAGCATCTCACGCACTTCCTGAAGAAAAAACAAAGTCAAGGAAAGTATGCATTGAATACAACTGCTAATACAAATATTCGAAAAAGTTGATGTGTTCGTTTTACCAGCATTTGCGTGCGACAAACTATAGATCATTTTCGACAGGTACTAAAATTAGTGATTTTGTATGTGAAAATGGGCGAAAAAATACAAAAATAGGGATTTTGGGTGAGAGTACGTCAAACCACTTACAACCGAACGGAATAGCGGCTTTAATTTGAAACACTTGAAACACAGCTACACAAACGCGACTTCAAATTTTCAACGCCGCCCACCTGTGGGTGTTGCAGTCGAGCCTGCAACACGATCTGCTGTATGGACGTGGAAGGGGTGACGTACAGCCAGTCGGGCGCGTCCGGCTGCAGCTGCACCGGCTCGTGCGCCATGCCCTCGTGCCACTCGTGCCGGTAGATCTCCGGGTGCAGGTGCCTGGGTCAAACGCGCCATGCTTGGCACTGTGCCAACAGGTTTACAGTTCTCAGCGCTCACCGGAAGAACTGCGCGTTGGTGATCGGGTAAGACAGCAGCATCACCACCAGCAAGCTGAACGTGACGCAGGAGTAGGGGTGGCTGGCGCAGAACCTGCCGTACGCGTAGTATCCCAGATCGGTGCGCCATTTCAACCGCAAGCTGAACACAGTGACCATATCGAGCCACCGCGACGGCGACATTTTTGCGCCGAGATATATTTTGTGAAGTTGGCAGCTAGCCAAACATGATGAAATCGCTATAAATAAACAAAACGTAGGCTAAAAGTATGTATCTGACATGTGTTTAGACGAAAATAGCGATTATGAAGGTGAAAATTGGGAGCTGGATCACCAGTAGTACGCCTTTAAAAGACGCAATTCCAAGCAACTGTTGGAGCAAGCAAGTTGTGCTCCAACAGTTGCACTTGACTATTTCAGTGGTCTGTTGTAGATTCCACTGAAATACAGCCACCCTTAGAAAATATGTTTCAAGAACTGATGAAACATCATTTTTGCGGGTTTGGGGTTAGAGGTACTCCAGGCATTTTTAGAGACATCAAAAGATATTTAGGTTGAATATGGGGCCAAACTGAACCCGCAAATATTATGTTTCACAATTTTTGGGGGCAATGAATGCACTAAAATTGGAAACCTTACCCAAAAAATGTTTCACCATTTTCAGGGCCTCAGCGACCATGGCGTGGTTCTATGGCCCAACAAACCACACCCATTACCCACCCTCAAAAATATATAATCATCAACCTTCATTTGTTAAGGCCACACATCGTCAAAAATTTCAATGATTACCAAAAATCATTGAAACATATTTCTTGCGGGTTCAGAACACCATGGTCAGAGTGAGTTCCCCAAATATGTTGAGGTAGACACTCTGAAGACTCTGAATCTGTAAAAATTATGTTTCATGATGTTTGGGGCATCCAACCAAAGTCAGCTCCAAAGGTAAAGAAACAAAGCTCCATCTGCTGGGGCTGAAAATATTTTCATTTGCCAGTCCTATTGAAGAATCATTGAAACATGATTTTTGCGGGTTCAGATTAGGATCAAACATATTTTTCCAAAAAGGGAATTGGCATGGATTCTTTTTCAATCCGCCATTACTCACTACCGATAATACTCCTACCGTGAAAATTAGCAATATGGAGCAAATTTTAGCGTTCACTCTTGTCCGTATAATACGCAGCTAATTACTTGGACGTACGCCAACTTAACATATATCACTCGATCCATTCTTTTTTTTGTGAAATGAATTGCGAAATCATTTTAAATGGATACAGATGGAGCCTCTCGCAGAAATGTGAGCAGACCCTTTCTTTGCTGGCGCGTAGTTCAATGGACATGTTCTTCCCAGTACGGACCGATTTCGTTTAGTGATAAGTACAAAATGTCAAAATATCTGCGGTTCTTTCCGCTCTACATCCTCATGTACAATGAAATTTTCTGAACCTTCACAGAAATTTGGATGATTTAGGTAATTTATGTGTTGCTGGTTTTATTCCTGACTATTCTGGTATTGCTAGTATTTCTACTAATACCAATAGCGGAACTATTTTTTCGTTAACATTTTTACCCGCCGTTCTATTTATGATATCGTTCTATTGGACGCTGCCGTTCTATTACAGGTTGCCTTTCTATTGGTGGTTTCGTTCTATTGGAGGCTGCCGTTCTAACGGTGGTATCGTTCTATTGGAGGAACATCTTTTTCGTGCTGGTAAACTGTGCCGTTTTTTCGAGATCCCTTTTTATTGTAGGTACCGTATTACCTCGAATTACCCCCCCTTGAATACCCCCCTCGCGATACCCCCGCCTAAAATTTGGCTGAGGAAATAATAAACCCCCCTCGAAATACCCCCCCCCCCTAAAATTGCATGAAAAGAGAACGTACATGACAAATACCACAGTTTGTGATCTGCTCTGATGTGTAAACGATCAGTGCAGGCAGACACAATCACGCTTTTAAATACATTTTTCATTGACTTATACTTTATTTTTATTTAAATATTTTATAACTCACCATATTTGTTAGACAAGCATACCCTATCCACTCATTGGTTTTATTGTATTTAGCTTAAACGAGACAACACGTGGAGAATAGGGTTTTATCATTATCTCAAACAAAGGTTTTGTCTATTGCTCTGTTTGCCTCAATGTTGAGCTAAGAACGCCCACACAGAGTAACGTCATTTTGAGTTGTGTAGATAATCAGCTTAAATAAGAAAAGTAAATATGTACATGCTTTCATCCATTGTCTCAGAACGATAATTTATTACAAAGTTACCGTATATTGTTGAAATACCCCCCTCGGAATACCCCCGTCCAAATGGACACTATAAATTTATTTAAAAAACCCTCGAAATACCCCCCAAATTGAGTGTAAAGAGAACATATTTAATGCTGCGATTACAGCTAGACGTAAAAATACAGCGTAAATTTCCATCGCAAAATTTATTACAAGAAAGTGGATGATGGTGCAGGTCTGCATTTTTTCATGGACAATATGTTTATCGATACCTTCATTGTGTCCCGGAGTCATCGTCCACGGTCACTGCTATTTGATTGCGACAATTTAAAAATTCCGTTTTTACGTTGAAATATTATGCCAGCTGACGAAAAGTCAATTCTACGCCAGGTGATTGCATGCAATGACATAGCGTAGAATAGATTTTTCTTCAGCTGGCGTAAAATTCCAACGTAGAATCGAAATTTTTGAATTTTCACAATCAAATAGCAGTGACCATGGACGCTGACTCTGACACAATGAAGATATTGTTAAACATATTGTCCATGAAAAATTGCAGACCTGTATCATCATCCACTTTCATGTACCTAATCAATTTTGGGATGGAATTTTATGCTGGAATTTTATGTCGAGCTGTACCGTATTTCTCCGTGTAAAGCACCCGGGTGTTAGGTATACAAAATTGAGGTGCTTTTCAGTAACCATTTTTGAAAACTTGTATAGCACCCGGGTGTTAGGTCAACGGGGTTGTGGTACATATCGAGTGTAAAAATGCCAGCGTGCTTCCATTTTCTAGGAATGTCCATACATAATAAGGTCCATTTTTACGGATTTTTTTGCAACCTAGCATAGCACCCCGGGGTCTATGCAGCTGTGTAACACCCCGGGTGTTGTGCACGGGGGGGTGCTTTACACGGAGAAATACGGTAATCATAGCATAAATGACAAGCTGCGGTTTGTGATCCGGGTAATGCAGAACACACATTAAAAACAATGACTTTGTTACATTAGAACATGGTTTATACCAATTACATACTTAAATTACAATTGGTTTACCTATATAAGTCTATATACCTGGTGCTTATTGTGCCTACACACACTAGTTTTCACCGTGACTAGTGTGAAAACTGAAATGGCAAAAAATGGTGACATGTCTCCATACAGTTTACACATCGTATGCAACATGTTTTGTAGTTTTCACAAATGACATGCATTTGGCAAGTTTCTCATCATGCATACATAATGTGCAAACTGAATTGCAACATTTATTCATAATTTGAAAACTGAATGTACCCCATGGTGACATGGCAACACATGGCAACATGGTGACAGTTTTCATATGCAGGCATCAACTGTGGAAAACTGTCACTATGGCGACACCAGTGCCAGTAGTGTTGCCACAATGTCACCAAATGTTGCCAAAAATGTAGCCATGTGCCCCGAGTTTTCACAACTTCACCAACTTTGAAAAAGTAGCTTTAAAAGACACTGGATGGTTAGAGAAAGTTCACATTTGCAGGTTTTATACAGAGTTTTATGCTCTATTTAAAGGTGGGTCCCATGACATGTGAGAAATGCAAAAAATTACGCAAATTAAAACATAATTTGCGTTTTCGTAATCCTTTTTTTGATGAAACTGTTGCACCTGATGCATAAAATCTGGGTGACTGCATAGTAAACTTTTTTTGCAATAAATATGACCCACAGTAATTTGTTTTTTTAATTTTTTGAAACCTTGAAATTGGCACTGACTTACAAGATTTACTCGATGCCTGAACAATGAGAGAACAAATCCTGGAGTGGATGAAGACTCCTAAGAGCTGTTTGCCTGTTTTTAGCTTTGCTTATTGTTGAGTTTTCACCTATGTCAGCTTAAATAGGAAAATTGAATGCTTAGTTTCATGTTTTGGTTGCATGAAGTGAAAACAATGCCACCTTCTTTTCATATTTTTTTAAAACAGTTGAAACTGTGACCCCAATACAGTTCATTTCATGTGATTCTACAAATTTTTGTCTTTCAATTGAACTCAGATGTGGCTGTATGCATGCAGAGACTGATTTTTTATTCATTTTTCATTATCAAAAAAATTATTTATGCATTGCTTTTTATGTTAGCTATTCCCAATTGTTTACCATTGCATTCTAAACAATATCTGCTGTAATGTGTGTGAAAATTGTAGCTACATGTTCAGTAAATCTCATTTTAAAAATTATTTCATGTGAAATATGTTTTTATTTGTTATTTATATTTTGCATCTTTATTGCTCACTTTCACAACAACCAAATGAAAGAGAATGAAAAACAACACATGTATGCCACTGGGAACATCACAAAAACAAACCAGAGAATGCTAAAAATTTCATGGATTTATAAAAAATACAGAAAAAAGGAACCAAAATACAAGCAAACACCAAAATGTACTAAAAGATACAGTTTCACCTGCTCTATCACATAAATACAACAAAAAGTTACTGCTATCAATGCCATTTTTTCCAGTGAAAACTTATTTATGTTTGTGCATTTTTTTCATAGTTTTCATCAGTGTCTTATAAATAGAAAACACAAAAATTCAATGTGACAACCTCCTCGATCTCATTGCTGTCACAATGGCCCCACACAAGCTGGTTTTCAAGGTTCCCTCTGTGAAAACCCATTATTTTGTTTTCAAATTCATTTAAACAGTCTGTGTAATGAGCCAAACAGCCGCCATCTTTGTTTTTTTTCTATTTTTCCTCCGGAAGAACACATATTTGAAAACTCTGGTAAAATGCTGCAGACAAAATATTTTTTTGTCGAATAAGTACAAATTTGTAGGACAAGCTGTAAGCGGCATGTGATGCAGAAAATTATGCTTGATTTTTGGGACCGTATTGTATATTTTATACATATTTTTAAAAATTTATTCATTTTATAACTATAAATATTATAAAAATTTAGTTTTACATTGTATATGATATCCCTCTCAGATATATGTCCAGTTTTTTTTTCTCTTTCATTTGATACTATGTTTCATGATAGAAGTTCAAAGATGATGGAGAAATTGTTGTGATGCTCAAAACATTAAATAATTTTTTAAAATTACATCTCTGTATCTGTAATTATCACATTATCACAGTAAAAAGCCATTATTTTTTCACATCAAAAAAAAACAACTGAATTCAATAACATTTCTGCAAAACAAGTAATGATATTTTTATACAATCCACTTTATAATTTTTTTAAAAATCACAAGTGCAATTCAAACAGCTGATTTTGTATGTAAATGAAAGCCAAAAAAATGAACAACAAGTGAACACTGACTGCGACGATGTCACATTCAATACACTAGCACAAAAAAATAAAAACAATTTTATTGTATTGTTTTCAGAAATGTTTTCATTTAATCTTACAATCTGTCATGAAATTAAACATAAACATGAATTTTTTTGAAAACTCAAAAGTTATCTAGATCTATCCATGGAATTGAGGAATTGAGTGAAAGTCTTGTAAAAGAAAAGTAAAGATGCAAAAAAGGCTTGGAAAACATCACATAGTCTTTTTATGTTTCCAGAGATTTTTTCAAAATTATTTACTGTATGTGCACAACTTCCAAGTGTCAGTGCAAAGGGTATAAATTAACTACCAAGCACTCAGTGGCAACCATTACAACACTCCAGCCTGCAGCAAAAACACCAAAAACTCCAGTCCAGCTGAGCCAAGCAGTGCAGCTGTGAAGCAGTGCAATGAAGCAAGAAAATCTAGAGCTGCACAGGAAAACTCAGCTTAGTAAATGTGATGCAAGGTGGAAGTGCACAAAATAAGACATATGTAATATGCAGAAAATCAGGTTTGGCACCTGGCCAGATACTGTTTAGTTGTTTAGTCACCTTGGAGTGTTGATGCTGGTATCGACCTCACGTTGCAACAACATAAATACCATAAATATGACATCAACCCCACATAAATATGACATAATCAATATAATAAAACACCCACTTCACAACATCATAAATCTAAAACTTTTCAAAATTGGTAATAACTTATGGAAACAGGTGACATATGCAGTTGTCACCTGAAACGTCGCCACAGCAACGTTTTTTAAAAAAAAAATTATTTTATTTTATACAAATCCCAAGTTTTCTACGACCCTATCATCAGATGCAGCAAAAAATACTGCATCTACAGTGTCAATTTTACATAAACCCATTCATCCAGTGGTTTTTAAAGGATTTTGAAGTAAGTTGGCGAAATTTTGTAAACTGGTGATGCTGGGCGACGATTTTCCTACTTTTGATGTGTGAGGCGATGCATTTTCACATTTGTTCCACAGATATTGAAAACTGGCGCGTACAGCGACGTACAGCGACGTCGCTGTACGTCGCTCTACATCTCTACATTCACAAATGTTCTGCAAATTTGAAAACTGTAATGTACATTTTTGAAAACTACATTATTCAATTTTAAGTTTTCAAAATTGTCTTCAGAGTATTATAGTGGCGACGCGTCGCCGCTACAGAGGCGACGCGTCGCCCTACGGTTTTCAAAAATGTTCTGCAAATGTGAACTTTGAACGTCAAATGTGACTTGCCGAAACCAATATTCACATATGCTGTCACTTATTGAAAAATAAAAGTGCAAATTGCACACTTTTGAATTCCATACAGTGACGCGTCGCCTAGGAGAGTTTTCAAAAAGGAACATTGAAAACCAGCTTGTGTGGCCACAATGTGAAAACCAAATTGAGTTTTCACACAGAAATCGCGGTGAAAACTACTGTGTGTAGGGCCATTGTTGCATTTTTCTACGTCTGCGTAAATACGTTACAAACAACAAATTAGTACTGGGAGTTCGAAAAATTTCTGGTGTAATAAAAAAAAACCTGTCGAAATACCCCCCTTGTTTAAGCCCCCCCCCCTCAAAATTCTCACTCTTAAAAAATAAACCCACAGGCTATTTCGAGGAAATACGGTAGGTTGGAATTTCTATGAAGCGTTCCTTCGATGTTTTCATGCATGTGCCAGGCCGTGTTCCACAGGGTTTTTCTCCAAATTGGTTGAAAAAGGAAGTATGGTTTATTTTTGGAGAGTTTCATTCCAAAAGTGATACCATATTCTCTTGAATTGTACCGATGTATAAAATTTAACATGAGATGAGATTAATTGAGATTTTTGGATACGGGTCGAAACCGCTTATTTCACATAGGTAGTATAAATTTTATTATCTATAATTTTGTGATTTAAAAAATGATTGCCGCCGCTGCAGCCGTACCGCATCAGTAACGTGCTAAAAAAGCTCCGCTCAGTCATAGGATGGCGCTACGGTGCTGGCGCTATTTGAGGCCGCCGCACAATAGCACCATTGACACTTATCCTGTGGATTGGCACTTTTTCGGATTCGCGCCATGGCGTGATGCCCTTGGGATCATGGTGTGGTGCAATTTTGTAGTAAGTTTAATCAACTACTATAATAGGGTTGGTAATTTCAAAATTTTCGTGTTTGGGTAACTGTTTTCGGGTGCAAAAAAGTTGTGATGTCCGCAACGATGGATAGTTCTCACAATAAAAACACTTTCTGTATTTTGAGTTTTTCAAAAATGAATATCTGTGTTTTAGGTTTTTTTCACGAAAAAAACTTGAGTTTCTGTGTTTTATTTCTGTGTTTTTTTAAAAAAAAACTCAAGTTTTTTGATAAAAACTCAAGTTTTTTCAGTAAAAACTCGAGTTGATTTACAAAAAGTTGCATTTTACAGCATTTTACTGTTGAAACAGTGGTTTTCTTATCAAATATTGGTTTTGCATACGTTTTGTCGTGTATTGGAAAATTTTCATTAGTTCACTGGAGGTAGTTCCAAATGGGTGACCAATACCTTCGACAATTTGGGAGGTGAGGAGAGAAGCCCTTAGCTCAATTGTGTGAGCTAGCAGACCCTGGTGGACACTCCTCAACACTTCCATCACAGTCCCTAATATTGTCGGAACCGCCAGGAGATGCGGACACCATTATTTCTTTGGATACTTACTTCATCATTAATCTTGGATACTATGTACATATTTATACCCTATACATACCGTATTACCTCGAAATACCCCCATGGGGGTTTATTATTTCGCCAGCAAATTTTGAGGGGGGTTAATTCAAGGGGGGTTTTATTTTTTCGTCAGAAATTTTTGTAGGCATTAGTAAATAGTAGGCATTTGCATACCCAAAACAGGTAATAAATGTGTCCAAACAGGATATATTTGGACATAAAAACGTAGATAGCTACACAAACTAGTCTATGTGTAGCTGCAATGCAAATTAACAGTAATATACATCATGTACATTGCATACATGACGTATTTATTATGTACATGACGTACATCATTCCGAAGGGGGGGGTATTTCGAGGGGGGTTTATTATTTCCCCAGCCCTACTTAGGGGGGGTTGATTCGAGGGGGGGTTAATTCAAGGGGGGATAATTCGAGGTAATACGGTACATGCATACCTTATGTATGCACATATTTTACACACATTGTTCACTTCAAATCTTGTGCCTTCAAAATTGCTTGGATAAAAAAAACTCAAAAAACATTTCCGTATTTTCTGTTTTTCCGTTTTTTTCCAAAAAAGAACTCATTTGAGTTTCCGTGTTTTTCAAAATTGCTGAGTTTCCGTGTTTCTGTGTTAAACAAAAACACGGAAACTCAATGAGTTTCCGTATTTAATATGTATGTTTTTGCCATCGTTGGATGTCCATCAAAATTCGTGTCAACTAGGTAAATTAAAATAAATTTTTGTTAATTATGTGATTTCAATTTTCCTTGTTATTTTATATCCTGACACTTAATGTCTATTGTTTCTGTTAAGTGCGCGGCTTTTTTGTCTTATTTAGTTGACATTCAGTTGACACGAATTTTCGATGTCAACTAGTGTGTTGCTAGCTCAAAGTGACCATGAAATCCTAAGCGGTAGGTCAAGTTACTACAAAAATAGGAAATGACAGGTATTTTTATTCATAAATTTACTTGTTGTTTATAAAATCACTTCACTTAACAGTTAAATAGATATAACGTGACTCACCACTTCGCCTTGTGTTGTCGTGTCTCTATTTGTGGAATTGGCACATGGCAAGGCACCATGTTTACCTGATTGGACAATCTTCGAGTGTTTTGTGATATATCTATCACGTGGCTTAGCCCACGCCTTTACATGTCCTACACTCTAACAATCAGCAATTAAAGCTGTACGAAAGGTCGTTTGATACATACCGTAAATTCTCTATTTAGTTTCCCTCTTTTGAATAGTCTTCCCCCCGGCTTGCCGAGTGGTGGATAAAATAAAATTGCCCCTGGAATGGTTCCCCCATTTGACGGGTGGGAGCTGAATGGAAAGTTTCATATTTTACGTGCAGCCAAATACAACACATAAATATATGCAGGTTATATGTAAATATTTATGTAAGTAATGCGTATACTACTTGTATTTACAGATGCTACGTGTGTTTACAAATTGCTTTTCTCCCGTTGAGTAATTTTCCCTTGAGTAGTTCCCCCATCAATAAGTCTGACGAAAAAAATTCCCGGTGGAACTATTCGAGGGTATACCGTATGTACTGGTGCATTAGCGTCGATTTTAACTTCATTAAATATGGAAATCGCGAGGTGCACACTGCAAATCAAGATTTCTATTCGTGGATTGTGTACACAGGTAAAAAATTCAGAAAAATCTAGTGTAGCGTGGATTTGACATATATGACCAGTATTGCAAAAACGTATTTACGATTACCCGAAATACCCGGGTATTCTGGTATTTATAGCGGAAATTTTTATACGTATTTCTACATGAATGTGAAGTTTTCTAAGTTATGTAAGTGACCGTATTTTGCTGTAATTTATACAAATTGTTATGTATTGTAATGTTATCATTTTGCAAATTCAATTGTTCGTAACTCAATTACTGCTGTAGACAGCAGAAAGTCGGTGTTCCAGAGCATTAATGCAATCAAAATTCTCAAACAAATTGCCTTATAATCAATGATTTTTATCATTCGATATGAAACAAATGCAAAAAATATTGATAGACATGCATAAAATTGTTTAAAAAACATGTGATATGATGCGATGCGGTATATTTCGCAAAAATGTGTGCGGCCAGTAGAGTACAACTGAGGCCAATCACAGGTACAAACACAGCCACAGCCATGCTGGAGCACCTATCCCCCACTATCCACACGAGTAGCGGCAGCCTGCTAATACTTCTGGCTGTATTCTCCCTATCCCATGACGCGGCCACGTTCGAGCACGAGTATCGAATGAACGATGTGCATCTTCACCGAGGCGATGCATACTTGGCCGTCGCGCAGCCGGCAGCGAAACGGGGCGGCATCAAAATATGCGGGTCACGAATCGTCGGTTCTACGCTGCAATTGAGGCGTCCAATTCTAAAAGTCGACAAGTCCAAAATATGAAAATTTCGAGTTAGGCCCGGAAACGTTATCTGGGGCTACTACAGCACATTTTCCATGATTTTCCAAAAAAATTTACCTCACATGCCTATATACAGTAGTGCCAATTTGGATATTTTTTGGGAAAAATGCAAAAAAATTGGGCAAGAATATGCGGGTCACGAATCGTCGGTTCTACGCTGCAATTGAGGCGTCCAATTCTAAAAGTCGACAAGTCCAAAATATGAAAATTTCGAGTTAGGCCCGGAAACGTTATCTGGGGCTACTACAGCACATTTTCCATGATTTTCCAAAAAAATTTACCTCACATGCCTATATACAGTAGTGCCAATTTGGATATTTTTTGGGAAAAATGCAAAAAATTGGGCAAGAAATAATCAGGTTCACTTAGTTTTGGGCTTAAAGCCGACATGTCCACCTTCCTCAGCTTCATTTGTTAGGAAAAAGCAGGAAATGTAATAAGTCCACTATGGAAACTGATTTCTAAAAGTCGACAAGGCAGCCTCGAGGTCGCCGGGAACAAAAATGTTCTCGCGTGCAAGAAGTCGACAAGTCCATTTTCCTCACCAAAACAGTTTTGCTCTGACCGAATGGAATTATTGGACACCCCATTTTTCATATATAGGTTGAGAGCAGGGGCTTAAAATTTGACACTTTATTGTCAACATATGAAACTTAATGGAAAGCATGAGAGAGCCAAATTGGACACGCACCACGGGCCTGGAATTGGGTCTGATGAAACTTAAAATGCTATTTACTCAAAATCGCATTTTGTGGACTTGTCGACTTTTCAATAGAAACAAAGACTTTCCAGCGGAACAAATGAGATATGTCGCAGATCACGATGCTGCAATCGATGTGCAAATGCGGCTTGGCAAATACATTCGACAAGGGCAATCCCATGCTTTTACGGAAACGGATACCCACCAAACATCCGGATGAAAATTTATGTACGTTCGCCGATACTACCGGTGTGCCTGCACACACCAAATAGTTCTCAACCAAAATTTCGAAAACTAATAAATCAACTTTGAAGGCATTTGAGTTACCCACAATGAGTCATGTTTAAATCACATCAACTGTACTTGATGGGCACCTCATTCTGGTAAACTGAAATGCATTCAAAGCTAATTTGTGAGTTTTCAAAATTTCTGTTGAAAACTAAATACCTGGTCTGTTGTGGGTATTTGGACTACTATGCAAAACACTACCTGGACACATTACCGTATTTCCTCGAATTAACCCCTCCTTGAATTGACTCCCACAAAATAACCCCAGGTCTAACCGGAGCGAACTAGGGAAATAGTACTCCCTTGAAATACCCCCACCCACCTCCATTGAGTGTAAAGAAGATATACATGACAAAACTGCAATTTATAACCAATGTGATGCAGAAAGCGTGTTAAAAACAATGAATGTTTTCTATTAAGAGATGTACATAAATTTTATAGCATCCATGTCTCCAGCAGAGTTGTTAAAAGTACCGAACTCTTTTCAAAGTATACGTAAACGTAAAGTATTTATTTTTTACTCACCCCCTGAGTACAGAAAACGTTAAGTAATTTTTTTACTTTTACTCATGAGTAAACGTGAGTAAACGTACGTTTCCCCGCAGAAAACGTAAACGTGAGTACTTTTGAGAAATGTCGCCAAAATTATCGAGAAATGTCGCTCAAAATCAGCCATTTTCATAACTTTTTGCCCATTTTATGCAATTTTTGACTATATTTTTGGTTCTATACTCATTTTCGACTAGTTTCCCATATTTTTAGCTCATTTTCTCCCTTTTTCCTTTCTATGCCTTTAAAAGCCTATATAAAAGACAATCTAAAATACGTTTTTTGTACCCGAATACTTTCAAAAAGTATACGTATAAGCGAGTACTAGAACTTTTTTCTGAGGAAACGTATACGTATTTATTCTGTACTCGAGTATACGTATTTATCGAGTAAAAGTAAATATGTTTTAACAACTATGGTCTCCAGCGCTGCGTCCTCAATGAAGTACCCATGTAGAATTTCATAAAATTTCTGGCGAAATAATAACCCCTCTGTGTATTTCGAGGAAATACGGT
This sequence comes from Sphaerolaimus hirsutus, assembly GCA_964036195.1. Lineage (NCBI taxonomy): Eukaryota > Metazoa > Nematoda > Chromadorea > Monhysterida > Sphaerolaimidae > Sphaerolaimus > Sphaerolaimus hirsutus. Next base: position 17,541,558 of record OZ038452.1, on the reverse strand, counting down.
GAATACTTTTCAATTTTATTAAACTACTTTCGCAACGGCAGTAACCTGGGCGTCACCTGGCGGTTCCTCGTGGCGCGGAAAGAAGTCCTCTGTGCGTACTAGCAGCGACGTGGTGAAGCAATGCTGCAAGCAGAGGTGCAGCTACGACTACCTGAAGAGCTTTTGCCGCCGGTGCGACAACAAATGAGGAATTGTGCCGCCTAACACACCTTGTGATCTCAAACAGCAACAAAACAAAATTGCAATGCGTGCACTGCAAAAGTTGGGGGAAAAAGTTTTGCGCTCCGTAAATAACCTATCATTACTGAAGGTGACTGCTACTCGATATCATTGTTTTAGACTTACCGAGACGATTGTATTTATGATACATATTATTATATTTACCTGTTCGCTTTTCTCAACATGCCATTCTGTTGGAAAACAGTAGTTCTTCTTCAAAGTCGATGACATCTACACTCACTATAATCTAGGAGTTTGCTATGATTGAAGGGGATAGCAGAGGAGTGACTTGCAAGCATTGCCACATTTCACATATGAGCATTTGGCAGCAATTACCTATATCATATGTAAAGCATTTATCCGCATAATGCGGGCCCGCACACTAGTTTACCGTTGTACAACTCATTCAAATGTAAATACGAAGGGTTTTTGTTGTCTGAAATATTATACCTAGATTTGCTCTTCTTGTGGGCGGAGCATAGGCTGCCATTTGCATTTTAGTTGAAAACAGGTATACTCCAGTCACTTTACACCCTGCACGCGTGGTTCCCGCTGGAAATGTGCCAACAATTTTTTTACGCATGCGATTTTCATACAAAGTTGAAAAAGTCATCCCTGTTATAACGGTATACGTAAACTTATTCACAACAGCAATTTTTTCATCTTTATACAAAAAGGCATGCTTTATCATTATTGGCACGCTTCCAACGTGAGACATAAATGAGTGCGAGGGCAGAGTATCATGTACGCCGAGTATACCATACCATTTTTAGTTGCTGGAGCCACAAAGTTCCCAAGTTTCCCAGAATGATGGAAACCGGAATGATGTGTTGAAAAATTTTAAAGGAGCAACTGAATGCACCACCTTGGGCTTTTTCCTGTATTAGGTACTATGAATTGAGTTGAAAATATATAAAATGTTCCAATTGAGGCGTCCAATTCTAAAAGTCGACAAGTCCAACATATGAAAATTTCGATTTAGGCCCGGAAACGTCATCTGGAGCTGCTTCCGCACATTTTTCATCATTTTCCATAAATTTTTTGACCTCACATGCCTATATACAGTAGTGCCATATTGGATATTTTTTGGGAAAAATGCAAAAAAATTGGGCAAGAAATCGACAAGTTCACTTAGTTTTGGGCTAAAAGCCGACATGTCCACCTTCATCAGCTTCATTTGTTGGGAAAAAGCAAGAAATGTAATACGTCCACTATGGAAACTGATTTCTAAAAGTCGCCAAGTCCATAAATTGCATAGTGCCAAATTTGACATTTTTCGGGAAAAATGCAAAAAATTTGGGCAAGAAGTCGACAAGTCCACTTAGTTTCGGGCTAAAAGTTGACAAGTCCATCCTCCGCAACCGCATCCTTTTTTTATAAGAAAAAAACGCAAGAAATGTGATAAGTCCACTATGGGCACCGATTTCTAAAAGTCGACAAGTGCATAAATTTCCCATAAGGCAGGCCCAACGCGGGCGGGAACAAAAATGTTCTCGAGTGCAAGAAGGCGACAAGTCCATTTCCCTCCCTAAAACAGTTTTGCTCAGACCGAATGGAATTTTATGGACACCCCATTTTTCACGTAAAGGTTGAGATTAGGGGCTGAAAATTTGACACTTTATTATCAACATATGGAACTTAATGGAAAGCATGAGAGAGCCAAATTGGACACGCACCTAGGGCCTGGAATTGGGTTTGAAACTTAAAATGCGATTTACTCAAAATCGCATTTTGTGGACTTGTCGACTTTTAGAATTAGACGCTTCAATTATAACCTGTCAACTGGTAGGCGGAGTGCCAATTTAAATATTTATGCTACTTCATCTGGAATAAGTAGAGGACCTGGCTGTGAAAATGAACCATCATACCTATTTACTGGATGCTTTATTGTGGTGTATTTTGAACCAACTTTCGGTTGTCAATTGGAAAATCAATCGTTCTACCTTCGGCTGCATTTTAGCTGTATACGCTTTACGCATGCTTTGCGTATCTGCTACAAAAAAGTTAGGAAGCGGTAAAAATCTATTTATAATCTATTTTTTATACCAAAGTGAGAGATGTTGCAGTGAGTTAGAAAGAGCCTTATTTAAAATATTTACAAATATTTATATTAACAGAAGATAAGATACATTTGAATACTTATAGGTGTAAACCTACCTAATTTAATATAACGAAATGGATATTTTTATGTAAATATTTACATTTTCTCATACCGCATGACACTTTTTACAGACGGTCGCTGAATGAGCACTTTACCAGAGTTGTTAAAATACCGGTATTTTTCGATAAACTTGAATGTAAAGAGTTTCTAAGTTTCGTGTAAATAGTAAATATATATTTTTTATATTTCGAAAATACCAGGAAAAATGTAAAATAAAAATGTAAACGTAATTTTTTAATAGTTAAAACATACATACAAACGGTATTTTTGGAAAACGTAAATGAAAGTATAAATACCCGAAATACCCGGGTCTCCGGGTAAACATAAAAACGTTTTCAAAACTCTGCATTTTACACGTCTACGAGCAATCCACGCGCAAACCATGCATGAATATGGCAATGGCAATGAACATGAGTACGCAAATTAAAACAAAGAAACGTCATGTAATGAAGTGCGGCTGGGGTGTAAAAGCGCGGGGTTACTTACCTTCTACTTGATATAAAATAATATTCTGGTTGTCGGCGTGCGTGTGCCAGCAGTGGAAAATTATCACATGCCAGCACTGCCGGAAAATAAGCGGGAAATACATAAAGTTAAGTCGATTTTTGGCATACTAAGTTATTGTTTGTGGTTTATTGTTTTTTTTTGGCAATTTTGTGCCGCTTGAAATGATCGATTTCGATCGATGCAAGCAATTCAAACCATCGTTCCCAGTATAGCCACTTAGTGAAATCAATCTAGCCACAGTGGATTCTCTACCCATGCTCCCACAAACGAACCTAACCGGACTGCACAACAAACGTCGGTGCATAGCGGAACGTCTTTCCATGGTGACGTACTGGGCTACAACCGCGTCAACTGAAATCTGTCATCGATCACTGGCAGCTGTTTTCTGCGAACTTATCATCCTACAGTGACAGCGTCTCCGCCCGGAGAAATATTCTGCACCGCATCGCATTTTATATTCAATCATCACACAACCTCATCACTATTCCTTTTAGGTCATTTTGTAACGACGACTTTCTTTCGTGGTGAAATTATCGCCACATCAAGCAGGGCCGGTAGCATGACATCGGTCGGCCAAAGATCGACGGCGCTGCGGCCGCTGGTCATCACGCTGCTGGCGTTGATGACGAGCGTGTGCAACGCGCCGCTGCCGTGCGACGTGGCGTCCAACTGCGCCAATGGCCTGTGCCAGACGTCGCGCTTCGCATCCGAGTGCGCAGCCCAGTGCGGCGGCTGCACGCAGCCGGGCGGTCAGACACCCCAGCCAGTGGTCAGTATCTTTCGGAGATCAGGGCGCAGCCCAGACCGTGTAAAAAGCCCTGTAAAATGTCAAATGTCATGCAAAGTGTAAAAAGTCATGTAAAATGCCATTTTACCGGGCATTTTACATGACTTTTGACACTTTGCATGACATTTGACAATTTACAGGGTCTGGGACGGGCACCAGACGGTAGCTCACTGCTTAACAAAAACAGTCACCGTCGCAGAGAACGCGCCTCCAGCCGGTGTTCACGGTCGACCCGAGTCTGGCGAGCGCCGGCGCCGCTGACAGCCTACCCATTTATGTGTTCGTTTAATGATGGACCGATTTGTATACCGATCACTGTGGCCCATAACCGATACTGCAACATTTATCACCACATTGTCAGTTACCGGCCGCCGCCAGACGAGCCGCCGCCCCCCAAGCGGCCCTACTTCGGCCCGGAGCTGCAGCGCACCATCGCCGACGCGCTAGCGGAGGAAGCAGCCGCCGCGGCAGCAGCCGCTGAAGCCGCTGGAGCAGGGTTAGTCGCACGCAAACACTCACTCACAATGGCGGCACGCACATTAGTTGACACAACTGTGTCAAGTTGTCAACTGGTCTGTGTCAATTCAGAATCAGTGCCAATGTCGCTGAGTGATCTCCAAATGCACATGCGGCAATGTTGTAGAAAAAACATTACAGCAAGTGCTTGGAAGATCGCTCTGGCACGTGTGAAGCCGATATCTAAGTTGACACACATGTGTCAACTAGTGTGTGGGCTGCCAATGCGGCGTGGCGATTGTCGAGCTAACGCGACGACCTGTATCATAACTGCAGCGACGGCGACGCCGGGCCGCTGTGGAAGGCGCCAGCCGAGGGCGCCGAGACGGTGTCTGTCAACGAGACCGCCTTCGACCCCGAGGGCCCCTTTGTGCCCGGCGACCCGGCCGGCCTGCCCGAAGTGTGGAAGGCGCCTAGTGGCGGCGGTGGAGGTGGGCGACAGCTGCGAAATTTACATTGCGGCGGTGAAATTTACATTCACAGAGCCAGTGGCCCTACAAACACTAGTTTTCACCGCGACTGATGTGAAAACTGAAATGGCGACATGGCGACATCCAGCCTACTCTTATTCTATGCTAGATGTTTGAGTTTAAAAATTTTAACTGTCATTAATTTAAATTCAAATTTAAATTAGATCAAATCATTCAACCATGTTCGTTAATTTGCATTTGAAAAATTTCAGTTTTCACACGAAGTCACGGTGAGAACTAGTGTGTGTGGGCACATTGTTGCATATTATTCTTAAGAAAGCAAACTGAAATGAACATTTTAGGTATTTTAAACATAGTTTTGTTCAATTCACTCAGTGGCTTAGAAAAGCTGTTGACAGCACATACTATAAAATGCAGTATTTTAACTTTTACTTAACATTAAGGTGGGAGATTTTGAATCCATCATTTCATCCCAAAAGCTTAACTTTTCCATTGAGTAATTATGCTGATTGTGCACCCGCAGCCACAGGTTTATACCTACCTGCATTTTCTGTAGGTATCTGATGAATGGTTTTGTTTGTCAGTTATTTTTCATACATGCAATAGATACATGGTCATTTTGTTCGAAATTTTCACGTACCAATACACAAGTGGATTTATTGTGTTTCGAAATTAGATTGATAGTTTCAGACAGAACCATAGTAAAACAATCCAAGTTTGAGTTTGGAAATTACCGACTTTCTCAACCGATTTTCATAATTGAATACTTAAACTCATCAGACAGTCTTTTCATTGTTTGAAGTGTTTCACCATGAAAATTGGCTGAGAGATTGTCAACGTATTTCAACTGAAAGTTAAATGCGCAACTGTGCACTGACTTAGTGTGAAAATAATGTTCTATCGTTGGGACTTAATCAATCCACTTGTATTTACAAGGTTTGCTGAAACTTTCAAAAGAATGCTAAGGTCTGATTGCATGATGCACAAAAATATCCATTGTTCCATGGCCATGGAAAAGAGAGGCTATAATTCCATAATGAGATTGTGCAAAGAAGATGAACCACCCTATACACTCAGGTGGAGAAGGAGGAGAGGGAGGTGAAGGTGGTGAAGGAGGTGAAGGTGGAGAGGGTGGAGAAGGTGGAGAAGGTGGCGAGGGTGGAGAAGGCGGCGAGGGCAAAGACGGCAATGGAGGAAACGGTAATGGAAATGGAGCGGCTAAAGGTTGGCTTGGTTTCAAAATCAGTCCAAAATTTTAAGTGACAAGCAATTTTGTAAGTGAGAAGTATTTCCACTTCACTTAAACTGTCAGTAAAGTTTCTTGTCACTTGACTTGTCATTTTAAATATCACAGAATTGCCACCTAGAAACTCTTAAGCAAAGTCACACCAGCCACACATGCAGGAAAACCAAAGAGCAAGCCCAAGCCGGCGGCGCCGAAACCAAAACCCAAGCCTGCCAAGAAATCACCGCAGCCTAAGCCGCAACCTTCAAAGCCACAGCCGAAGCCACAGCCGAAGCCCAGTGGGGGATCCAAATCAGGGGTGAGCTAGATTTAGTTTCAGCGAATAATGTTGCTTATTTACGCTTGGATGAATTATACACCTTGAAAAATCTCACTATAAAAACCCCCGCGTACCGGCCAAATCTCGCTTCCTGCATAAACCATCGACCCAATAGAAACAACGCACAGTATAAAACCATACAGTGAGAAGTAAAATGAAGAGTGAAATGAGAAGTAAAATGAGAACTGAATAAGAATTAAAAAGGTTAAGCGAAGTAAACTTTTTACTTCTCATTTCGCCACTCATTTTATTCCTAACTTCTCAAATGGTTTGCACTTCTACACTTGCGGAATTTACCCCCGCGCCCCGAAGCCCCGCCCACTAGGACACACCCCAAAAATACCCGGGCAACGGGCCGAATTGACACGAAGTGAAAGGCAGTTCGGAAAAGTGTTCAGTGCCCAGTTCGAAAAAGACAGGCGCTGTACATTATACTCATTGCGTGGCAGGGCCGTATCCAGGGGGGGGCGGGGGGGGCTGCAGCCCCCCCCCCTCCCGGGGCGAGACCAGAAAGTGACCAGAAAATGCGACTTTTTCAACGTCAGCGTAAAAAATTTTGCGCGCAAGCGCGCATTCTTCTCCAGATATAAGTTATTATCATCAGATTTGCTCCATGTGGCCGCAAATCATTAAAAATGTTGTGCTTTTTGCTGTTTTGTATGTATATTTACATACATATACAGGGTTCCATGGCGCTGACGCCAACGCCAATGGCGCCATGGCGTGGCGCCTACTAATGGCGCCAGCGCCATGGCGCCATTCCGCCACTATGTAGCTAAAATTTTAGGGGGGGGGGGGCTGAGCCCCCCCCCCTCGCCGGGCTCCGTAAACAAGCAGCCCCCCCCCGCTCAAAAATCCTGGATACGTCCCTGTTGCGTGGCCCAGTATCTATAGCTGTAGCGGTATTGGTCCCCACGGAGCTCAGACAACCCCACTGTGATCTCATTCAGGGGTCTCCTTGGGGGGGGGGGCTGGGGGGGGGCTGCCCCCCCCCAAATCCGCCAGCTATCTATCTATCCAGGAGGCCGCTCAGCTATCTATCTATCCCGAGGCAAAATTTTTGGCTACTACCCCCAAAGACCCCCCCCCAAATCGCTCAGCTATCTATCTATCTGGAGTGGTTTTTGAGAAATTTTGCCCCAATTTTCGCTCAAAATCACTAACTTTCGCACCTTTTTATAGTTTTTCACCTTCAAATTCGTGCTCTCCGGCTACATGCGTGGTTGTATGTCTGTTTTTAGCCATTTTAAACCTACTTTTAGCCACTTTTAACCGATTACTAGCGATTTTTTCCCCTTTCGGTTTTCTATGCACTGAAAAAGCCTATATTTTGCCCCCGCGAGCCCCCCCCCCCAGAAAATTTTTCCAGCTATCTATCCCTCGGGGGGAGCGATTTGCTATCTATCCAGCCCCCGCGAGGGCCAAAATCTTGGAGACCCCAGGGGCCAGATTTAATACTACCTACAGATTTGTAGGGTAGGGCGTACGCCCGACAGAATTTTTAAAGTTTCGCCGCATCGACGCACATGCACCGAGAGCAAGGCGGTTCGTAAAATATACGAAACCATCCCTTAAGGTTGCCGATATTGCAATATGACGTATATCACTTCGATTTTGGCCCGGAAATCACGATTTCGTCATTTCTCGGCCGTCTGCCAATTCGTTTTTTATTTTATTTTGTCGGGCGGGTTACTCGCATAGGTCACGCTTTTGTGTAGTCAGGTGGTCACTTTTTTAGTGTTCACTGTCTGCAACCGAAACCATGAGGGCAGCGACAAGAAAGAAATGCATGCACGAGCGTACAAAAGCGCGACTTATGCGAGTAACCTGCCCGACAAAATAAAAAAAAAACGAATTGGCAGACGGCCACGAAATGACGAAATCGTGATTTCCGAGCCAAAATCGAAGCGATAACCGTCAGATTGCAATATCGGCGACGTTAAGGGATAGTTTAGTGTATTTTATGAACCGCCTTGCTCTCGGTGCATGTGCGTCGATGCGGCTGAACTTTGAAAAATCTATCGGGCGTACGCCCTACCCTACAAATCTGTAGGGAGTATTAAATCTGGCCCCTGGTCTCATTACGATATGATGTCTATCTATATTCACTATTCATTTTCGCGCACGCAGCCTGGCACAGACGCACAAGTGGAAGAATGCTGCAAAAGCAACAGTAAGATACCATCGCAGTGCTACCAGTATTGCAAATTCAGCGCTTTCAACAGAAAGTCGGTGAGTGCGAATGCAGGACGATAGCTCATGCAACTTGAGAAAACGGTGTCTACAGCGTGTCTTACTAGGGAGCAGTCCCGAGCCCTGTAAAGTCAAGTGTCAAATTTCATGTAATGTGTCAAACAAAACAAAAATTACTGCACTTTGCCTGACAAATTTGTATGACATCTGAGACTTGACTTTACACGTTACAGGGCTTGGGGACTGCCACCTGGTGCCAAAGTCAATTGTGAAAGTAGGTAAGTGAGAAAAAAGGTGGCAAGTAAAGTTATAAGGTTACTGTGACAAGTGACCACTAGACATGCATACTATTTATAAAATTTATCCGGATCAGGTTGAGATTAGGAAATTTTCGGAATTAGTAACAAGGGTTTCAAATTTCAGCATTGGAATCGGGTTCGGGATCACGATCGCAAACTGAGGTGCCGCACACGCAAACTTTGCAAACAATTAGAAAAACCTCATCGTCCCAGATTGACGGTGTGTCAACTGGTCTATGTCAACTCAGATTTCGTCTTCACCCGGCGCAGAGCGGTCTCCAAATGCACATGCGGCAATCTTGATAAAAATATTATGGCAAGTGCATTGCAAGATTGCTCTACGACACTTGATGCCGAATTCTGAGTTGACACAGACCAGGTGGCAATCCCAAGCCCTGTAAAGTGTCAAATGTAAAGTCAAATGCAAAGTAAAGTGTCAAATGTAAAGTCAAATGCAAAGTAAAGTGTCAATTGTCATGCAAAGTTCAGTAATAAAATATTTTCTTTTTTTGATTTGATTGACACTTTACTTTGCATTTGACTTTACATTTGACACTTTACTTTACACTTTACAGGGCTTGGGATTGCCCCCGGTTGACACATGTGTCAACTAGCGTGTGGGCCGCCATTTCTACTGCAATCATTATACCCAAAAAGCTGAGCAGTACGTATTTTATGCCGCATCCCATACCAATGTTTTCAGCTGACGGAAATCTGGATTAGAAAGACCTGCCCCCGGAACGCGCTGCTGCCGTGGTTGGAAAAGTGCCTGACGAACAAAAAGGACCACAAGTCGTGCTGCAAGTCCAAAGGGGTCCAATCGCTGTGCCTGCCATTTTGCAACCCGTCCGGCGGGCTGCCAGAGGTCAATGCGAAGCTGCTGCCGTGTCTCGACGACTTGAATAAAATGCAGGGCTGTTTCAAGTCGGGATACAATGGATAGAAGATTGACTTTCGAGATGATGTTTGAAGACAGGTGGCGTTTTAAAGTTGATGCGCACTACAGTAATTACAAGGAAACGTTCTGGGATAGTAATACAGTAAGTATTTAATATCTATAAAGATTTTGTAACGGTCCCATGAGGAATTGTAGATAAAGAAATTCGTAAAAATCCAATTTTGACTAGATCCCGACGGGCTCAATCAATGTTTGCAAAGCACAAAGTCAAAGTTCACATTTACTCGGCGTGACGCTTGATCTCGTCGCACAAATGTACAACCAAGTAACCAAGGTAACCGAAACTTTGTTTGTCACAATGCGTTTAATGGAGAAGTGATATGCATTTATATTTAAATGGGAACGATGGCTAAACACTGCATAACCGCAATAATACTATTGAGCAACGACACAACTAGTTAGTTACTCACGGAGCTCTACCCAGAAATAAATATGTACCTAAAACCCAAGCTGAGCGGACGCCAGTGAAATATATGTAAATTTATTTGGACAGTCACTTGGGAACGCGTCTGATCTCGTGACTGAGCCACAGCGCCGCCGACAGCAGCAGCATGGATCCCTGCTGGTGCATGGCGGCCGCCCACACGGGCACGTACAACAGCAGCGTGGTCACGCCGAGCCCCGCCTGCACGCCGGCGGCCGCGAGCAGCACGTGCAGCGCGACGCGGGCGCGACCGTGCAGCGGCACTCGTCTGCCCGCCAGCCAAGTGGCGGCGACCAGGGTTACTGTTAGGTAGGCCTGTGCGCATTGCCGCGTGCATCACAGGATGAAAATGACATGAAACTGTACACTTCATAAACCAACCATGTTCCTGTGGATAAATTGCACCATTGCGGGATTGTCAGAAAAGTTGCGCCAGGCAGGCTCCTTGACCCAGATGTCCTCGGGCACCCATCTGCCCGCATAAGACGGCCACGAGTTGTAGACCAGACCCGCATCTAGACCGGCTACCAATGCACCTGCGCAGTTTCATCACGATCAAGCTCACGATGTATACATTTAGCACGACCGCGGTATGTGGAACAACCCAATGAATAAATGAAACAAATGAATAAATACAAATTGAATGCAACATATATCTTACCAATGCAAGCAGTGGTGAAAACCGCCGCCTTGGTGCTGTGGGTCAATGCGCGCAGACGCCCCATACCCGCCACCTGAGCGCAAGGGGGTCACTCGAAAAGTTGATTGAGACTGTCTAAGGGAACCACTGCATCAAACACACCTCTCGAGCGACGGGTGTCAAAATTTGACCTAGACCGGTCCAAAACAGCAACGCGTACAGCGCCATCGCTGCAGTCAGGTGCGCTGCTAATCTGCACAATTCCGCTGTGAGTGAGTAATCTCTACACGAAGCCAAGCTAAATTATTACCTGTGCTGCGACACTCTGGGAATATGCTTATCGGTGTTCTTGGACGGGTCCAAGCCGGACTTGACCATGTACCAGCCGAGGAGCCCCTGTCCGAGCAGCAGCACGCCGCCCAGCACGACTCGCTTCTTCACGGCGGCGCTGAACCAGCCGCGGGCCCAGAAGGCCGCCGCCGGCACGAAAAAGACCGGGGGGCAGTCCTAGACCCTGTAAAATGCCCTGTAAGTGTTGAATGTCATGTAAAGTGTCAAAACTCAAAATGTCCTGCAAAATGGCAAACGTAGGTTTGCCATTTTGCATGACATTTTACACGACTTTTGACACTTTGCATGACATTTGACATTTGACAGAGTATTTTACAAGGTCTGGAAATGGCACCAGGCCGATGGCGCGGCCCCACATGCGGTGCGCCCACTCCATGCGCCAGATGAACTGGAACTCGGACAGGCTCATCTTCTGGTCGCCAGACTTGCTGAGTGGTTCAACAAACAAGACGTGCCGGCCGCTCAACTCTAAAAAACGCTGCTCAACTCACAACGCATACTCGGGGTACTGCTTGTATTTGTCGAACTCGGCGCGCCATTCGTCGTCGGTGAGCGGCGGGCGCATGCCTTTGATCAGCCGCCAATCCACCATGCTCAGACCAGATTCTGTGAGCCTGACATTCACGGATCGGATTTTAATGGTCGTGTCTATGGCGCTCCACACGGTGGTTGACGCTACTTTTTAGAAGTCGATTGAGTCAACTCAGAGTCAACTGTTTTAAGTATAACTATTTTTAATTTTTCACATGTGTTGATTAAGAAATATTGAGAAGTCGATTGATGTAGAATGAAAGAAGGGGATTTTTTGGATACATATTGTAAATGGCTCAGAGTCAATTGAATTTTTGACCAGTTGACTCTGAGTTGACGCTAATTTTGGCGTCAACTAGCGTGTGGAGGGCCTATGGCATATCTATCTACCATATCGCCGCGGGCCTGTGTCGCTTGACATGTAACCCGTTTGGCATGTAGACAGCGGATCAGGCAATTCCAAGGTTTTGACTATCGCGGCAGCATCATAAACACCTGCCCGATCAAGTCCGGCCGCCTATTTTTTTTCACTTATCAGGCCATATCTCCGGTTGTGGGAGGGGTGGAAAACTAAAACTTGGGTGGTATATAGGCGCAACCCCCCACTACCCCTCATGAATAAATGGGGCAGCGGCGACTCTCTATAGAGGGGGTCGCCGTATATGTGAAAAAAATTAGCAGCGTTTTCACTGTCCCGCACAGGTCCGGCCCCCACTTGATTTCTTACGCTGCGGGTGCCGTATCTCCAGCTGTGGGAGGGGTATAAATCTAAAATTTTAAGGATGTGTCCCAACACCCCTCCCCTACTATACACTGGCCAGGTGGCTCTTGGAAACTCACCACAGTGTGGGGTGCAACGTTTAAAATTTATTTAAATGTTACTGTCCCACACAAGTCCAGCATTCAATTGAATTTAAAAAAATGGACACTTTTGTGTTGTTTTAACACTAATGTGGTTGACAATGTGAAATAAGCATGAAATATTCTCTAAAAATATATTATCCGACGTAAAACCGCACACCACATGAACCCCTCCCCCCAGGTGGCTGACAAAATATCAGATTTTACAACTTTTTTATTAGACACTTGCATGGCTGGTTTACAATAATTTATGGGGGAGGGTTAAAGGTCTCAAGTGGGTCCAAGGTCTCAAGAAATCAGTGGGGGCCAGACCTGTGTGGCACTCTAAAAAAGCTGCAAAATTTTTTTTGCACTCAGCGACCCACCCTGTAGGGGGTCGCCGCGACCTCTTCAATCCATGCGAAGTAGAGGGGGGTTGCGCCAATATCTATCTACCCCAAGTTACATCTTCTGGTGCATCCGATAGGACGTCAGAAGTAAAATAAAAAATTGGGGGCCACTTGATCGGGCAGGTGTTTAGATAACAAATCTCTCCACCGGAGGGATACATAGCTGAAAATTATTCTGGGGCACACTATATATAAACATGTATTGCAAAATTGACAAAATGGAGCACAATTTGGTGATTTTGGGTGAAGGTTGTGAAAAATCGCTCAAATTTCGCACCACTTAGATAGTAGATGGTTGAGCGATTTGGGGGCAGTGCTTAGGGAATAGTAGCCTATGGATAAATAGCAAGGTGAGCAGCCGCCCGAGGGACCCCCGCAACGGGTCTACATGCCACGCAGTTTACATACCAAGCGAGCCTATGCCATCGCCTCGAATAACACCTCACGTGTTTTTTCACAGTTTGACTGGGGAATCATTAAATAATGAGATGTTTTCCGGGCGAGGGGTATTTTCCATCAATAATTCCATAAGAACCTAATGTCAATTTCAATGAAGATGTACTCTATGCATGTTAATTTCAGAGTTCATGTTAAATTCATGTTTTTGGCATGCGTAGCATGTGCTACCAACCGAAGGCGGAGCAACGAGATAGTTTTTTCCACGACTGCTTGACACTGGGTAGGTAGTCCTTCTAGATGGGGGAGTTATTCGAGGCACTACAGTAAACTAGACAAAAATGTCGCCTAACCGTGTTACGCCCCCTAGCCCAATGGCGCCGAGACACATGCCGCCGCAGGCCAACAGCCACGTGCCCACTGTGCGCTGGCGCCACCGCGACGAACTCAGTCCATCGCTCGAAAACTTTCTGCGTCAGGTCATTCAAATTCTATGTGCAATATCAAGTAGTTTGAAGTTTCACCGTTTGATGATCTTTCGAAGTTGTTTAATTCTTTTATCCGTATTCAAGTGGGCCCCGATGTACAATACAAGCTTGACGAAAAAATTAGATACGCGTGAGATACATGCACATGCAGCTGCACTTCAAGGCACCGCATTGACCATGGCCCAGGCGCCAATCCCAAACCCTGTAAAATGTCAAATGCCATGCAAAGTGTCAATAGTCATGTAAAATGCCCTGCAAAATGGGAAGTCGGTTCCCATTTTGCAGGGCATTTTACATGACTTTTGACACTTTGCATGACATTTGACATTTTACAGGGCATTCTACAGGGTCTGGGACCGCCCCCAGGCAAAAACAGAACGCATGGACTAAACGCAGAGCGCACTTTCATCCATCCAATAAAAACTCTCGCAGCAAAAGCGTCCGCGGTGCCGGGCACACACGAAGGTATGTTTTCCGCATCACGGAGCACCATTAGCAAAGTTAGCTGGCTCTAGTACGGCGTAGTAGCGAAGATCGTGAAATCCGGGCTCATTGTGCAGCCCGACTGAGGCGTGCATTCCGCTGCAGCTGCATGCAGTTTTTACCCTAACCCGCCGCTTTTTGGGCCATAAATTAACGGGCAGCGTAGGTTTTCGTTGCGGCAACTCGATTTATTTTGTAAATAAATACTTGTGGCCAGTGGGCGAAAATGTAGCGCCGCACAAACCGCATTACGTTTTCATCAGCGTGAAAGCATTTTTCTGAATGGTTCCATGTGTATTTATTATGGCAATTTCGATTATTAGCTTCGACACGCAGTATTTACGAACCCTCCACAGCAACGCACATTTTTTCAAATAATTCCCCATCGTGAGCCATCCGAAAAAGCCACTCATTTGTTTTACCGCCTTAAAATAAGAAGCACATGTCAGGCATGAATTTTCGCAATTAGATCAATATGCATTACGATCGTTGGATACTGAAGAGAGTTGCCACACTTCTCCGTTTGAACTGACAATGATAAAGGATTGAACAAACATGTTTTTGTTCTGTACATTGTACATCACTTCACACCAACAATTCGCAAGTTCAATTCTCTCTAATATTTATGCGTGCGCAATCTTTTAAGCTTTCAATGGTTTTGAAAAAGTACCCCTCAGAACTTCAAACTTCAGCTCAAAATGTGCGATGAGCGTGCAGAGAACTGCCAAGTGCCAGAGCTCACAATTACAGACAGTTCGGCCGAGCTTCCGAAATAACGCCTTAGTGACTGCGCAAGCTTGTGAAGCAGAACAAATGTTGTAGCTCATTGAGATATTAAAAAGCTGCACACAGAGAAAAAGGTAACCACAAATTCACAGAGCAAATTTTCCTGTCTGCTCGATGTGATCTTGCCACATAGATTCTGCGCTTGCAAAAACAAAATCCGAGTTGTCCACCAACTTTACTTAGCTAGACAACTCTGAATTAAATAGCGCCCCATTTACTTCTAGTGTCTCGCACCTTATCTATTCCCGGTTTGCAAGTTTCCCCACCACAATAATCCCGTTGGATACATTTCGGAAGTGACAAGTCTCATAATTGAATTTGTCGCCGCCGCGCAGCGATATTGGGTGTAGGGGCCCGGCCGCATCGAAGCACGTACTTCCCGTGCGCGCGGACGCAAATACACGTGCTTCAAAGTAAATAGCTGCCTCTCGTTGCACAGAACACAATATCGACTGGCAACGGGCGGCGGTAATGCCGCCCGACGGCCGCAGTGCGCACAATGCGCTAAGACGACAATGTCCGAGAGCGATGCGGTATTTCGAAGCAACTGCCCGAGGTACTTCTGTGCCGGCTGATTCACTTTTTTATTGAAAGAGCTGGATTTTTTTTGCAATTTTAGCGCGGAGGCGTTTCGTATTGCGAACCGCTGATTTTCTAGATATATTTATATTTGTGCAAATATACATATTCAGAACCACTCCGTATAGGTGTTCAAGCGCGGCCGTGCTGCAGCGCATTCATCTCAGTGATTGCCGCGTTTATTATTGCAGTAGCATCTGCGCCGCGTGTGCACATCCTTTTAATAATCATGCAAATATGATACACTTGTCAAACCCAGCTGCGATCCAGTCTAGGCCGTGGTCGCTCACGCTCATTTCGATAACGCATGCGCTCTTTTATTTAACATAAGTAAATACATTTTTTAATGCAAAAAATTGCATGAGCAGAACCGCGGCGACATGTCCGCATTGCATCCAATAGCCGATGGATTTATGTGCTTATTGTTGCCTCTCCTGGTGCTGCGGCACTTGGGCACGTGCGACGGTTCGCAGATGGAACACAAGCTGTACACGAAGCTGCTGAGCACCTACGACAACCGCGTGCGACCGGTCGCCAACGTGACGCAGACGGTCGAAGTGAAACTTGGCGTCGTGCTCCAGCAGATTATACACATGGTTGGTTGGCGCCGTGTGCAAACTTAACAATGGCGCCACACACACTAGATGTCAGCTTGTTTCCGTGTCAACTCGATTTTTGTAGCAGGACAATTTTCCAGTGCACATGCGGCAATGTCGAAAAGGAACCAATGTCGTTATGTCCATTTGAGCACCGTTTCGCAACCCATCAACTAAAATCTTAATGGAAAATAGTCTGCCAGTTGACATTTAATGATACCCGATAAAAATAGTCCTGCAACCTATATTGAAGTAAAAGCGAGTTGACACCGAAACCAGTTGACATTCAGTGCGTGTGGCGCCATTGTCAACTCAATACACATTGAACTGACATAAAAAATTGTCGCCTATCACTCAAAGGACGAGAAAAACGAGCAGCTGACCATCAACGCCTGGCTCAAATACGTAAGTGCCCACTAAGCAAAGAACCAAAAGTAACACGCGTACACGCATGTAAACCGGCAGACGTGGAACGACTACCGCCTCGCGTGGGACCCGGAAGACTACGACGGCATAGCCGACGTGCGGCTGCACAAGGGCATGCTGTGGGCGCCCGACGTGCTCCTGTACAACAGCGTCGACTCCACGTTCGACTCTACCTACGGCAGCAACATGGTGCTCTACGCGGGCGGGCTGGTCAACTGGATACCGCCAGGCATTTTTATTGTCAGCTGCAAGGTGGACATCACTTGGTTCCCGTTTGATGAGCAGAGGTGCTTTCTAAAGGTGAGGCGCACAGAACGTTCACTTGTGACCAAGTGCGTCTCAGCTGATAAGCGGTAGATAAATGCCGGTTGATTTCTATTATGTCTTAAGCAATCTTTAAAGGCGTAGATTGATATCCACGCCGTAATGGCTGCTTTGCATTTGTAGTTCGGCTCTTGGACGTACGACGGTACCAAGCTGAACTTACAGCCGGAGGTCAACGAGAAAGGTGAAGCCACAATGGACATGTCAGAGTACATGGTCTCCGGCGAGTGGAACCTATACAGTAAGTCAGTATACGGTGGATGGCTTGGCTAGAACAAAGGCCATACACACACTAGTTGACAATGAAACTAAAGTCAACTGGTTCCGATCCCAATTCAATACTTGCTGGCGACCCGATGAACGACGCTAAAATGTTCAAGTTATGAATCATCTTGCAAATGAAGTTGTAGTGTTGAAAAAATATTGCGCCAAAATATGTCAAATGAAGTTAATATAAATGTGTTCTACAATGATGAGTAGTCTCACTCACTAGCAAGCTCTGAATTGGAATCGGAACCAGTTGACATTAGGTGTCATTGGCAACTAGTGTGTATAGGGCCAAAGTCGCAAAACATTTCCGAGACACACGTGACCCGTCACAGAAACACGAGCGGTGCGCAACGAGAAGTTCTACGACTGCTGCCCCGAGCCATACCCGGCGCTGTTCTTCTACCTGCACATGCGCCGGCGGACGCTGTACTACGGCGTGAACTTGATCGTGCCCTGCGTGCTCATCTCGCTCATGTGCATACTGGGCTTCGCGCTGCCCAGCGACGGCTGCCAGAAGATCACACTGCGTTAGTGCATCCGAGCGTGCGCGTTCGAGGGCCGTTCACACGGATTTTTCGTGACGACAACGACAACACATGTAAAAGTATCATATGTCGAGTGAATAGTTCCATATTCATGTGAAAATGTGGTGAAGCACATATATTACTTAGGTGCTAACACATGCCAAATAGCAAATAATTTCTCATTGTTACTTAAAAGTTATAGGTAGACTTTGAAAATTGTCATAGATTGTTGTCGTATAATACCCATAACTGATGACAATCGATGACATTTAAAAAAGTTTACAATTTTAGAGCAAAAGCGAAAAATTGATTGCTGTTTGGTATGTGTGTGCGCCTTAGTATTTTTTTTTTATAACATATATACTCCGCTACATTTTCACTCGAATATGGAACTATTCACTTGAATATGGAACCATTCACTTGAATATGGAACTCTTTCAACTGTGGTTGTCGGAAAACATCCGTGTGAACGACCCTTCGCTTGTCCCAGCATCGGTAATGCACGTAGCAAACTAGAGATGATTGCGCAGAGATGACCGTGCTCCTGTCGATCACCGTGTTCCTGATCATGGTGTCGGACATGGTGCCGCCGACTTCAGAGGCAGTGCCGCTCTTAGGTGAACCGTACTATGTAATAGACCCCTGAGAAGTGAGTGAAGAAAAAAGCGTCGACTCGCAGGCGTGTTTTTCTCGACCACGATGTTCCTGGTGGCCGCGTCGGTCACAATGACAGTGGCCGTGTTAGCTGTGCACCATCGATCTCCAGATTTCAATACCATGGGGCCAGTGGTAGGCGCGAACTTTAGCCTTGGCTACATTTAGAGGTTGTAAATTAGTGATATTCATCCTATGTATATACCCAGGCGCGCGCGATCCTACTTAGCTGGATTCCCTGGCTGCTGTTGATGAGCAGACCGGGCAAAACTATCAGCCGAGCAACATTGCCGAACCCGATTGACGAGTATCTGCAAAACAGAAGTCAGCCTCTGCTAAGTGTTATCTAGCCACACGCGTCGATTGTCTGGCAGCGTATTTATTTACGGATGGCTAAAAAACGTTTTTCCAATGCCATCCCCTTTAAAAATCTGTTAAAAGCGCTGTTCAGTAGCCAACTCTAAGCTGTGATTTCGAAAAGTCCAAAAAAGTCCACCAGAAAAAGCGGCTGCCAAATTCTATCGCAGTGATTCAAGTGTAAAAAGCCATCCCGAACCCGACCCCCAAAAAGTGCCCCCGCGCAGAAAAGTCGGGCGAGGATGACAACGAAGAAGAGCTGGGCGACGTGGATGAGCGGATCGCGCACTGCTACAAGCTGCTGGCGGAGCAGAAGGCGCAGCTGAACGACGCCTCCACCGAGGCGACCATCGTCGTGCTGCACATGTGCTACACGCAGATCAGGGTTAGCGTTTGCGCGGCTGCGATAGACCAGTGCCTCTGCTCCAAGTGGGGGGGGGGGGGTGGGGGTGCCAAAATCCGCCAGCTATCTGACTATCCCGAGCGATTTTTGAGAGGTTTTGTCCCAATTTTTATTCAAAATCGCTGATTTCCAAGACTTTTTGCGCATTTTCACCTTCAAAACCACTATTCTATGTGTCTTATTGTCTATTTTCAGCTATTTCTGGCTAGGTATATATGTGCTTGATTGCCTATTTTTACCAATTTTTATCCCTTCTCGTCGTTCTATACCTCGAGCCTATATAATGAACCCTCGCAACCCCCCCCCCCCCAAACAATTTTTTCCAGCTATCTATCCGTTCGGAGTGGTGATTTGCTATTTATTTATCCATTCCCCTCCCGGAGGGTCAAAATCTAAATAGTATGACCGGGCGCAGGCGATCACCCGGCGCATGATCGAGGCGGACAAGATGGGCGACCAGCGCAACGACTGGGTGTTCGCGGCGAACGCGCTCGACCGCCTCTGTCTGGTCATCCTCACGGTGCTCATCTGCGGCTCCACCTGCTTCATATTCTTCAGCACGCCCTATCTCACCGGCGACGAGCCGGCCTAATTGATGATTGTGATTAGCCATTTTCCGCAGTTGTTGTTCCCATCGGTAGAGCGCTACTGTCCCGGTGAAATGCATTATATTTATATTTGTAAATACAAATTTACACCATTTTTGTATCCGCCTACAAAGTTCTACTCAGTTATTCGCATGCAAAATAAACGGCAACTGGACGAACATGAATTCATGTGACAGATGTAACGCCTCTAAAATTCCACTACTTAAAGACATAAGCTTACCAAAGCTGTATTTTTAGCCGTGATGGCGCTGTTGCGTTCCCAAGGCTCCATTAAGATAACAGTGTCGCAAAACTACGAGCAAAAGTAATGTGAAGCGGCTCATGTTCTACTTCCATATTTAGATTATGAGTATTTACTAGCGCCAGTATTTACAGGAATACTTATCGCGCCGAAATCCGCCCAGCGGTAAAGCAAAGAAAATAAGTGAAGCTTATGTTTGCTTAGTTCGAGTTGTCAAGTTTGAAAAGCTGCACCTAGCTTAGATCGAGGCAGAGCGCTGTAGTGCATCGATTTACAATGCTTCGTTTCGGTATCTAAATTCCTACCAATACACTTTAAATACATTGCAAGCGCACCCGCGATGGACTCATAATAGACAAACGCGCATGTCCCCGAGCATAAAACAAGCAGCCAAAGGAAAGTGGCAATGTACCTTATCACTTTAATCTTGACACTTTTCGCGCGGCTTGCAAGCAGCTCACAGGAAGAGCACCTGCTGCTGGAGTATCTGCAGCACAACTATTTGCAGCTGGCCAGACCAGTGGCCAATGTATCACAGCCTGTCACAGTCAACTTGGGCATCAGCTTGCAGCAGATCATCGATGTGGTTCGTACTTTGTATTTACTATCTATTTATATTCGTGTCCATTTATTTGGCGGCCCACACACTAGTTGACACCTGTGTGTCAACTGGTCTGTGTCAACTCAGATTTCGGCTGAAAGTGCATTGGAAAATCGCTCTGCGACACGTGAAGCCGGAGTCCGAGTCGACACAGATAATTTGAGAGTTGACACACATGTGTCAACTAGTGTGCGGACTGCGGGCCGCCGTTATATTATTATAAATATTTGAAAGCGCACGCAGGACGAAAAGAACCAGATCGTGACACTGAACATCTGGCTGAAATACGTGAGTTTCCTTTCGATTTTAACTGCGTTAAAACATAATTTTAATTGCGTGGAAATCTTAACACGCAATAAAAACGGGCGTTGGGCATAAAAAATACCACACCAGGTTTTAGGTATTAAAAAAAATAGGCGACACATGTTCACGCGCAAAATTAATCTAGATATGAACGCAGCTTAAATACCGCTCAGCTCAGCTTAAGTTCACTTGAATGTTATTAAGTGCCAATTACGCACACTGTCAAGTGACAAAGATAGTCTGATTTATGTAGTCATGGAACGACTGGTCGCTGCGCTGGACACCAGACGAGTTCGGCGGCATCACGGACACGCGAATGCCCCACGGGTCGGTGTGGATGCCCGACGTGCTGCTGTACAACAGCGTGGACGCTGAATTCGACTCCACCTACCCCACGAACATGGTGATCTACTCGGACGGCACCGTCAACTGGATACCGCCGGGAATTTTCCAGATCAGCTGCGAGATTGATATCACCTGGTTCCCATTCGACGAGCAGACCTGCCACTTCAAGGTGCCTGTCACGCCACAAAATAAAGAAATATTAATTTAAATATATATATATATATATATATATCGACGTTTACGATGTAATGACGCTAGAAAAAAGGAGGCGCCATGCACGAAAAATGATTTACAAAGCGCGAAATTTCACACTCGTCGCAGTTCGGATCGTGGACCTACGACGGGTCGAAAATCGACTTGCAGCCGGAGGCGATCGACATGAGCGAGTACATGATCAACGGCGAATGGGACATCTTCAGTAGGGCACTGAACAGCACCACTTCACACATTTCACCCACAAACGCAAGTTACACGTATCATTACACACAGGGGCGCGCGCGGTGCGCAACCAACAGTTCTACGACTGTTGCCCAGAGCCCTACCTGGATCTGAAGTTCTACCTGCACATGCGCCGGCGCACGCTCTACTACGGGCTGAACTTGATACTGCCGTGCATTTTGGTCACCATCATGTGCCTCATAGGCTTCCTGTTGCCGCCCGACTGCGGCGAGAAGATCGGATTGCGTGAGACAAATTTAATGGAGATAAAATGGTGTGGATGAGAATGGTAGTGATGTGAATTCACGGCGCACACGCAGAGGTGACTGTGCTGCTGGCGATCACCGTTTTTCTGGACTACGTGTCGCGCATGACGCCCGCCACTTCATTCGCAGTACCTATCATAGGTACTTACCTTCGACCAAGGTTCAAACGAAGCCGCGGTCTCGGTATCGGTGTCGAAAATTTCTTGTAAAGTTATGACTTTCAAAATGTTCAGCCCAAAAATGTCGAGCTACTCTGGTCTCACTCCCAGTCTCAAACAATAAAATGTCAGTTTCGGTATCGGTCTCGAAAAGTCGGTCTCGTTTGAACCTACCCGCCACGTGGTTTCACCACGATATAATTAAACACAAAACCCCCTGCCGAACGCACTCAGGCGTCTTTTTTAGCACCAGCATGGTGATCGTGGCAGCGGCGCTGGTGCTCACCGTGGCTGTGCTAGCTGGGCACCTTTTCGACCCAGATTTAGCAGAAATATCACCAAAGGTAAATAACAGCTCGCCTTGAAGTTACCATTAAGACTATTTATTTTTGTAACTATTGTAGAAATGGATGCGAGAATGAGAAATTGCAGATTCGAGACTGTCTTCTCAAGTGGCTGCCGTGGCTGGTGGCCATGCACAGGTCGGGCGGCAAAGAGAGGAGACCCAAGGCAAAAGAAATGGCGCCCAAGTGGTTGGTCAAGTGCATCTCCCCGCAGGCGAAAGAGTTGTTGAAGGTGAGTGGACCACTTGAATCTGAATGCGGCAAACATCTGCACCAAATAGCTGGTAACTTGCCAGGGGTGCGGCGATAGCGTGCGCAGCGAGCGGGACGTGGCGCGGCGCATCGACAAGGTGTACGCGCGGCTGGCGGAGCACAGGGGCGAGATGGGGCTGAGCACGTACGAGGAGGGCGTGCTGGTCATGCTCTACAGCATACACGGCAGGGTCAAAGTGAGCCGCAGCCGCGCATTCGACTCGCGCAGCATATACTGGCGGCCCACGCACTAGCTGATACATGTGTGTCAACTGATCTGCGTCAACTTAGATTTGAACTTCACACGTCACAGAGCTATCTTCCAATGCACTTGCCGTAATATCTATTTTCAACATTGCCGCGTGTGCATTTGGAGATGGCTCTGCGACACGTGAAGCCAAGCTCTGAGTTGACACAGACCAGTTGACACACGTGTGTCAACTAGTGTTTGGGGCGCCATTCGCGACGCGCACACACACACGCACACGCAGCGGGTGACAGACCGTCTGCGCGGCGAGGACGAAACGGGGGAACGGCGCACGCAGTGGATATTCGCAGCCATGGCCATAGACCGCGCCTGCCTCTACATGTTCACGCTTTTCATAGTGTTCAGTTCTACCTTCATACTATTCAAGTTAGCCAAGATGTGCGCTACGCAAGCGATTAGAATACTCAAAGCGCAGTGTAAATCTAATGTCCAAACGCAGGGCACCCTACCTGACGGTTACTGTGACCGACCCAGAGGTGGCAGTGATGAACGGATATAAAGATTGAATGATGCTGAATATTTATACACGAATGGCTGCCCACACACTAGTTGACACTTGTGTGGAAACGGGTCTGTGTCAACTCCGATTTGGGGTTCACGTATCGCAGAGAAATCTCCAAATGAATATGCTGCAGCGTTGAAAAAAAATGTCGCTCGTAAATGTCGTATTTAAGATCGTTCTGCCACACGTGAAGCCGAAATCCGAGTAAATAGACGCAGATCAGATGACACAGATGTGTCAACTTGTGCGGGCCGCCCACATAATACAAAAACCTGAAATTAGTACATGACCGCATCTTCGCTGGGTAATGTGATAGATACGCTGCACACAACCGCCAATAAATCCCCCATCAAACAAACAACAAGCGTCAAAACGTACACACACAAACCACACACTACGCCAAAAAACAAACTCCAACACACCGAACCCCGAGAAGACTGGTGGTCCACTTGACGGCGGGCGCTGGTAGCCTGCTGCACCTGCACGCGGCCGCGCCGGCGCACAGCACACGGCTGCCCAGCAGTGAGATCGACATTTGACTGCACCAGTGTTGACTGGCCTATTAGAGCGTTTTTGTGTGTGACTGGTGAATTGTACCTATTTGAGTGTATTTGAGAAGATAAATGCTCGGGTGCAGAGCGGTAAGGCATTCATCCACCTTCACCATGAGGACATTACAAACTAGTTATTTCCCATACATATTTCTATTTTGAAGTAAATCGTTTAGAGATATTCATGACGTCAATGACTACTGACCAGAATTTCATTTATTCACATATTTCGAATGTCCAGAAACTACTGAGCGGGTGTGTTAAAATGTTTTCGTATTTGTGGAATACCCATGAGATTTTCTTGTTTCTCGCAATCACAGTATTTTGAAAATTTGCCAAAATGCGAAATCAATTCTACTTCTTTAAACGAGCAGAGTATTGATTCGGTGACAACATCCATAACAAAACAGTTCCATAACACAACAAACGGACTGTCCCAACCCAATAGTTTCAGAACAGACGAATACGTTGCATGGTATACTAATCGTAATAACTGAAAATGTCAAACAAATAACCAAAAAACATTTTTCTAGCTCACGAAACTAGTATAAATAAGAAAGTAGGTACATGAACAGTACTATAAATATTAACCTATGCACACCAATATTATTCAAAAGGCACCATTTTGATGTTGTTACGGATAGTGTAACAGGTCATTTCAGGATTTTATGGTAGCAGGACTGGCAAACAATTGTTTCTGATACCAGCACGGTATTTCCATGAAAGCTTCACGCCTATCGGTTAAGATATTGATGCATATTGAGATTGATTCAAAATAACAAACTAAATTATGAAAAACTAGAAAATACTTCAACGTCACAGAATAAATAACATCGCTTTGAGGCAATTTCAGACAAGACAGAATCGACATCGACAGGTACATTTAGGCAGCTTCGCCGCTGCTCTGGGCGGGAGGCGGCGGAGTGAAGCCCAAATATTCATAACGAAAACGCACATAGGCCACTGTCATTCTGTCCCAGACATTTTGAAACGAGTCCATGGCCGGCCGCACGTCCAAATGAGCGAATCTGAACGATGTTTTACGCGTGAATATCAGAACCCAGTGTTTCATGTGACCTTGTTGTACCTCTCTGCCAGTAATCTCTCCCTGCAAGTAGTATCGGTCTGCAAGTAATTATGACAGCTGCAGCTAAGTGCGTTCATCCTGCAAGAATGCACTCCAGCTAGCATTGCAAAAATGTGTAATTTTGTGAAAGTGAAATTGAATATAATCTTAGAAAATCTCTCAAAATGAAAATATTTATAATTAAATTTATCTGAAACCCCCACAAAATATAAGAATATATCAATGAGATATATATATTTTCTTCTCGTATGGAAAAAGCTGGGCTAAATGTAAAAAAACACATTCTTATCATCTTTTATACTATCTGATATTTAAAAAACATAAATCTCCCCAATTTTTAAATGCTATTTTCGTTTTGAGACATCTTCTGAGATTATATTTAATTACTTTTTATCAAAATCACCAATTTTTTCAATGCTCGCACGGCTGCATACTTTCAGGGTGAGAACACTTGCAGAGCAGTGATAATCACTTGCATGTCGCTACTACATGCAGTGCAGCTTACTTGCACAGAAATTCCGGAAGCGCTCGAAACGACTCAGACCTTCTGTGCATTTTTACCCGCTGTGCGGCCGCCCCTCCATGCACACCGGGCAACCATGCACAACGGGCAGCGAAAAATGCACGCTGGGTAACCATGCACAGCGGGTAAAAATGCACAGAGGCACAGGCTCGCTCGAAACACAACCAAACAAAATCCACACCTGAATGTGTTTTTATCGACTGCTGCCGCATCATAATAATCGATGACATATCTGACGTCCTTGCCGCAGCGGTCGACGATCCAGTCGTGCCGGTCGAAGGGCAGCTCGTAGCCCATGAGGCTGCGGAACCTGGCGCGCGGTGTGTACCGCTTCGCGTCGCCCTTGAAACTGCGCAGCTTCGGGCAGTCGCACTCCCTGGCGAGTGGTACGAATTGATAGGTTGACACGAGGCTCGTGGTATTTATTAAATGTGGGTGGGAAAAGGCACAGACCTAAATGTGTTGGACCATCGAGTTGATGTGTTGGACGATAAGTTTTCACTTTTCTAATAGAAATACAATCGCTGATTTATACGCGCTAGAAAACAGAATCAGCAAACTTTTACCGCCATATAGGGTTCACACGGGATCGACTTTTCGGGATCGGGATTGGTTTTTAGAGATTTCGGGGTCGGGATCGGGATTGGGGTTTGGGACCGGGATTCATTTTTTGTGATATTGCGGGATCGGGATTGGGGTTTCGGGACCGGGATTCATGTTTTGGGGTTTCGGGACCGGGATTCCTTTTTTGAGATTTCGGGATCAGGATCCCGTTTGTACCATACCACCGCATACGCAAAATTCGCTACTCAATGTTATTGACCACAACTTCCACATTTTCACTCAGATTTAAGGTTACACGTAGCCGGTAAACGACCCGTCACGGAAACTTTCCCACCCTACTCAATGTCGACTTTCACACAACCCACCGCCAATGTAGCATGCGCTCCCACTTGAGAATCTCGTGCCACGCCTGTTCGTTGTTGGCGTTGTGTATCTTGATGATGTCGTCCATGTCCTTCTGTTCGAGCGCGTCGTCGCGCCAGCGCCAGCCCTTGCGCAGCATCGCGTTCCAGAACATCTGGTGACAGTTCCAGACCCTGTAAAATGTCAAATGTCATGCAAAGTGTCGAAAGTCACATAAAATGCCCTGCAAAATGTCAACTCGGTTGCCATTTCGCAGGGCATTATACGTGACTTTTGACACTTTGCATGACATTTGACACTTAACAGGGTCTGGGGCTGGCCCCTGCTGCGAGGGGTAGTGCCACGCGTCGTCGCCGCCCGCCTTGGGGATGGACGACTTCTGCCGGTCGGTGGCCAGCGGGAACGGCTGGTCGGGCGCCGGCTGCTGGTTCGGCGCCGGCATCTGGGACGCGTCGGATGTGGAGAGTACTACGGCCTGGAAAATGTCGCAAAAAGGCTCACCATGTTGGCTGGATTAAAATCTGACCCTGCGGCAGAGTTGATGGGGCACCCGCCGGCGTAAGGCTCGGGTGGATCGTTTACGCCGCTCATTGGACAGCCTGAGAGAGAAATCCAACATAAATAAAGCAGCTAGCTGTTCAGTTTACGGCACAAACGACGCAACCCTGCAAAGTGTCAAACTTCCTTGTTTGCCAGTAGTTATTTCACGAGGAATTTTAGAACATTTAAAACACTTAACAGGGTCCGGGAGTGGCACCGGGAAACAGGATGAAATGAGTGCAAGCACACCTGCGGGTGGAGTGGCGGCGGCATTTTTCTGTGGAGTAGACGCTGTTCCACCCATTGTCGAATCGAGGCAGTCACGCTACTTTTGTAGTGCTTCAACGGACAACCAAACCAGTTGTGGGCAACATGACAGCGTTGTGAATAGGTATTTTTGGTGTAGACCAATCGACACGGGGTTCTCCGTGGGGGAAACCCAAAACGCTCCAGCTACCATGTTGTAACTGTCAAATTAATTTCACTAATTAGTATGTTAAACTAATTTCACTTATTTTTGCAGTTACCTTTACTTCTCAGGGATTAAGGTTGAGGATTCCCCTACACACATTTTTCTGCAATTATGGAGGTTCAGCCGACCGAACTATCCCCAGTGAAAAACCTTTTGTGATCTTTTTCAGCTAGAAATTTAACCATCTATCTGAACCCATTCCAAGGCCGAAATTCTGGAACCCTTGAATCAACTATGTGTCGTGAGCTGCATGACATGTGAAGCGGGACATTAAAAACTGGACACGAATTCGGAATAAAGCATTTTCATTCGTATAACTGAGGAGCACCACACACTGAAATTTGTATTATGCGTCCGAACGGTTTTTTAGATGCGGAAGCGGGACTCATATTATCAAAAATTATGCCCAACTTTTTTCCTTATATTGGTTTTAGTTCGGCAAATTTTTTTAATTCTGCATTTGTACGTTCAACCGCATAAACCAAAATTTCAGTGTGGAGCGCACCTAAGGGTCCTCAAATGAAACGACCTATACAAATACAACAAAGACAAAGGAAAACGAATAAAAATATTGTAACAATAAAATAAAGGAAATATTTACTAGACGGAAATGGACGCATATGGATGGATACACAGGCTAGCACACTTGTATTCGCAAAAATACGTCCGCAATTGTGACTTTTTTACCACTTTTTGTGGTGACCACTTTTTAATCCAAAAATATGTTCCTCCGTTTCCACGAGAACGAACAAAAAGGATAACACTTTTACGAGAATGTTAAATTTTGTGCAGTGATGAACGTGCACGGCTGATCATGCAAACACAAATGATTGAGCTTGCGCGGCGATTTAATCACAAATGTTCACATTGGAGACTACTCAATATGGAGACTGTTCATACAGATTTAATTGTCGGGGTTAAAAAATTTCTCACATAAATATAAATACAAATAAATATGATAACTTACTATCAAATCTGATTCAACAACTTGAGTAAAGCACCCCAAATCATTAGATAGTGTTGACTGAAAAGCGCGCTTATTTTCACCCTACAATGCATTATTATTATTTTAATTTTTCAGTTTTTCTTCTTCTAAATAACGTATTTCTTCTAATAGAAGGGCGGGACTCAAAAAGAAGTCTCCAATAGAAGGTACACTTTTTCGACTTAATTTGGGCCTCGAAATAAAGAGTAGGGTGGTCTCCAATAAAAGGACAAAGTGCAGGAATTGTGCCAAATGCAAAAAAATATCAGCGGACGCCGTGATTTAATGGCATTGGCTTACTGATTTTGTGCTGTTTTAATATCAAATGTTGAATGAACCCTATGTATCGCCATTCTATGAACTGTCTGTAGTGACGTAACACCTCGAAAAACGCTGGCAGAACTTGAAAAAGATTGGTCGCAAAGTTTACGAAAAGAATAGAAGGGGGTTTCCAATAGAAGGGCAGGTAAAAAAGCTGACGAAAAATATACGGGCGCCCTTCTATTAGAAGAAATACGGTATCTGAATATCCATGCAAACCAGTTGATTGAACTGGTTTGTTACAATTAAATGTCACTCACACAACTGTTACGCACAGATAAAAGGAACTAAAACCAAGGGTGATATGATGGATCCATTTCAGATTGGGTCTGCATGCTTAACGATTCCAATATCCACTTCTCTACTTCAGTCTTCTCTTGGTTTCTCGCTTCAACTTGGGACAACTCTGTGAAATGACCAGGTGAACATTCACAACGTGACAATCATCATCGAACAAAAATTATTGACCAACCTCTGCAAACAATCAACGAATTCTTGACCACACTCTCCGCTTTCAGGCATTTCTCCAGTTGGCTGTCACCAGACGCGAGCTGCGTCAACAAAGGCCTCAGCCAATCAGCCACGTGCGTCCTGGCTCCGCCCCCTCGCACAACCGCTTTGCTGCAGGCGACCAGAGCGGCGTACATGTGGCCCCTGATCGCAAATGGGCCAATGAAGTTTTCGATGCAACGTGTCAATCGCAGCAGAGGTCGACTGGTGCGATGTTTGCCTGTGCGAACGGAAACGCAAGAGTTTTTATGACAACCAGCATCATCAAAAATGGTCCAAATCAATATATCACTGATTTTTTGACGCCAAGTGTTCGCAATGGGAAGTAACCTTCCCAAACCCCCAGCTATCTATCTAACCCGGAAGCCGCTCAGTTATCTATATATCCCTTGTTTACCTATTTTGAGCTATTTTCCGCTATTTTTAGTGATTTTTCACATTTTTCAGTTTCAAAAAGCCTGCCTATACATTGACCCCCAAAACTTTTTCAGCTATCTATCCCTCCAAAGGAGCGATTTACAATCCATCCAAAACCAGGGAGGGTCAAAATCCTGGGGACCCCTGTTTGACGCAGTTACCAACCGTTCAATCCGTTTCCATCCCACACAATGGTGCCATCATTCAGTCGACACAATAAATCTTGTGGATCAATGTCCGGCAGTTCGAAAGCCCGGCACATCATCGCGAACATCGCCAACTGGTTGCAAAGCTGAAAAATTTTAGTTGGAATTTGGTTGAAAACTGATGTCAGCTATGTATTTAACAGGAAAATTCAGGATAATATTTTGAGGAGCATTAAAACGAACCTGTTTCCTAAAAGTGAAGTAATCGCTGGCATTGGTATAAATGTGACTGCAAAACGTGGTCATCGTAGCCACGGGAACGAAGCTTTTGCCCAGCTCTTTCACGATCATTTCCCGATCCACGCTTTGGCCCGGCATCAGCAGCGTTTGTGCCAGGGAGTATTTCTCATAAAACCTCACGATGAGATCATAAATAGAGGCGCCCTTTTCATTGAGTACATTGGCAACTATGTCGCTAGCGTAGGCGGCCGTGCGGTTGCCGGGAACGAGTGATCGGTCGTGGTTCAATGCGACGCGGTGCCGCGACACTACGCGCAGCAGACGTCGCGAGGACTCCTGTGATAGATAAACTAGCTATGAATTAAAACAAAAACTTTGTGGAGCAGTCCCCAGACTTGTAAATTGTAATGTCAAGTGTAAAATGTCAATGAAAACAAAAAAAAGAACTGATTGACAAATTTGTATGACATTTGCCACGAAATTTGACACTTACACTTCACTGGACTTGGGACTGGCAGCAGGAGTCTCCAAGTTCGAAGATTACCCCAAAACGCACTAGCTTTACATTAAGAAATGCAGGTCATACAACATCTCAGACAATATAATATGTCAGGCAATTTTTCAGCCATAAAACAAAAACTCGCAAATCATTTAACTCATTCCATTCCTACGAACATTAGCGAATGCCGAAAGCTTGGAGACCCCGTGTACTACCTTTTCAAATGAACAATAAAAGGTGCTTTTCATAGCAGCTCAAGTTACCCAGTACACAAACGCACCGGTTCCTTGGCAAGCAACAGATTGAATGACTGGAAGAAATGTTCCAGGCACTGAGCTCGGTCAACCTCCGGTTTCTGCATACGCTCGATATCGATGGTGTATTTCTGAAAAGTGGAATGGCTTTAGATTAATACCCCATTCGCGCTACAGGAGGGTAAAATTTTAGTAATAAACCTTGACACATCACTAAAAGCTGATGGGAAAAATAGTATTGATTGACGTCACCTCCAGAAAAGGTATTTTACAAACGCAATTATATGAAACACAACTCTATAATGCAATTATCCCTAATTCAGTTCAACATCATCCCGCCTCTTATATCAAAGGTCGCCATGATAAACTTCAAAATTACGCCGGCATACATAAAAAATAAAAAGCATTTTGAAAGCGGCTAATTGAAACGAACTTTGCCATTGTGTGCTCTAACGCTCAGTCTCAGGAACGTTTTGGTCGAGTGCCGCACCAACTTTACGCGACCGTTGAAGAGAACGATTTCTGGTACATGCTGCCAGTGGAAGCGACAAAATGAAACACATAGCTATTGATAACAGATAAAAAATGTCAATGGGCACCTTTGAAGGGCTGATCTCCGTTGGAACATGCAGACAAGCCAATTGGCCAGAGAACTCAGACAGATAACCGCTGACATCGCGAAGCTGCCACCAACTGCAATGGTGGGAGGGAACACCATTGAGTTAAAGATGGACACAAATACTTTGTATGTTTAGGAATTATCGGGGTAGTTAGTGGTTTTCATGGCTAGCAGCTGCAGAGATCACAGTCAAACTTGTAGACATTTTACTTTGAATCGTTTTTAATTTGCATCAAAGGATCAACTGCATGCAGGACTAGAGCTTCGTCAACATCAAAGCCAGTGCCAAAACGGCCCAACCAGAAAGTACAAAAATAAAAAGACACACTCTTTTAGTTGGTCCACTCTGATGGCCAATAATTTCTCCCACTTTGCCAGCACAGACATAAACACGGTCAATTTTCTCGCCTGCCCCAACTCCACGTTCAAGTCGTTGGCCATAGACTCGCGCATCGAAGAGAATTCAACATCCAGCATCGTCCCTCTGCAATGAAAAAGACAGGAAATTATAGAGTAGCACGTGGAAGGAATTCAGGAATTTACAATCAATTGTGGCCACTGCTGAACATCGAATTTTTATTCATCTTGAAAATCATCTCATGTCATAGTCTTTTCATGGATGTTCAAAATTTGTAACATGTCTTCAATTCCAAAACCATTACTCACCCAATTTCGCATTTTTCATTCCTCAACGTGTCGACCACCCGACTTGCGCAAGCCTTTACATCATCGCTGATTTCGTTGGAAAAGTGGGCGGAGCCGAAAGCGATAAGCTGTCCCATCGCGGCATCTTGCGTAGCTACAAGCGCCGTCCGCACTGCGTGCAGCGCCGCGCAAGACCAGTGCTCCGACAACTTGGACATCTGCATCAGAAAAAAATTCAATTCAATGTTTATTGTGACACATGGGTTGAAAAATCTCCTGCACATCAATAATTCAACGAAATCAACAAAAATGGCACCTCAACGAAAACTGTCTCCATGGCGAGCACTTCACTAGGATAAACGGCGAGCATTTGTCTCAGAAGACTGGCGAACAGGGGCTTCGCGAGTTCGTGCTCGCCGCCGATGGCCGCGCCACATTTGACCGCCGCGTGCTCGTTGGCTGCCAGCAACAGCTTGGCGTTCATGGCGTCGCTCAACTGCGACCCGTCCGCCGCCGTCGACGTGGACGGCTGGTCGGCTGACGGTTCGGCTAGTGGCAGATTCACAGAGTGCAATGTCCGGTTGAATATGCTGCCCAAACCTGTGTGGATGGAAAGTCGAGTGGTGCAGTTTAACAGAGTTGTTAAAGGTACTATTTATACGTTTTATACGTATTTTACGCACCTTTTGGTACAGAAAACGTAAAGTAAAATTTTCTGACTTCAACGCTGCGTAAAAGGGGAGTAAACGTAAACACCAATAAACATTTGTACTCAGGGAAAACGTAAAAGCGAGAGAAAATTTTTTTAGTTTGTACCTAGGAAAGATAAAAATGAGTAAAAGTAAAAGCGAGGGTCGTCGCTTCCTTTACAATTTTTCCCAATTGCGTTTTCTGTACTTGCGTACTTTTCAAAAATTACGCGAAAATATGAGTACTGGTAAATATTTTTTCCGGACGAAAAACCGTAAACGTGTTTACTCAGTACTCGAGCATACGTATTTTTCGAGTAAGTAAACGTAAATATTTTTTATCAACAATGCACTTTAGAACATAATTATCACTTTACTCACTGAGTTCTTTGTCCTCATGTACGTTTTGTGTCCTCCAATCGCAGTTCTCATTGAACATCGGTCTTAGCTGCTGGAAGACTAGCTGAGGGTGAAATCTGGCAACTGATGCAATCACATTCGCCAAAGAGGTCCACCCGTATTTTTCAACCAAGCTGACCAGCTGAGGCAGCCTGCAAAGGTGAGAGGGCCTTTAAAATTGGCCAATCGGTTATACAAAATCTGAAGCACCGACCATACGACCCAGTTGAGCACAGGGCTCTGCCCGGGGAACCTGTCGAGCACCTTGATGTAGATTTCCTTCCTCAAGCCAGCCAAAACGGCGCGGCGGTCGGCGGCCAAACCGACGGGCGACGCGGCGACGACGCGCGCGTCGGCGGTCAGCTCGCACAGCTTGGTGAGGATGTGCACGGCGCGGCCCATGTGCCGCCGGGCTTTGGGCTCGGACTCCGCCCTGGCCGCCTCTAGAGAGCAGACTAGTGCCTCCACACCGACGCTCGCTGATTCGGGCGCGCTGAGAGCAAGAGATTGGAGAGATACATATACTCGGCGGACCGCAAAGTATGCGCCCAAACGTACTTATGTCTTAGTCGATAACGCGCGGGCAGGATACTTATGTACGCACTTTCACAAAAATAAATATATTTATGAAAAAGGCAACAATTTTATTGGACAATTGGAACAATCGGAACAATTTTATTTATTTAATGATGACGTCATGGTGGAGCGTTTCCTTCAGAAGAATGCATAGCGTGCAATCCGCTGAATATAGTTTTTTTCCAAAAAACGTCTAAAAAACTCGCCAACCCCCGAAAACACAACCTACCCGGGCGAGATTTCACAATTGTGGTCAAAGATCTTCTGCAAGTGCTCCGCCCAGGCGGCCCACGCGTGCGTCACGTCGCTCAGCTGCAGCGCCGTGCTGAACGATCGCGACGCATCCTCGGGCCTAAAACAAACGTCATTGAGAATCGTAGTGAGATTGAAAATGCAATAGCTGCAGGCAGCGTGTAAATATTTGTAAAGGGGCAAACCTGCTCAATCTAGAACACAGCGTCCCCTTCAAGCTGAGTAATCTCGCATTGTTGTCCTTCGAAAAATGTGTCAATACGGCGCTGTCGATAAGGTCGAGCCCTTCTAGCCATTTGTTTTTAGCGCCGTCGACCCTGAGCACATCGAGCGACCCGTTCCTAACATCGGCATGGGACACGGCGACCACGTCGCCCTCGTGGAGGCAGCACTTGGCCTGCTGGTACAGCTTGCTGTAGCCGTCCAGCACGGGCAAGTTGGGGATGCAGTGCAGCCGGGCCAGCAGATCGGCTGCGGACAGTACAAGGGAGGTTAACGTGGTGCCAGTTCAAGACCCTGTAAAATTATCTAATGTCACATAAAAAGCCCTGTAAAATGTCATGTGTATCCAAATCTTATTGTATCTTATGTTTTGTGACATAAGATTTGGATACAAAACATCAGATTTGGATATGATACAATGACATTTGGATACACATGACACTCAGCAGGGTTCTTTACATGACATTTGACACTTTACAGGATCTTTTACATGACACCTGACAGCTTACAGGGTCTTTTACACTTTACAGGGTCTTATACAGGGTTTGGGACTGCCCCGTGGTGCCATCAAGCGCAAAACTGACACGCAACATTCCAATGATGTTTTTTTCTGGCCACCTTCGACATGGCCACGAAGCACTGTGCGCAGCTGTGCGTGGGCAACAACATCTGGTTGCTAGAGTGGGCGTCGGCACCTTGCTGCCCACCGGCACCGACGGCGCCAGATTCGAACAACTTCAGCACCATGGCGTAATGGAGCAGGCGCCACGTGTGCACGTCCAGCCAATGCGACATGGGATCGGAGGCGACCGGGGCGCGATTTCTTAGCGGAATATTTTTTCAATGAGCTTTAATAAGACGATATAGGATTTTTTGTTAGTAGCGATTTAAGACAAACCTCCAAGTTTTGATTATGGACTTGATATCACTGATGAGCTGTCCAAGTGTCTGGTTATTCATTTGCTGTCCACTCGTCCCTATCGTGGCTCCGACCTACATTTTGTGACGCATTGCATGTACATTCACAATCATCTTGATCGAAATCAATCTGGCCGGATCGATATAACAAACCTGCTGCGCTTCAGTCAGTTCCTGCACTCGGTGGGCGTTCTGCAGTATGGGCACGTGAGCGTAGTCGATAATTGCGGGCAGTCGACGCCATCGATCAATCAGCAGATCAGTGGCGTTCTCCACGCACGTCTGCACTTGGCTGCATTGGTCGGCGGCAGAGGGGCGCTGCGCACCACAGCCGCTTGGCGCGGAAATGTCCCCCTGCTGCATGACTAAAGAATAGCCCCTTAGCAGGTGGTATTGCCACCGTCTGTCCGGTGTGCATGAAGTTTCCGCCTGTGCGGCGAGCATTTGAATTGGTGTTCCATCATTGAAATGTGGCAACACATGGCAAGGTGCAAAACGAACCACGTTTAAACTATCGACAAGTAGCTTTGTGTCCGCCGACCGCCAAGCGCCATCGGCCAGGAGCAGCGGGTCGCCGATTTGCGTACTGTTTGCGAAGTGGCGCAGAGTCTCCCATTGATTGGTCTGTTTAACTGACTCCACCCACTCCGAGAGCCACACGCGCGTCTCGCCATAGTTCCATAAATTTACCGGCCAGTCAGAAGTGGCGCCTGAATGCAAAATGTGCTACATTCTGATTGATTTTAAACGTCTGTAAAAGTTGTTTTAAGCATCGAAACTGTTTTTCTAAAACGGCAACTTATATTTTCAAACCCTTTTCACTAGGTATACTCCGCAGACCGCATGCTATGCATTTTTCTGAAGGAAGCATAAGGGTTCAAACGGGATCCCGATCCCGAATCCCGAGAAATTTCGGGATTTTGTGGTCCCGATCCCGATCCCGAAACCTCAATGCCGATCCCGATCCCGAAATTTGAAAAAGCCGATCCCGATCCGATCCCGAGATTTTGAAAACCCCAATCCCGATCCCGAAAAAAATGCCTCAATCCCGATCCCGAAAAAATTCAGACACAAAAGGTGCCATTAATGGCACTTTTAAAGGACCATTTTGTATGCAGTTTGCCAAAATTTTGCGCGCAAGCGAGCATTTCCACACCCCCTCTATATCTCTGTTGGTTGGGCATGGACACCACTACAAATGGACTCGATACAGTGCCCATTACCATAGTAAAAGGTACACATGCATATATGGTAGACAGCGGTGTGAATGACAATGCCAAGCAGCCCATTGCGCAGTTCCTAAATGAATCTATAGCATTGTTTTGTATGCCGATTTAATTCCTTGTTTCTGGCATCCATTGTTTTTGGAGTTTGGTTCATTTTTGAAATATCAGGGGAAACACCCTGAAAACCAATTTTGAGGCCTAAATCCCGATCCCGAAACAACGCCAACCCCGATCCCGATCCCGAAAGGCCAATCCCGATGCCGAAATCTCAAAAAACGATCCCGATCTCGAAAAGCCAATCCCGTTTGAACCCTAGGAAGCACTCCATCATGATGTGACGGTTAATAGAAATTGTTTAGGAAGAAATAACGTTTCATGATTCGATACTTGTACCCGACCCTTATTTCTTTTTCCTTTGTCTTTTTAAGAATATTTTTCTTTGATTGTTAAAAGTGCGTGCATGAGTGTCGCGAGCTCCCGCGCTGTCGACGAAAACATGAGTAATTATGGATGCATACTTTGCGGTCCGCGGTCAATAAATGTTTTCAGTAATTGCGTTTTTTTAAATCGTTCAAAAACTCCGGCCATCTCTAAATCTCAGCCCATACTCACCACTCTCGCCCGCCTCAGCATGGAACTTGTCACCAACAGCACCCAGAGCCCCTTCAGCCACAACGAGCGATTTGTCGAAGTTACCAAACTGACTCAACGATAAACATTTGCTCGTGATGCTCGGCAATTTGGCCCTGGTGCGCCACGCGGCGCGCAGCAGATCGAACTCGTCCAGATCGATGTACAAATGAATGAGCGAGTCGAGCGTTTCCTGCACAATTTCATTGGGGTTCGACTTTTAATTAATTTGACAATGGCTTTTCGATGTATATATAGGGTTGGCACTTGATTTTTTTACACTGGTTTTTTTTTTAATCTAATTTTTTTATTTAAAAAATCAAGGGGTGGAAACTGATTTTAATTTTAAAAAATCTAAATGAAAAATTTCTGGTAGACTTGCACTATGTATTTTGCAATTTTTTGTG
Organism: Sphaerolaimus hirsutus; assembly: GCA_964036195.1. NCBI lineage: Eukaryota > Metazoa > Nematoda > Chromadorea > Monhysterida > Sphaerolaimidae > Sphaerolaimus > Sphaerolaimus hirsutus. The sequence goes on along the minus strand of OZ038452.1, from coordinate 17,504,059 downwards.
CGCAAGCGCGCAATTTCCAATACACATTACCATTGGTGGCGTTTAAATGGGTTTTGGAGCATTTTTAGTGTAAAAGATTGCATTTATTCATGCTACGGTGTAATAATAAGCCGTGATATGCTAGTGTAGTATATGATACCCAGCCAATTAGGGTTCAAACGGGACCGCGATCCCGGTACATGGTTCGGCAAAAAGTCGGGACTGGGGCGGTCCCGGTCCCGACACCCCAGTCCCGGTCCCGGTCCCGACAATTGAAAAAGCCAGTCCCGGTCCCGGTCCCGGTCCCGACCACCCAGTCCATGTCCCGGTCCCGGTCCCGGAATTTTTCAGCGGTCCCGATAAGAAAAATTGACCGGACTGGATCCAAATTTTGCCTTTAAATACTTGTAAAATTTGAAAAAATTTGCGCCAGTCGGCGCATTCTCATTCAGTCGACGAATTTTTGACGTTTTTTTTTGGTGAGTTCCAAACATTCTCATTCATATTTGGCATCAGAGAAGGCTGAAAAATTTATTTTCCTTCAGAAAGCACTGCGCCAGCTTATGTATCAATACTCACTGTCATAATTTTCATGCATTATGTCCTTTTTAGTGACTCAATTGAATTTTGTGACTTTTATTATAATTTTAATGACAATTTTGATTGAATGAAGTGTGAAAATCATATGAAACTTCTGAAAATATGCATTCAAATGGTTATCGGTCCCGAAAGGGCTCAAAAGGGGGTTGTGGTCCTGGTACCTGGTTCGGCAAATCCTGGTCCCGGTCCGGATGCCCCAGTCCCGGTCCCGGTCCCGGTCCCGACAATTGAAAAATGCCAGTCCCGGTCCCGGTCCCGGTCCCGACCACCTAGTCCCGGTCCCGGTCCCGGTCCCGATAAGAAAAATTTCTGGTCCCGGTCCCGGTCCGAAAAACTGGTCCCGTTTGAACCCTACAGCCAATGTGCTCCTACATACTTCTACAGTGTGTAGCATCACTGACAATGTATTAGCCTTTTCTTACAGCCTTATTTAAGCACTATTCCATGCTCAACTTCTCTTGAAGTCACGAACGTTCGACAAAAGGCGATATACGTAATAAGTCGACGTAAAATGGATATTTTTGAATGAAATCACTGCTTATAATACTATCCCATTGACTCCACAGTCATAATGGCACCACACATGCTGGATGTCTACTGAATTCGTGTCAACTAAATTTTGGTGAATTATGTGATTTCAACTTAAATATCTGATAGAGCATAGTAAATTTTACACCAGGACACTTTGTTTTCATTGTTTCTGTTAAGTGTCATGCTATGCATATTTTTGTGTTATTTAGTTGACATTGAGTTGACACAAATTAGCGATGTCAACTAGCGTGTGTGGGCCCAATATGACCACAATAGATATATCAATACATTGTCTGACACTTAACATACACATATATTTTCTCTATACTCCCATCTTCGGCGATTTTAAAAAAATCTGATTTTAATTTTGAAAAATCATTTTTTATTGTTTTTTTTATCAAGGCGTTTAAAAAAATTGATTTTTTTCCAACCCTATGTATATATGAACTGTCTTAAATACGAACAGGTGATACGAATAGATACGAAAACGTTATTACCGTATTTCCTAGAATGCCCCCTCGAAATACCCGCAGGTCTGAGCGAGCTGAGGAAAAATAACCCCCATCGAAATACCCCTTCCAGAATTACTGTAATTATGGGAAAGTATTTCGACGTAAAACGGTAATTCATATACGATATCGTGATGCCATGGCACGTCCGCCCCACGATCAGTCCCCCACAAACTAACAAGGTACTCCTCTTCCATGCGCGCATCGCCGTCGAACTCTGGCAGGATGCCCTCGCATTTCACACTGGCGTAGCCGTCGCGCAGCACTTCGGGCGGCGACCACAAACGCCTCGCGATCGCCGGCGAGGCGAGGCAGTTCACGTGCGATTCCAGCGCCAAGATGCCCCGCTGCTGCCGCGCGTGCCAACGGCCGATGTGCTGCGGGAAAAAGATGGTAAGTTTTGGTCTTCAAAAACATTTTCATGTGTTTTGAGGGGTTTTTTTGCAAAAAAAAACTAGTGTTTTTGTGAAAAATTGGGTTTTTGCATTAAAAAACAACAACAGTTTTTACCCACAAAAGCAGAAACTGATTGAGTTCAAATGTGTTTTGACACCACTGGCCGACTGGCATACGCCGTGCACTGTTCATAATCACCAAGCACCACAAAAAGTTTTGTCATCATGTTGCAATAGTCACCTTGATCATACTCGGCTTGACGCTGATCTGCGGTCTGCACGCCAGTATGGTATCCAGGAACGTAGCTATCACGGAATCGCCACCCTGCATTCCCTGCGCCACGTGCGCGCCCGAAGTCATGAACGGCGTGATCTCGTGCGACAGACACTGCGGCGGACGAAGGGAAATGGGGAAAATATTTTGTTGAAAATAGACAGTGCGAGCTTGGAAGAAAATACTCACATCCCTTTGTTCGCTGGACAACGTTGACCATAAAGAAGCGACCAGAGACTTCCACACAACACGGGATAATTGGTCGCTTTGACGGCATAACTCGCTCAGTGCGCCGACTATATCACGACTCTGCGGGCGTCAAATTCAGCGTCAAAATGACAATCAAAATGAGTATCTACAGTAGATTCTAACCTTGAGACTTATGCAATCACTCAAAAACATTTTCTGTTTTTCAACAATATTCTCCAGCTGCTGGACTGTAGGCTTGCGATCGGGCTCACCAGCGGACGTTTCAGCCTGCGACCGATCAAATGTCAAACATGTTTGAAACAAAAAGCTTAAAAAATTCTAAAAAGACAGCTACAGTGTTAAATAAAAAACTACAGTATTTACTTGAAATACAACATGTTTATTTTGCGCCGGCCCACAGACATGGGGGTATTTCAGGAGCGTTAATACGAGGGAAATTTTTTTTTTCGTCAGCATTTTCTTCAATGTCAATGATCCATTCATACATAAATAAAGGACCAGATTTCACGATTTCACCAGGACTTATAGGTGTGCTGCCAATTAGAAGTAAAAATATACATTATGTTATCATTTTTCATTCTCATGTTCTCATTGCACCCGTAGAGACGGTTCAGGTGTGTCGAGAGTTTTTTTCCACCAGCTGACTCAGGCCTGGGGGTATTACGAGGGGAGGTTTTTCCCAGCTGACTCACGGCTGGAGGTATTTTCAGGGGAGGTTTTTTCCCCAGCTGACTCAGCCTGGGGGTCTTTCGAGGGAAGGGTATACTCGATAGGAGGGTTAATTCGTAGAAATACGGTAGTAATATACAAAACTACAAGTAGAATGGAAAAAGCGTACATACCAACCTATCAAATGCTGCTTAAAAGCATAATTTGATCCAACCAAAAAAACAGGACCTAAATGTCAAAGTAATCACCTTTCAATTCTCACGTGCCCCTATCTCCAACAAACCCACCTGCACTTCCATCTTGACCACGCCCCTAGTGAGCCAATCCACATCGGGCCCGCGAACGCCGCCGCCCACCTTGAGCAAGCTGGCGAACCCGGGGATGCCGCTGGCGCCGGTGCCGAGCAAGCGGATCAGCTGGTCCTCGTCGCAGCAGCGCAGCATCAGCCGGGTGCACAGATTCAGCCAGAACACGCGCTTGCAGTGCGCCCAGTTCTGAACAGGGTTTTTTCGTTATGGATAGTTTGGGAAGTGATAAAAACTGGATTAAAGATGGAAATTTGTAATTAGAGCAACAGGAAGTAGAAAAAATCCGATATTTGATATTATTTACCTGCATGGCCATAATGTGCCAAAGTCTCTCATATGGATTTTTTGACAACGTAGAGTGCATGATTTCGAAAAACTTTTCGGAAAGCGCAGTGTTTGAGTGCAGCAAACCTGTGTAGTTTGAGATGTAAACATGAAGTTGACACAAATTTTTATAAAGGGTCTGTGTATGACAAAAAAATCCCCACAGAAAGAAAATGCCAATGGCGCCACAGCACAGTTGTCGTGTGGCTTTAACAACGAATTCCAGCCCAACACAGTTACTCCCAACCCATCACAGGTATTTAGGTACCACTCAAGTAGAACACAAATAGTTTGTTTCCACAATCACCACAAACCCGCAAAAAAGGAAGGCTCTAATCTGGACACCAGATCCCTGCTCGTGACCAATATTACAGTGCTATCATAAACCGTCTCAATCGCATTCAGGTAGAGCTCCAAAATTTCAGTATGCTCAGATTCCGTGAAACTGCTTCCAACATCAGATTTTGGTGACACAGTTGAGTTATCCGGCAGCAGTGCTTCTTGCAGCTTAAGGAGGAGTGTAGCGCGTTCCTTAGGAAGACCAGATGTTGTCAGTTGTTTAGGGTTCTGGAAAAAGTGTCAGTGTTAAATGCTGGTATTGTTTCGTAAACTTGTTGAATTGTAATATAAACAAATTAACGATAGTTTTTGGAAGCTTCTATCAATATCTTGTTGATGCGTGATGCTCGCATAGATGTTTAGAGAAAAGTTTACTAAATTGTGTTACTCTGAACTGTCTGAATGTAGGAATAAAAAGTCACAAAACACTGTCAAACGATTCGGAACCACTTTCAGTTCACACAGTGGATCATAAAAATCTAAATATTAAAGAAATATTGACACTGTGCCAAACAGCAATCGCTCAAAGAAACACTGACCTTCAAAGAAATGTGCACCCACTCGTGGACGAGTCCAACCAGAGACTTGAGCACGCGCGCACTGTTCGACTTCTCAATCAGCGTGAGCATGATGGGCCCGTTGAGCATCTTGGCCAGCTCCGGCTGCAGCGTGTGCAGTCGCGGACGCAGCAGATCGAAGCAGGCGGACAGCACGTCGGCGGCTGGTTTGCTGGCGTCTGCAGGCACAGGTGATGGTGGAATGGATGCAAAAGTGACGCTGGGGTAACGATGGCAAACAATTTGGAATGTGTGTGTAAAAGTGTTTCAATTTTAAAGTGTTTTTTTTTGGAAAATGAATTTTCGAATTTTTTCCAATATATTTTTGCATTCTCGAATTTTTTGCTGAATTTTGAATGCATCTCTATGTTGCGGCTTTCCAAAGTGTTACCGCAGACACATTTGCACATTTATGTTCTGCCGCTGTGAATAGATACATGTGAAATCGGTGTTCAGAATTTTGTTCCCGCATTTTATATGCAATTTCCGAAAATGCCAAAAAATTAGAATTGTTCTAGAAACCCCCCCCCCCCGATTTTCAAGTTCATTTCTAGTAGTGATCTAAAAATTCGAAAAAGTTTCGAATTTTTGCTTGCCATCCCCACGGCTGGGGTGCTCGCAAGCAAGATAACCTGTCGTCTGGCCGGTGCCATTGCAATGCTCTTTCGTCAATTTCAGCAGGGCTCGCATGAGTTCGGCCAGAGGGCAGTTGTCCAGGTAGGCGGGCTTCGCACCGCAGACCGCTTTGAGGACAGTCATGGCGCCATACAGACTCGCAATAGGACAATTGGGCGACCTGCGACACAGTGTAAAGCCACAAAGCTAGTGCCGTATATCATCGAATAAGTTCTCGGGGGGTATTTACCAATGATAACGAGGCCATGCTAAAAACAAACCTATCAAATTGCGCGAGGATACTGTGCACATACTTCTGTATGCTCTCGTTCAACTTGGGCAGGTCGTTCAAGCCGGTGTCGTCGCACTCGGTGACGGACATGAGCCGCGCCAACAGGCTGAACAGGCTGCGCACTGTCTGCGGCGAGGCGCACTGCAGGGCGCAACCGATTCCGCGCTGCACTTGCGCGAACGTCGATGGGATGAACTCCTTTGGCTGTATGGTACATGGGGTGGCGGTTATATTCTATCTTTATGGTGATACAATGCAATCAATTAGGTTCAGGCATTTCGCATCCGGTCCATTTCTGTGTTGAATGTCAATCGTAACTAGCGTTCTAAAAATCTTGGGAGATTTAATCTTTTAATACAAGAAAACGTAAAAAAAATTATAGTTATTTATATCTTCTTCACGTTTTTCCCGAGAGATTGAATTACCGTATTACCTCGAAATACCCCCATGGGGGTTTATTATTTCGCCAGCAAAATTTGAGGGGGGGTTAATTCGAGGGGGGGGTTATTCGAGGGGAGGTTTTATTATTTCCTCAGAAATTTTCGTAAGGACCGTAGTAAATAGTAGGCATTTTCATACCCAAAACAGGTAAAAAATGTGTCCAAACAGGATATATTTGGACATAAAAACGTAGATAGCTACACAAACTAGTCTATGTGTAGCTGCAATGTAAATTAACAGTAATATACATCATGTACATTGCATACATGACGTATTTATTATGTACGTGACGTACATCATTCCGAAGGGGGGGGGGGGTATTTCGAGGGGGGGGGGGTTTATTATTTCCCCAGCCCATTTTGAGGGGGGTTTATTCGAGGGGGGTCAATTCAAGGGGGGGGATAATTCGAGGTAATACGGTATATTTATTTTTTGATAAGAAAATATAAAAACTCTCATTGATATTTTTTTCTCTGCGTTTTTCAGGGAGATTCGATTTTTTTGAGAGATTATATTTTCTGACTCCCACCCCTTTCCTACCCCTGAGGTAAATCAATCAAGCAATGTAAACTGACAAACTAATAATTGTCAACTCAACAAATCACAACCCCCACCCCAAAAACACTCACCACAACCAGTGCCAGGTAGCTGAGCAGATCGAGATAAGTCTGCATCTGCGTCTGACTGGTTCCCGCGCCCGAATTCTCGCGATGCTGCTGTTCGAATGCGGCCAGCGCCTTGTCCACCCAGGATAAGTTTACGGTGACCGCGCGGCCCCAAACCTCCGGCTTGAGAGCTACCTTGAGCAATTGCATGCATTTCTTGTTCATGGCATCCACGCTACTGCTGGATATTTGCGACGAGGTCTCTGGTGGCTGAAAAGTGCAGCTCCGAGTATTTTCTATCATAATGGATGTTTAAAAAGTCTATTTTGATGTGACCAACGTGAGAAGCCAATTTAATCAGCATACTGATAACTTGTTCCGCGAATTGCTTGGCAATGGGTTCATTGTCTGCGCCTTTATCTAAAGTTTCCTTCTGTTCCTTTTTGTCCGACTTCCGCGCGCCGTCAGTACTGGGGGACAACGACAACTCAGTGTCGTTCCGCTTGTTACTTTGACCCGATCCATCCGAAGTCCCCTGTTCGGTCTTTTCCCGGATCCTATACAATTCCCACTTGATGATCATCTCGCACACGTCGATGGCCAGCTTGCGGCTGTCCATGGAACTCTGGCCGGACAAAACCAGCTTGGTGACGCCCGTCATCATGTAATGCACCAGTTCGTGCCGCACCGGAAAGTACACTTTGTGGTGGCGCACGATCAGGTTCCTGTGAGGGACTTGCGAATTAGGATTCAATTTTCAACGGGAGTTTCAGTAAAGGAAGGCAAACAATAAATTCGTGAATTCGAACACATTCCCGATTTTTTTGGATATCCAGTCATTGTTCACCGCCAGAATATTCCCCTAGAAAACATTTTTCAAAATGTTTTAATGCTTCTTTTCAGAAACTATTTACATAAATATAACTTCCATGGTTTCAACTCTGAAAATTGAACCTTCGCTCCCCAATCGGCCAGCTATCTAACTATCTGGAGGGAATTTTTTAGAATTGATACCCAAATTTTTGCCCTAAATTGCAAATTTTCATAACTTTTTACACATTTTTCACCTCCAAAATCGCAAGTTGGTGTTGCTTACTGCCCATTTTCAGCTATTTTAGTACTATGTCCTTGTATACCTATATACATCCACTTTTAGCGATTTTTATCAGTTCTGTTCCTTCTACACCTTGAAAAAGCCTACAAATCAGACAAACTCCGACTTTTTTTCAGCCATTTATCCAACGGGAGGAGTGATTTGCTATCAAGTCTGCCAGGTTTTCTTGTGATCACAGCGCTATTGAATCAGGCAGCATATATAAAATTGGAGATTCAAAATCTAGCTGCCCGGAAAAACTCGTCTCAAATCCCAACCATACTATGTATTTCATGGCACAATTTCGTCGTTCCTTCAAAAACTCAAGCAAGAAACGCACAGCAAGTGCAGCAGCTGGTTGACGGAGTGCCCGTCGGTGACAATGAAGGTCTTCACGTGGTTGGCCAGTTCCGAGTGCCCGTCCTGCATGCGCTGCGGCACGGCCGGTATGAGCACGGACAGAGCTTGGCGAATGACAGCCCGCGGCTCTTGCCCGTGTGCACGCAGCAGCGACGAAAACACCTAAACGAGCACACAAACGTTAGGTGTTGTAATGCCAGTGTCAACGTGCAAAGGCACAAAAAGGTCCACCTGTAACACGATCTTCCTGTTAATGTTGAACTTGTCGATAATGTGTGCAAGCAGCAGATGCCCGTGGTACTTGATAGTGGGGTCGTGCTGCCCGTTCGCCTGCAGACACGGCCACACGAAGACCATGATGTTGCGCAGCCGAGTCTCGTGCCGCTTGGTCTTCGCGGCGTGGATGTGCGCCGGCGCGTGCTCCACGAACAGGGCGCACAGCTGGTAGAGCAGCAGCTGGATGCCGTCGGGCAGCGACGACTGCGGCGAGAAAATAATGTAAACTGGATGTCATGGCAATGTGCCAACCAAAACGAGACTGACATTGGATTTCGAATCGAGAATCACGTCGGATATGAAGAGCGAAACGAGATTGTCGCTGTCATTAGCTTCCTCCTCTGGCGCTGGACGGGTGCCGAGCAACTGAAAAATGTTGTCGCACAGGTTATAAATTTTTCATGCAGGTTTTGGCGACAAAATGAACTAACAGAGTCGATATCCCCTTGCTCGAATGAATATGCAACGCACGGGATCACGATATACTGCAGCAGCTGTAAGAGAAAAGAAAGGATCGTTCACGCACCCAAAAATACACGCCTACTTAACAGGCCAGGTGCCAGTCCCGAGCCATGTAAAGTCAAGTGTCAAATGTCATGTAAAATCTCAATCGAAACGAAAAAATTTATTACTGAAATTTTGTCACTGTATGACAATTGACAAATTTGAATGACATTGTACATGACATTTAACACTTGACTTTACACTTTACAGGGCTCGGGACTGCCACCAGATTGACATTAAAAATAAATATTCTTGACTTGCCTTAAGAACAAAAGTCACCCTGACCATATCATGCAGCTTTTCCTCTGTTTTGTATAAATGCACAAACCGCTTGAACATATCTCGCCGCCACTGAATGGGATAGTTTTGTACCACCTCGTTTTCGAGGAACACCCGAACAAAACTGAAGTCGGCCGCCGGCGGCTTTCTGGCAAAACAATGGACTATTTCGAACAGAAGATCGATCTTGTGGGGTTCACGTCTGCGAAAAAATGTGGGGAATATTTAAACACAATGTTTTCATGCAAAGCACGCCGAGCCGGCTAACCTGAAGCAGTCCAACAAAAATCTGGCCGCCAGTCGGGGCACCACAAATTTGCCAACTTCTGGCGAATCCTGAAAAATAAGGGCTTAATGAAATATGAACGGGGTTATAAATATTTATCGCAATGGCGGTAATGATGTACGGTGCCCTGTGGAAGATATCCTACCGAAATCTGGCATCGAGCATTTTCTCATATACGAAATCGATGTAAAAAACTTCAATGCAACATCGACTCGACAGCCGAATGTCGTGCACATCGGATACACATATAATTTTTTCAAATATCGGAAAAGTAAGTGCAGCTAAATCGTCGAGAAAATTTCAAAGCCATAATCCCTAGTTGCCTCCCACCCATTTTAAAAGCCACTAAAAAGTCAAAAATTTGCGAAACCTGCCAAGAAAAAATCGCTTCAAATTTAGTTAGGTACCTCACACGAAACCAACATTAACATAGCGCTCATAGAACGGCTGGCTATTCCAGAGTCTGCGCACGTGGTCGAGAGCGACTTCGCTGAGCCGCCTGCCCGCGTCGGCGTTGTCCGCCTGGCACGCCTTGGCGCTGAGCACGTTCACCAGTCTCAGCGCTACCAGCTCCACATCGCGCTGAGCAGCCGCGCCGCAGTGCACCATCGAGCCGCCGCTGCTGGACGCCTGCCAAAAGGGCGACTCACATTGACTGATGGCGGTGAGCAGTCGATGAGTGTTGTGAGGATGATCGATTTTTTGATGTCGATATAAATATGTAATACTGTAATATATATATATATATATAGGTAATGCGGATATCCTAATCATAAATGAATACGAACAAGTATCAAAACAAGACATTATTTATGAGTCAATCGAATAATTGAATTTTTTATAAATAAATTTCCATCCAAACTCTACAACATTAAATAGCGATTAATACGCGTTAACTCACAACTACTCTGCTGGTGAATAATTCGGGAAGTAGCTCATTGCTCTGCCGCAGTCGATCACGCAAACCGGTTGCATCTGGCCGACGGATTACGCACTGCAAAAAAAACAGACTCAGATCATTGAAAAGGTACTCAAACAAGTTTTTTTCTGAATCGTGTTGAATTCATTGGGGGTTGGGGGTTGATGGGTTACCCCCACCCAACCACCCAGCTATCTATCTATCCCGAAATGGAAATTTTTTGGTTACTATTCCCTGAACCCCCCCCCCCAAAAAAAAAAAAACGCAACAAAAACAACCCAGCTATCTGAAAGGACTTATGAGAAATCTTACCCAAATTTTCCAAAGAACCACCACCAAATTTTCCCAAGAACAAGTAACACTGACCAAAAAGAATTCTCGATGCGCTGTACTCCTTATTGATGCTTCGGTGAGGAAGTAATTGAGGGCTTCCAGTGGATAGCGCAGTAGAAACTTGGCCATCGGTTCCCGCCATGGGCTGCCAGACTACAAGTGATTTCGCAGGTATTTCACGTTTAATTTGACATGAGAAAAAGTCATCATACAAGCCAACCTCTAAACCAATTTGAGACTCAGCATCAGTGACATTTTGAACAATAGGTTCAATGTATTTGGCACCGGCGGCCGGTGTGTGCTCCAAAATTTCCAAAATAATTTTTATGTATTCCATTTCCTGCGCGCATTTGTAATCATTTAGAACCGTGGCAGTGATAAAACAGAAAAAAACGTTTTAACAGTCTCACTTGTGTGACGTAATCGACGGTTCCCCTGACACTGGGAGGTTGCTTCGTTATTTTCTCCATCAACTGCCGCAAATGTATCAGCATCTGATCGCAGAACTTCTCATTGAAAGTGGCCGGGCTCAAACGAGTCACATACAGCAACCTTTTCAAAGTGGATCTGTTCAGGTTCTCCACGTCGCTGAGCAACTTCAGAGTGGGCCGCATCTCCTGGTGCAAGAGGGCTCTGTCCACAGTTTGCCCTGGCGCCGCTGTAAAGTGAACGACGCTGTAGACTTGGCAGTCGACTGCCGTCATCAGTAAAAAAATTGAAATTTAAAATAAAAATTGTTTGAAAAAAGGAGTAAATTATTTCGGGTAAGAAACAGATTAAGGAATTTTTTGAAATAGTGTTTGTTTGTTTTTGAGGAAGTGCCGCAAAACTATCGCGTTGGCGCGTAATGCATGTATGCGCGAATACACACTGTGCTGTTAGCTGAGTATAGACACAAAAATACATAACTATACTTAAGTGACAAGAATCAACTAGTAAATAATAGGATCGCACCTGCGGCAACACGTTTCAGGGAGGTATACGCAGTCTCATACAAGTCCACAGTACCAGCTGTCAAATTTCTCAGCACACACAGCAAAATTTGGTCGCGTTTGGTGCGCTTTTTGTCGTCAACCGGAGTTTGCTGATGATTGTCGTACAAGCACAAGTAGCACGTCGTGAGAGCCTCTGCGGAATATTCTTTTGTCAAATTCGAACTATCTGAACATTCTTTAAAGTATCTACACACCGCATTTTCGCATACTGCATACCGCTTATCCCGCCTTGGATTGACCCCCCTCGAGATACCCGTAATTTCAAATCAAAATATTCAAAAATTGATGGCGAAATAAAAAAAACTGGGGGTATTTCGAGGGAATATTATCATTGGGAAATGCTAAATGCACTTTGCGGTTGTCTAAAACGCTAAAAGTAAAATCGTTGTATAAGCAAAAATGGAACGACTGTACGTTGATCCTGAATTACGAATGCGCTGAACACCGATGTATGGTGTACACAGATGGACCCACCCAAAGCGGCGATCTTCAAATCGGTGATCTGCTGCGCGATGACGCTACCACCGGCGCCAGAGTGCAGCGCGCCACCACCCGCGGCGCCATTTGCCGCTGGCGCATTGCTGGAATAGGCGCCGACGCCGGACGCCAGCGTCAAAAGCGACCGTTCGCGCTGCCGCAGCATAGATACAGAGTCGCTTTGCAGCAACGACATCATCTTAGTGCGGTTTTGTAGTTTTCAAAACGATTGAATCGTTGTCACTGTAAACTTGTACACTAGCTTTATCGCACCTCATCGCAGAACTGCACATGCAGATCGTTGTCACTGTCGAATGTGATTATGTCCGTTTTGGTGGTCAGCTGGTGGAACGCCCGTATGAATGCCATCTTCATTTGCATAGAGTAACTAGCGAAATTGGCCATCCGATTTGCCACCAACGTTTCCACTTGCCTCTGCACCAATTTGAACAAGTCCGTGACTGAAATTTTGCTCTCGGTGCAGATCACTCCGACAGTTTCCCACGCCTGTAGTGCAAAATGAATGATTTCGATGAATAACACTGATCAACTCGTTTAAAAACAGCACTGTTCAACATTTCAAAAATGTGTTCAGTCAGTTTGCTTTAAGCCCAAACGCGCCATGCCAAAACGCTATTTATTTTTCACTTGGCCTGGCGTGAAAATACAAATAGGTATATCTAGGGTTGGAAAAAAAACGTTTTTTTTTAACTCGATGTTTTTTTAAAAAAAAAACGTTTTTTTTTTAAAAACGTTTTTTTTAAAAGCTCCCAGATATGACCTAGTGTCAACATATATAGGTATATCAGACACTGGCAATACTCTGTGATGTTAAATATGACCATATAATGGCTGTGGAGCCATGGGATAGCATTATAAGTGGTGATTTGTGTCAAAAATATCCATTTTTCGTCAACATATTGTTTGTATATCGCCTTATAGTCGAATGTTCGTGACTTCAGGTAAAGTTTGGCACGGAATGGTGATCAAACAAGGTTATAAAAGGAGGTTGTTACTTTGGGAGTGAAGTTACACACTGTGGAGGTACATGGAAGCACATTACCTCAATATTATATATTACAGCAACATATGTCGGCTTATTCACCCATGGTAGCACATAAAAATGTATGTTTTGATACTAAAAATGCAACAAAACCAATGAAAACAACTGCCAATGTCAATTTGTGTGTGAAATTGCGCGCTTGCGCGCAAAAATTTTGCAAAATACCTAGTGCTCAGTACTAAAAATTTCGGCTGATGTTTTTTTTTTTTTTAAACATTTCGGACGTCATGTTTAAAAAAAAAAAAACGTTTTTTTAAATAAAAAAAACGTTTTAAAAAAAACATCGGCCAACCCTAGGCATATCCGAGATATTTGAGGCGTCCAATTCTAAAAGTCGACAAGTCCAAAATATTACAATTTTGAGTTAGGCCCGGAAACGTAATCTGGGGCTACTCCCGCAGTTTTTCATTTATTTCCATAAATTTTTTGATCTCACATGCCTATAACGTTCATAACGTTCATGAAGTGGAGTGGACTAGGGTTCAAACGGGATTGACTTTTCGGGATCGGGATCGGGATCGGGATTCACTTTTTGAGATTTCGGGATCGGGATCGGGATCGGGATTGGGGTTTCGGGATCGGGATCGGGATTGGTTTTTTGAGATTTCGGGATCGGGATCGGGATTGGCCGGGATTGGGGTCACGGGATCGGGATCGGGATTGGGATAGGCATTTTTCCGGGATCGGGATTGGGTTCTAGGGATAGAGATTTTGGCCATTTTTCTGGCATTCACAGTTGTTCATAAAGGTCTCAAAACACTGTTGGATGCCAGAAAAGTGGCATAAAATTGACGCTGGGGGTTTGCATCCACTTTTTTGCATGCAAAAACGTCATTATTTCACTTTCTATAATTTCCACTAATTTTTCCGGGATCGGGATGCCGGACTTGGGAGTTTCTCGGGATCGGGATCGGGATTTGAAAACTTTCGGGATCGGGATCGGGATTGGTATTTTTGAGATTTCGGGATCGGGATTGGGGTTTCGGGATCGGGATCGGGACTGGTAAATCCCGGAATTTCACGGGATCCGGGATCGGGATCGGGATCCCGTTTGAACCCTAAAGTGGACCAGGTTCGAACGCACGGAGTGGGAGGGGAGCTGGCGTGAAAATGTTAAATGTGCGTGAAAATGTTAAATGTGACTGAAAACATCTTTACCCCCACGTCCCACACATTTATATCAAAGACTTTTCAAAATGTAAATACCAAATTTCACTTGATTGTGCACTTAAGTGTGGCTTCATACAGGAAAAAAATCCCAACCTGCTGGGCAACATAGTCGATAGGGGACGCCAGCACGGGAACCAATTCCTGCATCAAACTCTCACACAAAGTTCTCAGAGATTTCGCATCAGAGTCCGCATCAACGTTTGCATCCATCTCATCTTCGGGTTGCACCTTTGGAGGCTCTTCAGACATCCCTTTGACCGCTGCGCGCACCAGTTGCACAATGGAACCCTGGAAAGTGTATGCAGCAATCAAATGTATCGAAGCCGGAATTGTTAGTGTACTCGGTGGACCGTATTGTATGCGACTATGCGTCCACAATTACTTATGCCATAGTCTTTCCCCGTGAGCAGGATACTTATGTACGCACAAAACAAAAGAAAAATATTTCAAAAAGAAGAAGGCGGAGTCTTTTTTATTTTTAGTTTTTTCCCCTGAATTTTTATATCATAAAACGTGACGTCATGATTGAGTTTTTCCTTCAGAAAAATACATAGTATCGGGTCCGTCGGTATACAATTTTCCAGAATAAACCAAACCTTTGCCATATCCAAAGCACCGGCGGAAACCTCGCAATACTGGTCTCTGAGCACACAGAAGAGTGCACTGAGAAACTTTTGCGCTCTGGCTCTGAGCCAACAATGGGGCATCTTGTCCATAAGAAAACGCAGTCCTGTACAAGCGCCTAGACGCGCGTAGAAGGCGGGCTTAAGGCACAGTACGCAGAACTGGTCGAGCAGGTAGTCGAACAGCGGCAGCCGACTGGCCAGCTCGCTGCTGTTCAGCGCCGCTGTAGCTGTGTCGTAGATGAGCGTCACCTGCACGCACACATAAATTACCTGTAACAAACGACAGAGAAAGAAAAACTAAAACGATCTGTGATATTTTTGGCGGACCGCAGAGTATGCGTCCAAAATTACTTATGTCTTAGTAGATAAAGCACAAACAGGAAGCTTATGCACGCACTTCCACAAAAAGAAAAATATTTTTAAAATAAAAAGGCGTTCCATACGAACAACAAAATTTGTTAAGCATTTAATGTTGTTTTCCTGAAGCGTCTCTTCTTTTTGTGGAAAAATTGCATTTTGTTAACGATGACGTCATCGTGGAGTGTTTCCTTTCAGCATGCGGTCCGCCGAGTATACCAATTCAAAGTGTAAAACGCACAGCAAGCACGGCGCTGTGGCAAAATTCTTTGGAATGGTCACCCAGCGCCTGTTTGAGCGCGTCCACCAATATCGACGGATCCATATGATAGTCTTGAGCGGTTGCGCTGTTCTGCTGTTGCTGTTGATTTCGGCTGCTCTGCGTGCTCGTGTGTTCGAGAACAGAGCACAGGGTCAAGTTCCGGATAACCGCGTTGAAGAACGGCATCACGTCGACGCGCAGGTCTTCCCACCACACCGCGACTGCGCCAATGAAATTAGCATATGATTAGATTTGGATACACCAATTGAAAAAGAGCCCCGTATTGGTGGTGAGCTCACAGAGCATGGCGGTGACGGCATTCACGTACATCTTGCGCGCGGCCGGCGACATGTGCAGATTCGGCACGTTGTAAGCCGACGCGACCCCCAGGCTGCCGCCCGCTTGGCGCCTACACGTTAAAAAAATTGAAAAATGCAAACATTGTAAGCAGCAGGCAGCAAAGACGATAAGCAGAATCCAACCTTTGCTCCAACAATGACATCACTCTACTCGCCCACTCGTTCAGCAATGGGGCCTCGTCCGGGCAGCCAGACTAAACATAGAGAATTGACGATGAATGAACCGATCGATTAAATATTCGAAACAAAAAAGCAAAAACAATTGTTAACCTTGAAACCTGCCATGAAAACCGATTTGATAAATTTCCAGGCCGCCTTCCGAGTGGCGTAATCTTCATTGCTGTTAAGCGTTTTGCGAGCCAACATCACCGCATCAGTCAAAGGTAATTTCGCGCTGGGTACATTTGCAACTGGCGCGGCGGCAGGCGGCGCGCAGCAGTAAATGCGGTGCGAGTCACTGATTGTGCCGTCGTCAGCTGAAAGCAGTGGAACGGGTATATCTACCATGATATTATTACCGACTTATGACTCACTTAATCTTTTGATGTCAATATTTCGGATTTAAAAAAAACGCAAGCGTCGAAATGTTTTTTCTTTTTTCAGAAAAACGCAGACGATGGCGAATGCTGTTTCACTAGGTAATTATGCATTTTTGCGCGCAGGAGCGCCATCTCGCATACAAATCAACAATGGAGCTTGTTTTTTTTTGTTTTTGTGATATTTTTAGTTGAAACTAGGGTTGGCCGATGTTTTTTTTTTAACGTTTTTTATTAAAAAAAAACGTTTTTTTTTAAAAAAAAACATGACGTCCGAAATGTTTTTTTTTTAAAAAAAACATCGACCGAAATTTTTAGTACTAAGCACTAGGTATTTTGCAAAATTTTTGCGCGCAAGCGCGCAATTTCACACATAAATTGACATTGGTGGTTGTTTTCATTGGTTTTGTGGCATTTTTAGTATCAAAGTATCCATTTCTATGTGCTACCATGGGTTAATAAGCCGTCATATGTTGCTGTAGTTATATAATATTGAGGTAATGTGCTTCCATGTACCTCCACAGTGTGTAACATCACTCCCAAAGTAACAACCTCCTTTTTTAACCTTGTTTCATCACTATTCCGTGCGAAACTTTACCTGAAGTCACGAACATTTGACTATAAGGCGATATACGAACGATATGTCGACGAAAAATGGATATTTTTGACACAAATCACCACTTATAATGCTATCCCATGGCTCAACAGCCATTATATGGTCATATATAACATCACAGAGTATTGCAACTGTCTGATATACCTATATATGTTGACACAAGGTCATATCTGGGAGCTTTAAAAAAAAACGTTTTTTATTTAAAAAAAACATCGAGTTAAAAAAAACGTTTTTTTTTCCAACCCTAGTTGAAACACTTCAATTCCTGCTACCGTGATAATGGGAGACGCCTTGATAAAATAAAACAATTGAAAAAATTCATTTTTAAAGATAAAAAACCGATTTTTTTAAGCCGTTCGAACGCTAGACCAAAAATTCAGTGCAACACACGATACAGCTCAGCGAATACTCCTGCCGTCACCTTCCAACATATTTATGTTAATGACTTTTCAAAATGAACGACATTTCAGGGCACTGGTGGTGCAGTTGAAACTGGTTTAGTTTCGCTTTGGCAACTGCATCCGCACCGCTGCACAGAGGAGTAAACATGCAGGTGTGTTCAGGGTGGTTTTGAAAAACAACGTTTTTCCATCCCTAATCAATATTAAATGCCGTCAAAAAATTGAGACCGTAAAAAATGTGGAAATTTTAGAATAAACGATTTCGACATTCAACGCTAAGTACTCAATACTCTGATTTAGTACCGCGACTTGAAATGAGCGTATGCATGCGTTTCCAGCCATGTGGTCCATCCATCAAAGTGCAAAGATCCTCCCCACCAACCAATAGCAGCGGAAGTCGACTGAGCGTGCTCGGCATTGGCGTGCGCCATTCTGCTGACGGGCGGCGCGCTCATGGTGCACTCGATGCTCGCCTGCTGGTCAGTGTGCGCAAAGTCGACGCACAGAGTGCCGCGGGCATAGTGCCAAACGGAGGCGCAGTGCAGAGTCTGCGGCTCGGCCAGCATCTTGCGGTTGGAACCGCCGAACTTGGCCAAGATGCGGAAAGCGATCTTCGCTGCAGTTTCGTCTTCCCGCTGAGCCACCGTGCGCCACAGGGCCTGCGTGCCACCGAGGGGTCTCCTAGGGGGGGGGGGGGCTGGCGGGGGGGGGGGGGGGGCTGCCCCCCCAATTCGCCAGCCATATATCTATCCTGGCGGCCCGCACAGCTATCTATCTATCTCGGAGGCAAATTTTTTGGCTATCTATCTCCCAAATTGGCCAGCTATCTACCTATCCGGAGCGATCTTGAGAAATTTTGTGAAAATGTAGGCTGATGTAAAATGTAAAGAAAACAAAATCGCTAATTTTCGTACCTTTTATACTTTTTCACCTTCACAATAGCGGCTTTCGCCTATACAAATGTTTATATTCCTATACAAATGTTTTACCCACTTTTCGCCTGTTTAACCTGGGTTTTTTTAGCGATTTTTTCCCCTTTCTGCCTTCTATGCATTGAAAAAGCCTATATATTTTGCCCCCCGCGAGGCCCCCCTAGAAAAGTTTTCAGCTATCTATCCCTCCGGAGGAGCGATTTGCCATCTATCCAGCCCCCGCGAGGGCCAAAATCTTGGAGACCCCTGGTGCCACCATCGCGAACGCATGCTTTTACGTAAATATACCGAGTGAAGCGCAGGCTTTGCGCAGAATCTTACCATAATTTAATGAAAAAATCATGTGATAAATTTCGTAATTAATGGTGCCATAGTAAAAAGGACATATTTTGATTTTTTTAACAGTTAAAATTTTGATTCATTATTAAGATGTGTTATTGTAGCTTTCAATACTAAGTGTGATGTTCGTCAAGTATATCTGATGTGCATGTCTAAGTGGACTTGCCAGTCTGACCCACCTGCATCAACTTGGCCCTGGCTGGTTCCATCCTCTCAAACAGGTAATCCGGCTGCAAGTTGTCCACGCAGAGCTCCAGCGTCCTCAAGCCCTGCTGAACCAGCTGCGCGCCGCCGTTGAGCGCGCACACGAGCGGCTCCATCAGCAGCGGCAGGTAGGGCAGCAGACTGGACAGGCGCACGGGCACCGTGAGGCACAGTTCGACGAATAGTTCGCGCATCTGCGCCCGCTGCCAGGACGCCTGCGCGAGACGCATCGAGATAGGGTAAATTAGTGGTACCTTTTAGGGATCACCTTCACCTGGGGCCAGTTCAACAAGTGAAATGCGATCAGAAATGGGAAGTGGCAAGAAAATGCTTAAAAGGTAAATACACAGTAAATGCTTAAAAATAGAGATTAAATATTTTTAATTAATTAACTTTTATTTTTAAGTCAGTATATTTTTCAAGCATTTTCTTGTCACTCCTCACTTCAGTTTCAATTTCACGTCTCATTTCACTTGCCATTTCACGTCGCACCTTTTGCGGAACTGGCACCAGACACACGCTATAGCTTTTAAACCGTTTGGCCAAAGCTGCTGCTCCTAGAATACGGTGGAACTTTCACACATGGCAACATGGAACTTTCACACACCTGTAATCTGTTCAATCGACGCAGCAACGCTGGCAACAGCGGCAGGAATTCCTGATACAAAATGTCATGGTTGCCACCTCCGATGCTACGAAACAGCTGCCGCAGCAGCAGAAAGTAATTGAGAGGTTCCTTCGCAGTGAGCGCCAGTTCCATGCTGCCGTGCACCATGGCGTGCAGGTGCGGCTTGAGCATAAGCTCGTTCTCGCCCGTGCCCAAGCCCAGCTGGGCGCTTTGCGACACGCTGTTGAAGACCAATTTGAACAGCTTCAAGTGCAGCACACCGCGATCCGCCTGGCCGCCGTCCGGACCGCCTGCAACCAACAGTATTTTACGGAATGTTTTTTAAACGTTTTTAAATTTTAGAGAATCCTCTCACAAAAAAAATTCCCAAATTTTTTTCCAAATTATTAAATCGATGGGACTGGCGATTCTAAATGGTTCAAAATTTTGGAAGGTTAGCCCAGAGGTGCCTCGCGCAAACTTCAATTATTTCATTCGACAAGTGTTGATCAAAATAGCTTTTTTCATGCTGCACATTTGAAAATCCATTGTTTTAAATTGCACCTTATTTGCACTGTAGTGAAAAGCCCCACCCCGAACGAAAGAGTAACTCACGTCCCATCACGTGCTGCCGATCGACCAGATACTGCAGCAAAATACTCCCAAATGCCGACGAAGTTTTAGAGTTCACCAGGAAATAGTTGCAAACCAGCTGCAGAGCGTAGTTGCTCGAAATTCGCTCAACCAGCATCTGCGCGTTGCAGGGATCTCCAATTATGGGGTTGGAGTAGGCACGTTTTTTAACCTCGTTTAAAAAAGTTTACAAGTCAACACATACAGGTAAATATATCAGACTAGTTGCAAAAATCATGTACCACTATCTATCGGTTGGGAGAGAAAGCCTTACTTCGCTACGAGAGAGAAGGCACATTTTCACTCATTTTTACAATCTTCATCTTCAAATACATAATTATTATAACCCATTGCGTTTTATAAACGTTTGAAGCTGTATTACCAATAAATAATTATGTACATTTACTGATTTTACGCTACTTCTCGCCCAGTTTTTCTCAGTGATCCATATATAAGTGAGGAATCGTAAAAGCTTTCGTAGAAAAAAAAACCCCAGAAACTTACATCAATATGCATGCTGAATATTTCCTTGAACTGATTCAACTGTAGCATGGAGAACTGCAAAGAAAATATTTTGTTTTGCAAAAATGACGGAAAGAAATATACTGAAGAGAAAATCGCACGGTACACTGAGAAAATAATTCAACGTTCCGACGTGTTTTGGGTCCGCAAGTGGATAAACTAATTGGAAAACCCCCCGGAAAAATCGGGATTTTCTAACATTACTGAAACCCATCACAGGAAACATCAAAAGAATTTGTAATTTTTTCATGCGGCGTGTAGAGCTGCATCGCGGTGTGTACGAACTGTACAACAACGAAAACTGTTTTCATATTCGAGTAACGTACCACAGATGCGAAGTGGTCGAGCGTTTCTTTCTCCTCCTTTGTTCGAACGTTCGCAGTTCTGTAATTATTACATTGCATATTGTAGGTATGGTGAAAACGTTGTTTTCTAAAGACCCCGTTATTAAATAAAAATGTTATATTTGTTTTTAAATAAAACTCTTTGGAGAAGCTCCCAAATTAGCACGGGCCGATTCGGCCGCTGCATAAATATTTATTTACACTGGGATATGGGCTTTGGAACCGCGACGAATTTTTTGTATTCCCACATTAAATAATCCTCCAGTCCAGTAGAAATGGCTCCGCGAGCAACGCCGTTAAAAACCGCAACAAATACTTTTAAAAAAAGAATAATACTCACGGGGCGCCTCGCTGGAATGTGCCACTGGGAGTCAGCGTTATCGTATATATGTCGAGGCAAGGCAATGCGTATTTGAGCAAGCGCACTGCTTGTCGCGTTTCCAGGCAGCACGAAGACGAACCTAGAAAAGTGAATAAATAGACTAATCTTCGAAAAACCCACCAACGCAACACCCAAACTGGAGGGATCCACGCGGGGGTACAGATAGATCGCATACCGTTCCTCAGTAGGGATAGACAGGTGAAATTTTCCTCGGGGGTTGGGGGTGGCTCGCGGAGGCAAAATCAGAAAAAAATTAGGCAAAATAGCCAAATACACATCCTCAAAAATTGAATAAATGGAACTTGAAAGCGAAAAAGGGAAAGGGTTGCAAAATAGCCGCCATTTTGAGTGAGACGTCGGGCAAAATACGGTAAAGTGAAATACGTGAAAGAAGTACCTTGTGCAGCCTGCCCCTGGACAGCTGCCAAAGCCCACACGATGGATTTCACACCACCGACCAGCGTGCGTACCAAATTCCTGCATTCCTGCACCGGCCACGTCTGACCGCTCTGCCCCCAAAACTGAGAGCACACCTGCCCAACAGTCTGCGCGATCGGCTTAGTTTTTATAAATTGAATTACATTTTCACCCAAAATTTCGCCGGAAAATGCAACAGGGCCCCAATGGCTCTGCGCACAGTAGTTTTCACAAGAAATTGTGAAAACTCATAAATGAGCTTTGAACGTGTTTGAGTTTTCCACAATGAGTCATTTTTAATCTCCGTCAACTGTAGTTGACGGACACCTCATTGTAGAAAACTCAAATGCGTTCTAAGCTGATTTGTGAGCTTTCGAAACTTCGTGAGTAAACTAGTGTGCGCGGGCCCATCGAACCTTTTTCGGGGTGGCGGGCGCGGTCGAGTCCAAGCCCATGCCTTCCTTGTGCGCGTCCTCGGCAGACAGCTTCTTTCCATCGGCCAGCTCGCCACCCTCGTTGTTCTGGTCGCCCTGCGAGTCGTTCTCGCCGCCCGTGCTGGGCGAGGCTGACCGATTGCCGCGCTGCGCCCCGCTCGGCGTGCCCTCGTTGCTGGCCGGCGCGGACGCGGTGCTCGAGCCAACCGGCGCACCGCCGGTGGACGAACAGGGCGCTTCGGCGCTCATCGACTGGTCTGCAGCGTGGTGTGGTCGAATGAAAACAAACATCCACACGGTGTCTCCCATGGGGGATTGGGGGAGATAGCTATCCGGAGCGATTTTTATAAAACTTTGCCCCAATTTTTGCTCAAAATCGCTAATTTTTATGAATTTTTGCCCATTTTCACCTTCAAAATCTCTAGTTCATGTATCTTATTGCACACTTTCAGCAAATTTAACAAAACTTATTTTTAGCTATTTTTCACCTACTTGTAGCGATTTCCCCCTTTCCACGCCTTGAAAAGGCTTTTATATTGAACCCCGCAAACCCCCTCCCCATTTTTCAGCTATATATCCCACCGGAGGAACGATTTGCTACCTATCCAACCCCGGAGGGTCAAAATTAGGTATTATCAACACGCATCCCAGGGGTATCTTGAATTTTGACCATCCGAGTGGTTGGATAGATAGCAAATCGCTCCTCTGGAGGGATAGATAGCTGAAAAATTTTCTGGGGGGGGGGGTTTGGGGGGGGGGTTGTGGTGGTTCGATATATAGGCTTTTTCGGGGCATAGAAGGAAGAAAAGGGAGAAAAATCGCTAAAAGTAGGTGTAAAATAGCTCAAAATGGGTATACAAGAGCATATAGTACTTAAAATAGCTGAAAATAGGCAGTTAGACGCATGAACCAGTGATTTTGGAGGTGAAAATCTATATATAGGCATGAAAAACAGCGATTTTCAGCGAAAATTGGGGTATAGTTTCTGAAAAATCGCTCCAGATAGGTAGATAGCTGAGCGATTTGGGGGGGGGGGGTTTAGGGGGTAGTAGCCCAAAATTTTGCCTCCGGGATAGATAGATAGCTGGGCGGTTTGGGGGGGGGGTAACCCCCCCCCCCCATTCGAGACCCCTGACGCATCCACAAAGTGTCAGATCAAACCTGTCTTCTCCTCTGCCTTCTTGTCCTTTTGACCATCCTCCACTTGCGTATCAGTATTGCTGGCACTGGCGCTCGCTGGCTGCACAGCGCCGCTTTGAGTGGCGCCAGTCTCCGCCCCACTGGAGTAACGTTCCATTATAGCTGGCAGATGGTGCTTCGAGATGAGCTTGAACTTGCGAATGAATACCTCGAGCATGTAGCGCAGCAGGTCGACAGTCTGCAATGAGCGGTTTAGATTACCTTCACACACTAGGTTTGGAAAAGTGCATACGGTATTTCTTCTAATAAAACGGCATACGTTCAATAGAACGGCAGGTTTTGGCACTTTTTTACACCCACGAAACGAATAGAACGACACCTCCAATAGAACGGTAGGTAGAAATTATATTTTAATAGTGCCAAATAACAAACATATTTGGAAAATTGGCGGCGAGAACATCCAGGGTGTTCCGAACTATAAGTCAAGGTTTTTTTCACATTTGCATTGATGTACTGATATTAAAACGTCGCTTATGTTTCACTAAAAATACTATGCTCAAATGAAAATCATGTGAAATCGTCTGATGAAAAAAATAGACCGGCAGGCTCCGATAGAACGGTTCCTCCAATAGAACGGCAGGTAAAAAGTTGACGGACGAAAAAAATAGAACGGCGTCGCTCTATCAGAAGAAATACGGTAGAAGATTAGACCCAAAACACACCATAGATCCCTGCTCGCTGGCCTGGTCGCGCTCGGCGCGCTGCGACACGATCTGGTCGCACATGTTCATCATGACCTTGGCGCACATGATGCGCGCGTAGGCGGGCAGCGCCACGTCGTGCAGACAGCGCGCGAACGCGTACAGCGCCGTGTCCACCGTGCGCCAGGGCAGCTGCGTGCGCACGTGGTGCACCAGGTCCACCAGGATGGTGTACAGTAGAGGCCTGGCAGAAAGTTATTATCTAGGCAACTGCAAAAGCCATCCAAAAGCCATCCACACTTAGCGTGCCAAAAAGTTTTATTATTTTTTCAGAAAATGTAATTAAAAAAATATAATGTCGGAAAATTCCGCAAACGATAAAATAAAATCTATGGAGAAAAAACGTAGAGAAAATATCAATACAAATAAATAACAGATTTTTTATATTTTCTTCTGATAAACTAAATAAAATCAAATATCTCGGGAAAAACATGGAGAAAATATAAATAAATATAATTTTTTTTCACATATTTATTTTAAGAATACAAATCTTCCGAGATTTTTGGAAGGCTATCCACTGCACACTGACCGCAAAACTTCATTAGCTGTCCAGCCCGAGCCGATCATGCAGTTCTCGTCGAAGAAGCACTGCAGTTGCGGCACAAATCTGCTCCTGAAGTCGGTGGTGGTCAAGTGGCGGCACGCGATCAAAGCTTCCCTTCTCAGCATCGGCATGTCGTTGGGGCACGCGTCGAACAAATTCACTATCGATTTGATAAGCGACGCCGCTCCCAAGCTGATTATATCGGTGAAAAGCTTCGCCATGAAAGCGATCAGCGTCAACGACTTGATTTGCATCTGGGAATGGGGATTGCGCTAAGGCTGGAAGACAAACCGTTTTCAATGTCACTCAATATATTTCTTTCTTGTGGGGGACCAAAAATAATTTATCGTTAAATCCTGTAATCATGTAAATGCCAAATATGGCACTAAATTCCATTCACTGCACACTGTACGATGAAATTTACCATATTCCATCTGAATAAAAATACAAATACAAAATTTTTATTTTTTCTCATCACATTGGTTCTCAAATACTTTCATATTAAGTATGGGTGAATTTAGTTCACATTTTCTCATGTGACTTTATATATCAATTATGGATACAAAGGCACCTTAAAGTTGTAGTTATGAAGGAACCATGATACTCCCTCATTATTTAGGGGGAACTATAAAAATAACTTCGATCCTACCCCTCGCGCTAATCGTACTGAACAGCCCACAACCTGCTAACCTGCAACAGATCAACATGCAGCTGCCGTATAGCCACGCTGGCGTTGGAAGCCTGCACTTTGGGCCTCAGCTCAAGTGCCTTCAATATCATTGGAATAAAATCGGCAATTTCGGCCGAAACTGTTCTGTTGTCGCGATACAACTGGTAGATGAGAACAATGTGGCTCGGCAGCTCGGCCAGCACTCGCAGCGAGTTCGACCCGTTCGGCAGCAGAGTGCACTGGCCCTGGCGTAGGAGGGAAATGTTAAACTGCAGCAGCACATGGCGTTTCACAAATCTTATTCAGAGATTTTTATTTTCACAAATCTTACATTTTTTATCTTTATATATATTTTTATTTAGAAAAATCTTACATTTATCGATCTATTCTTCAGGTTTAATTATTTTTATTTCATAAGAGAATAATATTAATTTATTTATTTATTCAGTTATATTTTTTCTTCGTTTTTTTTTCAGATAGAATTTATTTTATTTTATTTTTATAGAGATATTCAGATTTTCTTAGATTAATTTTATAATATTTTCTTAAAAACACCCATTTTTGGAAAGCTAATCGCACCTTGATCATATTCCCACACAAAGAAATCCAAAACAAAAACCCTCAAAATGAACACACAGCGCCCTGCTCAGCCGCCTCATGACCCTGCGCCTTGACAACAGTAGCAATATACGCAGTATTCATGTTCTGCGCTATAGTGCTGCTAGTGCCGGCGGCGACGAGCGACCGCACGCTGACCACCGAGATGGGCTCGCCCGTGCCGGCGACAAAGACGCGCGCGCACAGCTGCGGCAGGTGCGTGAACAGCTCCTTGCAGTAGCGCAGGAAGTTGTCCACCTGCGAGGGAAGGTGAAATGTCAAGGAGGTTGGATTTTACTGGGGGGTTGATTAGTGGGGTTGGAATGGTGAATATTTAGCGATGTTTCGCATTTCGAATCAGGGGTCTCGGATGAGGGGTTGACGGAATCGACCAGCTATCAATCCATCTACACTCCTGTTTACCTCGATCCGCACCTTTGTGATTTTTTTATAAAAAGTTTTGTCACGCCCCCCACCTAACTTTACAGTGAATTTCATCCCATACAAAAAGTAGCCCAAAGAGTTGCCTAAATGCCCATTGGCGCACCCCCTATTGTAACGCCATGTGGGCCATTTACACAGCCCACATGGCGTTACAATGGGGGGTGCCCAAATGGACATTTAGGCAACTCTTTGGGCAACTTTTTGTATGGGATGAAATTCGCTGTAAAGTTAGATGGGGGGCGTGACAAAACTTTTTATTAAAAAATCACAAAGGTGCGGATCGAGGTAAACAGTAGTGTATCTAGAGTAGGGATGGCCGAAAAAGGTTTTTTTCAACGACAGGGTTGTTGTTTTTAAACCTGTTTTTCCAAAAACGGGGTTTTATTTTTAAATAAAACCGTTTTTTTCAAAAGCTCCCAGATAAATATGGTTATGAGCAGGGGTTTCCTAGGGGGCGGGGCTGGGGGGGGGGGCTGCCCCCCCCCCAAACCGCCCAGCTATCTATCTATCCCGGAGGCCGCTCAGCTATCTATCTATCCCGAGGCAAAATTTTTGGCTACTACCCCAAAAGACCCCCCCCCCCAAAATCGCTCAGCTATCTATCTATCTGGAGTAGTTTTTGAGAAATTTTGCCCCAAATTTCGCTAAAAATCGCTATTTTTCATATTAAAATGAGAGGTGGAACATTTTCATATCGCTATTAAAAAGAGAGGTGGAATTCAAAATCGTCCAAACCGACCCAAATTTCAGTTTTTCAGTCTTGTCGTAAATAAAATCGTCTGAACCGACTTTAGAATTCCGCCCGGGCGTAAATAAAAAAACGCTCGAAATTCCCTTGCCAATTTTGAGTGTGCGGTGCGCCATTAGTTATGTGGTGTATTACTTTCAGCTATTATTGGCTATATACATCCCTATTTTTAGCGATATCCCTTCTTTTCTTTCTTCCAGAGCTTGAAAACGCCTATATATTTAACCCCCCCCCCCAAATGCAACCAAACTCACATCGGTGGAAAATGGTGGCCGGAAAGACTTTTGCAAATCGCCGACGATACGCAACGCGATCATGACATTTTCTTCATTGTCTGTCTGAGAGCAAAACGTAAATAATGCATATCACGTATCTGCAGACTGACCGCGTGGAGCACCGCAGTTGTTAAAATGTATTTACATATTCTCGAAAAATACATATACTCAAGTACTGTGTAAATACATATACATATACTTTAACAAAAGTACCCGCACTCACCTGTACGCGTCCTTTTGAAAAGTACATGTGTACAGAAAATATATTTTTTGTCGCTAAAATCACAATTTTTTTGTACCTAAAATACGAAAATCTTGAAGAAATCATATCATTTTTCAAAATAAATACTTAATAATCACGAAAAAAGTACATCTATTATGTCTTCCAGTGTAAAAATCGCTCCCACATGCGAAAAAGTTCTAACGTTTACATTTTCCATGAAAAAGTACCCACTTTTACATATTCTATGAAGAAAAGTACTCGCTTTTACATTTGCCCAGAGAAAAAGAACCCGATTTTACATTTTTCTGGGGTAAAAGTAATTTACTCACACGTACTCATGAGTACGGGTAAAAAGGTATTTTACATTTTCTGTATTCAGGTGTGGGTAAAACAAAGGTATTCTACATATACATTGAAAAAGTTCAGTATTTATAACAACTCTGTTGAGCACACCTTGATTATATTGAACATCAACGTGCTGAGGTTCTTCTGGAACGGCCGCACGGAATCGTTCATGGGACACCGGTTGGTCAGTTCCAGCATCAGCTTTCGCAGTTTCTGAGGCGGTGGCATAAATTTTGCATGGGTAAATTTAACGGAATTGGGAACGTCCAGAAATTCAAAACGCTTCGGAAACATAAAACCAGAGCTGCCTGGAATAAAGCAAACCAGTGGCAAACCTGGGTCGGGTTTTCTGATATGAAAACCGGCTGAGTCTCGCCCAGCAGCTTCACAATTGCGGTGAGCAGGTTCTCCAAAAGCGCAGAGAAGTTGCTGGAGCCAGATAAACCCTACAAGAGATGCGCGCTGCAATACAGATTAAAAAAAATTTCACAAGACGAAAAAACCCCAACACACCTCAAAGTTATCGCTGATTTCCTGCAGCAGCGAAAGCTTCGTATCCACCGCTGCAAATTGTATCGAAAATTTTGTTCAATCATATTCAGAGAGACTCTACAAACACTAGTTTACAACCGAAATTTCCAAAGTTGAAAAATCTGCTTAAAACATATTTGAGTTCACTACGGACTCGTTAGAACGGGGAGTCCATAGAACTACTGCTGACGGAAATCAAAATTTATTCATTTTGGTAAACTCAATGTGTTAAAAACTTTCGAAGTTCGGTTGTCAACTAGTGTGCGTACAGGCAAAACAGCAGAAAATCGAGATCGAAAACCACTCACCAACATTGTGCTGTACCAATTGTGTTAAAGACTGTTGAAAATCAGCCACACGCTTCTCTTGAGCCATGATGAGCGAACGTTAAACAAAAAGTGCGCAGACAAAACTGTTAGAATGTGAGATCCGTTGTAATTGTGCTATCTTGTTAATGTTAGTGCTCTACACATGAAAATAGCAAATGTAATTGAATAAAGTTTCCGCATAGATTTTTGCATCGACACAACGCCGCAGCACGGCACGGCTCCAGAACAGACATTCTCCCAATTTTGAAAAAGTTCTACAATAATTGACAAAAAACTAGAACTGACGTCATAGAACAAAAAATTGTGGAATCTGATTCAAGTTGCAAATCTTGCTTGTTTTTCAACTTAAATAATGGAAAAGCATAGACGCATCAAAATTAATAATGGGAAGGGATGTAGTACGTTATAATTTTATTTGCCGCTTTTTGTTCAAAAAACTTCGTTCTGTCGGTACAAGTGAGTTACGATTCCCTAATATCAAATTGGCAGCTCGCCAAAACCGCTTTTTGGATACAATCGTTTGTACACATGCATCACATACATGTGTCAACTAGTGTCGGGCGCCATTGGCGACTATTTTCGGTCGCTTAATCGCATATCGCGGCGATTATAGGTGACGCGGACGGAATGCGTCTTTATACATAAATACATGGTTATATACCTTTGTTTAGCTGTTTTTAACCTTTTTAGTTAACTTTGATAGCGATTTCGAAATTTTTGGCCAGCTGCCAACTTCACATAAAAAGGTATTGGACATGTGCTGTGCAGATGCTCCAGGGGTCTCGAATGGGGGGGGGGGGTTGCGGGGGGGGGTGGCTTACCCCCCCCAAACCGCCCAGCTATCAATTAATCCCGGAGGCCGCTCAGCTATCTATCTATCCCGGAGGCAAAATTTTGGGCTACTACCCCCTAAACCCCCCCCCCCAATCGCCCAGCCATCTACCTATCTGGAGCGATTTTTGCGAAACTATACCCCATTTTCGCTCAAAATCGCTATTTTTCATGCGTTTTGATAGATTTTCACTTCCAAAATCATAGTTCTGGTTCTTATTTGACTATTTTCAGCTATATTTAGTACTATATGCTCTTGTATACCCATTTTGAGCTATTTTACACCTACTTTTAGCGATGTTTCTCGTTTTTCTTCCTTCTACCCCCCGGAAAAGCCTATATATCGAACCACCACAACCCCCCCCCAACCCCCTCCCAAGAAAATTTTTCAGCTATCCTTCCCTCCAGAGGAGCGATTTGCTATCTATCCAACCACTCGTAGGGTCAAAATTCAAGATGCCCCTGAGATGCTCACAGGCGCCTACTGGTCGAACATCTAATCACTCAGATCTAATGCTTGTTATACTCATCAGACTGCTCCTCATACAAACAGTGTTATACTCGGCGGACGTGATACTCTGCCCTCGCACTGATTTATGTCTCGTGTTGGAAGCGTGCCAATCATTATTAAATCATGCGATTTCCGTAAAAATATGGAAAAAATTCATCGATGTGAATATGTTAATGAATAACATTATAACAACAATCAATTTTGTCATCTTTTTATGAAACTCGGATGGGTTAACCATCGTTGGCACACTTCCAGCGGGAACCACGCGTGCAGGGTGTAATGTAACCGGAGTATACCATATGTTGATGAATAAAGTCACAATATAAATTGTTCACCCGTAGTGGGAGGAATGTACCATGTGATCGCTTGCACCGATGCTCTGGTAGAATAGTAGTTTTTATTCAGATTGAAAATGGTAGATTTCATTGAAAATTGTGCGGTCGGTACATCATATCCTCTGTAAGCTAAATATTCATATATCTAATATCGCCAATTACGATGGTTGTGGTGATCGATTGCTGATTGGTGATCGATCGATCGATGGCCAATTACGATTGATAGATTTTATTTCAAATATCAGATCGATTGCTCATTCATTTTTCTCATGCTCAACGTAAGGTGTTTGAAATAAATAGCAATAAATAGATTTTACAGAATTTTGTCATAAATAAAATTTCGCGATTGAGTTAAATGTGAAAGAAACATTTCACGAGCTGTGTTGTTCTTATAGACAATCGATAGGATCTTGGCAATATGTCCTCACTCCATTCACATATTTAGCACCAAATGGACATTTCTTCTGTCCATTTCTCTGCCGCAGTGCCTGTTTTTTTGCAGTTGTGCTGTTTAGGAGTAATTCAGTTTGTGAGAAAAAGTAAGTTGAATGAGAACTTACAATGCACGCAGTGTTCCTATTTTTTTCAGCCGCATACCCGCCTCTGATGTTGGTGCTATCAGCAAAGCGATCCGTGATCTGCACCGTATCTTTGTTATATATTCTCGTCATGGCATTTCGTCCTGTTTCTCTGTTTTGTCCATCTGTTCCATGCCCGAGTGTTGCGCTCTGTTCTATTGTATGTTTAGGTTGACACTATTATACGTGATTTTCAATTCGGTCAAAATTTTGTCACCAGATTCCAGCTTTTTAAACATGGTCACTTTAAAATGACCACCGAGCCACGTATACCACACGAAAGGCACCCAAAACGCAGTACACTAACTACTGTGTCCTATACATTGCCTCCATTCCCTTCTGCACTTTGTCACATCACGTTTTGGACACACTTGGTGTCTGAATTGTACTCCGGTTCCATCAGCTTGGATGTACTGACATCTTGACCATTCAGTGTACTGTTTTTCCGGTGTTGCAAAATCCTGGTGGGGTTAAAATCGGTGTCATGTGTGAGATGATATATTTATGGATTATTTTGGTGATCTAACCAATTGGAGTGTCCGGTGAGCTGAAAGCTTAGCCGATCTTCTTTTAAATCCCAGTGCCAGTTCAAAATACACTTCTTCCAGTGACGGGTCTTCAGTAACAACATTTTCAGGGACATTTGTTCCTGAGTCTGAGTTCAACACACAATTCTGCTCTTGTTGCTGCAAAAAGTATTTACATTTAGTATCCAATGTTGTGCTTCACTCAAGTCTCAAAAAAGTCAATTCTCAAACTTACAAATGAATAGAACATTCCACTAAGACAACTGAAACCAAAGGCTGAAACTGAATCCAGACATCTTGTTTTACATTCAAGTAAGGTCTCTGCATCAACTATTGTTTCAACAAATCCCATGAAAAGTAAGTTTGGTGTTACATCCCACACATCTGTGGCAACATTTCCAGCAGCAGATTCTGCAAATGGCACCAATGCATGAATAGTGTACCAATTAAGATCACCATTAGCATTGAAATTATCTCTGAGATTTATTTTTTCCACGATTTTCCAGAGAGATTTAATTATGTTTCCTTTTTGCAAGATTTTCTGAGATTTTTTAAAATATCAGACAATCTCTCAAGTTCTGATATTTATATTTATTTATATTTTTTCCAGGTTTTTTGAGAGAGATTTTATTATTTTTTATTCCTGAGAGATTTTCTGGGATTATATTTTATTATACATATTTTCCAATAATTGATGATTTTTTTCAATGCTAATCACCATACCACCAACATGGCTGCGCACACTATTTTGTTAGCATTTAGTAAAAATTGTAATTATAAATAATTAGGTATGTGAAAATTGCTATCTTTTTTCACAATGCAAAAAGTTACCCCTGGCTCTGGCTATGGATGGTCAGAGTTTTTGAACCATTGCAAAAACAAGATGCAAACGCCAAAACCATTTTTTTATGACAGATAAAATTAACAGGTCATTTATTGCAAAATATTTGCATGCAAGCATGCAATTTCACATACAACTGAGATCTCGAGTATTTACTATGAAGCATCCGCCCTCCCGGTGAAGCACCAGGAAGCGTCAGCCTAAGATAATTACCGTATTTCCTCGAAATACTCCCCTCGAAATACCCCCCTCATCGAAATTCCCCCCTCAAATTTTCCACTCAGAAAAAAACCCAGGGACTATTCGAGGAAATACGGTACTTCACTGTGCGTTAATCCACTTTTTGTGATCGCACCGACACAAATGTCAAAAAACGGTGTAGGTTCTAATTGTTCTAGGCACGAATCCAAACCTGGTACACAGATCTTTGCCAACCACGCATAGTTATCCTTGTCCGGTTGCTCTTGCAGCAGCTGAAGTTGAGCACCCACTGGTGGTATCGGTAAATCATAGAGCGTACAGAGTCCTTCTGGTGCCTTCCAGTCTGCCGCGTAGCATTGTTGTCCTAAAATGTTGAGCCTGCAAGCGAGCAGTGTGGCTGTGTGCATCTTTCATTGATTCGTGTGAATTGAGATCAATCATTTATTTTATACTATATTTATTTGTAACAAACAATTCTATCAAATTTTCGCTAAATCGGAATATTTTCAAAGGAGTTCACCTGCAATGTCCTTCATATTGTAGTGTTGATTGAATGAACTTGCCGCAAAATGACTTACAATGGTGCTGCGCAGTGCGCACACACCGCCGACATTTGGGGAACTCATAAATCTGTTTGAACACTTTAAGTTTACCACAATGAAGAGTCGGTCAACTACCGTTGACGGCGATCAAAAATCGATCGTTGTGGCAAACTCAAATGTGTTGAAAACGGATTTTTGAGTTTCCCGAATTTCGACGGTGTACTAGTGTTCGTGGCCAAAATGTCTTCACAATTACCTAGTTAAATGTATTATTCTTCACACTGCAAATATAATACCGTATTTCTTCTAATAGAAGACTGCCGTTCTATTTTTTCGTCAAGATTTTTGGCTGCCGTTCTATTGGACATTGGAGGTCGTATTGAAATACCCACCTACAGCCATCCATGCATTCAGACTCCGTAGCCACTGCAATCAAATCTCCTGCAGAATTCAAGTTATATCCCCGCCATCTACAAAACTGTGTTCTCTGCCTTGTGCCATCTGGCGCTGGTGTTGAACATACTGCAATTGGTTTGGTGTTTAGACAATCCGAGCAAAAGCAAGTGAATGAGGGGAGTGTTTGGCTAAAAATATAAAAGTTTCTCTGGGGAGGAGTGTGTCGAGTCTAATTAAATACATAATACAAATGTACATCAGGTATACGCTGAAACGCGAAATCATACCTATTTATATTCAAGTTTAAAAAATGCTTATGGCAGCAAAGTGATCGAAATTTGTAGTTCTGTGACCTATTAAACAATCCAGCCCCTTTCCCTACTGAAAAATCTTGGCTATGTCCCAGCATTTGCCAGGCTTGTTTATTTATTGACTCACTGTCATCCACCTGCGGTGGGGTTCCACCCGGTGTAGATGTTCTCGATGTGGTTGTGGTGGTTCTGGTTGACGTCGATGTTGATGATGATGTTGTTGTTGTTGATGATGTTGTGGATGATGGAGTAGTTACTCTCCTAGTTGTTGTTGTAGGTCCATATGGGCCGGTGTTGGGTGTGACTTGAGTCACAGTGTTGTTGAGAACACAAGTAGAGTCACAAGCACCTGAAAAACAATGGAGGTTGGGGTTTGTGCTGCGTTCCTATGTATTTTTATGAAGAAAGGCCAATCCATTCACACCTGTCGGTCTGAAGTAGTCCTTTCCATCAAACCGAACCAGATACTGAGGGACGACTTGCCCGTTGACCGCATATAAATCGCAGCTGTGCCACCTGTGGTCATACGTAACTGCTTCACACTGCCATGGATACTCCTGCATGCTACCATAACTGTTTCTGCCTCTGTCGCACAAACACATTGCCAGACACTTCTCGCATGTTACGCCTGGCTCCCTCTTGTACGGCGCACCGTTTGCTATCGCAGTTTGCGGTGACTTGTTGAAACACGATGGTTCTGAAATTGATGGCTCATCGCAGACATAAATCACATAGACTTGTCTGTGTAACATTCTACGATAACATGTCTAAAATATATCTACCGTATTACTTCATATTACCCCCCTGAATTACCCCACGCCCTCGAAATACCCCCCTAAAGTTTGGCTGAGGAAATAATCAACCCCCCTCGAAATACCCCCCCTAAAATTGAATGTAAAGAGAACGTACATGACAAATACCACAGTTTGTGATCTGTCTGTACAATGCAGAACACACGTTAAAACCGACGATTGAGTGAGTGGGTTTATATGTATATGCAGTCATATATGACTATAAACACATGTACATCTATGTAATTGTTTGATTTTTATACATCTGAGTATGGGGAATTTCCAAAAAATTTCTGGCGAAATAATAGACCCCCCTTCGAATAACCCCCCCCTCGAATAAACCCCCCCTCGAATTATTCCCCACCCTCAAATTCTGCTGGCGAAATAATAAACCCCCTGGGGGTATTTCGAGGTGATACCAGGGACGTATCCAGGATTTTTGAGCGGGGGGGGCTGCTTGTTTACGGGGGCCGGCGAACGGGGGGGGCTCAGCCCCCCCCCCCTAAAATTTTTCTCTATATAGGGACGGAAAGGCGTTTTGGCGCTAGCGCCATACAAAGGCGCCACGCCATGGCGCTATTGGCGTTGGCGCCAGCGCCAGGAACCGCTTTGTATGTATGTAAATATGCATACATATACAGCGAAATTTGGAAAAATCTGTTCATTTCCAAGGAAATTGGTTTTCAGGGGCCGATCCGCTGAAAATACAATGCAAGGGCAAGAATTGCGCGCTCGCGCGCAAAAATTTTTAAGAAACATCGAAAAATATATCGAAAAAGTGGCATTTTCCGGGACGTTTTAGGTCTCACCCCGGGAAGGGGGGGGGCTGCAGCCCCCCCCGCCCCCCCCCTGGATACGTCCTTGGGTGATACGGTAGCTATTTTGTCTCAATTATTTCCAGTTTTGGGTATGTAAATAGGTAGGAACCTATTCTTTACTACGATCCTTCATGAAAATTTCTGGCGAGATAATAAACCCCCCTCGAATAAGCCCCCCTCGTATTCCCCCTTAAAATTTGCACTCGGAAAAAATAAACCCCCTGGGAGTATTTGGAAGAAAAACGGTAATTAAACAAAACGCCTAGGTTTTCTGCGAAGCACTCACCATAGCGACAATACCCTTCACTTTGTGCATTATTAACGTTGGCATAATTAGTCCCACTGCCATCAGTCACTCCAGTATTGCTGTAAACTGCCATCCTAACTGACGATGTCGCACGTTTTCTGTAGAACCCAGCATTACCCGTGTTACCCACGCCACCAACATTTGGACCATTATAACGGTTATTTGACCGTTCTGGGGCCAGTTCCGCAAAATAAGAAGTGAGATGAGAAATGGTAAAGGCAAAGTAAAAGCGCAAAGGCGAAGTGAAATGGCGAGTGAATTGAGAAGAAATTTGGCCAAAGCGAAGGGAAATTACTTTTTATTTTTTACTTCGCTTTTGCCAATTCACTTGCCATTTCACTTCGCCTTTGCGCTTTTACTTCGCCTTTGCCATTTCACTCACTTCTCATTTTGCGGAAATGGCACCTGATCTTTGCACCACAGTGGTGAAAGTGTTTAGAGCATGCGGCCATGTCTGTTGGGCGTGATATTCCACTGCGCGATATTGATCTGGTCTGATCGCTGGACTAGAATATTTTGACGTTGCAATGCAGCATGAAAAGTAGCATGTTGTAGGGTTTTCAGGAGTGTGGCATCTTTCAAGCTACTACAGTTTTCATAAAATTTTCATTACATTTTTTTCATTTTGTTTTTTTCATTTTCATTTTTCATCAAATACTTTTCTTCAAGTTTCCAACTCCTTCACTTTTAAAATTTACGAGCACGCTGTGCACGTGCAGTAAAATGTGATGATAGGATTAGTGATGTAAAAGCGCCATTTACGGGCTGAACGGTATTTGTCATTTCATGTCATTTCAAATTCATTTGACATTCCAGCAAAAAGCCATTTTTTGGTGAATTCTATTTTTCGTGACACAATTTTTAGCTATCATCAAAACTTTGCGACCGTGCTGCCATGTGATAACGTCGCAGGTTGTAAAATCACAGGCGCTCTAATGACATAAAAACAGCAGCTAATCAAATCACACGGACACTTTGTGAAAACGGCATTGTCAATAATTTTAAATTCATGTGAGACTATACATTTACCTACATGCCACTTTTGCACGCTCATTCCTGTGATTCACAATCTGTGATCAGCCATTGATAGGTAATGAGTATCGATAATAATCTCATATTGATTCCCTCGGTGATTGTCATCGATCCCAGACATCCGGTGTGATTAAGCAAATAATGTAGGTGCATCTGCTTCGCTGAAATATGTCATATCAAGCAAGCATTGTAGTAACGCATATGAAATAGTAAAGCATTGTTGAAATGAAACACGTGCGTGTGGGCCTTAAAACGATGCAAAGGGTCTGTAAAAGGTGCGAATATACCGAGATGCTTAACTGAAAAAACCTTAAAATGAAAAAATCTTAATTGTCAAAAATAAATGGATATTTTAAATTTTAGTCTAACATTTTTTTCTTCAAGATATCTAGTTTCTTAATATGTCTATGTTTCAATAGATGTTTCGTTTGTTTCAAACATGCTTGAACATATAGCGGTGCCACATACGTCAGTGTTATCTTATGATAAAGCTACAAAGCTTATTATACGACACAGTGGCATTAATAAGCATACCTGGTGCAAAATGAGCGTGGGATTAACCAAAGGCATCACGATACCACCCAAATACACCTTGAATGCGAGCACAATGGCGTAAAGGAATGGATGATGTTCATGCAAGTTCCGCAGAAAACCTATTCATATAAAGTATTTTCAAATGTTTATTTCGAAGAATTTTGACACTCAGTAGTGCATTATGTTGATTGTTGACTAAGTGCATATTCAAATGCGCTTTTGACGATTGTCGATTTGCGCGATTGTCCTGGAGCGTGTTTCCTCGAAAAATATCATGGACGAAAGTTTCGTTTAACACATGTACTATAGAAAGTTTGTAATGCAAATATTGAATCATTTCACACACGTAGAATTGGAAAAATTTCTGTGAGATTTATATTTTTTTACATATCAG
Organism: Sphaerolaimus hirsutus; assembly: GCA_964036195.1. NCBI lineage: Eukaryota > Metazoa > Nematoda > Chromadorea > Monhysterida > Sphaerolaimidae > Sphaerolaimus > Sphaerolaimus hirsutus. The sequence continues at coordinate 17,466,129 of OZ038452.1, read as the reverse complement.
GAAATACAGACATGCGCATCTGTGCATATTTGACAAAAATCAGTAGAAACATTTTTGTGTTTTAAAAGTGTTTTTGCGTGCATAATGAGTTTAGGTATTTACTGTAGTGCTGGAATGGCACCACTCAACAGAAAAGATAGGGTAAATTATTTGGCTTTTGTGGTATGTGAATGTGCCTCCGAATGGTTCAAAAGCTCAATGTGCCCATGTTAATATTTAGTTATTTTTGTCAAGGGTTCATGGTTTCCCTGGTATAAATACTCGGGTATTTCCGCCAGGAAAATGCAACAGAGCACACTGATATCAACAACAAAAACGTAAATGTAGGTATAAATAAAAGGAATACGTGGGTACGTAAATACTTTTTTCACAACGCTGATAGACACCCAACACGAACCAGTTAGGTAAATAGCAGAGTTGTTAGAATTACTGAACTTTTTAAAAAGTATATGTAAATGTGAGCATTTATTTTTTACTCACCAAAAAGTATAGAAAATGTAAAATACTTTTTTTTACTCGTACTTACGCGTAAATGTGAGTAAAATACTTTTTTCCCAGGAAAATGTAAAAGCGAGTACTTTTCCCCTGGATAACGTAAAAGCTACTACTTTTTACATGTGAGAGTGAGTTGGAAAATTATAATGGATGTCGTTTTTTAGTGATTATTTCGTCTTTTTTAGAAAAATTATATGAGTTTTTCAAAATTTTCTTATTTTAGCAACAGAAAATTGTGATTTTAGCAACAAAAATACATTTTCTCTGTACGCGTGTACTTTTAAAATGTACGCGTAAAAGTGAGACATTACTTTTAAAAAGTATATGTAAATGTATTTACCGCGTACTCGCGTACGCGTGTTTTTCGAGTAAATGTGCGTACATTTTAACAACTGTGGTAAATAGAAAAAGAAAAACGTCGATGACTAGTGATGTGAAAGCGCCATGGCGCTGGCGCCTGGCGCTAGCGCCAAAGCAAAAAGCGCCATGGCGCTTTTGGCGCTTGGCGCTAAAATGCCGTGGCGCCATTGGCGCTTGGCGCCGTGTTTCGGAAAAGCGCCATGGCGCTTTTGGCGCTTGGCGCTACTTTCCAGTGGCGCCATTGGCGCTTGGCGCTACCATTTTTTAAAGCGCCAAAAAAGCGCCAGATAATGATAATTGCGCCGCAGTGTTCATGCGCCGTATTGCCTATTTTCAGCAATTTTTGGCCATGTATGTAATTATTTTACATATTTTACATAGTTTACATAGATATTTTACTCAGATACTGTATTTCCTCGAAACCCCCCCCCCCCTCGAAATACCCATCCCCCCCTCAAAATGGACACTATGAAATAATTACCCACCCCCTCGAAATACCCCCACCCAATTGAGTGTACAGAGAACATACATGACAAAACTTCAGTTTGTGATTCGGGCAAGTCAAAACACACGTTTCAAACAATGAATTGTTACGTTAGAACAGTGTGACACACTTAAATAAGTCAATAGACTCTTATATATAGCGATTATTGTTGTATTTTTGTACGTCTGCGTATGAAAATTTAGTACTGGAATTTCAAAAAATTTCTGGCGAAATAATAAGCCCCCCTCGAAATCCCCCCCCCTACGTTTTACCCCCTCAAAATTCTCACTCTGAAACAATCACCCCCGGGGGGGGGGGGGGGGGTATTTCGAGGAAATACAGTATGTAATTTAGCTATTTTTACCCTGTTATCTCACAGTTTGCACTATAAATCTTGAAATATCCAATAGATTGAAACGCTGCAACATCCAACCCCCAGACAATCTTTCAGCTTCTACCACTTCAGAGAGGCAATTTGCTATCTATTTGAACCAGTCTTAGTTACACTGTGTGTTGAGCAAGAAAACTTATTGATTTCCATTATTTGACCATTTTTGTCTTTTTGGAGGCAATACAAGTTATTGAAAGTGAAGAAAATAGTACTTTGTCTCACCTGTATCATTAAAGGCAATATCATTTTGGCGCTGGCGCCATTGGCGCTTGGCGCCATGGCCCCCTGGCGCCTTTGGCGCTTGGCGCTAAGGTCCGGAAAAGCGCCATGGCGCTTATGGCGCTTGGCGCCATTTTGCTCTGGCGCCATTGGCGCTTGGCGCTAGTTCCGGAAAAGCGCCATGGCGCTTTTGGCGCTTGGCGCCAAAAGTCTGGCGCTTTTTACATCACTATCGATGACACATCACTCCCGGAAATGGGTTAGTTACACTAATTTGTATTCGCCGACCCCATCAGCGATCGTGAGAAACCATTAATAATCGCGTATGTATGATGGTTGTCAAAAGTTAATGATAAAAACGCGCCGGGAAGACGGGCGGGCGCAAAAGTAATGTACAAGAACCAGTGGCTATGTAAATAAATATCATATTTATTATACGTGAAAATCAATATTTCAGTTCAAATAGGTTGATTTTTCCTGAACCTGATGAAAACATGAAATGGAAAAATCATTTTCCATCAATCGCACAGTGATGATAGAGTGGTACATCTGGTGCCAGTTCTGGACCCTGTAAAACAGTCTGTGAAAGACCCTGCAAATGATAAAAGACCCTGTAAAATGTCATGTGTACTGATGGAATGGCGCCATGGCGTTGGCGCCCCTTAATGGCGCCATTGGCGCTTGGCGCCCTTTTATGTGGCGCCATCTGGCGCCTGGCGTCATTATTTCGAATGGCGCCATGGCGCGCTTGGTGCTTGACGCCATTTTTACTGGCGCCATCGTTTTGGATGGCGCCGGAAATGCCGCCAAAATGCCGGGATGAACGGTTATATTTGTCCATATTCAACTGCATTATATGCTGACTGATATCATTTTGGTCGTTTTTAACACATTCACCGTTGTAATTTTTGCTAGCATTGGAAGTTTGCGTTCATGTTTATGGTTTTATACCATATAAACTGCAAATTTTCACATATGACCCACAATTAGAAAAATGCCAATAATTTTTCCCAGCCCTTACATCATTGATTACCTATTTACGATGCACTGTTCCTTGAAACACTCTCGGGGGGTGTTATGTTTTCCCCAGCTCGATCAGACAAGGTATTTTGAAGGGGGTTTATCCGAGGAAACACGGTAGTTGCCTTAGGGAGGGTTGGGACGGGACCGTATTTGCTACATGTATTTGCTTAGGTATACCGTATTTGCTTGAATAATTCCCCGCGGGACCCGCTATAATTCAATTATACGACCCCCACATTGCACATAGATTAATTGCGCTGAATGAATTCACGTTGTTCATGGCACCAATTTGGCATCGGAATGGATCAAAGGTTGAATGCGATGGGGATTAACCACCCATTCGATGGGAAATATGAAACACCAATTATAGATAACACATCCGTGTTGAACTAAATTCAATCATCAAATAATTTCTAATCCCTTTGACTATGCTGGCAGCTCAAAGTAATCTCAGCAAAGTTCAAAGCATGCCGACACCAGTATAATGGCAGATTAATTTTTCACACAGTAATTAGTCCATCACACAGATGTGAGCCAGACAGATCCAAAACTGCGATATAATCCTGACAAAGTGCAAACTTAATCCCATGGCATTCACCCTTTGATCCATTCCGCCGCCGACCCCGACCTGAGTTCATCATCAAGGCGGGGTCAACACCGAAAGAACCTTCCCAAGCGCAAGCTGGCGGCATGCCAAACGGGACGGAAAGTGTAATTTGCCCTTTTATTGGTGGAAACGGTTCGAATTTCTAACTTGAAATTATTGTAAAGTCGGGTACGTATCCCTTTTCGGCTTCACTGCGAACAATGAATCGTGAAATGCAGAGATACCAGTATGGCAGCCGGCCAAAAATTTCGAAATCGCTATAAATAAAAATAAAATAAGGTAAAAATACGTATATAGACGAAAATAGCGACTATGAAGATGAAACGCGGCAAATTGGAGCAAATGTAAGCGATTTTGTCCAAATTTTTTGGAAAAGCTCTCATTAGTACAATACGAAACCGGTAGCTTGGACGTGGGCCAACTTGCCATATATGGCTCGATCTGCAAATAAAAGCGGAACGAGCGTTACTATCACATAAAAAAAACAAACAAAAATGTCCACAATGTCCATGTCCCCGGAGCCGATGCACATGGGCTCGCCCACCTCATCCGCTTCCGCGTACGCGGCGGGAAGGCCGTCGCAGGGCGGCCACATGCAAAGCTTCTTCACGCCGGAGGCTCGCGCTCGGCCAGCCGCGGCCAATAACGACTTCATGCCTTCGTTCCTGCTGGGAAGTACCGACGGATACGGGTCGCGTCAGCAGCGAAACACTTCGCTCATGCGTACAGGGTCGCTGCGCTACGACAACCGAGGCCGTGCTGAACAGGAAACTGCCGCTGGCATGCGCTCCAGCTTCTATCGTAGGGAGGAAGGTTAATATATACTGCTTTTGGCTCAGTGCCAAGTTCAACAGTTACGTTACCAGTTGCTTCTTATGAACAGGCGACGACTCCGGGAACTTCGGTTTGGGAGCACCCAGATCCTGTTTGAGGACGCCTGGCTCGAAAACGCCGGGTATGGTATATTGAATTTTCTTGAAACTTTTTACATATATTCTGGCTGTGGTTCTTGATTCTGTAATTTGCCTGCCGACGGCCACCAAACTGCTTGAAGTTTCTGTCTTTTCAAATAATTTTCGAAATTTTCTCTTAAAACGGAACACTTTGCTAGCGTGGGGTGGGAAGAGGCATGTCGCTGTTTTAACTACTTTTTAATTTGGAAAGTCTACCTACAATGAAAATATGTTTTGACATTCAAACCCCCACTGCAAGATGTGAAAAAGTTTTTTGTTGAAAATTCATTGTTTACGAATACAGTGTCTATTTTTGCTCGATAGGGATCTGTTCAAATTGATTTTTTTGCGTTCAGTTTGCAATTCTAGCTACGAAATTTTGCCAGCACTGATTCGAGGGTCACCCAAATAGTGACCAAATTCTTCACTATTGCGGTTCCCAGCAATTCTTGTCATTGTTAACAATTGCATCCAGCAAAAGTGGATTGTGCTAGATGTCTTTGTAAACATCCCTGTCAATAAAAGGGATAAAATAAGAATGTGGCCACGTGCGATTAAGCACAAACCACCTTCTCTTTCAGGCGCGCGTGTACATTGGGCCGAAGACAAAGCTAATAGGAGCGGAACTGATTTCGCAGACATGATGAACAGAAAATCTGCCGATGAGCAGCGCCACGCTACCGGGCACGGTTAGGAATTCTGTGTAATTATCTAACCACTATATTCCCATCGTTTATTTATACGCGATTATGTGTTCACTGATCCTGGCAGATGCATTTTGATGGGTGGTTTACGTAAGCACTGAATATGAAAAAAAACATCCAAACAACTTCTTCCAGGCTGGTCTTCCCCGCCGACGCGCAGTTATCAAGATGCAATCAACTCGCCTGCACAAAACCAGCGCGATTTGCACGACGCCGGCGTTGGATTCTCGATCGAGTCGAGCCGCAACATCGATGTGTCTCCATCATTCACCGATCAAATGTTTGTTTTGTAATGCCTCATCAAGGACGTAGCCAGGCGGAGGCATCCTTTGCCGCAGAGGTCAAACTTTGGGAGGGGGGGCGCCCCCCCCCCGCTCGCTGGGCTCCGTATACAATCCGCCCCCGCTCAAATATCCTGGCTATGTGTCCCTGTGCCGCATCATTCATATTTGGTATCATGGGCTGCTCGTTCGCAGGGAAGACTCTGTACGCGAGTCGGTGGACTCCCGTTGGGTGACCGTTTTCGGCTTTCCACCGGCCGCGGGCGCGGCGGTTCTGAGCCGCCTGTCGCAGCTGGGCAACGTGCGGCGGCACGCGGCCGACCCGAACGGAGGCAACTGGATGCACGTGAAGCTGGCCAGCCCGGCCGAGGCGGCGCGCATACTCGCAAAGTCGGGCATGTTGCTGCCCGGCAAGCAGGTCAAGATCGGCGTCGAGATGTGCCAGGATGAGGTGCGCTCGCATTATTGTTGCTTTAATAATCGATGTTACTGTGCGGTACGCCAATAAATTCTTTCCTCGTAGGAGCTTATACAACGGTTCAAAGCAGAGGAGACTGCAAATAACGAAAGTAGCGCTATGATGTCGTCCAGTGGCAGCGGCGGCAGTCGTCCGCCCCTGCAGTCCATGTTGCTGCAGAACGATCAACCTCAGAGTGGTACGTTTTTGCTGTTCTTTTTAATTTGTTCGGTAATATTATTTTGTAAGGGCTTTTGAGAATAGTGAAAATGCCAAGTCGGAATTTGTGCTATAAATCCATTGGCGCCAGTGCCGTATGCGTTGAACTACCAAATTTCCGAATATTCAGGAAGAGCGAACATTCCAAGTAGGTAATATAATCACTCGTTTCATCATGCTTCAACACGACATGCACACATTTACATTTACTTGTAGGCGCAAAGCGAGGCACCGACCAATCATTGTCCTACGGTGCCGCGTCGCCGCAGCTCGTGTTCGACGCCAGAAATGACGCTGTCGACACCAAGAAACGCCGTTCCACTGCCAGGCCCTTGGCTATGAGTCCAATTAGGGTGAATATCTGATTGTTTTCGCTTTGCACTTGCTTTCAATACATGGGGGAGGGGAGGGGTGATCGACTAGGGATCGTCAGCATTTCGCTCCTCTGGGGGGGGGGGGGGCAGAAAGATGTTCTATCGCTCATCCTGGTCATATACGGCTGAAAAACGTTGGGGCGGTTCGTAAGGGTTCAATATATTCGGTTTTTCTAGGGTCACGTTGGAGATGCTTTTCATAATTTTCTGAACTACTTTGTGGAACCACATTCGTTTCTGTCGGGTGTAAGAATACCGGATGAACCGTTACTGAGCTGTGAAGGCAGATTCGCCCGGTGGTTAAAATGTATTTAAAAGTTAGCGCCCGGTGCCGGCGGTGCCGACAAAAATCCCCAACCCCAATGTATAGTTAAACCACAAAAATATTACTCGTGCAGTTGGACGACTCGCGCAACGCGTCTCCCTTCGCCGAGCCGGACCGATTGAACGAGAGCGTCGTGTCGCGGGCGCTCAGCTACCTGATCGGCAATTGAAAACTGATTGTGCTATTTTCAGCATGTCGATTTTGATTGGTGAAGAATAGGGTAATCAAACTCATCATTGATTTCACATTTTCTTTTAATGCTGGCGTTTTTTTCTCAGACCGATAAATATTTTTATGATAACTACAATTATTTATGTAATTAACTATTTCCAAGCTTACGCTTATTTTGTGACGGCGCTAAACCCTGACACGTCATGACTGAATTGAATAAATGAAGAACGCACACCTTCTCAAAAAAATTATTGGCTCTCTATAGCCAGGTCACTTTTCACTGGACATCTGTTCTTATCTATCGACGACCAACTTCCTGTTCTCGAAAACTCTATCTTTTTCCCCCCACCGAGCGCCCACAGTCATGTGGCAGTGCCGCGCCCGGTGCCCGTTGCTGTTCGCCGGGGCGCGGCTGCGCGTGCGTCCGCGGCGACATGCCGCCAAGCTCGCCAATGAAGTGCGCGCGGCCGATTCGCGAGACGCTGACGATGCTGTAGGAGTCGCTTCTTCGGTGAGACAGCTGTTCAGGCAGCAAGGTTGGTCGGTGGAGCTGTTGAAAGTGGTGGCGTGCCTCAGCGCGTCTATGCACATTCGAGATCTTCAACTGTGTTTTTATTTACAATTGTTTTCCATACAGGTGTTTTTATTTACAAATTTGTGTTCCAAATAACTGGAAAAAAATTTGTTATATTCGGCGGACATCACACTTAGTATGGAAACTTACCATAACCCATCTGAATAATTGACCAAAATTATACAGTTTTTTCATCATAATATTTCGTTTTTACTATGGAATGATTAATTACAAAATTTATCACAAGATTTTATTCATTAAATTATGGCAGGATTCTGAGCATACTTTGCGGTCCGCCGAGTATACGTGGATTGTCAATTTGGAAAGATAAACTAAATTTGGATTTTACGTCGAAAGTGTCAATTGAAAGTAAACACAACCCCAAAAACACTGTCTGAATTGTCGATGGGTGGGGGGCGGCTAAGGTCTTTTATTGTGCCACCGGGCTTATTGTCTTTTATTGGGTTTAGATGCGCTGGGCGCTTAAATGCGCTGAGAGTTTCCGCCGTCAAAAGTGTTTCCCGAGCCCTTGTCATGCCCGCTGTGCACGTCTGTCAGGCGTGCCGCTGCCCCATGTTGAGTCTGCTGGGGGCGAGTCTTCAGCGCGCCTTCAGGATGACGATACAACCCAATCTAGTAGCGCCGCGGCAACAGAGCAAGTCCGCCAGCAGGACCGATCAGATGTGGAGCAAATCAATTCAAAATCATCGGCGGTGAATCCGCGCAGGATGCGCAGCGACTTGCTTCTGCTGTCCACTGGAGAGGCTCCTAGGTGGGTATTTTAGGGTGCCACTAGGGTTCAAACCAGGGACGTATCCAGGATTTTTGAGCGGGGGGGGCTGCTTGTTTACGGAGGCCGGCGAGGGGGGGGGGGCTCAGCCCCCCCCCCCCTAAAATTTTAGCTACATAGTGGCTGAATGGCGCCATGGCGCTGGCGCCATTAGTAGGCGCCACGCCATGGCGCCATTGGCGTTGGCGCCAGCGCCATGGAATGCTGTATATGTATGTAAGTATACATACAAAACAGCGAAAAGCTCAACATTGAGTGTATTTATAGAGATTTGCGGCCACATGGAGCAAATCTGATGACAATACCTTATGTCTGGTGAAGAATGCGCGCTTGCGCGCAAAATTTTTGATGCTGACGTTGAAAAAGTCCCATTTTCCGGTCACTTTCTGGTCTCGCCCCGGGAGGGGGGGGGGCTGCAGCCCCCCCCGCCCCCCCCCCCCTGGATACGGCCCTGGTTCAAACGGGACCCCATATCCCGATCAGTTTCGGGATATAGCTATTCCGAGAGCCCAATCCCGAAATATGAAATAAGTGCTCCCGAAAATCGAAAAGTAAAATAATGACTTGTTTGTGCTGAGAAATGTGAATGGAAATTTCCAGTGTGCATTTTATGCCGCTTCTTTGCATCCAGGTGTGTTTTAGACCATTTTGTGAAATATTAGGAGAAACCTTTGATTTCAATTTTTTTCCTCAAAATCCTGACCCCGGAAATTCTAAATGCCAATCTTGATACCGAGACCACAATGCCAATCATAAAAAGTCAATCCCGATTGAACAAACCATGGATGTCCCTCTGTTTTGTTTAGCTTGCTCTTTTGTATGCAAATGTTCATCTCAGGGATCTGCCCCCGTGGGCGACCACCAGAAAGCAGCTGCGTGTTCTGCGAATAAACGACCTGGACACTTTGCTTAATGAGCTACAAACATCTGATGTGGATATTCCCGCCGCATTAGCTCGACTTTCGGCCCTGTGCTCCAATGAAGCAGATAAATTGAAGGCCAAAAATGCCGTCCTGGGGTATGTGCTTCTCAGAAATTGGCTCAAAAATATAGCTTTACAAACCCATAGCTCGCCCAATGTGAAAAACAACAGTTTTTATCGCCCCGGAAAAACTCGTTTCCTTTATGTTATTTGTGATACTTGTCGGTTTCTCGCGGCCGAGCTACATGGATCGCCATGATTTCAAATTGGATTTTTATTCACCACGGGCTCAGTCTTGAGTAAAAAGTGTTTTAGCATTTACTTATGTCTAGTTGAATTTTAACTGCAAATTTTGAGAGACCAAAACTATAAATTAGATGGTTCCGCAGCAATCAGCGTTGTGTGTACTCTTGGATAATTCCCACCCCTTTGAATAATTTCGGATCTTGAATAATCCCCCGTTAGGTGAGTAAGTTATAGATAATTCCACCATTGAATAATTCTCCCCTTAGCCGAGTATGATAAATTTGCTGTGTCCAGTTTTAACAGAAATGACTTGTTATATAGTTAATAAAGCATATTTTGTGAAATAGGTTTTCTATTAACATGCTTGGAGATTTTGACGAAATAATAAGTTTTCCCTTGATTACCCCCCCCCCCCCCGAATAGCCCCCCAATGTTCGACGGAAATATTTCCTCAGGGGAATTATTCTAGCAAATGCGTTAGTGTTGAATTTATGCGCCGTTCGTATGGAAATTATTCACAGAGTGTTAACATATTTCTTGTTGAAGTTACTTGAGTAGTTGTCCACCAAATTCACGGTGAAAGCCAAGGACCAGGGGTATTCTAGATTTTGACCCTCCGGGGGTTGGATAGATAGCTGAGCGGCCTCCGAGATAGATAGATAGCTGGAAACAAATGGGGAGGGGCTTTGCGGGGGTTCGATACATAGGCTTTTCATTTTGTATTAGGGAGAAAAGGGAGAAAAATCGCTAAAAGTAAGTGAAAAATGGGTATAAAAGCGCGTATAGTCCCTCCCACCCCGCCCCCCCCCCCTAGGAGACCCCTGGGGCAAGGACGTAGCCAGGGGGGGGGGGGTGGCGGCTGCTGACATGTTTGCATGATATTGCCTTACCAAAATTATCGCCCACTGACAGCGCGGATGGGGGCAAATGTCGAACAAACGTTCAGCGGCTCGTGGACCAGCTAGCTGCGAATCGGTCGCCAGATGACGCCGTTCCCGGCCACCGGCTCAATCCGGTTCTGGTGCAGGAAGTTCTCAAATCACTCATCTCAATAGGCGTACCGTATGATGGTGAGTCATTGCATATCTAGGGGTGCTGTTATAGCTCCGCTGAACATGCACATTTATGTGATGTCTAATAACCTTGGAATTTGACATTGTTACTTCCTGGACATTCATTCTTGCTCCCTGTTCAATGCACGTGTGAGTAGGGTTCAAACGGGATTCCGAATCTCGATAATTTCTGGGATTCCGATCCCTAAAACACAAAAAAACAAATCCCCATCCCGCGACCCCGATCCCGATAATTCATAATATCTATCCCGAAAAGTTAATCCCGTTGACGTGTGACCAAAATGAACAATTTCTGCAGGAGGTCCCCCAGTTATAAGCACCCATTTTGTGGTGGCCCCCTAAAACTGCTACCCCATATTTCTCCTCTGGTGGCATGTTACCGGTGCATTCTTTTACAGAACCTATAATTCGCGAGCTCGGCTTTTGCATCGGAAAGTGGGCCGAACTGGGCGCTGTGCCGCTGCCAGCCATGATTCACATTTGCCTCAAGCATTCTGTCATGGCTGCACGTGAACGAGACACCCTTGGTAATGATCTTTTCGCCAGAGGCATGCACATGATCAAAAACGCCATATCTTATAAGATGAGGTGAGGATTTTGGTTGTTTTTAAATGTAAATACAATTAAAAGTACAATTAATGTAAATGCAACTGAAAGTAAAAAGTGAACGGGGAAAGGGAAGTGAAAAATATAAAAAATGTATAGGATTCTGACTTGAAAGCATTGATTCTCATGACGGTAATGATGATTTAGTGGGAAACGCTTAGTGCCTATTTTTATCTTGCGTCGGAAATTGAAAACGTTACCCTATTATGTTCGCTCGCGTCGGAACTTCACTCCAAAATTTCACTTTCGCTTTTCACTTTACTTTTCACCTCACTGTTCACTTCACTTTTCACCTCACTTTTTGCGGCATTTGTCCCTGCTCTCATATAACTTTACTCGCACATAAACATGTATAATGTCCCGCAGTGAGTGCGAGGATCCCGCCATCCTGCTGGACGTGTTGGCGCACTGCGACCTGGAACCGGAGCGGCTCAAGCAGTTGCAGCTGCGGCTGAGCGAGCGCCTGGACCAGTTGCAGCCGGTGCAGCTGGTCAGGTTGATCGCGTTGCTCGCAGCCAGAGGCGACAGAAATGTGCCGCTTTTGAAAGCCGCGCTCTCGTCTTATAGTAGGTGAGGTGAATAACTGGGTACATTTTTGAGTGTAATTGCATCTACCGTATCTCCTCGATTTACCCCCCCCCCCGTGGGTGACTGTATCAGGGTGAGAATTTTTAGGAGGGGGGCTTTTTAACTAGCAGTAATAATTTGCTGTTTGTAACGTACGCAGACGTAGAAAAATGAACAATAATCACTTTGTATAAGAGTCATAGACTTAATAAGTATGTAGATGATATAAAACAGGTACTGACGTAACACAGTCGTTGTTTTTGACGTGTGTTCTGCGTTGCCCGGATCACAGACCGTAGTTTTTTCATTAATGTTTTCTTTACACTCAATTTGGAGGGGGGGGGGGTAGCTCCAGGTGGGGGCGCTAATAAATTCATAGTGGTCATTTTGAGGGGGGGGGGGTATTTTGAGCAAATACGGTATTTTATATAAGTCAAATCAAACGTATTTTTGAGCACGCCATCACACGCCATTATCCTATGCAGCCGCTTCCAGTCTCCTGAATTCGGACAGAATGATATTCCGTCAACGACACAGTTATATCGCTTGATATCAGCCTTGGCCCGTCTAAACTTCGCCCCGCCTCAAGAAATGTCCTTAATTGGCGCTCAACTGGCGCAATCGCTAGACAAAAGTCGACTCGATTTGAAGTGGGCTTTCGTGAACAACATTTTGTTCACAATGGGCAGGTTGAGATGGGCAAATGAACAATTGTTCGACATTTTGCTGGGATGGATTGGGGAACGAATGAAGTTGGTGCGGTTGTACTTATCACTATTTTTGAGGATGTTGGGGCCCACACACTAGTTGACATCAAAATTCGTGTCAACTACATTTTACTTAATTATGTTATTTCAACTTGTGATACAGCATAGTTAATTTTCTATCGTCACACTTAATTTTCATTGTTTCTATAAAGTGTGATGCTTTAAAAAAATTTTTATGTGTCATTAAGTTGACATTTATTTGCGATGTCAACTAGTGTGTGGGCCCTTATTCACATTGATATGTGTATCGTGTTTTCCCCCAATAGGGAGCCCGATTTCGGTGGCGCCATCTCCATGAACTATTCAATGATCTTAAACACGTTCTCGCGCTGCAACATCAAACGCGATCAATTGTGCAATGCGATAATCGAGCACGTGGTTCAACTGTTGGACGCGCACGAATACACGGCGCCGCAGAGATTGGAGATGTTGCACAGTGCCGTTGCCTTGGATGCTCATCAGTTGAATGATAGCTGTAGGGAGAAATTAGTGCAGATGGCTAGTGATGATGGGTGGTGCCACTCGTTGCTTGGTGTGTGTTTTTTTAAGTTTAACTGCGCGCCCGTGTACAAATTTAATTTGGGGTGCACAGACCACCGGGGTCACCGGGGTTACATCTTTTACATCTTGATTTGCAACTACCAAATTTTGATTTGCAACTACCAATTTTTCGGACCGGGACCAGAATTTTGTTCTCGGGAATCCCATACAAATACCAGACCGCCTCAGTCCCGGAATTTTTCCGAAACATTTACCGGGACCGTGGTCCCGTTTGAACCCTAATGGCGCTCCACGCACAGAAACAAAAAAAAACAGTTCGAACACTTTGTTTTCAAAGTCAGAACCCTAAAAAAAACTCGAAAATTTGTATGGCTTCCCCTTATGAAAAATTTTGTGTTCATGTTTTGAGTTCTTACTTTTACACGGTTAATGTTCAGCACCTACTCAAATCGTCATCTGAGTAGGTGCTGAGCATGAACTGTGTAAAAGTACGAACTGAAAATATGAACTCAAAATTTTTCATCAGGGAATCCCATACAAATTTTCGAATTTTATTGGGGTTCTGACGTTGAAAAAAGTGTTCCAACTTATTTTTACAATTTCTGTGTGTGCAGCCGCAATGTGCGATTTTAAATTTCCTATTTGATGCCCAAATGAACATGCAGATACACGTGTACTCCCGGCAGCATTGATATTGGCCAATCGGTTAAAATTACTCAATATTTACGCCATTCTCGGCAATAGTAAATTGGCGACACCTGATTTCCTTTTGAATGGTGATAATTCGACCACAAGATTAGGCATAAATGGATCTGAGCATCTCAAGGTTACATTTTTCGCCTGAAAGTTTTATGATGATTCGGTGGGAACTGCAATTAGCGTGTCAAAAATCTCTGGGGGATTTACATTTTAAAAAATACCAGAAAATGTATAAAAAAATCATATTTTTAAATATTTTCTACTGGTTTCCCAGCAGAGAATCAATTATATTCATTTTATGAGAAGAAAATATAAAAATGTCTCAAATTCAGATTACGTTATATTTTCTCGGCGTTTTTTTCAGAGATATTCTTTACGTATGATTCATTTTCGAGAGAATTTCTGAGTTTATAAATATCTGATAATATTTTCTAAAAACATCAATTTTTGGAACGCTATTGGCGATTAAATGTGTTTTAAAATACCTCTTTGTAGGAGTCTGCATCTCGATTGAAGTACGGCTTGGCGGGTCAAGCCAGTTTCAAGCGATTCCTACGCGCCGTAGACAGACTCGCGCCGCTGGGGGCAGAGTCCAGTGTCAAGTGTGTGACTGCCGAGGGCGCGTTTGTCGGTCGGTGCCGCACCTTTGTGTTTGACAAAATTGAGACGTTTATTTCGAAACTTATTTATCGAATTTTATTATTTCACCGGCAAATCTTTGAGGGGGGTATTCAAGGGGGTTAATTTTTCTGTCAAAAATTTTCGGGAAGTATCATAGTAACGACTGGGAATATCCATATAATCTACACAAACTGTGCACTAATTTCTGCCGATGCAAATTGGCAGCAAATAGTACGTCATGTACCATAGCATGAATGACGTACATTATTCCAGACGGGGGTACTTCGAGGGGGGATTATTTTCTCAACTCGCACAGAGCCGGGGGGTATTTCGAGGGGGGGGGGGGTTAAATTCAAGGGGGATAATTCGAGGAAATAAGGTTTAATGGCGGAAATTTTCTGTCCGTTTCAGATGCTTTGCTGTGCTGCAAGGCGGACGGAAGCTTTCTTCCGGTACAGAAATGGGAATCTGTAGCGAAGGAGCACAAAGTCACTGCGCTGCTGTACTGGATGTACCGACACACAGTTATGGATGAAAACACAACTGGTTCGATTCCCAGATTGACGGGTGCGTTGCGTTCAATCACTGATGGGTTTTTGTGTTGGGTTGCAAGGACGTACGCAGGGGGGGCGGGCCCCCCGTTCCCGGGCCGGACATAAAAATTTGCCAGGAATGGCACTTTTCTAAAGCGATTTTGTAGGCACTTTTAAAAAATTTTTGCGCGCAAGCGCACGAATCACCATCCCATTGTTTACTGTGTATTTTCAGGAGCCTGAAAAGCATTAAAAGTGTCCAACATGTCTTAGTCCTATATATAGGTCTAAATCGGTACCTATAGAGTATACGTTGGCGCCAGCGCCAACGCCAATACTGCCATGGTGCTGGCGCCTACAAATGGCGCCAGCGCCATGGCTCCATTCCTCTCCTATAGTGCTAAATTTTATAGGGCGCCGCCCCCCCCCGTTCGCCGGGCTCCGTAAACAATCAGCCCCCCCCGCTCAAAAATCCTGCGTACGTCCCTGTTGGGTTGCACTGGTGTTGCAACAATAAATGGCTGGAATCAGGGGTATCTTGAATTTTGACCCTCCGAGTGGTTGGATAGATAGCTGAGCGACCTTCGGGATAGATAGATAGCTGGAAACTTTTTTTTTTGGGGGGGGGGAGGTTGTGGTAGTTCGATATATTGGCTATTGCAGGGTGTAGAAGGAAGAAAAGGGTGAAAAATAGCTAAAAGTAGGTGTAAAATAGCTCGAAATGGGTATACAAGAGCATATAGTACTGAAAATGGGTAAATAGGAACAAAAACTAGTATTTTAGAGGTGAAAATCTATAAAACGGTATGAAAAATAGCGATATTGAGCGAAAATTGGTGTATAGTTTCTCAAAAATCGCGTCAGATAGGTAGATAGCTGAGCGATTTGGGGTGGGGGGAGTTAGGGGGTAGTAGCCCAAAATTTTGCCTCCGGGATAGATAGATAGATAGCTGAGCGGCCTCCGGGATAGATAGATAGCTGGGCGCTTTGGGGGGGGGGGGGTAACCCCCCCCCCAATTCGAGACCCCTGGCGGGAATGTTTGATTTCAAATGATTTCAATTGATTTCAATTGATTTCAGTTGTTTGATGTTTGAAAACATTTCTATTGATAATTCAAGTAATCTGTCCTTAAAAGTTAAGTTTTGTTAGCATCAATCTGATCAGGTGCCGGTTCCGCAAGTGGACAAGTTAAGAGTTAAAAGTTAAGAGTTGAGTAAAAAGACAAATGGCGAGTTAAGAGTAAAGTTAAAGTTTAAGAGAAAAGTTAAAATTTAAGAGAAACGTTAAAAGTTGAGTTAAAGGTTAAGAGTTGAGTTAAAGGTTAAAAGTTGAGTTAAGAGTTAAAAGTTGAGTTAAGAGTTGAGTTAAGAGTTAAGAGACAAGTGGAAAATGAAGGTAAAAAAATATAAAAATATAAAAATATGAAATTGGTATCGATACGGCTGTTCGCTGGCATGGTGCCAATGTTGTATGCACGTCAATTGAAAATAACGTATCCAAAAAAATTATCGCTAAAAAAAGAAAAAATCGCCAAACGTTGTTTCGAAATGGCCGTGCGGGGACAAAATATGATTGAAGATCAGCGTATCGCGCTTCTGCAACGAATGACCCATTTGTCTTTTAAATCAACTTTTAACTCATCTTTTAACCTTTAACTCAACTCTTAACATTTAACTCAACTTTTGACTCAACTTTTAACCTTTAACTCAACTCTTAACTTTTAACTCAACTTTTGACTCAACTTTTAACCTTTAACTCAACTCTTAACTTTTAACTCAACTTTTGACTCAACTTTTAACCTTTAACTCAACTCTTAACTTTTAACTCAACTTTTGACTCAACTTTTAACCTTTAACTCAACTCTTAACTTTTAACTCAACTTTTGACTCAACTTTTAACCTTTAACTCAACTCTTAACTTTTAACTCTTAACTTGTCTACTTGCGGAACTGGCCCCAGCTCTCCGCATCTGTAAAATGCCACAAACAGTCAATTGCAATCATCAGTTCATTTTTCATATGTGTGTATAATTGTTTTTATTGTTTTGTAATGCACAGCTGCGAACGAGTTGACCGGGCGCTTGCTGTCCACGCGGTACAAAGTTGTGCAGGTGAGATTTCGGTTATTTCTTTTCGTTTGTAGAGTTATTTCGGATCTGGAAAAACTTATATACCATACGCAGATTTTCGATACCGAGTTGTCTGGTCTCAATGATGGTGAAATAACGCATCTGATACGGGCCAGACTTATGTGATGCTCTGTTGATACGTAAATATAGACCCTGTGTGTGTTTGTGTTTAAGTGTTGAAGCCTGCCGAAAAATATTGATCCATACAATATGTAGGTATCGATAAATATCCTAGTCCACAGTTGTTCGTGTAGCTAGTATTTATGCTTATTTATATTATTAAATATTGTTGTCTTTTCAGAAAGAATTGATGGGAATGTGCAGCTGACTTTTATTTGGTTCGTTCGTAAGCAGGGTCACTGCGCTATTTCCACGCCGAAAAGTGGGATGAAATGAGTTGAGGTTCGTAGATACAGATGGCCCAGGTGCTTTTTCTATTTTCACGCAAAGCTTCAACTGCCTGGAATGTCGTGTCAACTTTTACTCATTTCGACTGTCGGCGCGGTGCTGTGCCGCTACTTTCGAAAAATAAAAACAAAATGCTATTATCGCGAGTTGTCAGCCGCAAGTTCCGAGGTAATCGATAGATGAATTTATCAACTGAGGAGGTCTTATATAGGCAAATTTCGTTCCATGGCTGGCGAAGCATGCCATTGGGCGTTATGCCGGCCATGTGCCATTACGCATGTAAACCCATCAAGCATGTAAACCTGGCACGCTGAAAATATGCAATAAAACACGACCTGGTGATTTTAAAGGTGAAAATCTATAAAAAGTGGCGACTTTGGGTGAAAATTAGGGTAAAAGTGCTCAAAAGCGCTCCAGATGCATGATAGCTAGGCAATTTGCAGGGGGGGGGCTGTTCAGGGGAAAGTAGCCAAAGAAATTTGCCTCTGGGGTAGATTGATAGCTGGGCGGTTTGCGGTGGAGTTACACGCCCCACTTTCTTACCGCTGCGGGTATAATGTGTCTATAATGAGTCTACGTGCATAATGGGTTTACACGCTTAATACGCCTGGCCCGCTATGCCTACTACCACAATAGCTGATATGTGTAACCGGTGGACAAGTATTTACCCTCAACTATAAACGCAAATTATCAGTTCTGTCGGTGAGAAACTGTTGCTTTATGCATAGTTGTTAAAATCTAATTACTTACATTTACTCAAAAATGCATGCTTGAGTACTGAGTAATTGGTACTGGTACCTTGGTAATCGAAAATAATCACATCACTAAACTGTATTTGCTTAAGCTCCATTGCATTTCAGCAATCGTATTCTGAATGTAGAAAATTATCCAAGTCCAAAATTTGAAAAAAAGAAAAGGCACGAACCGGAAGTTTCACTCAAAAAGGGTTGATCGCGCCATATGACTATTTTCGACAAATTTTACAACTTGATTTACCCGTTCTTTGAAGTGTCGAATTTTGACACTTGGGAGAACTAAAATTTGGGTATTAATTACATAGTGAACAAGTCCACTCTTGTGGCGCTTTCTTGCGAAAAAATACAGCCAAAAATCTGATAAGTCTAATATGTTGTATCCCAACTTAAAAAGTTGACAAATCCATAAGCTATTGTAGCCTAGAAGGAACAGAGACGTTGTCGCGGGTGTTAAGTCGATTTATTTGTTCCACTTGTTTATTGGGCTTCTTGCTGGAATTTTTCCCTCTTTTAAATGCATTTTGTGGGAAAGCCACTGCTCCCATTTTACATAAAATATTGAATGCAGAGGCCAAAAATATTTAACTTTAAAATGAAGGCTTCAACCACTACTTATATTGTAAATTCTCTAATAACTCCCTAGTGAATTCTAGGGAATATTTTTTGTCACATTTTTTGACTGGAGTGTTTCAGGAGTTATTTTTCCAACAAGATGAATTCCATAAATCTATTCAAGCAATGAAATGAATATTAATGCACATCAATTGCAAAAGCATAAAAGTGCAAAAGTTCATACAAACGTATTTTTATGCATAGGACATCTTTCCCACCCATTTAATAGAGGGTGGGGTGTTCATGGGATGACTAATTTTCCTCTTTCGGCGGAGGTTTCCTCCTCTCTGGTCGAGTTGTTCAAAGGGAGATCTATGTGTGGATTTATGGTTTTATTATCAGTGAGCAAGCAGACCAGGTGGCAATCCCAAGCCCTGTAAAGTGTAAAGTAAAGTGTCAAATGTAAAGTCAAATGCAGAGTAAAGTGTCAAATGTAAAGTCAAATGCAAAGTAAAGTGTCAATTGTCATGCAAAGTTCAGTAATAAAATATTTTCTTTTCTTAAATATAAGCCCCCAGGCTGCTATCAAATTTAAAATAAAGAAATAAAATTTAGCAGTTGGACATGCATCATATCCAGAAAATATAAATTGAACCTTTAAAGCAATTTGTGCAAAATGAACTTTTCAACTTTTGGAAGTTCGCGCTTCATTTGCATCTGTTGCACTCATATTCATATTTGCAGCACTATATTCTGTTAACATCAGTTATCATTTACGCTACGAACACATTACAGCCATAACATTGCCTTGCAGCAGATTATAATTACCTACACTCGTCCCATGGACACGCTGCCATACGAGGTGGTCTGCGCATCCAGCACCTCGCCCAACTACTCTGCAGAGTCGGTTACATTTCATCACGGCCCTATATCTTGGCTCATGTGGTTTCGTGACGCAGCGACATAACGGTGGACGCGCCGAGAAACCAAAGCTCCCGCTGGACATCCGATTCGACTGTGCCGCCGCAGTTTGTGCTGCTGCGGTTGCGCGACGGCCCGGCGCTCGTGCAGGCGGCCAAATTTGGCAAGTATGAGAAGCCGCACGTGTGCAATGTCCGGAAATTGGTGGTCTATGCGGGCATGTGCAGGGATAGTCTGGTTGAAGTGTGCAGGGGGTGAGCGCATTTTTTGTCGGTTGTTGTATACCGTGTGGGGCGCATACTTTGTGCAGAGTCGTACCGTAATTTAATAAATAAAAATGAGATAAATTTCGTAATTTATTATTCCATCGTAAAAACGAAATGTGATGCTGAAAAACTGTCCAAGTTTTGGTTCATTATTCATATCTGATAAAAAATGGCTAAAGCCAACAAAAAGTGGACACTGCACCTAACCATGTGTATGCTTTTGAATGCACAAAAGTAATATATCATATACCATGCCATTTTCTGATTATCTGTATTACAAAAGATGTATATCAAGGGAAATGTACACAAATGCTAATAATATAGGCTATCAACACAGCAAACTGCATCACAAGAAACAATTTCATCAAACTTTTGCATGGCAGCGTGAGCTGTGTCAAAGTGCTGCAAACATTAAAGATACAAAAAGCTCACGCTGCCATGCAAAAGTTTGGTGAAATTGTTTCTTGTGATGCAGTTTGCTGTGTTGATAGCCTATATTATTAGCATTTGTGTACATTTCCCTTGATATACATCTTTTGTAATACAGATAATCAGAAAATGGCATGGTATATGATATATTACTTTTGTGCATTCAAAAGCATACACATGGTTAGGTGCAGTGTCCACTTTTTGTTGGCTTTAGCCATTTTTTATCAGATATACTTCTTTTTGTGGGCCACAGGCCCAAAAGTTTATAAGTTATTGCAAATCAAGCAAATGCCAAATGTGGCAGTGAGCAATACAATCTATAGTCAAGAAGATTTTCAACCTGACATTTAGAACCTGAAAGTTATCACTTGACATTTATGACTTGAAATTACCCACTTGACAATAACTTGACATAAACCACTTGACATTTATGACTGAATGGCATCAATTGATATTTATGACTTGACATGAACTGCTTGCCATTTTTTCACCTGATAGTTTTCACTTGACATAAACAACTTGACAGGTATCACCTGAAAATTGTTACTTGACATATTACTTGACATTTGACATGACATTTATCACTTGACATTAAACTTGACATTTCACTTGAAATTTATCACTTGACGTTAAACTTGACATTTGACATGACATTTATCACTTGACATTAAGCTTGACATTTAACTTGACATTTGACTTGACATTTGACTTGACATTTGACTTGACATTTGACTTGACATTTCACTTGAAATTTATTACTTGACATTTCACTTGAAATTTATCACTTGGCATTTGACTTGACATTGCAATTGAAAGTTATCACTGTATATTCACCTTGACATTTATCACTTGACATTTGACTTGACTTGACTTTAGACTTGACATTTATAACTTGACATTTGACTTGATATTTGATCACTTGACATTAAACTTTACATTTGACTTGACATTTCTCACTTGAAATTTGACTTGACATTTATCACTTGAAATTTGACTTGACATATGACTTGATATTTGACTTGACATTTATGAGTTGACATTAAACTTGACATTTCACTTGAAATTTGTCACTTGACATTTGACTTGAAATGTGTCACTTGACATTTGACATGACATTTGACATTACATTTCACTTGAAATTTATCACTTTACATTTGACTTGACATTTGACATGACATTTATCATCTGACATTAAACTTGACATTTCAATTGCAATTTATCAGTTGACATTTGACTTGAAAGTTATCACTTGAAATTTGACTTGATACTTTATCACTTGATATTTTATAACTATCTATCACTTGACATTTATCAATTGACATTTCACTTGAAATTTATCACTTGACAATTATCACTTGACATTTCACTTGAAATCTACCACTTGACATTTATCACTTGATATTTGACTTGATATTTTATCACTTAATATTTTATCACTAGACATCTATCACTTGACATTTATCACTTGACATTTGACTTGACATTTATAACTTGACATTTGACTTGACATCAACCACTAGACATTTATGACCTGATAGTAATCAGCATGCAAGGTCACATGCTCAGTATCACATGAAGCAGTAGTTCAGGCATGTTTGCGCATTTTACACAAAATAAGCAAACTTGAATAACTTTTGTAAATCTGTACCAAAATTGCCAAAAATTGGCTCATTTGAAAGCTCTACTCATGGCACACATCAACAAATTTTTTTTATTGCCCCATTTGTATTCAAATTTTAAATTTATTGAGGTTTAAAAATTTCAAACAGATACCGTACCAAAGTGGGCGGAGCCTGTGAAAAAAAATCCCGAAAATAAGAAATGGCATCATATTCTCTTTCAAATGAGCCATCAACCATGAAAATCGGTCGTGTTTCAAGGAAGTTATTGCAGTTTGAAGATTTTCGGGAGAACAAGAACAACAACAACAACAACAAGAACACTACTTGAAAAAGAAAATGCGTAATAACTTCCTCCGAACTCAACCGTTGGATCTGAAAATTTGCATGGTGGTACTTTTCGACACGGGCTTTTTAATGGTGCAGTCGGTTCTGCACTAGCGCATTGCGTTCCGAAGTTATTGCGATTTTAAATTTGCGATTTCCGCATTTTGGTGTGTCTGACCATATTATGGGTGGGTCGCTTGCGCCCTCCCTCGGCAGCGAGGGATGGCGCTGGCGCGCCCACCCGATATAAGCTTTTTCAAGGCGGAAGACGGAAAAGGGGTAAGAAAATCGCTAAAAATAAGTATATAAGCACATTAAAACCAAAAGGTAGAAAAAGCAATAAGGCACATGATTTTGAGGGTGAAAACGTTACGAAAATGAGCGCTTTGAGTGAAAATTGGGGGAAAATTTCCCAAAAATTGCTCCAGACAGATAGATAAGATATCTGGCCCCTTGGGTGGGCGGGGGGGGGGGTTCAGGGTCAATTAGTAGATAAATTATTAGG
>OZ038452.1:17430534-17443057 GCA_964036195.1 Sphaerolaimus hirsutus | reverse complement strand
GTTCTGGCAGCAGACTAAAGAAAATATTTATGTCCAGCTAACCCATGATTTGTTTGCCAATATTGAAAATCGTTTTTTTTTGCTTGAGTGAAACTGAGTTCTATTTTTCTCAGATAAATAGATGAAGCTAGAAGCTATTCTAAATGATTGCCATTAATAGCCATTTTCAGCACATAGATGTCCCTACACATATGTACTAGTTAACAACTGACAATTCCTAAGCTGATAATTAAATCTGTTTTAAACACATTTCACTTAGCTAGAATAAATAAGTTGATGGAGATAAAAATTCTAATATTGACTAATACTGTTGACAGAGATTAAAAATCATTCAGTAATGTGAACTCAAATGTGTTCAAAGTAGATTTATAAGTTTTGGAAATTTCAGTTGTTGACTAGTGTGTGCAGGCACAATCACACACATTTACTGGCACCTGTTTGCACAGACACATTCATCTAAATACTTTTTGCCATTTTAAATGCCATTTTTACTTAGGTATATTCCATAAACAAAGGGACTACTGCAGTGTTATTTCGGGACACAACGCGGGTGCGCGAGTCAACTCCACGTCTGGGTTGATTCGGGCACATTGGGGGGTTGATTCGCAACACATGGCACTAGGGGGGTCAACATAGATGCTGGTTGCATCGGGATACATAGAATGAGTTGATTTGGGCGGAGTTGACTCAGGCGCCCATGCCGTGTATTGCACATGCGACATGTGATCTGCCCCCCCCCCCCTGGGCATGTGTAGAGAGACATACTGTGATATGGGCACTGTGGCATGTGTAGAGAGACATACTGTGATATGGGCTGTATGTTAAATGGGATCCTCCCGCAGTGCGGCACGCACACAGACCTGGGCAAGATATGCGGATAAGTGCGGCATTTCTTTGCAATTAGCAGTAGCACGTGAAAGCAAAGATGACGCAGGTAGCAAGAACGGTCGCATGGACAAACGAACTGAGTGTGCAGTTATTTACATAAATGAATATAAATATTTGAGCTGAATCTTCAACAACATTGCGACTGGCGGAGGGATTTACAGGTTCAATATAAATATTTAATGCGTAGGAATTATGCAAGGATTTTTCAAAAACTACACCCAGTGTGTGAAATGCAGACTAATGGAAGAAAATGGGCGGCGGTGTGTGACTGCGGGCAGTTGTGAGCTGGCGGCAATACTCTAGCCATACAACAAAATGCTTCTGTTCCACTCTGGTGTCTTTGGGGGCAAAAAAGAAATATCTCTCAATTGACAGCTGCGCGTCGAGTGACAAGTCCGGATTACGTTTAGTGATCAATAAATTTGCAACGTTCCGTTTTCATTGCTAGTAATTTAGTTGCATGCGTAAAGCCATCCACACATTAACAGGAAACGTTGCAAGAATTGCGGCAAAGTATCTGAATGTCAAGGAGCAAATGCTTGCAAGTGGCATTATGCGAAGGTGTGGGACCGCTATAAATATGAAGTCGAGTGATTTCGGACTGAATAGAATGGAATGCCTACTTCCGCCCACATTTACCTGTGCAGCCGCGGCGTTTATAATAGTCTACAAAATTTTATGCATTGAAATGCACGTCTGGTAAAGCAGTAGAATGCAGCGTAAATACTTATATTTCTACCTACATACATACATACATATGTATCTGTAAATGTGCGTAAAAGAGATTCTCCAGTGGGAGAAACGCGTCAAACCGAAACAAAGCAATGCTAATAGCATTAGCCTGCTTGAGGCATACGTATTTACATTCATACGATATGCAATATGCATCTCTGGCTGCATGCGTAAAAATGTTCCACCAATAAATTGTAATGACATTATTACTTGAGCCACCAGTAAAATGTAACCGCTGGCCCTGGCCGGCGCACGCTGAAAAACATGTGCCATTTTTCATTCCAATGGGAAGATAAAACGGACTAAATTTTCAATGATTACCAACACCGCTTTCGGTCGCATTTGAGAAGTGCATTGAACAAAGTAGCAATCCTAATCGCAAATCTTATATCACACAAAGCGCGAGCATTGGACGCACCAGCAGTGCTCAGCCATGCCTAAAAACGCTACAATAGCTGCAACGTGAATGGTGCCCAAATCATGCAAATGTGCATCACATCCCCGGGGACTAACTACTTTAGTAGAGGGCACCGTGCACCTATGGAATGGTCATAATGCGAGTAGCGCGATGGAAAAGTGATCGATCAACACTTTGCGCCGTAATCACTCTACAAGAGACCTGGGGCGAAATTTAATTGGTCCGACAAGTTTCTCAGATATTAGCTGGGCTGCTAATCCGAACTATTTACATTGATTCGAGCGGGCACAGAATGATTCTAGAAATTCAACAGAATTAGGAAATAAAATCTACAGGAAAAAGGTGCCGGGTTAATTGAGTTCTTACCCAGGCAAAATGTGAATGTAACCACCAAGCAAATGATCACATCTATCTATCCCGCTAGATAGATTCTCTCCGGCAGTGCACTGATGGTATCACGAGCAGAACGAGGCTATAAATCAAATCGACACCTAGGGAGCGGACCCCCGGTGCCAATCTCCAAATGAGCGCAGACGCGCGGCCGCGCGCATGCAAACAGCGCCGCATGTGCACCGCGCGCATCCCTACCATGTGGCCAATCATTATTACTCACGTTATATAGGGTGGTTTAGTCGCGAACGAAGCAAATGAGTGAGACTAAATTGTGATAGTCGTGGTGACCGGGGAAAAATGTCCAGAAATTAGAAACTTTGAAAAACTTAAATAGGAACACAACTTTTGCATGAAAATTGGTCAGAATAGCAACGAAAGGAAAATCAGGACATTTTACGCCAGTACAGGCCATTTTACGCCAGTAGCACCGCCAGCCAGCCGCGTGCCAATTTGTTGAATTGCACCCATTTTCACGGGCGCGACATAACTGCAAGTGATAGTCGGCGGTCGCGCGCAGATTTATTCGCTCGTTAGCGCCGGTGAATGGAGACATTGCCGACGCGGCGCCGAGCACCGCCCAGGGGCCCATGCGTCACAATCACGCGCAATAAATGGTGGCTGGTAGAAAAAAGGCAAGTGCGCTTCTGACCATCCAATCGACAAACGGAAGGTGGCTGCACAATTTTATAAGCCTCCTTTCATATTTAATGTGCGCTCGGCGCGACTTTACAACGAAACCCGTCGCAATTGCACTCAACGGCGGCAGGCAATAAACGATTGTAAATTCCCAGGGCGCCGGGTTCAAGCCGCTAAAAGCATAAACGTCCATCTGTCAAGGTGAAATCGGCTGTGTAAATCACGGGCAAAAGAATGGGCCGCTCGTACATTCATTAGCTTCGTGCAGCGGCCGCCCTCGGCGCCCTGCGGCTGGTGACGTTTGTTCATGCGTTGCGCGGCTATGGCGCACTGCTAACGCGATAAAGCTGATTGAACGCTTTTTGCTTTAGGATCGAATGTCGACGCACGAGGTCAGGAAATTTGAAATGCGAGCAGCCATGCCGATAAACAGCAGCGCGGTGCAATGCATGGCCTGAGGAACGAAGTTGAGCGAAATGGCAGAGCAGCTCAGGTGCCCCATGCATTAGCTGGCACCCCGCCAGGGTCTGAAGAAGCCTCCATTGCCATGTGTAGATTACTATTCACATGCATTAAAATGATCGTCCAAAGAGTTATCTGTTCAGTCGTTGTAAACTATTCAGTTCTTCTAAATAGATCGATCATCTACAGAACTACAAACTTCATGCCTAGCATATGTTTTGTAGTCGACGACGAGTAAGGTATCACCCGCAAAGGCAAACAAAGTGGCCTCTCATTGCCAACACCCACTATACAAATAATCCAGCTTAGTATAGAAAAACTGAAGCGCTCATACATAAAAACGCATTATCTCGTCGTCTAAACACCTGGACTTGAAGCGCGGCAGAAGGCAGTGGACTGCGATGCGCCCCTGTCACATGCAAACTGACCACCAGCTACTTAAATACACGGTGGCTCACAAAGCTCAATAGATTTGGTCGAATTGTATTTTGTTTTATTCGTTGTTTCAAAAATATGGTACTGTTCATATGCGGAATGTAGCAATAGGCATAGTTGTTAAAACGTATTTACGTTTACTCAAAAAGTACGTATACTTGAGTACTGAGTAAATACGTTTACACATACTTTGAAAAATGTACCTGTACTCGCTTTTACGTATACTTTTTGAAAGTACTCGAGTGCAGAAAACTTTCAGATAGGCTTTGTTACAGGCTTTTCAAGGCATAGATGGGAAAAAAAACGGGAGAAAAGTACAAAAAATAGGAAAAACATTGTCAAAAATAGCTTAAAGTAGGCACATAAGACATAAACTAGTGAGATTGAAGGTTAGCGTGGTCAAAAAATATGACAATTAGTGATCTTGAGTAAAAATTGGGACAAAATTCCCAAAAAAATACTCATGTTTACGTTTTCTGAGTGGGGAAATATTTTACTCATGTTTACTCATGATCATGAGTAATAGTAAAAAAATATTACTTAACGTTTTCTGTACTCAGGGGGTGAGTAAAAAATAAATACTTTACGTTTACGTATACTTTGAAAAAAGTTCGGTACTTTTACAACTCTGCAATAGGGAACAGCGGGTGCATTTATTTAGTTCGGATGAAAAGAGCAGCAGCTTTTTTTTAGCATGGTCGATAAGAATAAAATTATCGTAAACTTCTGAAAATGCCCGTGCAAAAGCGCACAGTCAGAACTTTTAAGTAAAGTCGGCAGACATTTCACCCTACAAAATCGGAGAGTTAGAATTCACTTGTGAATAGAGCGAACAACGAAACTTGTGTCCCATGCGGACGCTAGAAATTGAAAAAGAAAATCATATTAAAAGAAAAATGGACGTTTCGCTGCGTCCGTGCGTGCCACGCCCTAGTTATCTACATTTTCAACGTTGCTCGTAAAGAATTTGACCGTTCAAACTACCGTTTTACCGTTCAAACTACCGTTTTTGTTTTTATTTTATTTTTCATTCGTTGGCTCCGTTCCAACAGAAGAGAACTTGGCAGCTGGCCAAAATTTGCGAAATCCGCTATTTATATTAATAAAATAGGCTCACAATAGCTATATAACCATGTATATAAACAAAAATAGCAATTATGAAGGTGGAAATTGGCAAAGCTAAGCAAATTTTAACGATTTTTAGCTAACTGTCAGTTTTCACTCTCATTTGTATAATACGCAACTGTTAACTGGGATAAGGGCCAAGTTTTCATACGTGACCCGATCTATTCCAATCGTAAAAATATTGCGTCACAATAACTGATGCCGTCATGCACTCTCCACTGGAGAGATTGACGCAAATGTTTGTAGGGCGATACGTCTGCCGACTTTATCTGTTTTCCTAACTGAAATGGATATGCGGACTAGGGGATGAGTGCAAGAAGTAGCCGAGCACAGCGGCCAGCGTGCAGGGATATCATGCTCGGAAAGGGACGCGTGCGCGCGCGTGATCGATGTGCTAAACGCCGTGCCGGCGGCCGGCTCGCACGTTTTTTGGCCACTCCATTGTTTCGCTTTTACTACTGTCCGCCACCAGCGGTCAGCGCCGGCCAGCCCTACTGCAGCGCGGCACTACTACGCATTCGCTATACAGCCATCTTTGATTATTTTATTAGCACAGACAAAACCGGAAGAGATAAATTATGTGTACACCTAAATACATACGTTACATGCCGATGTGGGCAGAAATAATGCCTAAAAAGCGAAAGTTAAGATTCACAGATCTGTGGATTCAGTGTACACAAGTCCGGCATCAGTCAAGCCAAGCCGCATGCTGCTTTATTGCTTCGTTCGGTTTTGATTGATGAGTCGCATGGATTGAACGCTCGGCGTATCTGCGTGACGCGTCCGTTCTAAACAGCCGGCTGACAATAAAAGGAAATGTTTTAAAAGCCATATCTCACGCAGAGTTGCCCCATAAGACGGAAGCAACAGCGCGGCGATCAAATCCCAACTGCCCTAACCGGCCATTTGTCACACATTCGCAATTCGGGCCGGGCAACACACAATCGAAACGGCCTAACAGAAACAAGCGAGAAACCTCCGTTTTTGGCGGCGTTTTTGGATTATAAAGCGCCCGGTGGGTCATGAAGGCGTGAAAAATGTCTGCGACCGGGGCCGATTGCGTGCGCGCGCGCCAATTGGAAACGCCACGCGGAAAGTGAAGAGGCGCGGGCGACTGTGCTCAATTGAATGTAAGAATTCGTGGCAGCTTTGATCTTGCCGATAGACATTCGAGAATGTGAAACGAAAAAACGTGAGAGGCGTGCAGCGAGGGTTGAGACAAGCTTCGGACAATTGTCCAATAATTCATACAAATAGCAAATTCCAGCCTGAGCTGCAGCGGCGGTGTCTCCCCGCGGCAGCGCCGGCACCGAATCAATGATCCCGCATACAGCATATTATAAACTGCAGTCAGTGCCGTGGCGCCACGCACACGCAGGTCTAACGGAGATCTGGCACAGTGCCAAAATATTATCAAAAAAATGAGACGACACCTCAATAGATCAGTGAAAATGATTCCCTCAGATCCAGACCAGACTACGAAAACCAGCGACCCACCGCAAACGTTGTAAGTGGGCGCGCAAGAATTCGCTTTCCAATAGAATATTTCGAAATATTTAAATAAATAATCCGCAGTACACACTCGTCCTGTTCCTTTATATAAAAAATCCGCAGTACACACTCGGTTCTGTTCATTTAGTATAATAATTATTATTTACGATGATCCTGAGACACGGGAAATCATGGATCACTGGTAGTATGCGTCAGTATTTAATCGCTCAGTTCAGCCTCTTCACATTGCCACTTTCCTGGCCGACAACATTGCCGGGCGGGTCGTAGTTGGCGACCACGTAGAACACGTTGGGCGAGCCGGGCCGCAGCGCCGCGCCCACCCCCAAACGCCTCGATTTGCGCCACAGCACCTGCGTTCAATTGTGCAGTTGTGAAGCGAGAATAGAGCAGGATTGCCAGGTGCCACTCCTGTAAAATGTAAAATATCATGCAATGTGTCAAAAGTTCACCTGTCAAAAGTGTCAACTCAGTTTGCCATTTTACATCGCATTTTACATGACTCATGACACTTTGCATGACATTTTACAGGATTTAGGTGTGGCTCCAGGTGGGCCGCCAGCCACCTACCTGTGTAAAGTGCCCCACGCGAGAATAGTTGCTGGCGAAATTTGGCTGCTCGAAATTGTAGTCCTTGATTTCGCTGTACCACGAGCGGACGGCATCGGAGGCTGCAAATATTTGCGGCTTGGCAACGCAACGAAATTTCCGTGCGACGGTTCAGCGTTCTCACTGCTCACCGCAATTTTGAATCTGATCCGTCGTAGTAACGGCGATGTAGATATTCTCGCCGTACGGATTGTTTCCGGTGACGTTTTGCCTGTGCTGGGCGCGGCCCATCTTGGCGCACTCGTAGGCCCAGTCCTGCGCGACCGAGTTCAGCCAGGTGTCCAGCGTCAGGTGCCGCGAGCCGTGCGACTGCCGCAGAGCGTTGTGCTCGGACAGGCACTGCGATGGCACGTGGCACTTTCGTTTCACCCTATATAGCACCCGCTCTCACCTAATGAGCAATGAGTGCTGTGGGACGTGGATTTCAGTGGCAAATTTTGCAAACACACTATGCAAACCACGAATAGCAGCAATATAGAAAGTGTGTGTGTGGTGTGTGGCATGGCATCGTGTGGCACTCTTTTGTGCCCCATAATGGTGCCAGAAAATGTGCGGTCAAGCAAAACATGTTGAAATCCGGAAGAAATGTACCTAGGTATTCAAAACTTCTTACATTTTTAGTGAACATTCTCCTTAACGTTCTTATCGGTGTTTTTAGAATTTAAATACTCAAACGACGAGAAAGGGCATTTACGTTTTCCGAAATACTAGTATCTATTTTAGCAACTCTCTCTGAAACCTGTTGTCTGAACAGCTCCAAATCGGGTGGCCAGTTTGGACTGACGCACTGCGGCCGCGTGTTATTCAGGATCAGATTGTTTGGGGTACCTTGAACCGGCGCCACATTCTGCGATGAGCTCGCTACTGAGCTGGTTGGCGCTGCAGAAGTGTTTGGTTGCTGCGCCCGCGTGATTTTCTCCGTTCTTTTGTGCCACGTGGTTGAACCATCCGGGCACTTGTCTTCAGTTGTTGTCTCCTGAAAGGAGAGGTTTGGGCAATTGGTAGAGGTTTTTGAGGTCCATAGACATCGAGAACGAGGTTCGTTTTGGATGTAAAATACCGTATTACCTCGAAATACCCCCATGGGGGTATTTCGAGGTAATACGGTATATATTTTTCAAGATTTTTTCTATTATTAGAAAAATTCGAGTTAGATTTCGCATTACCTAAACGTTTCTTTTGGATATTGGCTTTCCATTCCATTTTAATTGAGTTTTTAAAAGTGTCGGGAATTTGACAATCCTCAAACTAACGACAATGTACCCATCGTTAGTTTCGATGGTGTCAATTTTTGTTGTTCGTTTGGTGCCATCCGGTAGCCTTTCAGTTTTCGTTTCAACTTTTCTGCTTTTGGCATTCACTTTGTCTAGTCCTAATGTGTCACTGAGGGCACCAAGTTTACCCAATGTTTTCTTGTTAATATCAATTTTCATGTTGTCGGCGTTTGGTATAGGGTCTATTTACTATGAAGAGGCAGCAAATGGGCTACAACAGTTGCCAAAATATACATCTCAAAGGTCTTTAGATAATGTTAGTGAGGAGTTAGCATCTTTTCACAAAAATTCAGTTAGGTGTACCCCCAACGATGACCTTGACAAAGCCATTGATAAATTGAATATTTTCCAAATTTTTGGTGACCTCAAAATAATAATTGGCAAGTATTCAATAATTGGTTTTGTAAAAAGTCAGAGACATTTTGCATCCTGGTCTACATTTTTAACCGTTAAGGCGCCAAAGTCCTGGCGTTTTTCACATCACGAACCGTGGGCCAATGCGAGGGTTTTGAGAAAACGTAAACGTTTTGTTAACCTATCCAGACACTTCTGCCGTACGTAGAAATGTACTTTTTGGCAACTGTAGCCGAATTCTCGGAATTGTGAATTGAAAATTGTTAGTTGTCTACTTCATCCACACGCATATTTGTAGGATAAAAAGTGGAAGAATAAAAGCGATGAAGTTCTGGAATGAATTTTACGTTTATCGTTGTCAATTGTGATCAAAAATACTAGACAATGAAGCGCTAGAAAATCTTTACACTTTGTTGCAGAAAAGGTGTCATTATCAAGACCGCGTTCACATGGTGGTTTATCTGATAACAAAAGTTAGCTTTCAACTGTTTTTATCTGTGATGTCACTGGTAATCAATGTCTGTAAACTGTGTAGTCAGCCAAATTTGTCAATTCAATTTTTATGCCAACTCGTACTTTAGGAGAACGCAGTTTATTTACCAGTACACAGAAAAGATGTTATATAAGCTTTGGGATGAGACAAGGACGTATCCAGGGGGGGGGGGCGGGGGGGGGCTGCAGCCCCCCCCCCTTCCCGGGTGAAACGTGAAAAGTCCCGGAAAATGCGACTTTTCCCATAAAATTTTTGATGTTTCTTAAAAATTTTGCGCGCAAGCGCGCAATTTCGTCCCCATGCATTGTTTTTTTCAGCGGATTGGTTCCTTTAAACCGATATCCTGAGAAATGAACACATTTTTACAACTTTTCGCTGTATATGTATGCATAATTACATACATATAAAGCGGTTCCTGGCGCTGGCGCCAACGCCAATAGCGCCATGGCGTGGCGCCTTTGTATGGCGCTAGCGCCAAAACGCTTTCTCGTACCTATATAGGGAAAAAATTTAGGGGGGGGGGCTGAGCCCCCCCCGTTCGCCGACCCTCGTAAACAAGCAGCCCCCCCCGCTCAAAAATCCTGGATACGTCCCTGGGATGAGATAAATTTTTCGCGATCCTTATAAAAAGACATGCAACATTATTTTAAAATACCTACTTCCATTCACAAAACCACAGGAGCAATTTTGACAAATCACAATTGAAAGGTAAAGGCTATAAGGTGCCAATAGCCGCACATAAACAACACAGAATAGTATCACAGAATGAAGAATCCACTGCCAGGACTCTGGGGTCGTTGATATGCATTTTCTGGTACAACAATACTAGCCTTGAAAGAATGGCGAAAATGTTCCATGAAATGGGTCGAAAAGCCACATGAGGAATATCGATATAATTTGTTTGAAAAAATAATAATCTCAAAAATTTCTCATAAAATAACATAGGTAATTATTACGCAATACTTCAGGTTTCGATGCAACGCGTCAGGCCTATTTACAGTTTACGCATGTAGTAAACCCATTGCGCATGTAGACCCATTAATAGACACATTATACCCGAAGTTGTAAGATAGGGGGGGGGGGTAAACCCACCCCAAACCGCCCAGCTATCTATCTATCCCAGAGGCAATTTTTTTGTCACTTTACCCCGAACCACCCCCCCTGCAAATTTCCTAGCTATCTAGCTATCTGGATCGCTTTTGAGCAATTTTAACCTAATTTTCACCCAAAGTCACTAATTTTCATACTTTTTTATACATGTCCACCTTTAAAATCACTAGGTTATGTGTTCTATTGCATATTTTCAGCATGCTGGGTATAGTTAAATCGGTTAAAGCCGGGTCTACATGCGTGATGGGTTTACATGCATAATAGCACAGGGCCGATGGAACTATTTAGGTATTCTCTAAGAAATATCAGGAGAAATATCTAGCTCACCCGCAAACATTATCTATATGGCAAAAGAAAGTGTGCTATCGTGGATGTACTGATCTATTCCACGCTGCTTGCGCGAAAAGAATGCCATTTTATCGTGCAGCTTGAACAGTTTGTAGAGCTTAAATATTGTGTAGAACAGCAGAATTTGCAAGAGTGACAAGAACAGGGCAACGGCTCCAATAACTGAAGAATATAGAATTCGTGAGCCTGAGACAAGGAAACAAACAGGTGGCTTTTTAATGATAAATTTATAAACAACCTGCACAGAGCCATTTATATTTGGATACGATGAAGCCAACGGTTACTGCTCACTTCGTGAAAAATTTCAGCGCCATACGTTCTAATGTTATCAATATTAAGGCAAAGTTCACATAAATATTCGTTATAGCCGTATCTTTCGTCAAGCTGTGATACAACTCACCCTTCAGTCAAACGCGGACAGTCCATGGAAATGCAATTTTCAGCGACACCGTACGAAAAGTTAGTGATTGTTTATGTAAGTAAAAAATTCATACCCAAATTCACACTTTTCACATACCTGCCACATCTATGACTTGCTGCAAAGTCAGGTGTTGTAAAACCGAGAACAATCCCACAGATAGAAAGTAGCTTGTCAGCACGAATATCGCCATAAATATGAAGAAAAATATGATCTGCATAGAAATATACAACACATTCAATTGAAACCATTCCTGTCAATAACCAATAAATCTGGGAGTCAATAAAAATCAAAATTTTAATGCCAAATAAAATGCTCGTGGTTGATCGTTGATTCTACCATTCGAACGATGAGCTGTGTACTTTTTGATAGTATAGGTACCTATATTTTGTGTTGCTTGGCGTAGCTGGTTTGTATGAGGTATGTGTGGTTTGTGTAAATTCTGCCAATCTCCAACTAGGGAGTTATTCAAGGCGGCGTCACTTTTCTCACTGACCAAACAGTAGGGGAACGAGAATTACCAGGACACATGTAATAATTCGGTCTAATATGGCATTCAAGTACAGAAAATGGATCATCAACGATAACATACCGATAACATGAGATACGGCACCAAACATCTGCATTTTCCCTTCTCCACGCCGTAAAGCAAACAGAGATTGATCGCCACTGAAGCGCTGAGAAAAATCAAGTCAGCATAACCAGCTATATTGGGCCCACCATTGGGAGTATTCTCGTGGATGAACCACCAAATGGCTACGAACAGAC
Organism: Sphaerolaimus hirsutus; assembly: GCA_964036195.1. Classification (NCBI taxonomy): domain Eukaryota; kingdom Metazoa; phylum Nematoda; class Chromadorea; order Monhysterida; family Sphaerolaimidae; genus Sphaerolaimus; species Sphaerolaimus hirsutus. The sequence continues at coordinate 17,431,085 of OZ038452.1, read as the reverse complement.
ACACCGATTCCACGACGGCGATCGCCCGTGCCGCAGTCTGAGAGTTATGTTGACCTTGGAATTATTGTAGTTGTTGGCAAGTGTTCAAAGTAGCGACAGGAAAAGCGACAGTCCTTGAATAAACCCCACGGGGAGATTTGTGATCGGACAATCTTGCGTGGGAAGTGAAATGTTATCTTCGCTTTTAACTTTAAATTTATTATTTATTCACTTCTCAATACTTATTTTACTCATTATTTATTTCACTTCTCAATACTAATTTTACTTATTATTTCACTTCTCACTTCACTTGCCACTGCCTCACTTCACTTCCCACTTCTCATTTTGCTTCTCACTTCTAGAATGTGTTTTTTACGTCCCCACTTGCGAAATTGGCGCCAGGGCCCAGATTTTATTAGGAAGGCAAGCGTACCCGGCAAATGCAACTGCATCCATATAATGATCGATTTTCATCAATTTATATCATCAATTGATAAAATTTAAAAATTATACATTGGGATGTTTTCCATATCAGTAAAAAAATGGCTAAAAGCCAAACAAAAAGTGGACAC
>OZ038452.1:17418691-17430334 GCA_964036195.1 Sphaerolaimus hirsutus | reverse complement strand
GCTGAGAAATGTGAATGGAAATTTCCAGTGTGCATTTTATGCCTCTTCTCGATGCAAATCCAAGTGTGTTTTAGACCATTTTGTGAAATATTAGGAGAAACCTTTGATTTCAAATTTTTTTCCTCAAAATCCGGACCCCGGAAATTCTAAATGCCAATCCTGATACCGAGACCACAATCCCAATCATAAAAAGTCAATCCCGATTGAACAAACCCTGGATGTCCCTCTGTTTTGTTCAGCTTGCTCTTTTGTATGCAAATGTTCATCTCAGGGATCTGCCCCCGTGGGCGACCACCAGAAAGCAGCTGCGTGTTCTGCGAATAAACGACCTGGACACTTTGCTTAATGAGCTACAAACATCTGATGTGGATATTCCCGCCGCATTAGCTCGACTTTCGGCCCTGTGCTCCAATGAAGCAGATAAATTGAAGGCCAAAAATGCCGTCCTGGGGTATGTGCTTCTCAGAAATTGGCATAAAGATGTGGCTAGGCTCTAATTGAGGCATCTAGTTCCGAATGTCGGTAAAGACCAAAGTGTAAAAAAATGAGTTAAGTGCGGATCTGTGATAAGTGCACTTATTTCTTCATGATAGCAAAAGAATTTTTTCAATATCTTATACCGTTCCCGAGATATATATATGCCGATTTTTAGAAAAAACAAAAAAAATCATCCGAAACAGGTTATCTCCACCCTCAAATTGGAAAAAATTCACTCGAAACAGGGTATCTCCAAAAAGAGCCACCAAAAATTTCACTCGAAACAGGGTATCTCCACCAACGGAAAAAATCATCCGAATTACGGTATAGATTTGCCGCAAACAGTCCAAATTCCCATACAAAACAGAAAAAATCATCCGAATTACGGTATAGAATTCCAAACCAGTTTTTGAAAAAAATCATCCGAAACAGGGTATCTCCAAAAAAATCTATGTCGGAAACAGGGTATCTCCAAAAAGTCTTTGTCCGAAACAGGGTATCTCCACTGCTCTCAGGTGAGAAATTTGCTCTCAAGTGGGGCCATGGGCCAGCAGAACGGCAGCACAACCGGGCCTGTTGATCCCATGGACTAAGTGGAGATACCCTGTTTCGAGTGATTTTTTTGAAAAAAATCACTCGAAACAGGGTATCTCCACTGAATCTGCTGACCTGCTATCAATCAAATCATCATAACTCTAGCTATATACGCCGGCCGCAGGGTTTAAAATATGGAAAATGTAGACAATTCCATAAGCTTTTCAAAAAGTCTTGGGCAAGACTTGTCACTTTAAAGTTGCCCGCTCGAGCCAACTTTGAATTTTCAAATGCAATTTTGGAAAAACCTAAAATGATGGAGATACCGACATTCGGAACTAGATGCCTCAATTGACCGCCAAGCAAGCTAAGTCTGAGATCAACTGAAAAATCTGTTTTGAATGTGTCGTAATTTAAAAGAACGTAAATATAATAGGGGCTCATGTCACCCACGCACAAACCCATAGCTCGCCGAATGTAAAAAAACCCAGTTTTTATCGCCCCAGAAAAACTCGTTTCCTTTATGTCATTTGTGATACTTGTCGGTTTCTCGCGGCCGAGCTACATGGATCGCCATGATTTCAAATTGGATTTTTATTCACCACGGGCTCAGTCTTGAGTAAAAAGTGTTTTGGCATTTATGTCTAGTTGAATTTTAACTGCAAATTTTGAGAGACCAAAACTATAAATTAGGTGGTTCCGCAGCAATCAGCGTTCTGTGTACTCTTGGATAATTCCCACCCCTTTGAATAATTTCGGATCTAGAATAATCCCCCGTTAGGTGAGTAAGTTAAAGATAATTCCACCATTGAATAATTCTCCCCTTAGCCGAGTATGATAAATTTGCTGTGTCCAGTTTTAACAGAAATGACTTGTTATATAGTTAATAAAGCATATTTTGTGAAATAGGTTTTCTAAGGCGGCGTTTACACGGATTTGCTGTGACGACAAAAAATGCAATTTTTATAACTGTTCTTGTGGAATCAACGAGAAATATATTACATGTGTGATACCTCAATTGATCGTGATTGTGCCAGCTTCACTGCCTGGGGCATACATCAAATTCCATAATTTCCCTAATCACGCACACTAGATCACACTTTTTTCATGTTGTCGGAGCTTTGTCAGAGGGTTTGTTCTACGCGGCCTAGCTAGCGAGGCCGCGTAGAACAAACCCTCCGACAAAGCTACGAAGCGTGTAAACACTGCCTAAATATTTTAGAAAATATTTCCCCAGGGGAATTATTCTAGCAAAGAATCCGTGTAAACACTGCCTAAATATTTTAGAAAATATTTCCTCAGGGGAATTATTCTAGCAAATGCGTTAGTGTTGAATTTATGCGCCGTTCGTATGGAAATTATTCACAGAGTGTTAACATATTTCTTGTTGAAGTTACTTGAGTAGTTGTCCACCAAATTCACGGTGAAAGCCAAGGACCAGGGGTATTCTAGATTTTGACCCTCAGGGGGTTGGATAGATAGCTGAGCGGCCTCCGAGATAGATAGATAGCTGGAAACAAATGGGGGGGGGGGCTTTGCTGGGGTTCGATACATAGGCTTTTTCATTTTGTATTAGGGAGAAAAGGGAGAAAAATCGCTAAAAGTAAGTGAAACATGGGTATAAAAGCGCGTATAGTCCCTCCAACCCCGCCCCCCTAGGAGACCCCTGGGGCAAGGACGTAGCCAGGGGGGGTGGCGGCTGCTGAAATGTTTGCATGATATTGCCTTTAAAAATTATCGCCCACTGACAGCGCGGATGGGGGCAAATGTCGAACAAACGTTCAGCGGCTCGTGGACCAGCTAGCTGCGAATCGGTCGCCAGATGACGCCGTTCCCGGCCACCGGCTCAATCCGGTTCTGGTGCAGGAAGTTCTCAAATCACTCATCTCAATAGGCGTACCGTATGATGGTGAGTCTATGCATATCTAGGGGTGCTGTTATAGCTCCGCTGAACATGCACATTTATGTGATGTCTAATAACCTTGGAATTTGACATTGTTACTTCCTGGACATTCATTCTTGCTCCCTGTTCAATGCACGTGTGAGTAGGGTTCAAACGGGATTCCGAATCTCGATAATTTCTGGGATTCCGATCCCTAAAACACAAAAAAAACAAATCCCCATCCCGCGACCCCGATCCCGATAATTCATAATATCTATCCCGAAAAGTTAATCCCGTTGACGTGTGACCAAAATGAACAATTTCTGCAGGAGGTCCCCCAGTTATAAGCACCCATTTTGTGGTGGCCCCCTAAAACTGCTACCCCATATTTCTCCTCTGGTGGCATGTTACCGGTGCATTCTTTTACAGAACCTATAATTCGCGAGCTCGGCTTTTGCATCGGAAAGTGGGCCGAACTGGGCGCTGTGCCGCTGCCAGCCATGATTCACATTTGCCTCAAGCATTCTGTCATGGCTGCACGTGAACGAGACGCCCTTGGTAATGATCTTTTCGCCAGAGGCATGCACATGATCAAAAACGCCATATCTTATAAGATGAGGTGAGGATTTTGGTTGTTTTTAAATGTAAATACAATTAAAAGTACAATTAATGTAAATGCAACTGAAAGTAAAAAGTGAACGGGGAAAGGGAAGTGAAAAATATAAAAAATGTATAGGATTCTGACTTGAAAGCATTGATTCTCATGACGGTAATGATGATCTAGTGGGAAACGCTTAGTGCCTATTTTTTTCTTGCGTCGGAAATTGAAAATGTTACCCTATTATGTTCGCTCGCGTCGGAACTTCACTCCAAAATTTCACTTTCGCTTTTCACTTTACTTTTCACCTCACTGTTCACTTCACTTTTCACCTCACTTTTTGCGGCATTTGCCCCTGCTCTCATATAACTTTACTCGCACATAAACATGTATAATGTCTAGGGTTGGAAAAAAAACGTTTTTTTTTAACTCGATGTTTTTTAAAAAAAAACAACGTTTTTAAAAAAAAAAAAACGTTTTTTTTTAAAAGCTCCCAGATATGACCTAGTGTCAACATATATAGGTATATCAGACACTGGCAATACTCTGTGATGTTAAATATGACCATATAATGGCTGTGGAGCCATGGGATAGCATTATAAGTGGTGATTTGTGTCAAAAATATCCATTTTTCGTCGACATATCGTTCGTATATCGCCTTATAGTCGAATGTTCATGACTTCAGGTAAAGTTTGGCACGGAATGGTGATCAAACAAGGTTATAAAAGGAGGTTGTTACTTTGGGAGTGAAGTTACACACTGTGGAGGTACATGGAAGCACATTACCTCAATATTATATATTACAGCAACATATGTCGGCTTATTCACCCATGGTAGCACATAGAAATGGATGTTTTGATACTAAAAATGCAACAAAACCAATGAAAACAACCACCAATGTCAATTTGTGTGTGAAATTGCGCGCTTGCGCGCAAAAATTTTGCAAAATACCTAGTGCTTAGTACTAAAAATTTCGGCCGATGTTTTTTTAAAAAAAAAAACATTTCGGACGTCATGTTTTTAAAAAAAAAAAAACGTTTAAAAAAAAACATCGGCCAACCCTAATAATGTCCCGCAGTGAGTGCGAGGATCCCGCCATCCTGCTGGACGTGTTGGCGCACTGCGACCTGGAACCGGAGCGGCTCAAGCAGTTGCAGCTGCGGCTGAGCGAGCGCCTGGACCAGTTGCAGCCGGTGCAGCTGGTCAGGTTGATCGCGTTGCTCGCGGCCAGAGGCGACAGAAATGTGCCGCTTTTGAAAGCCGCGCTCTCGTCTTATAGTAGGTGAGGTGAATAACTGGGTACATTTTTGTGTGTAAGAGCATCTACCGTATTTCCGCGATTTACCCCCCCCCCCCCCCCGTGGGTGACTATATCAGGGTGAGAATTTTGAGGAGGGTGGCTTTTTAACTCGCAGTGATAATTTGCTGTTTGTAACGTACGCAGACGTAGAAAAATGAACAATAATCACTTTGTATAAGAGTCATAGACTTAAATAAGTATGTAGATGATATAAAACAGGTACTGACGTAACACAGTCTTTGTTTTTAACGTGTGTTCTGCGTTGCCCGGATCACAGGCCGTAGTTTTTGTCATAAATGTTCTCTTTTCACTCAATTTGGAAGGGGGGGGGGGTAGTTCCAGGTGGGGGCGCTAATAAATTCATAGTGGTCATTTTGAGGGGGGGGGGTATTTTGAGCAAATACGGTATTTTATATAAGTCAAATCAAACGTAATGTTGAGCACGCCATCACACTCCATTATGCTATGCAGCCGCTTCCAGTCTCCTGAATCCGGACAGAATGATATTCCGTCAACGACCCAGTTATATCGCTTGATATCAGCCTTGGCCCGTCTAAACTTCGCCCCGCCTCAAGAAATGTCCTTAATTGGCGCTCAACTGGCGCAATCGCTAGACAAAAGTCGACTCGATTTGAAGTGGGCTTTCGTGAACAACATTTTGTTCACAATGGGCAGGTTGAGATGGGCAAATGAACAATTGTTCGACATTTTGCTGGGATGGATTGGGGAACGAATGAAGTTGGTGCGGTTGTACTTATCACTATTTTTAAGGATGTTGGGGCCCACACACTAGTTGACATCAAAATTCGTGTCAACTAACTTTTACTTAATTATGTTATTTCAACTTGTGATACAGCATAGTTAATTTCCTATCGTCACACTTAATTTTCATTGTTTCTATAAAGTGTGATGCTTTAAAAAACCCTTATGTGTTATTTAGTTGACCTTTATTTGCGATGTCAACTAGTGTGTGGGCCCTTATTCACATTGATATGTGTATCGTGTTGTCCCCCAATAGGGAGCCCGATTTCGGGGGCGCCATCTCCATGAACTATTCAATGATCTTAAACACGTTCTCGCGCTGCAACATCAAACGCGATCAATTGTGCAATGCGATCATCGAGCACGTGGTTCAACGGTTGGACGCGCACGAATACACGGCGCCGCAGAGATTGGAGATGTTGCACAGTGCCGTTGCCTTGGATGCTCATCAGTTGAATGATAGCTGTAGGGAGAAATTAGTGCAGATGGCTAGTGATGATGGGTGGTGCCACTCGTTGCTTGGTGTGTTTTTTTCTTATTACACTGGGGTCGTGTACAAATTTAATTTGGGGTTCACAGACGCATGTCACCGGGGTTACATCTTTTACATCTTGATTTGCAACTGTACCAATTTTTCGGAACGGGACCAGAATTTTTTCCGAAACATTTACCGGGACCGTGGTCCCGTTTGGACCCTAATGTGCGATTTCTCTATTTGATGCCCAAATATACATGCAGATACCCGTGTACTCCCGGCAGCATTGATATTGGCCAATCGGTTAAAATTGCTCAATATTTACGCCATTCTCGGCAATAGTAAATTGGCGTCACCTGATTTCCTCTTGAATGGTGATAATTCGGCCACAAGATTAGGCATAAATGGATCTGAGCATCTCAAGGTTACATTTTTCGCCTGCAAGTTTTATGATGATTCGGTGGGAACTAATGGGAACGATTAGCGCTCCAAAACTCGCTGGGAGATTTATATTCGAAAATTAAAAAAATGTAAAAAAAATATATTTTTATTTTCTCATATTTTTTCCGGACAGATTTAATTATATGTATTTTATGAGAAGAAAATATAAAAATCTCTCATTTATATTTGTTTATATTTTCTCGGCGTTTTTCTCAGAGAGATTTTATATTTTATTTTTTTGTTAGATTTTCTGAGATTATAAATATTGAATTATATTTTCTAAAAACATCAATTTTTGGAACGCTATTGGCGATTAAAGGTGTTTATAAAAACATCTTTGTAGGAGTCTGCATCTCGATTGAAGTACGGCTTGGCGGGTCAAGCCAGTTTCAAGCGATTCCTACGCGCCGTAGACAGACTCGCGCCGCTGGGGGCAGAGTCCAGTGTCAAGTGTGTGACTGCCGATGGCGCATTTGTCGGTTGGTGACGTGTTTGACAAAATTGACCCTTCGTGTTTGACAAAATTGAGACGTTTATTTCGAATGTACCGTATTTCCCAGAAATACCCCATGGGGTTTATTATTTCACCGGTCAAATTCTTGAGGGGAGGGGGGTATTCAAGGGGGGTTTATTTTTTCGGGAAGTATCATAGTAAAGACTGGGAATATCGATATACCGTATTTCCTCGAAATACACCCCCCCTCGTTTGACCCCCCCCCCCCTCTCCAGACCACTATTGAAACAATCACCCCCCCTCGAAATACCCCCCCCCCCAGATTGAGTGTAAAGAGAACGTACATGACAAATACTGCAGTTTGTGTTCTGCGTAGTGCAGAACACACGTTAAAACAATGTTGGAATCACGTTAGAACAGTGTTTATACCTTCTACGTACTAATATTAGTATACAGGAGTTGTTGATACATGTCAGTTATTGATGCATTTTTCTACCCCAGCGCACATCACAAACCACGATTTTCTACTAGGATTTCAAAAAAATTCCGGTGAAATAATAACCCCCCCTCGAAATACCCCCCCCCCCCTCGTTTAACCCCCCCTCTCGGGAGCACTATGAAACAATCACCCCCCGGGGGGTATTTCGAGGAAATACGGTATACCTATCTACACAAACTAGTCATGTATACTAATTTCTGCCGATGCAAATTGCCAGCAAAAAGTACATCATGTACATAGCATGGGTATTTCGAAGGGGGGGGGGTAAATTCAAGGGGGATAATTCGAGGAAATACGGTATAATGGTGGAACATTTCCGTCTCTTTCAGATGCGTTGCTGTGCTGCAAGGAGGACGGAGGCTTTCTCCCAGTACAGAAATGGGACTCTGTAGCGAAGGAGCACAAAGTCACTGCGCTGCTGTACTGGATGTACCGACACACCGTTATGGATGGAAACGCAACTGGTTCAATTCCCAGATTGACTGGTGCGTTGCTTTCAGTGACTGATGGGTTTTAGTGTTGGGTGGCACTAGGGTTCAAACGATATATCGTATCGAATATCGGATATCGACCATTTTTTAATATCAAATATCGAATATCGATATCGAAAATTTTGAAAAAATATCGAATATCGATATCGAATATCGACCATTTTTTCGATACATCGAACCTGTATTGTGTCCCCAAATGTACTTTTCATTTTCATTTTGAGATATTTATGGTTGATCTGATGTGCTTATAGTATTGTATTTGATGAGTAAAAGTACAGTATTTATAATGTCATTGTTGTTGGAGTGCTAAATTTAAAGCCAGAAAACGCTGATATACTTTTTTTTGCAACATGCCCTTAAGCAATTAGGTTATAAGGATGAACTGTAATATCTACCAATTGTTATTTGTCTGATACGTTGATTCATCATGTTTTTCTCTATATTCTACCATTGAGTGATGTAAAGCTTGTTAAAATCACTTGTACCATTCACATTTCAGTAAAGAGATGATCAAACATGTGTGCAACCACATGAAAATACAATATGCCACTTGAAATATGCCTTGCTATACCAAAAGCATATCGTAATATCGAATATTGAAAATATCGAATATCGACCATTTTTCAATATCGATTATCGATATCGAGGTTCCATATCGTATCGATATCGAATATCGAGTGTCAGAAAAAAATATCGAGTATCGATATCGAAAATTTTGAAAAATATCGAATATCGAATATCGATATCGAAAAGTCATATCGTTTGAACCCTAGGTGGCACCCGGGGTATCTTGAATTTCGACCCTCTGGGTGGTTGGATAGATAGCAAATCGATTCTCCGTAGGGATAGATAGCTGAAAAATTTTCGGGGGGGTCAATATATAGGTGTTTCGGGGTGTAGAAGGAAGAAAAGGGAGAAAAATCGCTAAAAGTAGGTGAAAAATGGCTGAAAATACGTATGTAAGTAAACACCTTCCCGATCAAGTCCGGCCGCCTATTTTTTTTTTCACTTCGCAGGCCATATCTCCGGTTGCGGGAGGGGTGGAAAACTAAAACTTGGGTGGTATATAGGCGCAACCCCCCACTACCCCACATGAATAAATGGGGCAGCGGCGACTCACTATAGAGGGGGTCGCCATTAGGGTGTCAACAAAAACTTTTTGGCGGAAAACGGAAACGGAAACGGAAAAATTTTTGCACATCCCGGAAAACGGAAACGGAAAAAAAATTTGCACTTGCCGGAAAACGAAAAATGGAAAGCCGGGAAACGGAAACGGAAAAATTTGCTGAAATTATGCCGGAAACGGAAAAAATTTGATGAAATTTTGCCGGAAACGGAAAAAAATTTGCAGAAATTTATCCTGAATTTAAAAAATTTGCAGAAATCTCACTAGAAATAGGAAAAATTCACTTCATTAAGAACCTGCATGCATTTTTACCAGTTTGGCTGAAACAGAAAACAGAAAATTGAGCTGGAAAGTGGAAAAAAGTTGGAAAAACAGACAATTGAACCGGAAAATGGAAAAAGGTGGAAAAACTGAAAAAATATGCCGGAAAACGGAAAATGAGCCGGAAAAACGGAAACGGAAACGGAAAAAAAATTTAGCAGCCGGAAACGGAAACGGAAAAAAAATTGCCTGCGGAAAGCGGAAACGGAAAACGGAAAGTTGACACCCTAGTCGCCATATATGTGAAAAAATTTTGCAGCGTTTTCACTGTCCCGCACAGGTCTGGCCCCCGGTTGATTTCTTACACTGCGGGTCCCGTATCTCCAGCTGTGGGAGGGGTATAGATCTAAAATTTTTGGGGATGTGTCGCCAACACCCCTCCCCTACTATACACTGGCCAGGCGGTTTTTGGCAACTCGCCACAGTGTGGGGTGCAAAGTTTAAAATTTATTAAAATGTTACTGTCCCACACAAGTCCAGCATCCAATTGAATTTCAAAAAATGGACACTTTTGTGTTGTTTTCACACTAATGTGGTTGACAATGTGAAATAAGCATGAAATATCCTCTAAAAAATATCTTATCCAACCTAAAACTGGCCACCACATGAACCCCTTCCCCCAAGTGGGTGACAAAAAAATCACTTTTTACAACTTTTTTATTAGACACTTGAACTGCTGGTTTACAATAATTTATAGGGGAGGGTTAAAGGTCTCAAGTTGTGTAAAAAATCTTACCTCAAAAATGCCTTCATAAGAAAATTTGCTGGGGGTGAATTTCAAATTGTAAAAATGACATCATTGCGGGAACAAAAATAGGCAAAATTCACAATTTGAAATTCACCCCCAGCAAATTTTCTTATGAAGGCGTTTTTGAGGTAAGGTTTTTTACACAATTTGAAACCTCTAACCCTCCTCTGTAAATCATTGTAAACCAGCAGTTCAAGTGTCTGATGAAAAAGTTGTAAAAAGTGATTTTTTTGTCACCCACTTGGGGGAGGGGTTCATGTGGTGGGCAGTTTTAGGTCGGATAAGATATTTTTTAGAGGATATTTCATGCTTATTTCACATTGTCAACCACATTAGTGTTAAAACAACACAAAGGTGTCCATTTTTTGAAATTCAATTGGATGCTATACTTGTGTGGGACAGTAACATTTTAATAAATTTTAAACTTTGCACCCCACACTGTGGTGAGTTGCCAAAGACCGGCTGGCCAGTGTATAGTAGGGGAGGGGTGTTGGCGACGCGTCCCCAAAATTTTAGATTTATACCCCTCCCACAGGTGGAGGTACGGCACCCGCAGTGAAAGAAATCAGTGGGGGCCGGACCTGTGTGGGACACTAAAAAAGCTGCAAATTTTTTTTGCACTCGGCAACCCACCCTGTAGGGGGTCCCCGCGACCCCTTCAATTCATGCAAAGTAGAGGGGGGTTGCGCCAATATCTACCCCAAGTTTCAGCTTCTGGCGCGGCCTAGAACAGGAGATAGGACGTCAGAAGTAAAATAAAAAATGGGGGGCCGGACTTGATCGGGAAGGTGTTTACATATATAGCCAAAATAAGCAAAAGTGAACATGAACTACGATTTTGGAGGTCAAAATCTATAAAACGGCACAAAACGTAGCGATTTTGAGCAACGAGTTGGGTAACATTTCTCAAAAAATCGCTCCAGGTTGGTAGATAGCTGGCCGATTTGGGGAGGGGGGGTTTGCGGGGTAGTAGCCCAAAATTTTGCCTCCGGGATGTATAGATAAATAGCTGAGCGCCCTCGAGGGTAGACAGATAGCTGGGCTGTTGGGGGGTAACCCCCCCCCCCATTCGAAACCCCTGGGTGGCACTGGATGTTGGAACAATAAATGGTGGGAATTTTCGATATCAAACATTATTTCTATTGAATATTCAAGCAATCTGTCCTTAAAAGGTTTCAAATTTTGTGATCATCAATCTGACTGCCCTATCCGCATTTGTAAAATGCCCACAAACAGTCAATTGCAATCGGTTCATTTTTCATGTGTGTACAATTGTTTTTTATTTGTTTTTATTTTTTTGTAATGTGCAGCTGCAAACGAGTTGACCGGGCGCTTGCTGTCCACGCGGTACAAAGTTGTGCAGGTGAGATTTCGGTTATTTCTCTTCGATTGTCGAGTAATTTCGGATCTGGGAACATTTATATACCGTATGCAGATTTTCGATACCGAGTTGTCTGGTCTCAATGATGGTGAAATAACACACCTGATACGGGCCAGACTTATGTGATGCTCTGTCTATACGTAAATATGGATCC
>OZ038452.1:17101444-17418491 GCA_964036195.1 Sphaerolaimus hirsutus | reverse complement strand
GGCGCCTTTTTGCTGTGGCGCCATTGGCGCTTGGCGCTGTGCTACGGAAAAGCGCCATGGCGCTTTTGGCGCTGGCGCTATGATGCCGTGGCGCCATTGGCGCTTGGCGCTAGCGTTTTAAAAAGCGCCAAAAAAGCGCCAAGTTCAAAAATTATCATTATTTTATGTAAAAAGACCTTGTGTGCATAACTTACATAAGTACAGGGGTGGGCATTTTCAGTTACCGCTGGAAAAACGCGATAGCTTGAGCTACGGTTGAGCTATCACAGTGAGATTTTAACACAATAGAGTAGACTCCATAGGACACCTATTCTGAAGTTTGCAACCCAAACGGCTACATTTTGGGTGAGTTGTGGAACACACTGTATTTTTGTGACTTGACCCCCCTTATCTTGGGTCTGGGGGACTATTCAGGGAAAAAAGGAATTTGGTTGTAGCCCCGACTCAAACCCCAACATACTCAAAGGGCAACAAAATCGGCCAATGTACGACAGAATGGGATGACAACAAAGACCGGTGACCCCCCCCTCAAATGCCACCCTCGATTTATCCTATGGGTGACGCCTAGCTCACAAAATTACACTAAAAACTGTGTGTTCCACTACTCACCCAAAATGTAGCCGTTTGGGTTGCAAACTTCAGAATAGGTGTCCTATGGAGTCTACTCTATTGTGTTAAAATTTCACTGTGATAGCTCAACCGTAGCTTACGCTATCGCGTTTTTCCAGCGGTAACTGAAAATGCCCACCCCTGTATATGTGTTACTGTATGTGTATTCCAGGAAGAACGAACTCTCTATTTACTAATTTTGTAGACTATGTCCATGCAATTGCAAGGATATTCAAAAAAAATTGCCAAATAATGGGCCTAATGGTTCCCATCCCAATTCAAAGCTGGCTCATGAGCGATGTTCAAATACAAAGTGTTGCATTATGTTGAAAATGATGTTGCATTGTTGGTAGGTGTAATGTACTAGGCCGGAATGAAGTAAATTTATGTGTATACAACACTGGGTAGAGTTACTCATTAGCAACCATTGGATTGGGATGGGAACTAGTTGACATTGGCTGTCGTTATTAACTAGCGCACTTTATGAGCAGCAATTTTTTTGGCGCTGGCGCTATTGGCGCTTGTCGCCAACATTCACTGGCGCCATTGGCGCTTGGCGCCGTGGTCTAGAAAAGCGCCATGGCGCTTTTGGCGCTTGGCGCTATTTTGCTGTGGCGCCATTGGCGCTTGGCGCTCGCATCCCAAAAGCGCCATGCGCTTGGCGCCAAAAGTCTGGCGCTTTTTACATCACTAATTACATTTGAGCCATCGAATTCTGAATGTAAAAAATTGTCCAAGTCCAAAATTTGAAAGATAGAGTTAGGCCCGATCGAAAGTTTCACTTAAAAAGGGTTGATCACGCTATGACTATTTTCACAGTTTGTATTGCTCATTTTTTAAGTGTCAAATTTTGACCCCGCTGGGGAGCTAAAAATTAGGTATTACATAGTGAACAAGTCGACTCTTGTGGCGCTTTCTTGTGGAAAGATACTGTCAGAAATGTAAAAAGTCCTTTTTGGACCCGAACTTAAAAAGTAGACAATTCCATAAGATAATTGTGGAGTATCTTAGAAGACAACCTTAGAAGGAACAGAAACGTTGTCGCAGGTTTAAACTTTAAAATGAAGTTATTGTAAAATGAACACTTATATTGTAAATTCTCGAATAACTCCCCAGCGGAATATTCTTTGTCAGATTTTTTTCACTGGAGTTATCCGGGAGGTGATGTTATTTTTCAACAAGATTAATTCACAATCTATGAAACCAATGGAATGATTATTAGTGAACATCAGCTGTGAAAAATGCAAAAATGTCATTAAGTGTTTTTAGTTACATGGGCATCTTTCCCATCCATTTAAGAGGGAGTTGGGTCCATGGGAAGGTTTTTCCTGTCGGCCAACAAGGAGTTGTTCAAGGGGTTTATTTGAAGATTTATGGTATTGTCAGTGAGCAGGCCCATTGGACATGCATCATATCCAGAAAATAGAACTCGAGCTCTTAAAAGCAATTTGTGCAACTTTTGAAAGTTTGCGCGCTTCATTTGCATTTGTTGGATAATTCATCCCTGGGGGCAGTCCCAAGCCCTGTAAAGTGTAAAGTAAGTGTCAAATGTAAAGTCAAGTGTAAAGTAAAGTGTCAATTGTCATGACAAAAGTAGAGTAAAGTGTCAATTGTCATGCAAAGTTCAATAATAAAATATTTCTTTTTTGTTTTGATTGACACTTTACTTTACACTTTACAGGGCTTGGGACTGCCACCTGACCTATTTTTATATCCTCCTTGGAAAGGTCTTTTAGCGTATCTTTATACTACATATTTGCACCATTGTATTCTGCTAACCGCAGTTATTATCATATCCATCCTGTCATTATCTCCCCTGCCGCAGATCATAATTACAATCGTCCCATGGACACGCTGCCATACGAGGTGGTCTGCGCATCCAGCACCTCGCCCAACTACTCTGCAGAGTCGGTTACATTTTATCACATGGCCCTATATCTTGGCTCATGTGGTTTCGTGACGCAGCGACATAACGGTGGACACGCCGAGAAACCAAAGCTCCCGCTGGACATCCGATTCGACTGTGCCGCCCCAGTTTGTGCTGCTGCGGTTGCGCGACGGCCCGGCGCTGGTACAGGCGGCCAAATTGGCAAGTATGAGAAGCCGCACGTGTGCAATGTCCGGAAATTGGTGGTCTATGCGGGCATGTGCAGGGATAGTCTGGTTGAAGTGTGCAGAGGGTGAGCGCATTTTTTGTCCGTTGTTGTGTGTCGTGTGAGGCGCATACTTTGTGCGGAGTCCTAGCGTAATTTTATGAATAAAAATGTGAGAAATTTCGTAATTTATTATTCTATCGTAAAAAACGAAATGTTATGCTGAAAAACTGTAGTTTTGGTTCATTATTCATATGGGTTATGGTAGGTTTCCATGCAAAGTGTGATGTCTGCCGACCAAACAGGTGATGCAACTTGCCGATGGGCAAAAATGCGGAATGGGCTTTTTTGCGGAATGGGCATTTGCTGTGTACCTCACTTTCGTTTGTTGTCTGCGCTCAGTGGGCTGATGAATGACGGCACGGCCGAGACTCTATCGCTCCGTTACAAGACTATCGATGAAGACTCTGTGGACATGCCGGTGGTCTACATTAAAATAAGTTAGTCCTTTTCGACTTGTAGTGTTCTGGTTACGCCCCCCCCCCTTTCTGGTACTGGCGTAAAAAGTGCCAGGAATGGGAATTTAGCAGGCAGTCTGCAAAAAATTGCGCGCAGTGGCGCACCACACAATAACATTAACACCAATTAATATGGGGCCTGCACTATTCCCCATGTTAACCCATCCCGCATGTTGACCCGGAACACATTTTATTATACCCGGCACATTAAAACACATGACCTAGTGATTTTGAAGGTGAAAATCTATAAAAAGTATGAAAATTAGCGATTTTGGGTGAAAATCAGGGTAAAATTGCTTAAAAGCGCTCTAGATAGCTAGGCAATTTGTGGGGGGTGTACTAGGCTTGACCCGTTAATATGGACGTTTTAGAAGTACAAACCCCACCACAAATTTCCGCAGTGCCAACTCAATCGTGGGGCCCCGCCTACAACTACGCTCTGTGGCACGTGACCCTGTTGGGCTTGAGCGACCCCGCGCGCGTGTCCGCCGCGCTCGCCGCCTACAGACGCAAGTTGGACGCGGTCAGCGCGAGTCAATGTCTCAAGTTCTGCAGAGCCGTGGGCTTCGACCAGGCTGCCGACGTGCTCGAGAATACCTACGGCGTTGTCGAGATGCATCCCAGGGTCAAGCAGCTCAGGGATACGATCGTTGGTTGTGTTGGGGGTAGGGTTCAAACGGGATCCCGATCCCGATCCCGGATCCCGTGAAATTCCGGGATTTACCAGTCCCGATCCCGATCCCGAAACCCCAATCCCGATCCCGATCCCGATCCCGAAATCTCAAAAATACGAATCCCGATCCCGAAAATTTTCAAATCCCGATCCCGATCCCGAGAAACTCCCAAGTCCGGGATCCCGATCCCGGAAAAATTAGTGGAAATTATAAAAAAGTGAAATAATGAGGTTTTTGCATGCAAAAAAGTGGATGCAAACCCTCAGCGTCAATTTTATGCACTTTTCTGGCATCCAACAGTGTTTTGAGACCTTAATGAACAACTGTGAATGCCAGAAAAATGGCCAAAATCTCTATCCCTAGAACCCAATCCCGATCCCGGAAAAATGCCCATCCCAATCCCGATCCCGATCCCGTGACCCCAATCCCGGCCAATCCCGATCCCGATCCCGAAATCTCAAAAAACCAATCCCGATCCCGATCCCGATCCCGAAACCCCAATCCCGATCCCGATCCCGATCCCGAAATCTCAAAAAGTGAATCCCGATCCCGATCCCGATCCCGAAAAGTCAATCCCGTTTGAACCCTAGTTGGGGGTGGAGGAACTCGGCTCCGCTGTGTTGCGTGTGCTAGGGTGTCAAATTTCCGTTTTCTGCTTTCCGACAATTTTGTTTCCGTTTTCCTGCACAATTTTCTGTTTTTTTCCCCACCTATTTTCCATTCCCAGCAAGTTTTTTTTGTTTTCTTCACATGTCCGGCTCAACTTTCTGTTTTCTTTTTCAGCCAAACTGGTAAACATGCATGCAGGTTTTCAATTTTTTTTCTTCTGTTTCTAGATTAATTTATGAAATTGTTTTCCTATTTCTGTCAGACGTTCTGCAATTTCCGTGCAAATTTCGTTTGACCGTTTTCCGGCATTTTTCCATTTACCGTTTTCAGGCAAGTGTGAATTTTTTCCGTTTCCGTTTTCCGGCAAGTGCAAAAAATTTCCGTTTCCGTGATCCGTAAAAAAATCCTGTTGGCACCCTAGCGTGTGCCCATTGTTGTGTTTGTTGGGCGTGATGAGCTACGTTATGCTTGAACGGCTAGATTCACAGGTTATCATTTCATGTACACTCTATGATCCCCTACAGCTGTGCCCCGCATACGACCTGCGTGTAGCCGAGCGCGTGCTGCGGCAGTGCGCCCTGGACCAGCTGCTGGCGGTTCCGCGCGGCGCCTCCCCTTACGAGTGCAAGTGGCACCGGATCGGCACGCTGGTGCTGGGCGCGCCGCTGGGTCCCGAGCCCAGGGGCGGCCATCAGATGGTCGTGGATGAGCGCAACGGTTCGTTTGGTTTGGTTTTGTGTAAGTCGCTAGGATTTGGACTTTGCGGGGGGTTTACATGGTTATGTAGTGAATCGCAGTAAATAAGCTGTATTTAGATGAAAAGCTGGAAAAAATTTTTGGTTCAAGATGTGGCGTTCAACATTGTTCATGGAAAAAGTGATAAAACGTAAGAAAAATTGCTAAAACGAGGTAATATAGGCTAAAAATAGGTTTATGAATGTAGATATCTTGAAACAAGTAAAAGTTGACAATCAGTGATTAGGAGTAGGGTTGGAAAAAGCAACGCTTTTTGCAACGACCCGGTTGTAAAAAACAATAACATTTTTTTCAAACTTTGAAAACACACACCCTGTAGCAGTATCCGTTCTGAGGAATCTTGAGTCAAACTATTGTCAATATCGTTGAACGATATTTAGATTGATAGCTGGAGCGGTTCAGGGTTTGCCCCTACATGGTGTTTGCTTAGAAATTCTAATGTTCACGTATTCACTTGTCTTATAATGCGAGGAATTTCAGACAAAATCTACCTCCTTGGTGGCTGGAACGGACGCAACGATCTGTCAGACTTTTGGTGCTACGACATCAACCGCGGCACATGGCGCTTAGTCTGCGCGTCGGTTTCCCTCTAGTTTTTCCATAACATGTGTCCAAAGATGTCTGAGTGTGTGTTAACCGCGCAGTGACACTGCAGCGGTTGGCGGCCCGCCAGCGTGCAGCTGCCACCGAATGGTCCTGGACACCGTGGGCGGACAAATATTTGTCCTGGGCCGCTACGTCGACCCCAACCTGGTGGCCGACATGCAGGTGTCGCTGATTAGCGAAATGCACGCGTACGAGATTGAGACTGGTCAGTGGCACCTGGTCAGCGACGATACGGATGCCGACGGAGGCCCGCAGTTAGTCATTGCATTCCCAATTCATTGCCTTCGTTGTCATTAACGATGGCATCCGAAAATTCGGAAACGTTTTCGAATTTTTTGAATTTTTGCTTCACCACTGGAAAAACACACACTTAAAATTGATTTTTTAATAGGGGAATTTGGAAAATTTTATGCTTTTTGAATTTGTAAAAAAATTCATGAAAAATGTAGAAACAAAATTCTAAACATCGATTTCACAGGGACACGTGAAAATCTATTCAAAATTCAGAACAAAAATTTTAAAATGCAATAATCTAGTGGAAAAAATTCTAAAACTATTCCAAAAATCGTTAATTCTCATAGCCCCTTGTTTTCAGAGTTCGCCCTTTTTAGGTTGATTTTCGATCACCAAATGGTTTTGGACCAGGCGAATAGGACCATTTACGTGTCGGGCGGATGTATTGTCGCCAGCAGCGGTACACGGTGCGTTCAAATAATGCTACATAGCATGTAAATATTTAGTTGTCAGTGTGTGTAGGATCACAGTAGGGTGGACTAGCCTCCAATTTTCGGCTTTTCGCCAATTTTTAGCTCCAGTGTTAGCTCCCCAACCCAAAGCACGCATTTTTTGCGGCATGCCTATGGGATGTACCCCCAGCTTGAGACATCACACAAATATTTATATTAAACGATTTACATTTAGAAAAATCCATTGAACCAAAATTTGAACAACAAATAAACAAAACAAACGTAATTAAACGTGAGTGTCATTTTTGACTGTAAAGAAAATTTGTAGCAGATACATATTTACATATTTATGTAGGCAAATTGTGATGTATGCCTTTAGGCTTTAAAAAACAAACAATTTCTGATTATCAATTTACGTTTTTCTCAGGCGCCGCACGTCACTCACCGAGCATTGGGCCTGTTCAGTGCTGGGCCCCTCCACCGGCTCTATGAATTCATCCAGCACGACTACTTCTACGCAAGTGGACAAGGGCTTGCAATACTCGGGCATATACAAATATGATATACCCAGTAACACGTGGCGTCTGCTTAGAAGAGATGCTGGGGATATAGGGTCCGCGTCGAGTAGTTGCCAGGTAAATATTTACTATGCATCACGTGATAGTCTGCAACATTTATTGATGTGTGTCCACACCCGAATTATTATTGTATTGCTACTGTTGCCATGGTTATTAGGTGGTGATTTATGTTGGCATGTGTCCAAGAAAGTTGTTGACGTGGGTTATGGTAATTATCAGTTGAGACAAAAATATGGGCGTGGCAAGTTATGTGTGGGCGTGTGGCCCGTGTAAAAGAGAGCATCTGCCAGTCATTCGGGGGTTCGGAACCGGAATAGTGAAAATATACAAGCTAGCAAAGCTAAGCTGCAGCTGAAAATAGTAGCTGAAAGTCTAAGTGACTAGATTTGAGGAACCCGTATGCTTGGCAGGTGCTGTGGAAGTTCAGTGCCGTGTGATCCAAGTATTGTGAGTGTTTGATATATTTAAGTGTTTGAATATCAATAAACTTGTGCCAAGGGGCAACGACCGGCTGCGTTTGGCTTACAAAGTAACTCAGCAACACGACATCGAACCTGCACTTCATCACGAGCGCTCAACTAATCACATCAATAAACCCACATGCATAACATCGCATGTCATCGGTGAAGTCGCCGGGTATCCTTGTCATCCTCCTGAAGTTCGTCGTAGTCAGTGTGGACGTTGGAGCCTGTAAAGGTGTAGGTCCAACTTCACATAGAAAAGTGGTGATGGTCTGTGGCGCCACGCAACGGTACAACCCAGGTACGTTACAAATTTTGGTTTTTGTGGAAGTTGAAATTTGTGTGAATTTAAAAAAAAAAAAAAAAAAAAAATTCGGGGGGAAGCCAATTCTGGCGACAGTAGCCACACTGGCAAACAGCAGAAAGCGTCTGACGCTTTGAAACAGAAGATAGGCACCTGGTGCCTATATCCACACCGCAGTGCAGGTGCAATAGGTGCGAGGCACCCATTGCCACTTTGCAAGCCCACAAGTTGGAAGCTCTTTTGAGTAAAAATACACAAGTAAAAGACTAAAGGGGCACTCACACTTGAAAAACTCACGATGGTGTTTGAGTTGCCGCCTCTGGTGCCCGAGTTTGACGCCGATGGCAAACTGATACTGCCCAGTCTGCCCGAGAACGTGGTTGAGGTGAAAACCATGGAGGAACTGGACGAGCAGATTGCCAATGTCACTCACCAGCAGCAAATTCTGCAAAGTAAAAATTACTCTTTTGAAGATCGTAGCCCGCGCACACAATGTCGCGCCTATTTAGCTAGACTAGACGGTTTACTAGCCCAATTGAAAGCAGTGAAAAAAACATTAGTCACAGAAGAGGCGCTGCGTCGCGCAAATGCACGCCGAAATGACCCGGGTGAAGTACAGGGGGGGTCAAAGGGGAACCCAAACGATCCCAATGTACCCAATGCAAACCCACCCGAAACAAACACCAACCCACCCAGTGTGCCTCCGGCGTCCGGTGATCCAAATGGGGGTCCGCCTACGGGGGGTACAACGGCGCCTGCGGCTGCGAACCCGCCACCGGGACGAGGTCTGCCTCGCACTCCACCACCAGGTACGGCCAGCACGTCACCAACAGCGAGCGCGGTTCCGACCATCTCTGCACAAGGTTCGATGGGGATGGGTGCAAATCCCCGCACCACTGTGATGACAACGGCGCGCCGTCGCGCATTTAGTGGATCTTTTACAAGTAATGTACATGGTACAACTATGGTCACAGCCCCTGGCTCGACCAACAATGGCATGACGTCACCAGGAGGGGTACCACTCTTACAAAGGGATCCATCAGGGGCCCAGAGTCCACACAATAGCGCGTCAACGCGTGCAATGTCATCACAGGGGGGCGGAGTTGGGGGAAATTTTCCAAATCAAGGGATACCCAACCGACCTGGTACCACTATTGATCTGGTAGGGGATGTGAAAGCGCCAATGACTGGGGGTACCGAATGGTACCAAAGGTATATGGATGACCGGGAACAGACGGTCGACTATTTGCGCAACGCCACAAACCAGCGCCTGCAAAATTTAGAACTTGAAATAGCTCATGCAAAGCGCGCCGCACTAAATGATAGCGTGAACCCCTATGAACTGGGGGGGGGGGTAAGGACTCTGTACTTACAGGACCCTACATCACCGCCCTGAGCCAGAAATGCTGCGAATATGGGGGGGAGCGTGCTGAGGGAGCTATAAATCCCTCAGTATGGATCAAACAACTAGAGGTAGCACTATATTCACTTTGTATCCCAAAAAAGAAGTGGCCCTTGTGTCTGTCACTTCGCTTGAAAGGTGAACCCCTTAGGTGGTTGGCAGGGGTAGATGATGCAACTAGGGCTAATTATCAAGAGCTAAAAAGGCAATTTTTACTGACTTATGAAAACACAGAAGTGCAAATGCGGGCACGAGATGAACTTTCTCGCACAAAACAACTCAAAAGTCAATCCGTAAAGGAATTTTACCATATTCTAAGGGACATGCACGCATCTGCATTTGCACATTTGGATGAGATGACTAAAGAGCGTGATTTTCGCATACTGTTTGTCAACAGTATATCCCCCCAACTGCAAATTTTTTATAGGACCCTATCGCCAGCTGAACAAAACCAACCATTTCATACTCTGCTGGAGCGCCTATCCACTTATGAAAGCCAAGTGACAGATACTCGTGCACCACTGTCATTTGAGGGCCGCCCTAGTGCACCGGGCGATCAAAATAGGCGGGGCGGCTTTGTGCCGCGCGGCCGGTTTGTGTTGAATAGGCGACGGTTTGAAAGGCGCCCATATGGAGACCGTGACAATGCCTCCACAAATCAGGCAAATGACCCCCTTAGTCAGTTGGAACGCCCGGCAGAAGTGTTGCAATCTGCGCGTACGGTCCATAAAAGTGATGAAAATGAATCTGTCCCCAGGGGTGTGGACATAGCCAAGAAATTGGATGAAATTTCTGGTGAAATAAAAAAAGGCACCGAAAGGGTTGATAAATTAGAAGCCCAGTTTCGGGATGATGCCTCGGAGATGAGGCGTGCTATCTTAGAAGTAGGCCGAAAAGCGGCGGAAAATTCCACGCAGGTGCGTGGGACAACTTTTCGAAGGGGGGGGGGAGGAAATCCAAATTTTCCGGGAAGTTCCCCAAACCGTAATTTTCCAGGAAGCTCCCCTAATCGAAATTTCCAGAATATGAACCCAGGTGGTCAAAATCAAAATTTAAATTCGAGCTTTACTTCAGCTCCCCCCAGTTCACCTAATTATGCCCAACAAAATTACCAAAACCAACAAAGCATGCGCGGCACCGGGTGGAACGCGCCATATCGCTCACAGGGGCCAGGTCCAAATACGGGCCAGGGTGCAGGTCCACCGCGCACATGCTATCAGTGCGGCCAAGTAGGTCACATTGCCCGTGCATGTACAGCCCCGCGCGCACAAAATAGGCAACCTGAGCGAGTGAATCATGTTTATCATTCACTGTCAGCATTAGCCGCGGGGGTAACCTTTGAGGGTGACAAGGGTGAAGGGAATACAGTGGAACATTTGTTTTCCATTATTTCGGGGATGTGCAAAAACTCTACAAAAATAGTACACAGCACTAAATATGGCGCAAAGCGGCGCAGATGTTCTCATTTGGCCCTAAAGCCAAATACTGTTGGGAATAGTGAGGAACAGGAACTAGAAAAAAATAAAAAAATAAAAAAATTGTTCCCTTCGCCCTCCAACCCACTGAGTGTGGAGCGGCCGCAGAAGTCTGAAATAGGTGGCGCAATGCAGGTGGTCCCGTTGAAATTGGACCCACTGCAGTTGGGCCCAATACGCACGGTCCCAATGGAGCGTGCAGGCGCGCAAAAGAGTGCAATCGCGGCGACAGACGCGGCATGTGAAATTACCTGCGGCAGCGAAAATTACTGCGCACAGGAAAATGTGAAAATAAGTGAAATTAATAAAGTAAAGGAAGGTAAATTTGTATTAGATTTATCCCTTTGCGCGAACCTGTCAACTAAAGCACAAGCAGAGAGGAATAATGACAAAAATAAGGAAATTAGTCCAGCTGATAAAATTCAGTGTCGTGTTGACAAGTCCACGCAATCGCCGGAAGGCAAAAAACGGGGATGTATCACGCCCAAAAGTGTAAATATTTACGAAGTCCAAAATGAGAAAATGAATAAAAAAACAGCCAAAATAGGTGAAAATCATTATACATTTGTGGATGGGGAAATACCAAGTCCGGGGGACTGCGCGAAAACAAGAAAATACCAGGTACATCATGGTGTTTGCGCCATAAAAAGGGGCCCACCCAAAGTAATGCTACCTGTGCGCACCGGTGATATGCGCACGCAAAAAATGCAGTCGCGGCGCGGCGGCGGCGGCCGCGCGGCGCGTGAAATGAGGCGGCGACCGGCTGCGCGGCGGCCTAAGCAACCGCAAATGAATGGATCCACACAGCCGCCAGCTAACTTGTCTCGGGCGCGCTGCGAATACAATGGGGGGTGGAATTGCAGACAGATTTTATCTATCTCATATACCAGGTATTCTGGGCAAAGAATACCTGTGTTTCCCGCGATTGCGCTCTTATATAGCGCGCTGGGCATCTTAACTTATCACTCTTACTCAGGCTATCTTGAGAAGCATAAAATTGAAAAAAATATGGAATCCGGAAAGCCCCAGTCCCCGGACTTTTTCGAGCCGCGCCCAAATTCACCTGCAAATCCAATGCTGGATCAAATGATCCATGCAGTCGATTGCATGTCGACTGTCGACGAAATAGTGCAGTCGCTGGAAAATGCGCATCGCCCGCCACGCTTAGTGCCAGGTAAATATGCTGCGGCGTGTGAATTAAGTAGTTCTTGGTGGCGCATAAGTGGGGTGCTGGGCGGAAAAATATGTGGCGGAAAAGGGCCTAGTGCAAAAGTGAAGTTTTATGTTAACAATTTGACTAGAAATGGTGATGAAATGAACACTTGTAGATTAGAAGAGATAAATAGTCATTACTTGAATTTTAATATTTCAGTTATGCATGAATATCGGGATGCACCTAAACATGGAAAAATGTGCGCAGGGTCCAGCGACATGGCTACGGCCAGGGACAACAGCGCGGCCGAGATACTGGCCAACCTGTTCGACGACGCCTCGCCCGAGGTGTTCGCCGAGTACCAGCGCGGGCGCGCGCTGGTCACGCCCGAGCCCGACGCGCTCCAGCCCGGCATGCCCGAGCCCGACATGGACGCAAAAGACAAGAAAATAAGTATACAATCAAATTTCGACAAGAAGTTGCATGAAAAAGGGGAGTGTGGCGGAAAAACGCACTTGAAAAAGAATTTTGAAATAAGTGTTACCAGTAAAAGGTTGTTTTTGACGCATGAACTGACTTTTGCAGGGCCGGTGTCCAGCGACATGCCGATGCCCGGGCGCACGCTCGAAGGGTATCCTACCCAGGGTGCGTGCACTTCTTGTTGCGGCCCTAGCTTTACGCAAAATTCGGCTGCAAGATGTAGTGCACGTGTAGGCATTGACGTTGCGGGCACGTGCTACATCGTAGCGCCAGACGTAGGGCGACGCGTGGGGCGGCAAGCCGAGGGCGCCGCACCGGCACAGGCTGGAGGTGAGTTCCGAACGCTGCTTTATGAAAACCTTTGGCTTCATAAGGCACGTCTTGGACTCTCAGATCCAGACAGCGGCGACACGGCGCAGGCGGGGCTGGATGAGCCCGCCTCATTGGCGAAGAGAGTCAAATTGGCGCCGACAGACGCCGCGGGCATTCCCCGACTGCTCCCGGGCAGGGGAAAGAGCACCAGGCCGAAGAGGGCAATCCGCCCGCCCCGCCAGTACATGTCCGCCGAGTCGGGCAGCGAGTCGACCGCAGAGAAAATGCCGCACAAGGCCAAAAGTAAGCCATTTTGGAAGTCTGTATTTATTTTGGACACTTTTGAAAAGGTGGAATTGGCTATTGGAAAGGTAGGATATCCAAATAAGGGAATTTTGGATATAATTTACTCTCAAAAGCTTACGGGGAAGATTTTCCGCCATGAACGGTTTACTTTTGCGCCCACGAAAATTCTGGAAACAAGTGTTAAGGGGGCACAAATAAAGCGGCTAAACAATTACAAAAATGCCATGAATTTACGCCCCATTGACCACAATAGACGGGCCCACGTGAATAGGACACGTTTTGCAATGCTAACCACAATCTTATCAGGGCAAATCTCCAGACGCTGCGCGGCGTGTTTTCGCGGACACGTGCATGCTATTCATGGCGCGCAGACGCGGCAATCTGCGTGCAATAGAAAACTAATGAATAGATACCCAAGTGAAATGACTCATGAAATTTTATTGCACGCCGATCACCGG
Source organism: Sphaerolaimus hirsutus (assembly GCA_964036195.1). Classification (NCBI taxonomy): domain Eukaryota; kingdom Metazoa; phylum Nematoda; class Chromadorea; order Monhysterida; family Sphaerolaimidae; genus Sphaerolaimus; species Sphaerolaimus hirsutus. The sequence goes on along the minus strand of OZ038452.1, from coordinate 17,405,011 downwards.
GCAATAGCGTTGGGCAAGCGCCAAAAATTAGTACTTATCCTAACACAGTCAAATGAATGGCCTAAATACAATGAAATAGTTTTTGCGGTGATTCATAAACGATGGAAAAGGGGGGCATACCTAAGGGGGTACAAAGTCTGCAAAGGGAAAAATGTACAGCCGGTAAACATTGCCAAATTGTGTCGCAAGAGCCCACTTAGTCATCTATGGCACCCTGTGCAAATATGCTGCGCAAAAATGCCCTCAGAGGGAGTGGTAAATACGTGTGAGAGAGAAAAATGCCTATACAAGTTTATACATAGCTCGCTAGGCGGGAGATGGCGCCGGTTTTACAGAAAGTTTTGCAAAATAAATAGGAAATACAAATTATTCAAGGCGCAAGGTTTAGTAAAGGCAAGACTGTTAGATGAAATGAATAAATATTGCGCACATGGAAATCCGCTAAGTGATATAGAAAACAAGATCGCAAAAGTAAAGTGTTATTTTTCCTACTTGGAATATGATAAAATAAAATGCAAGCAAAATGCTCAAAACCCAAAAGTCACCCCCAAAAACGCCAACTCAGAAGTTGCCTGGCTTTCCAGGCAAGCGCAAGAGCAGCGGGTCGTCATCGACCGCCAGCAGCAGCGGCGTGCGCCGCGACATCAGCAAGAGCAGTGGCCCGTCCAAGCACCAGATTTCGGACGCGATAGCCGCCGGGCTTGGCGGAGAGCCAGAGGTGATGGCCCAATGCCTGCGAGCAGAGATGATTGCGACGGCCGCAGGTACAAGAGTTGTGATCGTCGACTATCGTTACGATTTGCGTGTGGTGTTGCCATAAATGGGCAAAGTGCCAAACCGCAGTTCTTGATAGGAAAACAAATGAAAGGGAATTTGAAGCGGGGGAATGCACTCGACCGTATGAAAGACGGGGGAAAAGATTTGAGATTGACTGATGAGGATAATAATTCAAAACTCATGATTGCAAAACAATCGCGAAGCCAGAAGGGTAAATTATGGCCGGGGGTGAGAAGTGATGTGAGAAGGAAAGTTACAATGGGGCTTTTATCGGTTTGGCACTTCCCACTTAGGCAACAGCCACAGTCAGCAACTCGTGGCGATAAAAATTGCGGTTTTATGGGTATTACTGTGAAAATATATCGCTCGGGGAGTGGTTTTGTGAAAATATATCGCTTGGGGAGTGTTTTTGTGAAAATATATCGCTTGGGGAGTGTTTTTGTGAAACTGCATCGCTCGGGGAGTGGTTTTGTGAAACCATGTAGCTCGGGGAGTCTGATTGTTAAAGCGTATCGCTCGGGGAGTCATGATAAAGTGCCTGTTTGGTGTGAAAAATTCGTGAGAGACAAATCGGGGGAATTGAGTACTAATTTGGGCCTTTTAACAAGATTTTTACTAACACCCCAAAAGAAATGTCCGTCCAAAGAAAACTTAGAAACCAAGAACCAACACCTTAACCCATACATGTATTACCAAAACCAGCCTGATCCAAAAACGGGCCCAGAGAAACACGTAGTCCATGAGATAGGGCAGCCGTCCAATATTAGTCTCAAAGTAGGCAGTCCAGCGGGAGGTAGAGTCGTGGCTCATCGGTCGAACGAATGCCTACAAAAAGGCGGTAGTTTAGGCACGATAGCGGCCTGTCCCGATACTTTTGAAACAGTAAGCCCTGAAACATTAAGCGCCGAAGTGAGAATTTCGGGAAAAGTATCAAAAACGCAACGGGGCTGGCAAAAGTTGGCCGCAGGGCCGTGTTCCATCCATCACCCACCTTTTCGCCATGGTTCTCAAGCAGGCGGCGCGGCCGGTAGTCGAGAATCGACGCTCGGTCGAGAGTGCCAACATGTCAGTCGCTTTTCGGTGACGCAAGTTTTCGGTTTCAGGACCGAAAAGGATTATCGATCGTTTTTGGAGTCTTGCCAGAAAAGTAGTGGAGAAACAGTTGTGCCGGAAGTCCGGAAACGGCCCGAACGTGAACTTGCGACACTGAAAAGCGTGTGGACAGCAAGCTACGCTGGAAAGGGGGTATTAGGAGAGTTTGCGAAGTTGTTTTTAATGTGGAATGCATTCCCACCGAATGATTTAAACATCCAAAAGGGTGGAAAGTTTGACAATCTTCTGACGGATGGTGTGGGACGTACACAGTTGTACGTACATCGGGGAAATATACGGAAGTTATCTAGTTTCATAAGCAAAGATGTACAGTGGGATTCTTTTGTCAAGGAAATAGTGGCGTCACAAGAAACCGGTGTTTTTGGTGTTATTCTAACATGTATGCACAAATTCAAAAACTTTGGAAGTGGTTTCATTCTACTACGATCGAATCCCGGTGGACATCAGGAGTCCCTCTGGACATCTTGTGCCCAAATAGAGAATAAGGTGGCCCCGATGGGTGAAGGTCAATTAAAACATGTGATCACCTTTGCAGATAAGCAAGCTGAGCCATCCGAGCCGTGTTTGGCGGCCAGCGGGGAACAGGTAGAGGAACCAATAGCCGAAGAGACTGAAGAAACTGTCGACGCGTTGGACATGGAAGTTCCGCCCACTGAAGAGGGACCCAGGATCAAAATGCGGGATACGCCAGGGAGGCACCCAGCTGTTCCACGGCCAATGAGCATGGCGCCACAGCGGGTTGATTCAAGTCATGTCCTGTTCAATCTGAACTACGAGATGGAATACGGACACCACCACGGTGAGTATATGCAGGAAGCTGGGTCTAGGCCAGTAGAGGTGTTATCTGAGTATGGGGGTTCAGTTAATGAGGTTATAAAATCACAATTGCTTGAAATGCTTTTCGTGCCCAATTATGGTGTGTTTTTGAAGCAAAAGTTAAGTAAAATTAGGGGTTTTTATGTGGCTAGAGGGGAAAGAAAGGGAAAGTTGCGCAAAGTTTATGTTTCGCGCGGTGCGGGTCCCGCATCGACTGGTGCCGGTCACCAACTTGGTGTTCGACGCCCCGGTCCCGATTTTTTGCCACGTGGTAGGCCTCCCCCTGGAGTACTATCAAGCCACATACTTCCCGTTGGCATGTATGTTAGGCGGGTGTGGCACCGACAGAATCACCTTGGCGTCGGGCGACATTGACTTGACAATTCCACATTTGCCAGAGGGGCCGCTACCTTTCAAAGATTTTTCTGTCAATTTTGTGAATTCAAAGCACCGGCTGTGCCACATCACTGGCGCCGATTGCTATTGGTGGGGAGTGAATTTGATGGTGGCCTCAGCCATGGGGAACGACCATCTGATTAGAGGTAAGTATAGAACAGAAAAGCATACTACCACTAAGTATGAGATTTACGAGTTGACCGATTGTGAGGTTTTCCCATCCTACATTCCAGATTTGTTGCTGCGCCCACCCATGGTGTTGGGGCGCATTCCCATGGTGTGCACTGAGCACCAGTACTTCTTTCTGGTGAGACCGACAGACATTCTCAATAAGACGCCGGGGTCCGGCGTGATGTGCTTCACGTACTTGGACTGTGTGGAGCATTTAACCATGCGTCACACCTTGAAAATGACGCCTGTGACAGTCACAGCGGCCGTGGAAGCGCTGAACGGTGAGTATTCAAATGTCGAGTTGTCCACTGACCTAGGTAGGGATTTTGGCACTTTGCCAGACATCACTAGTGTTTTCTCTTCCCTTCCAGCTGTTCTAAAGAGTGAGATTGTACCCAAGAGCGTGTCCAAGTTGGTGCTCAGGGACAATATTGAGAAGTGTGCCCACAACATGGCTCTGGCACTGCGTTGGCGGGTGGCCCGCGCAATTTCCATTGCCGTCTACAACAGATATCCAATCAGCACACACAGAATGACATTTGGGGTGAGCGTTGAGCAACTAAAGGTCATTGCTACAGAGAACAAGGTGTTGAGGGTGGTCAACTTGCCGGATGGTGACAAGTTTGCCCTAAAGTCCCGGCAGATGGCATATGTGGACCCGCTTTTGTTTGACCCGCAGTTCAAACAAAGGGCGGCGGGCCAGGAAAATTTGGTCGGTTTGGCGAGTGTTTTGTTTTTATTAGGTATCCGGAAGGTAAAAAGTAGGGTGATCTGGTTCGTGTTACTGCTGTCACTTGTGACATGTGTAGGGGCTGAACCCCCCTTGCTGCAAGTCTGTCCCAAACCAACTGGGGCATGGTATCTAGATTTACCCGAAATACCCACATGTAATTTGTATAGTTCCACGTTGTTCGGCGAGTCACAGTTGTCCCCAGTGTATGACGTGTCTGTAACAGTGTATGCACATAGACGTCGTCCAGTTTCCGCCAACGCTACCTTTTGTCAAGCTAGAAGGCATGAGGTGACTACTTGTACCAATGCTCTGTTTTCACACTATATTTACGAGTATCATGACAGTTATGTGCAAATGTCAATTGAGAACTGCGCTGAGATGTATCATGCAGTGTTGTCTGGTGACCTACAGTCACGAGGGATAAAACAAATAGAACCGATGGTATGGTCCACTATGCGTAGTATTGATTTGCAGTTCCCCACCTGGAACGATTGTTTCACTCAGCATGTCGACAACTTTGTAATGACTAAAGGAACAGTATCGACATTTGATAATCAACGGCTCATTACTGATTTAGACTCTGCGCCCACATGCAGCCCAGCTGCGGGGCGATGTACAAGCAGCAGGGGTGTATTATTTTGGGAACCGTCAACGCTGGCGCCTGCATCGTGTCCATTCGAACTTGTAGGAAGTTTCCCGGGGAAAAGACAAAATGAAACAGTGATTCTAATTCATGAACAGAGCGCTTTCACAATTAAGGGAGGTCCGGTACACATTCAATGTTTGGATCCGGCGGTGTATTTAACCGATCAAGGTCCCCTGTTAGCAATTTTACAAATAGATAACTCATCTACCGAGAGTATGTGTCAAATAATGTTCAAGAAGAAGTGCGCGTCAACCGTAAAAATGACTTTTGCCGAGTTTTGGAGTGGAAATTTAACACCTAATGCCGCTACGCAACACCAATTCATTTACCAGGTACTTACGCAACAAGCACACCAGAATTTCGAAACATTACGTCACCAAATATGTGTATTGGCGCGAAGTAATGCCTTGATGGTCAGGGCATTAGCGCACATCTCACCAGTAGCCGCGGCACGTTTGCTATTAGCTGATGAAAACATTAATGCTGAATATACTGGTGATGTATTGTCTGTCACGGCTTGTCACCAGGTACAGCCTGACCGAATTTACATGTCACACAGGGTGAATGATACCTGTTACGACATGATGCCAGTCCGTGTGCATGGGAAATTGTTATTTAAGATACCAGGAACACTTGATTTAGTGGAACATGCAAATCAAATTCCATGTTCTCAACTGCAGTCGCCAGTGTTCAAGACGAACAATGGGACTTATCTAGCGTTAACAGATGGTAATATGGTTAAGGTTCGCATGCACCAGATACCTGCGTTTGTGAACCCTAAATTTCTGACAGATGGAATTCGATTCAATAGGACACTCATCAGGCCTGGAATGGCAATGGAGAATGCGATGATCTACGCTAATGTGCGCAGTTTGCACATGCGTCAAGCCGAAGCTAGGGAAAAGTTAGACAGATTGATTCATTACACCAGTCTGTTTTCGATTGATAGCGCTCATACAGCCAGTATGTTGCATGGACAGGGCCTAGAACACATGGTCACGCGTGCTGGCGAGTTACTATTAAACGCGTCAGGGCGTGTCATCGACCATGAGTTTGATTTAGTGCACATGATAACTACCAGTGCTGTGCCCAAAGCAATAAGGGGACCCATGCAATTGATTCTGAACATCTTGTGGATAATTTTTGTGACAGCCGTTCTGCTGGTAATCATTTACGCATGCGTACGCTATGAGTGGGTTAGAGCAGCGGTTATTTCTGCATGCAAGTGGCCTTTTGTGATGATTAAGTCTTTCGTGACATGGTGTATTCATCAATACAACATACATGTGAGGCATGCTAGGTGGAGGATGAGTCGGCAAAACGATGAAGGTGTTGACAGGCCACAATTGGCGAGGCCAGATACTCTTGACTTGCCTCCAAGGCAGCCAGGAATTAGTGGAATTGTGGGAAACAGAATCCGTATACCCAGAATACGCTTAGGACCACAGTTGTTGCGTACGTTGCATGAAACACGCGCTGCAAATGACGCAGATGAGGCAGTTGATCCCCAAGTACTTGGTTCCATGCGCGCACGACTTCCCAGGCAAGTGTCATTTCTAGTGTTGTTGACACTTCTGTTGTTATTCACGCCGGCACACTGCTTCCAGACAGAAGAGAGTGACTGGTTTGGATCACTAACTAAATTTGCAGTGACGCATTGCTGGAAAATGGCAGCTTTCGCGTGCACAATGCTTGTTGTGATGGTGAGTAGGGCGTTAGACAACAATCCAGTTCAAGAAGAGGAAATCACGCCGCTAGTGTCTGAGTGCAGTCATTTTGAAGGCAGAATGAATACCACTCTGCAAAGGGTAAGTGACCAGTGGTCATTATCTAAGAGGGGGAGTGACCAGTGGTCATTTCCGGAGAAAAGGAGTGCCCAGTGGTCATTCTCAGAGAAAGTTGATAAGTGGTCTTTAGAGGAAGCTGGCGTAGGTGTGTTTGAACCACACCCAGAGTTTAGTTTGCGTTCCAAGGCAATAAATTGTACGACAACGTTATTAAGTTATTTTTCCTTTACCGAAACCACGGAACCGGTGTTAGAGCAAAACATGAATTCATGGGGAAAATTGGAGGGTGAGACATGGCTTCAGAAATTAGACAGGGTTCGGGGCCTGTTACTGCAGAGAAAAGGGCGTAGGAATGTGAAGAAACACAGAATTACAAAAGTCACAAGCACTGTATGTTCTAGGGGGCGCGTCAATGAATGGCACTGGCGGATGCACATGATTTTCGCCACTACGTGCATTCACCAATTAAATTCCTTGCCAACGAGTTGTAGGCTGGCGTCTACAGGCACAGGAGTGGTGCTAGGTGCAAATGGCATGATAAAAGATGTCGAAGTGCATTGCATCATTGACACGGGAGCGTCCATGTCATGTTTAAATAAACGACTAATTGACAGGCTAAAAATTCCATACAAAAGCACACAGATAACCATTATGGTGGCAGATGGAGCTGACATGGTGCCGTTGGGTACATGTGATATTCAGCTCGCTATAGACGGCACACTGTTTAATGTGCACGCATTAGTTTTAGAGGGAATCACCAGTGATATATACATTGGCTTCAAAACTTTGAAACAATGGGGCGACTTCCAAGTCACCTTTTACCGTAATAACAAGAATAAGAATTTGGATATGGGAGAAATGAAGTTTATGACAGGAAAGAAAATTCGTTTCAATGTACCCAAAGAGCGGGGAGTGAATCACATTCTGCTCATGCATACTAAAGACAGAGTAAAATTGAAACCGCTTGCTGTCACGTCAGTGACAGTATACGCACCTGATGTCACACAGGAATTCTTGACTATGGTTTTGAAGGATAGGAAATTAGAGAAGCATTATGTAGGAGCTCCAATTGATAGGATGATGAGAGTACATAGGATAAAAATCTACCCCACGCTGGTTGATTTAAGCAGACAATTTGACAGCGAGCGAAAGTGTTTTATGCTTTCATGCTCAATTCCAGTCTTCAACCCAAATAGAAGTGACATCACTGTGCCAAGTGATAGACCCTTAATTAAGGTTACCCAACTAGGCGGAGAATTGCATAGGGCACTTGGGGTGGTGCCGGAGAAGCAGATTCTGATTTCTGCACCTACCAAACCGACCAATTTAGGTGAACAGTCCACTCCAGTGTATGTGACTGGTCACACTACATTAAATGGGACACAAGTCCCAGTAATATTGACGCCACAGTATGGAGATAATTTTAGGAAACTAGTGATGACTGGGCAGGAGTGCCAGCAACGAATAGGAGAGTGGTTAGACAGTTTGCAGACAATTCATCCCGAAGCAAAATTGTCAGCAATGATACTGAATGAAAACAGTGTGAAGCAAGTTTTCCCAGAGTCAATAGCCGCTATGACCGAGGATGCGGGAGAGAAAAGGGTTTCTGAGCTGAAAAAGGCCGCAGAGGCAGTTAGAAAAGATTCACCGAATGCTGTGGCTACGGTGACAGTGCAGCCTGATCTCGAAGGAGAAAATAGGCTAAACTTGCCGAATTTAGCGAAACCTATGGTGCCACAACTCAGTTTGCAGGAAAGGCATGAAATCATCAAACGGGACGCAAATTTTAGTGACACAGTCTTGAATGAGGAACAAAAGCAGGAGTTTTTAGAGATGTTGCTGCGTTATCATGACGTTTTCGTCTTAGAGTTGGCCAACCGCAGCTCATGTAGTGCCCTCGTGGCCGATATCCGGCTCAAGGATGAAAATCATCCTGGCTTTCAAAGTCGGCCTTATCCTATCAGTTTTTTTGAGGAAAAAATCCTAGATCATTGGCTAGTAAGGCAAATATCCTTAGGATTAGCTGAATTTGGACTCAGTCGTTTCTCGAGCCCGGTCTTCTTGGTTCGAAAGCCGACGGCAGAGCCGGAAAAGGTGCCGACAATTAAAAACTGGCGCACAGTGTTTGACCTCAGAAAAATTAACTCGCTAACCCGTTTAGAGCAAGGGAACGTAACACCCCTTAAGCAGTTATTAGAAAAACTTCTGTTAGGAGTGGTTTGGTCCACCTTTGACGGATTATCCGCCTATGATATGATCAAATTGTCAGAGAGTAGTAAGGATTTATTCGCAATTTCAACTGCGCGTGGTGTTTTAAAATTTAATTCTTTACCACAGGGGAGCAGCTTGAGCACATCAATATTTTCTCTCGCCATGACCGTGATCTTTTGGAACAGTCGAAAAACTCTAACGTACGTAGATGACGTGTGCACGGTGTCTGACAAAGTGGAGGACCATGTGCATGACGTGGAAGATGCTTTGAAGCGTTTTGCCCGCTACAAATTCCGCATTTCGCTGAAAAAAACCGTTTTTGCGGCCAAACGCGTAAAAATGCTAGGGCAATACATCAGCAGAGAGGGTAGAGAGATGGACAAGGAAAAGGTGGAGGCAATCTGTAAATTGCCCCCACCAAAAGACAAAACTGGTGTGCGTAGTTTCCTAGGAATGGCAAACTGGCACCGAAGCTGGATTAAAGATTTTGCCATCCATACAAGGCACTTAAACAAACTGTTAACAGGGAAAGATAATCAGCCGTTTGTGTGGAATGATGACGCACAAGAAGAGTGGCAGTGGCTGAAAGACCAGCTCATGAAGGCGCCAATTTTGGCCGCTCCAGATTACAGTAAAAGTTTTGAGCTGCGTACAGACGGCTCAAAGAAGGGTATTTCTGGAATTTTGTCGCAGAAGGCTGATGGAAACAGACACAACGTCATTGGGTATTATTCTAGAGTGCTGTCCAAGCAGGAGCAGCGCATGGCTAGTTACGACTTCGAAATGCTCGCCATTGTGTCTTCCTTAATTCACTGGCGCAGCATTATTTTTTGTTACAAAGTGGAAGTGCACACTGATTGTGCGGCAGCATGTTACTTGCTGAGGGATAAACATGCACAGAATCCCAGAGTCGCTAGGTGGTCACTGGCAATTAGTTCATTTCCTGGGGTTAACATAAAATACACCCCGGGGAAAACTAATCCCGCAGATGTGTTGTCAAGAGAGTTCTGCACTGAAGACATTTCAAAACAGCCAGAAATGGTACCGGATCCATCAGAGGAAATATTGAATGACGACCGTATGGAGATTTGTGGAGAGGATTGCGGAGATTCATGTGAACTACAGCAGACTGTGAAAGATCACGTGCAAAAGCACCTTTTGCAGGTGATGCAGACTAGGAGCAGAACGAAGGGCGTAACCAAAGATGCTAGTCAGGCGACTGCGGCGCCTGTGCCGACTTCAAATGTTCCAGACAATGCTGGGGTACAGCAAGGAGCACCAGTACCGGCAGCAAATGTGCCTGTACCAAATGTGGTGGTGACAAATGACCAAGGCGTCAGCCACTCACTAGTTTTTCCAAATGACCCAAATGTTGATCAGACGCCAGATCAAATTGCTAGAAGCCAATTGCCCAGTGCATCAGATTATGACAAGGAAAATTTTTCTGATTTTTTAGAAGAAGATGGTATAGTACAAAAGTTCCGAGATGGACAGGCGGCAGATGAATTTTGTGCCGCAATGAAGGAATTTTTGGTGGATGGAAATTTACCAGTAAGTTCCACTTTGGCCAGACGGGTGGTTCTGGCGGCACAACAGTACGTCATGGAAGATGACTTACTGTATTACTTTGATAAGCGCAAACCAGGCTTGGAACCAGCTTTGTTGTTGTACGTACCCACCGACATGAGGCGTGCGGTGATGGCACTGCACCATGCATCTGGTTGGGGTTCACACCAAGGTGCAGCGAGGACTTATCAGAGGCTCTTGCATTGTTTTTATTGGCATAATGCATATAATGATGTGGTGGATTACATTCGAAAGTGTGCAAAGTGTTTCGCCCACAAGGGGCAGACTGGACAGGTGGTGTCACCGACAGGTCAGCTACCACAGGCTGACAGGCCTTTTGATGTACTGTATTTTGATATTTCGAATGTTATGCATTACAGTGCCACATGCCAATACAAGGCTGTAGTCACAGCAATATGTCCGTTTTCCAGTTACCCATTCGCTGCGCCTTTGTCAGACATGCGTACGATAACAATCGCGCAGGCACTTATGACACATGTTTTTGCATTTACAGGGTTTCCAAGGGTATGTATCAGTGACCATGGCGCCAATTTGATGGCACTACGGGAATGCTTCAAGTTTCTGCGTGTAGGCCACAGAAATGTGTTGTTGGCCAACCCACAGGCAAACAAAGTAGAAAATTGGCATCGTTTCAAAACATCATTAGGTATTATGATTACGCAATACGCTAGGAGTCATGAGAATTGGGACGAAACATTACCAATGCTGATGCTGGCCCTTAGGACCAGTCATTCTGCAAGCATCGGCATGAGTGCTTTTGAGGTAGTGTTTGGCCACAGACCAAATTTATTTTTCCTTCCCGACGCTTTGAGTCGACCAAGTCTCGCTTTACGGACCAATGACTCTGCCATTGGGTTCGTTAGAGAATCAATTTATCAAGCGTGGAAAACAGCAATTAAAAATAAATTAGAATATGAACAAACTACTGCTAAACAAGTTGAGTTGGAGAAAAATAAATTGCAAGTAGGCGATGCAGTTTATGTGAGACAAGTCTTTGTGCCAAAAGTAGGGCAGACCAGTAAATTTCTGCCTAAACTTTTGGGACCATTAGTAGTCCGCCGTGTTTTGAATAGTGCAGCATACGTAGGTGCGATAGGAGAACCAGATCGCCCTGCTCAGTTGATTCCGTTTAGGAGAATTTGTAAGGTTGTGGGTGATGCTGAGGCGAAGAAAAATAAGAAAACGGAGGTTTTGAATTGCATTATCCATTTTGACAACATCCCAAAATCTTTCGCAGCCATTCGTGGTGCTGGCAGTCACTCAGGCGGTGCCAATCCAGGTCACTCAGGATGGAGCCCTGGTGGGCATGGTGGAGTGTCACCGGTGGCCTGCCCTGTCCAACGAGATGATAGAACTGCATCATTGTGTGCAGCAGTACGAAGTGCCGTATTTGAAGAGGCTGTGGGTCCGCGTGCGCGGGGGAGTGCGGCCATGGGCGATTGGAGTGCGCCCATTTCTGACGAGTTTTCACTCCCGCAGCACGCGCTGGCCAGTGGACAGCAAAGATGCATTTGGGGAATCAAACCTGGTGTACAAGTTGCCGAGAATCAGTTTGGACCCCAGACAGACTCAGTTTGGTCAGGTGATGAACGTGGGCGCACCGGCGCCGGGAACCAGTTCTGGCAGGCAGGAGGTGCTGATGCACCCGTGGCCGGCAGACGGGCTAGCATGTGATGAGGTGGACAGGGAGACTCCTCCCATCCGTCCACAGCCACTGGGAATCACAGCAGTGGTGGGTTTTTATGCGTACATTGTAGTATTTTCTGGTCAGATAGTAAAAGGGATGTGTTTTGTAAAAAATTTTTTTTTTTCCCTCAATTTCCAAATGTGTTCATATTGATTCCTAAATAAGCCACAAATTTTCAGCCTCTCAAGCCGCCGAGGCCCATGGACAATGACCGCAGGTATGTGAAGGCATTTTCATGCCATAGGTGTGGTCAAAAGGGTCATAAGCAGCATGAATGTAGAAATAATAGGTATTGTCCTAATTGCAAGGTTAACACCCATAAGGCTGGAAATTGCATATTTGGTGCCACTGAAGATCGAGAAGCTCGTTATTCACGTAGCAAAAATAATATTCAACAATTAGCCCAGGATATTAAGACTGAAGTGATGAGTGCAGTAATTTCTCAATTAGCCCCATCTAATCAGTCATTTCCACAGAATTCTAGAGGCCATGTGCAAGCGCACGGCCGAAAACGTCGAGGCAATGTATAAGCTTGCCTTGGACCAGGGCAATTGGAAGTCCCATGAAGTGAGCGCTTTGGTGACAGCGGGCAAAATCATCCCTGCAGACGAGTTGCATACCACTGACTTTATGTGTGTTCAGTGTGGTTTTGTTCAGTAGTGTTTGTGGTGGTGTTTTAGATGTAACTTTGTGTTTTTGAAAGGAGCTGGAGCTGAGAAAATTTTATACCTTTTTTTCATTAAAATTCTTCTTAGCTCGGCGACGGTTACAGGCACTATGTGTTTTTTTTTTAATATTCCTTTCTCTTATATTTTTTTTATTACCCACTTCATACATTCCATTTTATTAAAATAAATTACTCAAAACCCAAATCCAAATTTCCTTTACATATAAAACAAATTTAAAAATCATTTTACTTTCAAATTTAATCATAATGTGGGGTACACATTAATACGAAAGTATATTGGAAGATGTAAGTTTTTTTGTGCTAATTGTAGTTGCAAGCATTTGTTAGCTATCTCATAAGTTTTCACTCTGTTTAAGCTTACACTTATGTATCGTCTACCGCATTCCATCATTTATACCCACATAGTGTAAGGCGCCCTACCACAATAGACAATAGCTCCTGACCAATGTCCATCTACAACACCAACACAACAACTACCATTTAGCTCCAGGAAAGCTGTTCGCTGACATTCATTGTTGACCTTGTTGCAGTGAGGAGGCATCACTGACCACAGCGCTGAAGCCAGAAGATCATCAGCCAGCTGTCGTGCGCACCAGTTTGTCAATGATTCCAGTGAGATCAGTTGCCAGAGCCTATGCACAGAGTGTTCAGACGCCGCATTTATTGGCCACGGGCAACAGATTGTTGACAGCTGCCAGACAGACTTACATCCCAGTGCCAATGACCGAATCAGTGCCGCCACCCTCAGCAATTTCCACCAGACATCCAGCAATCAAATTCAGAAGGAAAACCAACAGCAGTTTCTGGGCAGAGACCGGAGGAGAGTAGGTGGATAGGTTGGAGCGTATTGCGTGGGACAGGTGCATGGTGATTACTTATTTAGGAAATTTTGGTTGGTTCATTTTTGTGTGCCTGCAGAGCGGCAAAGGTTGTATTAGGGGGTGATTCCATTATCCCATTCAGCAGCAAGCTAAGTTGTTTAAATTAAAATTTTGTGTAAGTTTTCAGTTATTTGTGAGGTTAATTTTGGTTTTGGTTACGTGCAGGAAGTTTAAGGACCAAGTTTGTGCCAATGTTTAAGGTCAAATTGTGTTTTAATGTGTCTCAAGATGTCTTCCTTGTGTGCAGTCATAAAAATTCAAAATCTCCAAAAAAATATTGAAATCTCATTTTGTTTTGTCTTTGCTCATTATTTGAACATTTTGCTCAGTCTACAATTTTAATCATTCCAAGTTTTATTGAAGCAGTGGTATGCTTACTCACTGTGGCTTATTTAGGAATTCTAAATGTGTTGTGTAGGTAGCTAAGTAAGTGGTTGTGTAGTTTAGGTGTAGTGTATTCCCCTTGGTACCCATTTTTGTGTTTAGGAGTAAATTTCCCTTCTGTGTGGAACCAGAAGTTCTATTAGGGGGTGATCTATTGTATTGCTACTGTTGCCATGGTTATTAGGTGGTGATTTATGTTGGCATGTGTCCAAGAAAGTTGTTGACGTGGGTTATGGTAATTATCAGTTGAGACAAAAATATGGGCGTGGCAAGTTATGTGTGGGCGTGTGGCCCGTATAAAAGAGAGCATCTGCCAGTCATTCGGGGGTTCGGAACCGGAATAGTGAAAATATACAAGCTAGCAAAGCTAAGCTGCAGCTGAAAATAGTAGCTGAAAGTCTAAGTGACTAGATTTGAGGAACCCGTATGCTTGGCAGGTGCTGTGGAAGTTCAGTGCCGTGTGATCCAAGTATTGTGAGTGTTTGATATATTTAAGTGTTTGAATATCAATAAACTTGTGCCAAGGGGCAACGACCGGCTGCGTTTGGCTTACAAAGTAACTCAGCAACACGACATCGAACCTGCACTTCATCACGAGCGCTCAACTAATCACATCAATAAACCCACATGCATAACATCGCATGTCATCGGTGAAGTCGCCGGGTATCCTTGTCATCCTCCTGAAGTTCGTCGTAGTCAGTGTGGACGTTGGAGCCTGTAAAGGTGTAGGTCCAACTTCACATAGAAAATTATTTGGCTACTTGCCAATCCTTTGCAGCCAGCGAATGCGCGTCGCGCGGCCAGCAGTTCCAGCGGCGCATCATTGTCAGCGGCGGAGAGGGGCGGCGCGTTCAGGGGTCGCAGCGGCCATTCGATGATATTTGAACCGGTGAGTGTGTTGAAGGTTTTGGATCAATAAATATTGACATTAGCCTGTGTTTGACATCGACGCTTCACTTGTCAGGCGTCGCGCAAGATTTACATATTCGCCGGCGCGCGCCGCCGACACGAGCTGAACGACATGCTCGTATACGACGTTGACAATGATGAACTGAGTGAATTGTGCAACGACGAGAACCAGCCTATTTTGTGTCAGTGGTTTCTGCCAATTATTCGGACTCGAAAGTAGGTTTACATGAAACCGGATTCACAACAAAAAAATTTGTAGCTCCTGCGGCTGGCCACACGCAACGGTCGACATTTGACGCTGAAGCCGGTGAAATTTACGTCCTTTCGGTAAGTTACTTCGGTCGTGCATGCACCCAGAGGACAGTCCCAGACCCTGTAAAATGTCAAATGTCATGCAAAGTGTCAAAAGTCATGTAAAATGCCCCGGAAAATGGCAAACACGTCTGACATTTTCCAGGGCATTTTACATGACTTTTGACACTTTGTATGAGATTTGACACTTTACAGGGTCTGAGACCGGCACCAGCGGCAGGGGTCTCCAGGATTTTGGCCCTCGCGCGGGCTGGATAGATGGCAAATCGCTCCTCCGGAGGGATAGATAGCTGAAAATTTTTCTGGGGGGGTGCCGGGAACACAAAATATAGGCTTTTTCAAGATTAAGAAGGCAATAATCAGTTAAAATAATGAATTTGAAAAAAATCGGTAATAATCAGTTTAAAGTAGCCAAAAGTAGGTATAAAATGGCAAAAAAGGTATATAACCATGTATAAAGCCGGAAAGCACGATTTTGAAGGTGAAAAACTATAAAGAAGGTGCGAAAATTAGTGATTTTGAGCGAAAATTGGGGCAAAATTTCTCAAAAACTACTCCAGATAGATAGATAGCTGAGCGATTGGGGAGGGGGGGGGGGGGTCTTTGGGGGTAGTAGCCAAAAAATTTGCCTCGGGATAGATAGATAGCTGAGCGGCCTCCGGGATAGATAGATAGCTGGCCGATTTGGGGGGGGGGGCAGCCCCCCCCCCCCCTAGGAGACTCCTGACCAGCGGCATAGCATCTCCCATCAATGAGCCGTTTTCAATTTGCAGGGCATGCGCCATGAGAGTGAGAGTGGCAGTTCCTCACAAAGCGAGATGTTGATTGCAAACTCGTTCTGGGTGTTTTCGGTGGCTAAAAGCGCCTGGACCTGCGTTTTCGAATCCGATCGTCTGTTTTTTTAACCTTTTTACGTACATATACATATTTTGTTGGATCTATCTTACACCCGGCAGATGCGGCAACGCAGCGGCTTGATAGGGAGCGGCAGCAGCGCCTACAGCATGAATCGAGAATACTTTCGTCGCCTCCATCCACCCAATCCAGCCTTACCGGGTCCCCGGCCAACCAGCACAGTCTACCAAGGTGCGACACACACTTTTTGACGCATTGAGTAAATGCGAGGGTCATTGGCGGTCCACACACTAGTTGACATAGTTGACACATGTGTGTCAACTGATTTGTGTCAACTCAGATTTCAGCTTCACGTGTCGCAGAGCGATCCTGTAATGCATAGTTGTTAAAACGTATTTACGTTTACTCGATAATTACGGATACTCGACAACTGCGTAAATACGTTTACGTTTCCTCGCGAAAAAAATACCGGTACTCATTTTTGAAAGTACTTTTTGAAATTACGCGAGTACAGAAAACGTATTTTTAGGGGTCAGAAATAGGGTTGGAATAAAAAACGTTTTTTTTAAAAGCTCCCAGATATGACCTTGTGTCAACATATATAGGTATATCAGACAGTGGCAATACTCTGTGATGTTATATATGACCATATAATGGCTGTTGAGCCATGGGATAGCATTATAAGTCGTGATTTGTGTCAAAAATATCCATTTTTTGTCGATACGTTCGTATATTGCCTTATAGTCAAATGTTCGTGACTTCAGGTAAAGTTTGGCACGAAATAGTGATGAAACAAGGTTATAAAAGGAGGTTGTTACTTTGGGAGTGAAGTTACACACTGTGGAGGTACATGGAAGCACATTACCTCAATATTATATACTACACCGACATATGACGGCTTATTAACCCATGGTAGCATATATAAATGGATACTTTGATACTAAAAATGCCACAAAATCAATGAAAACAACCACCAATGTCAATTTGTGTGTGAAATTGCGCGCTTGCGCGCAAAAATATTGCAAAATACCTAGTGCTTAGTACTAAAAATTTCGGTCGATGTTTTAAAAAAAAAACATTTCGGACGTCATGTTTAAAAAAAACAACGTTTTTTATTTAAAACCCAACCCTAGTCAGAAAATATCATTTTGCCAAACAGAAAGTGACAAACATAAGACATTTTCATAAGAAATACTTAGCAGGAGTGAAACACACATCTTTTTGTATATCAGAGTAAAAATTCAAAAAATACTGACTTTTTCTGAGAAAAATACTAACTTTTACGTTTTCTGTGAGAAAAAATACCCGTTTTTACGTTTTCTCCAGAAAAAATCTGTTTTTTACGTTTTCTTTGAAAAAAATACCCGTTTTTACGTTTTCTCCAGAAAAAATCTCGTTTTTACGTTTTCTATGAAAAAAAAGTATTTTACTCACATTTTACGCAGTGTAAAAGTATTGTAAAAATACTTTACGGTTTCTGTACTCAGGGGTGAGTAAAAGAAAAATACTTTACGTTTACTTTTAAAGAAGTTCAGTACTTTTAACAACTCTGCTGTAATGCAGTTGCCATAATATTCATTGTTCAACAATGCCGCGAGTGTATCTGGAGCCGTGGTTTCAACAGTCTTTGCGGCACGTGGAGCCGAAATCTGAGTTAACACAGACCAGTTGACACACATGTGTCAACTAGTGTGCGGGCCGCCATTGATGTGAAGTGCCGTGACTGGCTCGACGTCACGAACGACAGAAAGCTTGCGTAGGTTACTTATGGAACGCGAGCAGCACATCTTGGCGGGTCCTTCATTGGGTGCGCCGCCACTCAGCCATCCGAACAACGTGCCTCTCGGCTCCGGCGCGGTCGCTTTCCCCGTTGGCGCCGCTGCTACGCGAGCTGCAGCGCAAGCGGCCGCCGCTGCTGCCTACGCGGCGCTGGTCCAAGACGCCACACAAGGTTTGGCTCTTTGTGATGCCGCCAAAATACGGGACTGTATCGGTGCCGGTTTTTTTTCCATCGCCAGTTTGTGCGGCTAATTGTTCCGGTGTACCGTATATCATCGAATAAGTTCCAGGGGGTTTTATTAGTTGTCCGAATTTTTTGAGGGGGACTTGTTAGAGGCGGGGGGTTTTTTTTCGTCGGAAATTTGCAGGAAATGCGTGGTATATTTATTGTGTAAATGGGATAAAAATGAGTTTCGTAAATCATAACTTGGGATACAAATACCAAGATTGAAGCCTAGTGACTCGCTACTAGTTAGCACCAACTGCAGAATAATACTCCATTTTTACAGAATACATACGTAAAAAATTTAATACATGTGACGTCTTCCCTACCCATCAAAGTGGGGGGAGTTATTTTTTCTAGGAGGGGGGTTATTCGGGGGGGGGGGATATACGGTATTTCGAACTTTCTCGTTGTAAAAAACATCGCCCAGGGATGGAGGCTTGGCGGGCACACTCTGAAACGAACTCGTTCGACACGCGGATGCAGTTGCTTCGGGCGATCAGCCGCCGCGGCAGCAGACACGCCGCGCTGCACAAAGCGAGGCAGCAGGCGAATGAGGCGCAAGATAAGGCGCCCATGCCGAGATTCGCGCACCAGTTCGTGTTTGATGCTAAAAGGAAGGTTAGTTATCGCTTGTGTGGAGATTATGATATGTACAGTGAGATTCTGCTTGAAGGAGAGTGTGAAGGGTAATGTTTAGAGTATCTGTCCTGTGAAAATATATGACTTCGTACTTAAATTGATGTTTTTTTAAAGTGCCACCCTATCACTCCACATGGCAAATTTTGCACCGCAGCTATTTGTGACGTGCGTAATAATTTACCTTGCAGCTGCACTTTCTATTCGGTGGCAACCCTGGCTACTCGCCCGTGTCGGTGGCGAGCTCTAGCAGCAGCGACACCAGTCGCTTGGACGACTTCTGGCAGCTGTCTGTCAAAGTGAACACTTGGCAGGACCTGCTCAAGCGATGCATCTGGCTCATTAGGAAAACGCAGTTCCTGTGCTACACGCAGAGAAGTGAAAGAGTGCAGGCGGTCAAATACATGCAGGATGAACTGAGTTCTTTGGCGCTCGACATTGGATATACGGATGAGGTCATTTTTACGCTTTTCGCGGTCATTGTGAATTGACCGGTTGGTAGATGGTGGCAGTCGGTATATTTGAAACTATAAATTTATAAATACGCGGTAGGCGCCGAGATGCATTGATTCTTTCTGGCACCCGCCTAACTATGCTCACACTAGTACACCACTGAAATTTGGAAATTTACAGATCTGTTTTGAACACATCTGAGAAATTGAGTTTACCAGAATGAGGAGTCTGTCAACTAGTGTTAACGGCGATAAAAAAACATTCATTCTGGTGATCTCAAATGTGTTCAAAACATTAATATGACTTTTCCGAATTCGACTGTGTATTTGCGATGCGACTTTTAGGTGGGTGATTTTGGAAAGAATTTTTGAAACTTAATTTTTTTCCTGACCATCGACAAGATAACCGGGTAGCTGGAAAACGGGGTTTATAGACGTATACCTAGTGTAGTATTTGATTGAATTACTACAATATCACTCAAATACTACACTAGTAACCCATTGTTCGTAACCTCACTTGATAATTCAAACTTGACCAAATGTCGCTCAGCTGCACTCGTTGGCGTCGTGTCTGTTCAGCGCCGCGCAGCCGCCGCTCCCGTCCGGCGCGGAAGACTCCGACCCGCCCCATAGTACCGACGACATTTCTTTCCTGGGTGACTGCACTCTGTCGCCGGACGGCACCGACGATGGAACTTTGCCAATGAGAAGGGCCCTTTTTCGCAAGTTGGTCGAGTGCTTCGATAGGACGTGTAGGCCGCCGCGCATGGATTTGAGAACGATTATGGCCTGTTATTTGTGAGTCGTTTTGTATGTTGGATATTTATGGTACTTTGCAGCTTTTAAATTTTGATTTATTCTAGTGCATTGTGTTTGTGTGTGGATATTTTTCGACCGCATCGTAGCATGTTCTGTCATACAGTATTCAATAGTTAGAATATTTATATAGTGAATGTCATCATCTTACAAGCGGGATGTTGGTGCGGAATTTTTATAATGGCACTGTCGGACCATGTCAGTTTGCTCAGTTGATAATTGCGTTGACAAACTCACACATTTGCACATGCAAAACCAACTATTCAAAGGTCTTAATCGTGCAAAGAAACGCTTCCACAGATGACTGTTCAAGTTTTTTCATCTTTGGAAATTTTAGTTGTCAATTAGGGTTTGGCTAATTATCACTACGTATTTTTTTGCATATAAAAATGTAGTAAGTTTGTGGACACGCGTTAATGGTGGTGGGGGTGTTTTACTTGCCAGATATTTTCGCGATTTCTAGGCTGCATAGATGTGGTTTCACGACAAGTTTTTATGCGAGCATGCGTCAGCTTCCTACAATAAAAAAAATGTAAAGCAATCTTTGCGGCATATTTTCTGTTCACGTGTATTTATGCAAAGAGTATTCTCGCTGTATGGCTTTTCACTGTTGAAAGTATGTGCAAAGTAGTTGAAAGTATGTTTAATGAAAGTAGGTAAATCATTTCACTAAAAAATTATCAATTTAAAAAAGTTCATGAGACAAATCTGTACTGGAGTGACTAGATTTCGTCTCACCCATACGACTCATCAGTACGCGTAATGTACAGGAGCATTTTAACCGCCTAAGCAAGCATGCGTTGAAATGTATTATTGCAGAAAATTCACTTCTTGTAAAGTTGTTTTTCCTTCTCGGCCAGGGCGAAATATGACCCCCGTCTGAATCGGTCAATAGTTTGTTCGGCGGGGACATTTTTGGTCTCTGGTGCACAGTAGTATGTGAATATAATGAAGATTAGTAGGAATAAGCTGAACACGAGCATCGAATATTGATCCATTGCATTCTGTAATTTGATAGACTATTGCTATCGAAGAGTGCTATTTATGATTCAACTGCACATTCCGACGAAAAGTTCTCGTGCAGTCCAGCATAGAGTTCAAACGGGATCCCGATCCCGATCCCGAATCCCGAGAAATTTCGGGATTTTGTGGTCCCGATCCCGAAACCTCAATCCCGATCCCAATCCCGAAATTTGAAAAAGCCAATCCCGATCCCGAGACTTTAAAAAACCCAATCCCGATCCCGAAAAAAATGCCCCAATCCCGATCTGGGAAAATTCACAGACACAAAAGGTGACAGAAATAGCACTTTTAAAGGGCCATTTTGTATGCAGTTTGCAAAAATTTTGCGCGCGAGCATGCATTTCCCTACCTCCCTCTATATCTATGTTCCATGGGCATGGACACCACTACAAATTGACTCGATACAGTGCCCATTACCATAGTTTAATAAGGTTAATACACCTGCATATATGGTAGATAATAAGTGGTGGGAATGACAATGCCAGGCAGCCCATTGCGCAGTGCTTAAATGAATCTATAGCATTGTTTTGAATGCCAATTTAATCCAACGCTTCTGGCATCCATTGTTTTTGGTGTTTTGGGTCATTTTGTGAAATGTCAGGAAAAAAACCTGAAAACCATTTTTTAGGCCTAAATCCCGATCTCAAAATAACGCCAATCCCGATCCCGATCCCGAAATCTCAAAAAGCCAATCTCGATTCCAATCCCGAAAGGCCAATCCCGATCCCGATCCCGAAATCTCAAAAAACTAATCCCGATCCCGAAAAGTCAATCCCGTTTGAACCCTAGTCCCGCATTCTATTGCCAGCACCGTGGTACTGTCTACTGGCTGACGCTTCAGCCAAAATATTGTCAAGTGAAATGATTTTCGGCAAACTCAAAATACCGTATATCCTTGAAAAAGTCCCCCCTCGAATAACTCCCTCTTCGAATAAGAATAAAATCTGGCGACAAAATAACTCGAATAAGTCCCCCTCAAAAATTTGACGAAAAATCACTCCCCGGAAGGCTTACTCGAGGATATACAGTAATTCTTCAAAAATACGTCCCAACTGACCTTCATGGGCAGAAACGCTAATCCGACAACAAAATTTGCCATCCAGTTGGCGAATGTGGCCACGCCCTGTGCCTTTGCTCTACTTTGGTCATTGAACAATTCGCATGCGTAAAACCATGGGATGGAACCGGGACCGATTGCAAACGACCCGGCAAAAGTCACTATGGAACCGATAGAAATGTAGGCTGGCCATGCGGCTGTCATGTTAACCTGCGGTTGTCGCGTTCATTGGGTTTGTGATTAGGGTTCAAACGGGATTGACTTTTCGGGATCGGGATTGTTTTTTTGAGATTTCGGGATCGGGATCGGGATTGGCCGGGATTTGGGTCACGGGATCGGGATCGGGATTGGCATTTTTTCGGGATCGGGATTGGGGTCTTGGGATAGAGATTTTGGCCAATGTTTTGGCATCCACAGTTGTTCATAAAGGTCTAAAAACACTGTTGGATGCCAGAAACGTGGCATAAAATGAACGCTGGGGGTTTGCGTTCACATTTTAGCATGCAAAAATGTCGTTTTTTCACTTTTGATAATTTCCACTAATTTTTCCGGGATCGGGATCCCGGACTTTGGAGTTTCTCGGGATCGGGATCGGGATTTGAAAAGTTTCGGGATCGGGATCGGGACTGCTAAATCCCGGAATTTCACGGGATCCGGGATCGGGATCGGGATCCCGTTTGAACCCTATTTGTGATCGTGCCATCAAATCTCACGCAAAGTGACCAACTTTCTCAAGTGACAAAGATACCTAGATAACTTTAAGTTATGTGACTAGATTTTCGTTGTCATTTTTACTATTATTCATTTTAGTCATTTTTCTTATCACATGCAAAGTTTCTTGTCACTTGACAAAGTGCGAAATGCCTTCAAAACGTGCGTGCATTACCTGCAGTGTCTGAAAAAGCACAAAGATTATCGAGCTGGCCCACATGCCGATCAGACCAGCCAAGTGCAACGGTCTCCTTCCAGATGCGCCGTCGACCAATTTTGCACTTATCAGTGTCATTATGACCATCACACCAGTCATTCCTGATTTGAAGTGATTTTTCTGTTGGTGGTGATTCTTTAAGAAAAGCGTTTTATCGCTAACCGAGTGTGGCGAAATTTGCGTGATCATGACTCAGTCCAACAGAACGGAACAAATCCGACGAGTAGTAGAGCATCTGTGGCACTGGTAGATTGGTATTTTCAAGTGGTATTTAGTTTCGACTTAATGATTGAAGGTGCAACGGGCCATTTACCCAGTTGTTTAGAAATGTTGCAAGTGAAGTGGAATAAGTGGCAAGTCACAAGTGAATTTTTAAATGCCAATACTTGGACATCACTTTCCACCTGGGTGCAGTCCCAAGCCCTGTAAAATCTCATGTCATGCAAAGTGTCAAAGTCATGTCAAACGCTCTGCAAAATGATAACCGAGTTGCCAATTTGCAGGACATTTTACATGACTTTTGTCACTTTGCATGACATTTTACATTTTACAGGGCATTTGACAGGGTCTGGGACTGGCACCTGTACTTTCTAGTCTCGAATCGACATGATCGGGCCACTTACGGCGTTTATTCCGGACAGTTGCTGGCTGACCATCATCATGACAGCGATGAAGAGCGGCCAGGCGAGCCAGCGCGTGCACAGCAGCTCGCCCCAGGTGAGCACGGCCGCCCGCGCCCGGTCCTCGTTCTCCACCAGCTTCTGCATGTCGTCCAACTCGGCGTTCACCTGCGCCGTCAATGTTTGGAACTACTGGTTTGAAAAGATCGTTGGGGGATTTTAGTTTGAAAAATATATAAAATATGATTTGTTATATTTTCCCCAGGATTTCCCAGACAGATTTAATCTATTTTCCTTTTGTGAGATTTTAAAAAATTAAAAATTTCAAAAATATTAGGTATATTTTTTTCTCAAGTTTTCAATTAAATTTTGAGAGATTTCATTCGATTGTTATTTGAGAGATTTTCTGAGATTGATGTTTTTTATTATATTTCCTCAAAATCGCTCGTTTTTTCAATGCTAGTCCCTAAACACCTAAATTATCAGCACAGTTTCCTCTACTAACTCACCAGGATCTCAGCGGCGGCCGAATCACCTCTGAGGCGTTTCAGGTCTCTTCTGGCGGCGCACCTGTCTCCCCTGGACACCATGGTGTATCGAGGCGATTCTGGGCACCGACTCATTACGATTATTTGCAGCAGTGCTGGCGCCGCTGGGAATGCTGTGGTGGGACATTAAATAACAGAAGAAATTTTCTTTGTTATATGCCGAAAATACAACCAAAAATATGCCACTGGCAGATTATCAAGTGCCGGCACGTTTGACACCGCGTTGTAAAACTCTAAGTATGTATATTCGGCGGACCGCAGAGCAGAATGTGCTCAATCTTACCATAATTAAATGAATAAAATCTTGTGATAAATTTTGTAATTGATTATTTCATAGAAAACAAAAACAAAATATAGGTAATGATGAAAAACTTATTTTTATTCATTATTCAGATGGGTAGGTAGGTAGGTAGGTTTCCATACGAAGTATGATTTCTGTCGAGTATACTTGTGAAAATAAGTTGGAAATCTGCTGGGCGTACCGAATAAGATTGGCCAGAATGTGTCATTGCCAAGCAAACTTTGCAATCCCAGGATGTCGGCCAATAATATTGAGATCACAACTGAAACCTGGTGCAATGTGCTTATTTCACCCTTGAGATTTCTGGGCGCAATCTCTAACAGGTACATTGGTGCCAGCACGGTGTTGATACCTGTGTTTTGCGCCAGTGATTCAATGCTCTAATTTATTAAAAAAAAAACATTTTGCAATGGTAAGAATTACCAAGCTCACCTGCATTTATTCCAGTTATCAATCTACCCAAAATCATGAGGTGGAATACTCCGACTGGTTTTGCCACCGAACATAGTAAAGCTCCACAAAGTGCGAGAAGGTTATTGAAAAGCATGGCTTTTTTCCTGCCCGCGTGGTCAGCTACCCAACTCGCGCACGCGCCTGCACTGGTGATAACGTGTATCAAGTTGACAAAAATATACCACAAAACAAGTGTAATCTTAAATTTGCAAATATTGATGTTATTCACCTCCAATCATTCCTCCAATTGAGAAGATTGACACGATAGTTGACCAAACAAAGGTGTTTTCATTATCAGTCATCGGCGACCCAAAAAGCTGTGCGTATGAAGTGTTAACCCATTGCCGGATGAACTGAAAAGGTGACGTGCGCATGTTTGAAGTTGTTATAGATAGTTCCATCTTGCAAAAAAGTACTTTATTTTAAGTGCAAAATATTTTAAGGGTGTAGTACTG
Source organism: Sphaerolaimus hirsutus (assembly GCA_964036195.1). Lineage (NCBI taxonomy): Eukaryota > Metazoa > Nematoda > Chromadorea > Monhysterida > Sphaerolaimidae > Sphaerolaimus > Sphaerolaimus hirsutus. The sequence goes on along the minus strand of OZ038452.1, from coordinate 17,379,764 downwards.
TACAGTGAACTAGCCTTGTCGGGAGTGTTGACAACTCCGGTATTATAACCGAATTGAAATGAGCTCCCCGCTACGCATGCTGTCACCGAACACAGCAACGCAGGTGTCCACCTTCCCTGCAAATATAATATTTGTCTGATTCATGTTTTATCCGATTACGGTCATGTTGCCCATAAATGTACTCAGTACGATCAATTCTCTATGCACCCATGTACCCATAGATGTGTTCTTATACTGAAATTTGCGCCATTAAAAATAGCGTCGAGTAAGTGCCGATATTTACTTTGCCATGGTTGTTTAATGACGCCATTGATTTATGCTGCCATAGGCGCTTGGCTCAATTTAAAAAACCTTTTTCCATCTCCTCAATTCCATCACAAAATTGTATTGTATATACTCGGCGGACCGCAAAGTATGCGGAAAATCCTACCATAATTTAATGAATAAAATTTTGTGATAAATTTCAGAATAAATTATTCCATACTGAAAACGATATATGATGATGAAAAACTGTATAATTTTCCATTCATTATTCAGATCGGTTATGGTAGGTTTCCATACTAAGTGTGATAACCACCGAGTATTGGAGTATACCGTATTTCCTCGAAATACCCCCCCCCCCCCCTCGAAATACCCCCCCCCCCTCGAAATACCCCCCCTCAAAATGGACACTATGAACTTATAAACCCCCCCCTCGAAATACCCCCCCCAAATTTAGTGTATAGAGAACGTAAATGACAAAGGCTGTGGTTTGTCATCCCGACAATGCAGAATACACGTTAAAAACGATGACTCTGTTATGTGAGAACAGTGTTTGTACGTCTACACACTTATAAATGTCTTTAGAGTCTTATAAATGGCGATTTTTGTTGCATTTTTCGACGTCTGCGTACGTTTCAGACTACATTTTAGTACTGGGATTTCAAAAAATTTCTGGCGAAATAATAACCCCCCCCCTCGAAATACCCCCCCCCTCGTTTAACCCCCCCTCAAAATTCTCACTCTGAAACAATAAACCCCCCGGGGGTATTTCGAGGAAATACGGTACCTCCAAATAAATAAATGGTGGTATGTAATTTAAACTAGTCTACTTTTGGACTATGGATGACATCAACACCCATCTTTGATCACTAAGCTCGCTAATCGACCCTTAAAAGTATTTACAAATCCACCTACCTTTGGAAATAACGGTGTATATTCATCCATGTATCCCTTGTATGGAAATGTTAAGAGCTTTCACAATAAATAGTCGGTTGTGTGAATGTCATTTATATCAGCGAAAGATCTAGCTAAAACTTGATTCTCTAAATCCTGATGGAGCCTGATTAAACTTTAAACGCAGTTCGCTACAACTGGCAACGATGTAAATATTCTAGGTTTGATAAAGGCTGCCGACATGTCATTCCTAATTTGTTTGTTTTGGCATCGCGTTGTCAGTGAAAAGTCGCTCGCACACGTGCCACTGCTTGAACCCGCTACAGGAAGAAACAGTAGACTACTGTTTTATTATATGATAAGGATGTCAAAAAGTTATGACTGACAGAGCCATAAAATACAAATGTAGGTTCATAATTAGGTATCTGAAATTAGCGGATTTGTTGCAATGATTGCACGAAGTTATAGAAATATACCAGAGTGTAAACATAAAAAAACGTTCACGACGAATGTAAAATATGCGCGGTTCGCTTCGCAAATAAATGTAAAATAATATGTACAGTTGTGCTTTTGTAGACAACACTGTATTTGGATACCTTAGATAGAAAACCATTTACACAGCTCGGTTAAAGGAATCCGTTTACAATTCAGAAAATCCGGGATCTGCCAGTAGCGGCCTAGTGATGGAAACGCACCAGCAAAAGCGTAAGGCAGGTTTTTTATCGTCAGATGTCAGGTGAATTCGAGTTAATGCCGCTGCACACACTAGTTTACTAACGGAAAACTAAGAATTTGGTAAAGTCATTTTTTAGTTTCCTAGCGCATCTGATTTTACCGGAATGTGTTATTTTCAATCTCCGTCAACTGTAGTTGACTAACAGCTCATTTCGGTATACTCAGATGCGCTCAGAAGCCGATAAATGAGTTTACCGAATTCTCAGTTTACCGTTAGTAAACTAGTGTGTGCAGCGCCAATACAATACCATGCAGTCATGACCTTGATTCACGAGTCAAGTTGAATTTTATTCAATATATTTACGTGTTATAAAGTTGAGAAGTGTTCTGCCAGTAGTGTAGTAATACTACACATGTAGTTTCGTTTACCTAATTAACAGTTGTAAAATACCATATGAAAAGTGTGCTTCTAAAAGTACCGATCTATTTACATCCCATAGAAATGCCCTTCAAAAATAATGATAAAAACCGGGGGGGGAGGGGGTGAAAATGAATTTTGAGATACAGAGGGTTGAAAAATAGACAAAAATTGTAAAATACTGTTACGAAATTCTAAATCTACCGAACTACACTTTTTCTTCAAAATAGTTTTTTTATGTGCTGATCTGCACTTTTTTGTACTTCTGAAAGTACCGATGTTAGATCGGCACTTTTCTGAGCACACTCATTTTGTGCTTTTTTGTATGGTAAAAAGTACTGATGTACACTGAATGAATTTGTCCTTTTAAAAGTAACGATTTTAGATCAGTACTTTCAAATGCATGATGTTTTTGGTAATTATGAAAGTACTGATGTGTGTGTAGATCAGTACTTTTATTTGCACAAATTTTGAATTTTTATTTTATGTGCTGTAGTAGTCTGTAGATCGGTACTTTTGGTAGCACAATTTTAAATATTGTCTTTATATTGTAGATAGGTATTTACTTCTTAAGGCACAATTTTGTTCTTTTAGGGGAGGTAAATCATTTTTCTAGCTCCTTTATGTTTTTAATAATCAATTGTTAAGATCAGATTTTTCCAAAGTGGCCAGAAAGTTGGGTATAAAGGATGAATAAATATATATGAAACGGCACATAAGCTATTGCCATGTCTACTGTTCACATAATATGTCTGCATAGCCTATATGTCTGCCTGCAGTTTTATATCATGTCTCATCTAATGTTTGTAACTTCAACAAGTGAAATTGTATATGAAATAGTGATTAGATGAGCTAAGGAGATAAGGCAAATTATGGCATTTTTCCATCACTAAAAAACTATCTCTAACACTTATCGTAACTGGTTAAGCAAACAAAGCTTCTTGTTCGGGTGGTAATCAATCTTATAAAATGTTACATCAAATTTTGTCCCTGTGATAATGAGACAGCGTGGGTTAGAGGTCGTAGCTATCTAATCAGAGGAAAATGTGAAAACCATAATGGTAAAAAATGCGTGCCGACTCCCGCCCGACATAATTTTTATGTTCGTATGCAATTATGTTTGCCAAATGTGTAAGTAAGCAAGTTTTGTGTGAACTGAACACAAAAAATAGGTTGTAAAATAGGGATATGGACACTACATCAAAACACGTGAATGCTGACGGATGTTCCTAAATGTGATCTACTATTACGTTACATATCTGTACATATTTGTATTTACCGTATTTCCGCGAAATACCCCCCCCCCTCGAAATACCCCCCTCTGTGATGAAGCCACCGAAGTCAGCGTCTTCTACCACCGAATCCGGCTGCTTCAAGACCGTAGTGAGAAACGGCCTTTAGAGTGGTTGATTTCCCGTTGTAGCCGAACGTCCACTTGTCGACAGCCAAGTTGAGTTTATTTCGTGGTTGCGTGTTGAAAAGGGGTTTCAAGATTGTTTCAGGTACTTTATTTCGATCATATACAGCTTGATACAAAAGCGCAAAGCCTAGCGAGCTTCCTAGTCGAAGTTTCTATCGCTAGCTTATTTTCTGGGTTGGGACTGGGTCATAAGACTGAAGTAAAAACTTCCAAAGTAGCTAAGACACAGAAAATGATGTATAAAACATAGCTACAATAATTTCCTAAATTCAAATGCACAAATAAGTCATAAATGCAACAAATAAACACATCTAGCCAAAACAGTTGCCTTATACTGCGCGTGCATACATTCAAACAATTATGGTAAAGAAATACCAGGTACAAATTGGGCTAATGGAAAAACTATTAATCTTGAGAGGCGCGAAGTCGGCAAACTCGGCCGATTTACTAATTTGCTTCAATTTGTCAGAAAACATTGACACACATTGGAACTAATATAATAGGGTTTGGAAACTGTAAATAGTAGTGTAAATGTTCCTAATGACGTAAATAAAGCAGAGTATATTCAACGGAATAGTAATAATCACTTCCTGGAAACGTATGTTGAATAACTAGTAAATTGGGACCTATTCAAGGTAAATGGGTGTATAGATTGAGCAAGGTTTATAATATATTTAACTTGAGCAGGGTATTATTAAAAATGTCAAAGTAAATAATAAACAGTGAGCAGGGTTAATAATTATGCCTACGCGAAGGGCTTTGTTAAACACGTACAGTAAATGCTAGTTACACACAGGGCACTATTTCTCTATTAGGACGCTGGCCAAAGTAAATACGTAGCACATAAATATTTTACAAGATTTGACTTTCCCAAATTGCAAGTAAACCATGTATATGTATATATAATAATGATCAGAAAATTACGGCGAGTTGAATGAGCCTAATTTCATGTTCATAAACCTAATAATAACTTATTTGACCTTTTAACCTAAATATTCCACATAAACATATCAAATACCTATAAAATACTTTCTTAACTGAATATTCTCCATGGATAAATAATATAGTGTAGGAAATATAATTTGCGCGGTAAATTAATATAGTGCATGAAATGTAAATTAGTGCAAATAAGTAAATGGACAAATATGAGCCTAATTATCAAATCTCTGTATTTCTTTATCCATCCATTTTGCCACGGTCAGCACACTCCGGGCGGAAGAGTTGCTGCACCCTGTTGTTGCAGCAACGTCACATGCTGGTGGTAGTGGGCACCAACGTGATGAGTGGCGTTTCCACAGTCGCCTCGGTGGTGAACGTGGTCGTGCGCAAATTCGTGGGCGTGCGTGAAGTCGTAGGTCCAGTTGCTGGTGATGCCAACGCTGACCTAGCCTGATGATGAAGCAGGTAGTTGCCCGTGTCGCTTCCTGCGCGTTCGCGTGCGGTGAATTTGCGGATATCAGGCATGTGAACACTGTCTCTGTTCCTGGCTCTGACTTGTCCTTCATCAGCTGAACTTTCATCTGGTTGAACGTATGCTGATAGTGACTTTGCCATTCTGTCCTCTGTTTCTGCTCTCCTGGCAAATCTGACGGACTGTGTTGAGTTGGATCTGGCTCTCCTCTTGATTGCTGGTCTCAACTCTGTCTTGCGCACTTTTCTCTGTGGATAATTGGTCTCTTTCTGAGTTGATTTCTTGATAGTATATCTGATGGCTCTGAAGCATAGCCATATGCATTTGAACGGGCACACTATGCATTTCCATATGCATGTGTATACGCATGGTGGAATCACTGGCTTCCCTGTGGCAATTCTCCAATTGTACCACAGGTATCCTGCAGCTACGATTCCAGCTATCAGGATTGTGATTCCCAGCAGCATTGCAATTGTATTGATGATCACTTGAAAGGGTCCTTTCAGCATTCCTCCCATAAAGTTGGTGTACCCTTTTGACACTCCATATATGTAGTGTCCATATGCCTTGCCAATTCCTGCTGCTGTCTGTCCAATTCCGGCTCCAATGCCTTCTATTGAATTTCTGATCACTCTGGGATCCAATGACATGTCCGCTGTGTAATCGATCAACTGGTTCTGCACATGCTCTAGATTCTGTAGTCTCTGAATCTGGCCTCTGACATCCATGAAATTGGTCGCTCTGTTGACAATGTTGGTGAACAGGTGAGGCGCGTCAAACGTGAAGGCCTGCCATTGTCCTTTCCATGTCATTTCAATTGGTGTCTCTGTGACGTGCACCATTCCATGTGCGGACTTCCATTGTCCATGTTCATTTCTGTACAGGTGCGGTGTGGTGTGGCTGCAGTCCTCTTCTGGTGATTTCTCCACCAAGTCTCTGCTGCCTGGACTCTTGAACCACAAGGGCCCATCTTTGTCCAATCTCATTGGTGTGTACTTGTAACATGTTTCTCCCACTTTTCCTGTCTGATAAATTATGTATGGCTGCACTTCCTTGCATTCCCAAAACATAATTGCTTCTCCAGCCCATTCTGCATGAACATCCTGTCTTCCCAGCATGGCTCGAATCCCCAATGTTGGATCGATGCGGAAAAGCTGAGTCAACATGTCCAGCTGGTTCTTGCGAAGTTGACATAGCTGATGCCATACAATTGCAAATTGCGCCTGAGTCATTTCTCTGACCACATGTTGCAGGAATTGAAACTTGGAGTTTCTGTCGTCTAATCTGGCATACAATGTTCCACTGATTGTCGACTCTTTTGCTTCCACTATTTTTCCTGGCATTGCCCATTCCACAGGCACATCTTCTCTTCTGTCAAACTGGATAAATACACCTCCTTGATCGGTGTAGTATGTGTCTCCCGGAACACATTCTGAGCCAATTGGCCTCTTTGTCTTGTTGCTGTGAGAGTACGCTGCTTGCAACTTTGACACAATAATCATCTGGCCAGATATCTCTGCTTTGAATCTGACAATTCTCTCATATGCACATTGATGCTTGAAATTTTCTGTATTCGACACTGTGATTCCATAATTGTGGTCTCTGCAATGTCCCATCATGGCTCTGCACTGGCTGAAATCTTGCAAGTCGCTGATTACAGTCTTTCCATCAAGTGAAGCCACGGTTCCTTCTTCCATGTAGAAGTTACTGATGACATTTTCTTTGTCATGACAACACCATGAATATTCCACATTCAAGGTTTGATTAGTTGTCCACACTCTGGGCTCCATTTCCACCAAAGGTGTTCCTCTGAACATCTTGTGAATTCTTGCATAGTTACAGGCTACCACGCCAACTTGTTGGTATTTCTCAAAATTGCCTGTAATGCCTTTCGCTCCCCAGAAACTGGTGTGTGTGATGATCTCTTTGATTCTGATGTAGCATCTGTATGCTTTTTCTTTCTGTGGAATCTGTCTCTGTGCATAAAGTGTAACTTTCATTGCCTTGACAAAATTCCTTGGTGGGATATGGCACTGCACTTCTTCAGGAACTGTAAGCACATGTCCATGTCTTCCACTGGTGCAAATCTGATACTTCTGACTTTGTGAACTGATCACCTGCTCCACAGGATGATCCTTAATTGCATCCTTGAATCTCTCATAAGTCTGCATTTCTCTGACAGATTTTGGTGGCCATTCTGAAGGCAAAGGCGGCAATCCATGACGCGCTGCCAATAATGGTGGCCTCACTGTCGAAGTTTCTAGAACATATGTTCTGGAAAATACTTCGCTGTAAGCCTTGCCAGCTTCTCTCAGCGTTGCTGACTCTGACATGCCTGTCAGCATCAACACCATGCACAGCATTCCAATCACCAGACTGCTGGTGGTTGCTGTGGTTTTCCCTGTTGCACTCCTCAGGACTCTATCTGATGCTGAGTTCTTCTGAGCAGGATCTGGTACAGGATTTCTGTCTGAATTCTGATTTCTGACATGTTTCTGGACAATTGCTGGGTCCAGTAAATCCACTTTGACTGTCACTGCTGTCTCTGGGATATCCATTGTCTTTGAATTGATTTCCAGTGGATACAATTGATTGAGTGGTCTACTGACCACATTTCTGTTGGCAGTTCTGACTTTTGCTGAGCGAATCTGTCCATCTTTGCTGGGTTCTAACTGCTCAATGCGACCCATCTTCCATGCACCTCTGGGCATGTTCTCTTCATAAATCAGCACAACTTCATTTACTTTGGGTTCTTGAGTCGCTGTCAATCTGCCATGTTTGTGCGTCACCTGAGTTCTTTCCCTCAAGCTCGGGATGTACTCTTGATGCCACAAGTCCCAGAACTTATCCAAAATTGGGTTGTCTCCCAATATTTCTGCAGTTTCGCTGCATTATCCATTCTGGGCACAAATTCTCCATCCTTGTCGGTATCAAACTGTGGTGCTCCAATCTGACCTTCCCCTGTCAGGAAGTCTTTCGGCGTCAGAACTCTGAGACTCTTCACATCACCATAGATGTAAGAAATCGGCCTGCTGTTGATCACTGCCTCAACTTCTGGCAGAAGTGTCAACAATTCTTGTAGGGTTAGCATTCTGTGCCCCACAGCTGCCTTGAAATGTTTCTTGGTGATGCCCACCATTCTCTCATAGACTCCTCCCTGCCATGGTGCCATAGGAGTAGTCATGTTCCACTGGATTTGTTGCTGTGAGCAGTATGTCTGTACTGCTCCACTTTTGACCATTTCTGACCATTCTTTCCCAGTATTAATGGCCTTGTCAGTGCTTGAGCTGAGCACTTTCTCTGTCAACTTGAATTGCGTTGCATTGTCTGAAATCACTGCTTCAGGCTTTCCACGCCTAGCGATGAATCTCCTGACTGCGGTCAGGAATTCTTGTGCTGTCATGTCCAGCACACTTTCCAGGTGAACTGCACGTGTCACCATACATGTGAACAAACAGATCCACATTTTCCTGTGATCTTTGTCCACTTTGTACCAAACTGGTCCCAAATAATCCAAGCCCGTGTACTGGAACGGTCTGGCTCTCTGAACTCTGGTTTCTGGCAAATCTGGCATTGGTGGAAGCTGGTACAGCTTCGCTCCCAATTTTTTACAGGTCGGGCAGGTTCTGGTCACATTGTAGATCACCCGTCTGCCCTGTGTAATCCAGTACTTTTGTCTGATCGCTGCCAATGTGTGTTGCACTCCTGCGTGCATCAACTTCTCATGCTGGTCTCTGACAATCAGCTGAGTCACTGTAGCCGTTGCTGGCAACAGTATGAGTGGCACTGTGACCTCCTGTGGGTCAGTATGCTCCATTCGGCCGTGGCACTTCAGGATTCCATCCTGATGCATTTGCACATTGAGCCATTTGATCAACTGCTGGTCTGCAGCTGTTTTCTTGCCATTCTGGCTGCCTTTGCTGTGGCCTGTTGCCAGAATCTCTGCCACTCCTTTGTAATGATTTTGTTGCGTCACTTTGATCCAATATTTCAACGCAATCTCTCTCTCTTCAATGCTGATAATTCCCTGTGGTTTCATTGTACCACAGATACTTTCCATAATTTCTGACAATACATTCTGACTGTCATTTCTGCTGCGCTTTTTGTGCATTTGCCGCACAAATCTCATCACATATACTGTTGCATCCAGTAACTTTGTCAATGATGAGAATCTTTGTATCTCAATTCCCAATGGGTTGCTTTGCTTGCTTTCATCAGCTTGCTCATTGCTGGCATCTGGGTTACTGACCACTTGCTGTGTGGTACCCAGGTAAATTGGACTGGCCTTTGGGAACTTGAGCTCTTCTTTCTTGATTTCTGCCATTACTTCTGGCGTGACTGGCTCCACTTTCGGCTCTGGCCACTCTCCAGTCATTAGCCATTCTGGCCCCTTCCACCACAGGTTACTGCCTTCCAACTCTGACATATTCATGCCTCTTGTGGCCATGTCAGCTGGGTTCTCCAATCCTGCGATGTGTCTGATGTGCATGTTTTCTGTCTCACTCTGAATCTTCTTGATTTCATCCAATCTGTTCTTGACAAAACATGCTAGTGGCTTCGCTGTTGTCAGCCACTTCAGACAACAGGTTGAATCTGACCATACGACTGTCTGACTGAAATTGACGTCCTTGAGCTCTCTGTGAATAAACTTTGACATTCTGCTGCCAATCAACATTGCTAACAATTCCAGCCGTGGAATTGTCACTTCTGGTTTCTTTGGAGCGAGTCTCAATCTGGAGTACAGCAGGCTTGACGTACCGCTGTCATTCTCTGTTTTCTGGCATATGTATGCCGCTGCGCTGTATGCCATTGCTGAGGCATCAACGAAAATGTGCAGTTGTGCATCTGCACCACTCTGATAATTCAAATTTCTGTTGAACTTGATCTGTCCAACTTTGAGCAATTCTGTCTCCAATTGCTGCCAAATTACTGTCTGTTCCTCAGACAGGGGAGTATCCCACTCATTGGCACTTGGTCCTGAATGCCATAACGTCTGCAAAAATCTCTTTGCTGGCAGTAGGACAGGACTGACGAGTCCCATTGGATCAAAACATCCCGCAGTCACCTTTGCAACTGTCCTTTTCGTGGGAAGTTTGATTTTCTGGTCAGTTTCTGATAATTGTGATTGCTGAACTGTCTTTGGCGTTTTCAGCCACATCTGGTCGCTCTCTGTGTCCCATTTCATTCCTAGGACTGTTGTGACAATTTCCTTGGCCACATCTGACTCTGCCAATTGCCAAGTAAAGTTCTTGTTATTGCTGTTCCATTCTCTCAGATTCATCTGTGCCTCTGTGAACAGCACTTTGGATTCCTGGTACAATTCGATTGCTTTCTGCTCTGTGTCCACGCTGAGGATCAAATTATCCACATACAAATTTTCATCGATCAACTTTGCATTCTCTGTGCCAGCTTGATTCAGGTGGTATCTGACTGTCAGCGCCAGCAGCGCTGGGCTGCAGATTATACCAAATGGCACTCTGGCAAATCTGTAAATCTGAATGTTGTCCTCCATAGATGGTTTCGTGGGATCCTTGTACCACAGAAATCTTGTCACATCTCTGTCACTGTCCTGCAGACTGATCTGCAGAAACGCTTTCTCTATGTCTGCGACCAGTGCAATTCCATGCAATCGGAATCGCATCAGCATCCCTACCAGCTGTGGTAGTATAACTGGACCGCAGTACATGCACTCATTCAAGCTTGGCATGCCTGGCGGTTTCGCTGAGGCATCATATACCTCTCTGACCTTTGTGGTAGTTTTCTCTGGCGTTATCACTGGTTGATGAGGCAAAATATGGAACTTTCTGCCATCCATAATATCCTCTTGAACTTTTTCAATCACTCCTTGCTCCTCTTGCGCTTTCATGATTGCCTGAATTTTCTCTAACAATTCTGGGTCTCTCTTGAGCCTGTTGGTGAGGTATCTGAACCTCTTGAACGCCATTGCTTTGTTATCTGGGAGTTCATGCAAATTCGGTTTGTACATGAACTTTACAGAGTACCGTCCATCTGGGTTTCTCTGTACACTCTCATTGAATTGCTTGATGGCCTCATCATCCTCGACGAGGTCCGGCTGGTCCATTATGCCAATGGTATCCAGTCTATCCATGTCTTTGACATTTGGTACAGGAGCAATTGACAACGGTGCTTCCTCGTACCACTTTTCTCTCTGAATTTGATGCACAATTGTATTGACCACCACCGGATATGTGCCATCCGTGGTCCATTGATTTCTGTTGCTTGTCAGCTGCCCACCTCCCATCAGTAATCCCAATTCCGATGGAATTACATACAATCCTGACGGAAGTCTGGTGGTGCTGGTGTTTCTGGACATCAAGTCCCAGAAATAATTCAAGCCCACTATAATATCTGGCTTGGGAATTCTGTCTGCAAAGTAACTCTCATCCGGGAAGTACTTCTGCAGGTACTTTTCGTCCTGTTCTGACACAGGCACTTTGACTTGTTCTGTGGTCAACGTCGGGACCACATCAGCCACCATATCAACTTTCTGGCCATTTCTGAGCCGCATTCTGAATTCCACTTGCTGTACTACTTTATAGTGCGGCTTTTCATTTCCGAATGTGTACACCTGGATGTGGTGTTCACCTGTACTCTTCAAATTGAGTTTCTTGGCCACTTTCTCTGACATGTACGTTCCCTGGGATCCTGTGTCCAGGAACGCTTGAATCTGTAGCGGTGGCTGTTCAGGCTCCATCTCTGTATCCATTTCTGAAGCCTCAATCACGGTTCTGGCTGTCATCAACATTGACATATTCCTGTTTACTGACAGGTTCACTAACGTATTCTGTTGCTTTGTATTTGGTTCTGTAACCACTGTGCTGGATATGGTTTCTGTCTCCATCATTTCTGGTCCAGCTTCTTCCACAGTGACAAAATTCACTGTGGCTTTTCTCTGTTGGCTCTGTGCTGGTCGACCGACCGTTGGCACAGATTTTCTCATTCTCAAATTCTCATGTCCTGACAGGTATTCCTGGCCTGTCGCAGCTTCATGATATTACTCATCAGCGTGTTTCTGACCACAACTGGTTGGTCATATCTCTTCTTGAGCATTGCAATTGCGGGTGCATAATTCTCTGCGGTCACACTCAATCCACTGATCATGCCGAATGCTGAGCCCTTCAGCAAGCTTCTCAAGTATGAGAACTTGGAAATGTCTTCCAAATCTGCCCGATTGTGAATGTGGGATTCGAACATTTGCCACCATGATCGAAATTTGACAATTTCCCCAGTAAACTGTTCAACTTCCAGTTTCTGCAATTTGACACTCTTTGCTGTGGTTGCGTTGGTTGAACTGACTCCTGGAGCAGCTCCCTGAGCTGTCAGAGCCATCTGTGCAGCCATCTGCTGTATGAATGCTGTGTTGACTTCATACATAGTACTTCCGCTCAGTTGCTGGATCATGTCTTGCAACTCTTCGATGTACACATTCATGGCTGCAACTTTCTGTGTAACCAAATCTGACATATTTGCATACTCATCATATGAATCTTGATACATCTTCTGTTCTTGTTCCATCTGATCGGGTGTGTCAATGTCCTTGACGACATCCCTCCATGCGTCAAATTGAGTTCTCACTGCAGTCATTGCACTTTCCAAGTTTGCACCCTCCTGTTTGATAGATGCAATCACTCTTCTCATTTCTGTTCTCTTCTCATCCTTTGATGCTTCCGCAAATAGTTCCGGGTCATATTTGGCAAATTCTCTTGCCAATCTGCTGTCCACCCTGTGTTTTGCTGGCCCCAGGGTCTTCCTGATGTGACCCGTTGGTGAAACCATTTTTGCTGATAAATTTTTTCCACTGTTTCTCTTTATAGTGTGTCTCCTGTGACTCTTGTGACGCTTCTCTGCGTCTTTCTGTGCAGTGCTCTGTGCACTACGGATTTGTTGTGCCACGCACAATACCAATGCAGTCCTACAGGCCCCTGACGTGTTCTCACGCGTTGACCTTTACTGCACTGGCACCCGGTGTGTTCCTAAAGCCCCTGACGTGATTGTTTACACGCGTTGACTTCAACACACCGGTCAAATCCACCTGGACAATAAACAATTTATTTGCCCAGCAGTGTGCGCCCAAAGAGGGTCCGTACACACTCTTTCTGAGCGCTCTGGCGCTCTTTCTGGCACGCCTGTGTGCCCCGTGACCACGCCGGCCACTTGCTTCCTGAGCGGCTCCTGTGCCGCTGTGCACAGTGCTCTGCGCTTGCTGTGTCTCCTGTGACACGTTTCTGTGCACTCTGGTGCACTTTCTGATTCTGGGCAGTGTTTCTGCACACTGCTCTGCAATTGCGCCTGTGCAATGCAGAATTCTGGCACTTTTGTGCTGTCTGATCTGATGGTACTGAGCAGGCACAGCGTGTATAATTGATGGGAGCTCCGCAAAGCCCCTACACGCTACCAAGTATCCTAATACTTGGTTTTCAAATCCACTCTCTGTCAGCTACAGCCCTCTGTCAGCTACAGCCCTTTGTACACTGATACCCCTACTTTTGCACTTCCGAGGTATGAGTCCACCCTAACCCAGTGGAGCGAGGGACCTCCGCGAATGCCCAAAAACAGCCCTTTGACTAGCGTGGCTCTGTGGCGATCCTGTCTCCGTCAGGTCACCCTCCCTTGGCATAGGAAGGACGTGCAAGCGGTCACTGGCGTCCGGATGTCCAGGAGCGTCCAGCGAAAGTTTGACCACCGTCCGACAATGACTCCTTGTCAAATGCTGGTGCCGCCCAGCGTCTAGCACCTTGCCAGAACACTGGTGAAAGCTGCCTGAAATCCTGACAGGCTTGTCAGAACTCCAGTGTCCTCCGCCCGTGAGCGTAGAACCGCTCCCAGGATGTAGACAGGAGTGCCGTGACTTTGGCACAATGCTGTCTGCAAATCAACAGCCGACGCTCAGCCAAGACCAATTGATGTTCAGCAGGACTTTTGAAGTTCTGCCAACTGCCACACAATGTTCGTTCCGGCTTGGTGATAGCACAATGTCATGCAATCACCCTGCTCGCTGCGCCATGTGATGAAGCCACCGAAGTCAGCATCTTCTACCACCGAATCCGGCTGCTTCAAGACCGTAGTGAGAAACGGCCTTTAGAGTGGTTGATTTCCCGTTGTAGCCGAACGTCCACTTGTCGACAGCCGAGTTGAGTCTATTTCGTGGTTGCGTGTTGAAAAGGGGTTTCAAGATTGTTTCAGGTACTTTATTTTGATCATATACAGCTTGATACAAAAGCGCAAAGCCTAGCGAGCTTCCTAGTCGAAGTTTCTATCGCTAGCTTATTTTCTGGGTCGGGACTGGGTCATAAGACTGAAGTAAAAACTTCCAAAGTAGCTAAGACACGGAAAATGATGTATAAAACATAGCTACAATAATTTCCTAAATTCAAATGCACAAATAAGTCATAAATGCAACAAATAAACACATCTAGCCGAAACAGTTGCCTTATACTGTGCGTGCATACATTCAAACAATTATGGTAAAGAAATACCAGGTACAAATTGGGCTAATGGAAAAACTATTAATCTTGAGAGGCGCGAAGTCGGCAAACTCGGCCGATTTACTAATTTGCTTCAATTTGTCAGAAAACATTGACGCACATTGGAACTAATATAATAGGGTTTGGAAACTGTAAATAGTAGTGTAAATGTTCCTAATGACGTAAATAAAGCAGAGTATATTCAACGGAATAGTAATAGTCACTTCCTGGAAACGTATGTTGAATAACTAGTAAATTGGGACCTATTCAAGGTAAATGGGTGTATAGATTGAGCAAGGTTTATAATATATTTAACTTGAGCAGGGTATTATTAAAAATGTCAAAGTAAATAATAAACAGTGAGCAGGGTTAATAATTATGCCTACGCGAAGGGCTTTGTTAAACACGTACAGTAAATGCTAGTTACACACAGGGCACTATTTCTCTATTAGGACGCTGGCCAAAGTAAATACGTAGCACATAAATATTTTACAAGATTTGACTTTCCCAAATTGCAAGTAAACCATGTATATGTATATATAATAATGATCAGAAAATTACAGCGAGTTGAATGAGCCTAATTTCATGTTCATAAACCTAATAATAACTTATTTGACCTTTTAACCTAAATATTCCACATAAACATATCAAATACCTATAAAATACTTTCTTAACTGAATATTCTCCATGGATAAATAATAGTGTAGGAAATATAATTTGCGCGGTAAATTAATATAGTGCATGAAATGTAAATTAGTGCAAATAAGTAAATGGACAAATATGAGCCTAATTATCAAATCTCTGTATTTCTTTATCCATCCATTTTGCCACGGTCAGCACACCCTCAAAATGGGCACTATGAATATGTGGTCCGGGAAATGCATAACAGACGTTCAAAACACTTACTGTGTTACGTTAGAACATTGTTTATACCATCTACATCCTTATATAAGGCTGTGAAAACTTATAAATGGTGGTTATTGTTGCATTTTTCACATTATTCTATCAAAATTTTCACTCTGAAAAATAAACCCCCCGGGGGTATTTCGAGAAAATACGGTAAAAACACTATGATTTTTATTTACACTTTATCCACATTCATTTTCCCCATGATGAGCTGTGCCGCATAAATAGCAGTTGAATGATCGATCGCACTAGCATACCTATTACTGCTAGCAGTGGAATGGCGCGGTGTAGTCATTAAGCCATTCGCTGGTGTAAGCGATGTTCAATACCGCGCAGCTACGCGACAACGACATCGCTCATTATTTTATTGGTTCAAATACTGCCCAATCGGTCCATTCACCCCCCCCCTTCCATTTGTCGGTTATACTGTGTACTCATAAATCGGCTTTGAATGCATTTCAGTTGACCAGGCGTATTCCCGAGTAGTGATGTAAAGGCGCTATGGCGCTTTTGGCGCTTGGCGCCATGCCGATGAAAAGCATATTCATGGCCTTCTGGCGATTGGCGACATTTTGCACGGGCGCCATTGTCGCTTGGCGCTGTGCGTCGAAAAAACATCATGGCGCTTTTGGCGCTTGGCGCCAAGGTCGTGGCGCTTTTCACATCACTATTCCTGAACCCTGTAAAGTGTAAAGTCAAGTGTCAAATCTCAATCAAAACAAAAAGATAAGATGTCAGTACTGAAATTTTGACACTTTGCATAACAATTGACAAAATCGTCTGACATCTTACATGTAACGATGGCAAACAGTTGAAAAAAAAGTATTTAAATTTTTAAGTGTTTTTCTGAAATGAATTTTCGAATTTTAGAATTTTTCTTCCAAATAATTTTCGAATTTCAAATTTAATTTTCGAATTTTTGAATTTTTGAATCTTTTTTTGGCAATTTTCGAATTTTTCGAGTTTTGAGGGGGGTTATTATTTTGCCAGTAATTTTTTGAAAGCCCAGTACTAAATTGTTGTTTGTAAGTAACACAGATGTCAAAAAATGCAACAAAAACTGCCATTTATAAGATTTCTAAGTATTTACATAGACGTATTTATATAAACCCTGTTCTAACACAAGACAGTCATTGTTTTTAACGTGTGTTCTGTGTTTCCCAGATCACAAACCGCATTACGTTGTCTGTACACCAAATTGGGGGGGGGGGTATTTCGAGGAAATACAGTATAAAAGCAGATGTGTTGAAGTCCACCTCTTCCGCCGTGGATGACATTTCAAGGTTTTTTTGTTACGTTTCGCTTTTTCATACGCGCCGCGTATCAATTGTTGATTTATTTAACACGTTGAAATTAAGAGTGCGTTCTGTTGCCTTAAATTCGCTGAAAAATTCGAAACTATTTTTCAATTTTCGAATTTTTTGAAAAATAAATGGATTTTTAAGTTTTTGTTTCTACGGGCGAAATTTTTTTCGAAAATTCCGAAAAAAATTCGGAAATGTTTTCGAATCTTATTTTGCCGTCGTTACACACCTGACACTTGACTTTATTTACACTGTACACTTGTCGGGACTGGCACCTGTGTGTGTTATCTTTAACCTCCATAAATTGCAGTTGATGGGCACGTCATTCCAGTAAGTTAAAATGTACTTAATGGTGACTGCATGTGTTTTCAAAATTTAGTCGAAAACTAGGGTGTGCACTGTGTAGGTCCATTTAAGTTTAACTCAAATTCATGAGTCATTCAAAATCTCCATCAACAGCAGTTGATGGACACCTCATTCGGGTAAAGTAAAATGTGTTCATAGCTGATTTATGAGTTTTCAACAAAAAAAAAATTATTTTGGTAGAGAACCATCTGCACTCCATCACTACTTACTACTTTTCGTTATGCTTTATTTGTTCAGTGGCTGATGGATACCACAAGCAGCCACATAAGCAGTTGTCGTTAAACATGAGCAGAAAAATTCCTTTACATTATCCTTTACAAAATCCTTTACATTATCTCAAATCGTCGCAGACTGGCAAAATTATGCTCAAATTTGAGCTTCTGCTTACACAGGCAAGAGTGCATAGAAAAGTGAAAGATCCCAAAAGAGTCTACAAATCAGAGTTGCGAAAGCGTATTTACGCTTACCCGAAATACCCGGGTAAATGGGTATTTATACTTACGCTTTCATAAAATACCCGTACGCTTTATTACGCTTTCCCGGTCGAAATACCCGGGTACTAAAAGCGTAAAAAGGTTTTTCGCATGGTCCGGTTTTACGCTTTTGTAAAAAAGTGTATAACTACAAAAACGAAAGTGAACGAAACTGCATATCACTAAATGACTGCATGTGTGCAGTAATGCACTGGAAATAGCGGCACATCTACAAATTGTGTCGCAATATGAATGTCACTTTTATACTGTGTCGTCGGGCAAAAATTTTATATGGCTTTAGATGGCAATGGCGTTAGAATAGAAATTTTGTGGCCGAAAATGCACGATGTCCTAGTTTGAAAATGAAGATGACATACGTAAATATAAGTATGTCTTACGTTTACGCTATTAGAAGAAATGCGGTAAGTATTTATGAGAATCAGGTATAAATACATCGCAAAAATCGACAACACAAAGTCCGTGTTCGGAAAAAGAGTAATTAACTGTTGATGTAGATTAATTGCCATCAACATCTAAGGGCAGACTACCAAGTGGACATCCAAAAAATGTCGCTGAAAGCTTGATTTTGAACGAATTCGCTGAGCAAAAACTCCCTGAAATTTTTTTACGCTTACGCTTTATTTTACGCTTTCCTAGGTATTTCAAAAATACCTTACGCTTTTAGTATCCACACTCAAAATTTGGAAAGTGTATTTACGCTTACGCTTACGCTTTCCAAAAATACCGGTATTTTAACAACTCTGCTACAAATTGTCACTCACCGTATCTCTGACGTCTGGTGGAGCATTGTCATTCCGCAGCCATAGAGAAAATCGAGAGCGGCATTTATCATAGAATCCCCAGACGTTTGTGCGCTGCCATTCCATTATGCAATTTGGTTGCTTTTCGATAATGTTGAGATTTGTGGGTGCGGGTTATCTTTATTTTCCCAAATTCACCTGTCCCGATTAATGTAAGGGGCCTACAAAAACATACCTACTCATTGTTCATGACTGTGATTTGGATGATCCATAAAAGCTTAGAATGATCAGGGGTTCAGAACCGCTCCCTGTAAAATGTCAGACAAAAGTAGCCATATGTTTTGTAAAAAACGATCAAAACGATAAAAACGATGTTTAAAAAAACGATCAACTTTTCATTTAATGGGTATTTAACATTTCACACGGAATTTTTCAGGACTTGCGGAAATTTTTGTAGGTCAAAAACATCTACCTAATCTTTTATCTCCTGGCTAGTGATGTAAAAGCGCCATGGCGCTTGGCTCCTTTTTGCTGTGGCGCTGAGCTATGGAAAAGCGCCATGGCGCTTTTTTGCTGTGGCGCCATTGGCGCTTGGCGCTAAGCATGGCAAAAGCGCCATGGCGCTTTTGGCGCTTGGCGCCAAACATCTGCCGCTTTTTACATCATTAGTCCTGGCTCGTATCACTTTCTTTGGATTAACAAAAATTGACCAAAACATTAAAATACAAAATGACAGTGCACGATATTCTGGTGCCTCCCAGAAACGTCACCCTCAATTTTTTCTACGCCTGCAGCTTTTCAACAGCATCTGCACCCACTTCATTGGTCCGTTTGAGGTCCTGCTTCCTGTGCCAGTACGCCACGAATGTCGCGATGTCATCCGAGTTGTAGAAGTCTCCAGTGTCATCATTTGGAAAAAACAGCAGGGAATCATAATAGAGTTCTCGTGTTTTCTGCGCTTCTTGACCTAGAGAGAGAAATGTTCACTTTTCGTGGAGAGTTCATTCGGAATACTTTGCTGAAAACGACTTTGTAACTGAATCACGTCAATTGCAAATAAAATATTATACGACGTTAGATGAAGCTACCGTATTTCCTCGAGATCCCCCCTCAAAATGGCCACTATGAATCAATAAACTCCTCTCATTAAACCCCTCTCAAAATTTCCACACTGAAACCCCCCCGGGAGTAATTCGAGGAAATACGGTAAAATATGTATATTGGCATTAAAAGCCCCCGTCGAACGAACGTCTCAAGTCATCCCTGAGGTTCTGCAGGGCGCGGTCACTCAGCGATCTGTTCTTGTTGCGCCACTTGGTCCACGGCGTGCCCAGCCGACGCGGCATCGGCCCGCTCCCCCGCGAGCCCGCCTTGCTGAAGGCAGCTGGTTAAGTCGCTGCCACAACAGTTACTGCGAGCGTCAACTGAACACAGTTCTAGTCGGGCGGGATGGAAGCACGCATTCAGCTACCTGCTTTGTGGCGACTTTGCGAATACGTGTTTTTGTGTGGTTACCGGAACAATGGAGCGCAAATGAAGCATGTTCTTGGCCTTTGTTTCTATTCGTGAATGCCTCTGGGCATGAAGTCTGCACAAAGTATGCGTTTATTGGGCGCACAGTTTTTCAAGTGATTCGAGTGATGCTGCAAATAGGTATCTTCATTAATATTTCTATCGAACGATCTTGATCGAGCCGAATTTTGATCGACGATTGAGTGAAATGCAAGTTGTACATATTTATGCAATGGATGGACCGCACGCTTTACATGGAATGTTTTCGTTGTCTGATGTGCTGTGATGTGATGTGATGTGATGTGATGTGATGTGATGTGATGTGATGTGATGTGCTACGATATCCCAACGTGAAAGCAATTTAATTTGGAAACTAAACAGAACTTGATGCTAGGGTTACAGCTAGGGCTCGAACTCGACTCGACTCGTGACTCGAGGGTAAAATTGGGTACCGACTCGACTCGCCCGACTCGACCGGAAAAATATGCCCCTGACTCGAGACTCGAGGCAAAATTCGAGTCGGGGTTCCCACTGAAAAATGTCCAACAATTTCTATTGATATGAATTTTTAACATATTTTTAAAATTTCCACACCATGTGCATGATACCATATTTCCTTGAAATACCCCTTGAATTAACCCCCCTTGAAATACCCCCATGTGTTTTTAAGCTGAGGAAAAAATACCCCCCCCCCCTCGAAATACCCCATCTGGAATATCATCATCAGGTACATCATGTATGCAATATACATGATGTATTAATAGAGGCCAATTTGCACCGCAGCTACACGCCTGATTTGTGTAGTAATGTACGTTGATATGTCCTTATATAGCCTATTTAGTCATGTTTTTTACCAGTGTTGGGTATGTAAAGGCCCATTCTTTACTACAATCTTTATGAAAATTTCTGGCGAAATAAGAAACCCCCCTCAAAATTTCCACTCTGAAAAAATAATTTAGACTTCATTAAGTGTGTGTGAGAAAATCAGTAGAGAAACCAGTATCTGAAATTTCTCCAAGAATCATGCAAAAAAGTATTGCATCCGACTCGACTCGAGACTCAAGATTTTTGCCTGACTCAACTCGAATTTTCACTGACTCGCCAACTTGACCTGAAAATTTTTGGGGTTGTGACTCGAACTCAAGTTTGAAAAAAGTTTCGAGCCCTAGTTACAGCATTTACTGCAAAAAATACCGTAGTACCACAAAATGGAAAAAAGTTTACTGTACTTAGCATTGAAAAAATGGCCAATTTTGAGAAAATATAATTAAATATTATCTCAGAAAATCTCTCAAGGAAAAAATATAATTAAATCTCTTGGGTCATTTTAGAAAATATAATTAAATCTCTGAGAAAATCTCTTTCAGTTAAAAAAAAATCTCAGAAAATCTCTCAACTTGAATTATGTTTTAATTGGTATTTCAAGTTTAAGCTAATTTTTAAAACTTTAGTTGCAAAAGCTTTAGCTTTGTTTAAGTTTTTCATCAACACATTATCTAAAAGTCGGCAGACATATCGCCCTACAAACATTTGCGTCAGTCTCTCCATTGGAGAGTGCATGATGGCATTAGGTATTGTGACACAATATTTTAATGATTGGAATAGATCGGGAAAACTTGGCCCTCATCCCAGTTACTAGTTGCGTATTGGCGCTCCACACAGTGGAATGTCAACTGGGTTTCAGTGTCAACTCAATCTTAGCTCAATTTTGGTTGCATGACAATTTCAAGTGCACATGCGGCAATGTTGAAACAGAATCAATATTGCCATGTGCATTTGAACATGGTTTCGCAACCCATAAACTGAAATCTTGATGAAATCCGGTTGGTGCAGTTGACATCAGTTGACATCCCAATGTCAACTGGTCGAATGGTTGTCATCAAGATTTTTGTTTATGGGTTGCGAAACCATGTTCAAATGCACATGGCAATATTGATTCCTTTTCGACATTGCCACATATGCACTTGAAAATAATCCTGCTACCTAAATTCAGTTAAAATGAGTTGACTCCAAACCAGTTGACATTCCAGCGTTTCCAGCGTGTGGAGCGCCATTATACAAATGAGAGTGAAAACTGAAAGTTAGCTAAAAATTGTTAAAATATGCTTCGCTTTGCCAATTTCCAATTTTTGTTTATATACATGGTTATATAGCTATTGTGAGCCTTTTTATTCATATAAATAGCGGATTTCAAAATTTTGGCTGGCTGCCAAGTTCTCTTCTGTTGGAACAGAGCCAATGAATGAATAATAAAATAAAAACAAAAACGGTAGTTTGAACAGTAAAACGGTAGTTTGAACAGTCAAATTCTTTACGAGCAACATTGAAAATGTAGATAACTAGGGCGTGGCACGCACGGACGCAGCGAAACGTCCATTTTTCTTTTAATGTGATTTTCTTTTTCAATTTCTAGCATCTGTGTGGGACACAAGTTTCATTGTTCGCTCTATTCACGAG
This sequence comes from Sphaerolaimus hirsutus, assembly GCA_964036195.1. NCBI lineage: Eukaryota > Metazoa > Nematoda > Chromadorea > Monhysterida > Sphaerolaimidae > Sphaerolaimus > Sphaerolaimus hirsutus. The sequence goes on along the minus strand of OZ038452.1, from coordinate 17,357,421 downwards.
CAAATTCTAACTCTCCGATTTTGTAGGGTGAAATGTCTGCCGACTTCTGACAGCACGCTTTGTACTACTGTTAAGGGCATTACCATTGTCATGGCTTGTCAGCCCAAATAGTGACTAGACCCCAGTAGTCCAGCAGTTACTGCGCTCATGTTCTATACGAGAGGCACAGGTTTAATTCCCGCCTATGGCAATTGCAATTTTGCACTCTTTCTCTACCATATACTATTTGAATAAATAATAAAAGTTTTTAGGTACATGTTTCCTCATAAAAGAATACATGAATTTCAGGTGTGATGATTCCAACAGAATTTTTCAGGTGACTTTTTTCACAAAATTTTGGTAATTATAGCAAAGCATGCAGTCAACATAGTTGTTAAAACATATTTACATTTACTCAAACATGCATATACTTGAGTACTGAGTAAATACATTTACATTTTAAATACCTTTATGTATACTTTTTGAAAGTACACAAGAAGAGAAAACGTATTTCAGATAAGTTGTTATATAAGCTTTTTCAAGCCATAGAATGGAAAAGGGGAAGAAAAACCCTCAAAAAAGGGACAAACTACCAAAAGGGGTGCATAAAACATTTCATCACCCTGCAAATATTCACTATCACCAAATTTTCACTTTCCACCAGTTAAAATCATTGTGCTTTGTTTGCTGAATATTCAATCATTGCTAAAAATCAATACATCACACATGTTGTATAGAGAGATTTTTTCAATCAGAGAAAATATAATTAAATCTCTCTGGAAAATCATGGAAAAAATATAAATCTCAGAAAATTTTATATTTTCTGAGATTTTCTGTGATTTTTTAAATATAAATCTCCCAGAGATTTTTTCAATGCTAACTGTACTGTATCGTTTACCACCATTCCGTTTTCACAACTCAATGAGAGAATTGTGGTATCAACCTCGGAAACTCAAAATCCCTTTTCAGTTGACATTTTACACAAGTTGACACCCATGACTTGACCCTGACTGCCTGCCAAAGGTCATGCTACCCACCTCCATAGCCTAGCATGGACCCTTGGCCCAGTAGACCTTAACCCCGCCATAGCTACAACCAAGCTTCGGTACAATTCAAGCGGATATGTGTGGTAAGGTAGTCGCACAGGGTGGGGCAGGGGGTTGTGTTCCCTTTTAGAATACTTTCAGAGTTGACATTCCGACTTTTACAATTTTAAATACGGTCAAAGTCGAAAAATACACTACCAAAAACTTTTTTCCATTTATTTAGGTAAAATATTTGTACCTTACCTTACCACCCAACGTGATGCTCTATTGCTTGATGAGAATTGGTAGATTTTAGTGTGTATTATAACATAGTAGGTATTTTTTCAACGTATTTTACACCAATATATCAAAAAATTAATCGTATGGAACTCCGAAAGATATTTTTTAGTTAGTGGACAATAAAAAGGAAAAAATTCACTTGCGAAAGGTTAAAATTTTGTCTACAGTAGGCGGAGAACAGAAAGTTGGCACTACGGCTTGAAGTCGACTTGACTCGACTCATTACTCGACGGTAAAACAGGGTACCGACTCAACTCGTCTGACTCGACCAGAAAAATATGGCCCAAACTCGAGACTCGAGAATTTTGCCCAACTCGAGTCAAGGTTTCCATTGAATAATGTCTAAAAAATTCAATTTTGATATGAAACATTTTTTTCAAAAATTTTGTGCGCAAGCGCGCATTTCCACACCACATGTGTGATATATTGTGGATTGGCTTGGCATATGTATTTAATGGTGTTCAAACTCAAATTTCTTATTACTGTACAATACTACATAATGTGCATGTGCACACTAGTTTAGCGGCAGATTTTGGTAAACTCATAAATCGGCTTTGATAAAATGCATTACTGAGTTTACTGAAATGAGTTATTCTTAACCCCCATCAACTGCAGTTGACAGATATGCCATTCTGGTAAATTCAAATGCATTCAAAGCCGATTTATGAGTTTTCCAAAATCTGGCAGTAAACTAGCATGTGCAGCGCCACATGTGAAACACACACACACCACCTCAAATGCATGGCACAATGTTGGCACTGATCCAAAAAATGTTGTAAGAGATGTTGATTTTCCATCCCTATTATTTTATTTTTGCAACTTTATTTATAGCAACATGAGTGATAAAAAGTTCTATTTTTGCTTTATCTTGATATTTGCATGAACTGTTGGCATTTAGACCAGAGTTGTACAAATACTGGTATTTTTGGAAAATGTAAACGTAAACATAAATACCTTTTCCAAATCTAAAGTATAAATACTAAAACGTAAGGTATTTTTAAAATACCGAGGAATACGTAAAAAAAAACATAAACATAAAAAATTTATACGTGTAGTATTTGCCATTTTGCTTTGGAAAATACCATTATTTTCACCTTTATATGGGTCAATCACTGATTTCCATACAATGTCTTTATGTTTTAGCACTACATGCTCACCAAAATGAACAACATCGAGTCAGACAACTATAACAAATGATAATCTAATTTAACACAAACAACGATGATATCGACATCAAAATTGAGCAAAAATTACATATTTTTGTAATTCAGTCTGATAAATAATTTGCTCAAATGTTTCCACATCCCAAATGGATCCTTTTACCAAATTTCAATAGCCCAGCATGGCTTAATGGACACTTTACAGCCACTGTTTCAGTGCATTGCAACTTTTAAAACTGTTTGTTTAGCCTAGCCTATTTTGGTTAAATGTCTCATCAAATATACTGTGACATCTGCCATACCTATCTGAAGATGGAACCTAAAATTGTGTTGAATTTTTATCATAAATATTACATTTCTTTCATTATTTTGTTCATAATTTATTGTCAGTTTATGACAAACACAGTTGCATTTTTATGTACAGCATTTACTCCGGTCAGTGGACAATAGTGGCTATGTATTGGAGTGTATTAAATATTTGAGGTGTTGTTTGTACTCATTCTAATCGCGGGACTAAAGTGATCGCCACGTCATTCTGACCATCAAAATCGGTAGAGAATTCATGGCAATATGCAGTTTCTTCTGAGGGCGCAGCCACTAAAAACACCTTAATATCAGAATTTTTACGTTTTCCGAAGTACCCGGGTATTTCGGTCAGGAAAACGTAACAAAATGTAATGGTATTTTTGGAAAACGTAAATATAAATACCCAAATAACTGGGTATTTCGGGTAAACGTAAATACGTTTTTCCAACTCTGATTTAGACTTCATTAAGTGTGTGTGAAAACATTGGTAGAGAAACCAGTATCAAAAATTACTGCAAGAGTCGTATCAAAAAGTAACGGATTCGACTCGAGACTCGAGATTTTTGCCCGACTCGACTCGACCTTTCACTGGCTCGCCCGACTCGACTCGCCGACTCGACCGGAAAAAATTTGGGGTTGCGACTCGAACTCGAGTTTGAAAAAAATCGAGTTTCGAGCCCTAGTTGGCACCCTAGGCTATGGCTCATCTTTACGCTTTATTTTACGTCGCCCCCAAATAACCGTGCCACACAGATAACGAAACGGATTGGGCACGTATGACAAATTGGCCACGTCCAAGTTATCAGTTGCATATTGTACGAAAGAGTGAAAGCGCTCAAAGTGCTGAAAATCGCTCAAATTAGCCATTTTGCCCATTGTCACCTTCATAATCGCTCTTTTTGTTTATTGAATGGTTATATACATATTGTTAGCTATTTTTAGACTATTTCATTTATAGCGATTTCTAAATAAATTTTACCTGGCCGTTTTTGGCCTGCTGCCAATTTGTCGTGCTGGTCTCTCCGACCAAACTGGATCGCGGACATTATGTGAACTTAACATTTTTCCAAAGAAGTCTAATTTTGTATTTAGATACGATTACATATTGTACGAACGAGAGTAAACGACAATTGATTTCCGTCCGGGTCACTGATAATGACGGCGGAATGTGTTAAAGCCACCGGATGTGGTCGCTGATGGCCGTCGACACAATGGCATGCCGCGCCGGTTCAAAATTGTCAGCGGCGATATATATACGGGGTATAAAAACCGGCTTTTGGACAGTTGCCAAGTTCACATAATGTCGGGATTCGACCAAACATTGCAAGGCAAGGTATTCGTATGAAAAATCTGGAGAAAGACAAGTTGTGGGTTACGGTATTTATTGACGCGATTTCTCATTTTGACACTTTTTAGAGGGACAGCCATTGAGATGTAATTCTGACACGTTTCCGTAGCAGAAAACGCGAAATCAAGTAACAGTTTCGTGATACATACTTGTCTCGTTATTCACAGTTATCTGGAAAAACATATAGAAAAGCGGGGTATAACTTTCACTAACAAACTTCTCCCATGTTTCAAACATATTTCAAACCCGTTATGGCAACTTGGCAGCCAGTCCAAATTTTCGAAATCGCTAGCAATATACGTAAAATAGGCCAAAAATAGCTCAAAGTAGGTATATGACCATGTATATAGACGAAAATAGCGATTTAAACGGTGAAAATTAGCACAATGGAGCAAATTTCGACGAGTATTGAGCAAAAGAAAAATCAGTAGATGAACAATACGTTACTGGTAACTTGGACGTGGGCCAAATAGTCATTTATGACCCGATCTTGTTTCAAATAAAGAGCGCGTGTAAAAAATTTCGCAATCGTTTTTTTCCCGAGGATCAGCGACCGATCGCCTTCCGATTTTTTTCCCGGTTTGCGGTATGCCGAAGACGCTGCTGCACGCCAGGTACGAAAATTTTTTTGACTGCCAAATTAAAAGTAGTTTCTGAAATTAGACACTGTCCGCTTTAACGGCTCAACGCACAATGACCACATTTTTCTATTCGTGGCGCGAAAAATGTTCCTACGGCTCGAAAAAAAATTGTGTGCGCAGCGAGAATGCCTTTTTTACCAGCATTACTTAGGAGCCAGCGATTCGATAGCCAAAAAAATCGAAAATAACCTTGAAAATCGGAAAATAACCTCACAGGTGCGACGTGTCTTTCGAGCCTCGCTCATCGAGACCTGTCGCTTTCGCTCACACAGCTGCAAATTCAAAGTCTTCCAGCGGTCGCAAAGGGAAAAGCAAGCAAACTTCGGTTGTACTCGAAGCTAGTGGGGAACACGTTACCGATGTCCGATTGAAGTTGCTCATCGATGGAGGGAAACGTGTCGAGAGATTTGTGGTGAGTTGTGGTATTTTATTTACCAACTTTCGCGATGGACAATTGAATTCGGATTCGAACGACCGAACAGTCCGACCTTTTGATGCAGGAACAATCTACGTACGTTCCACAGTAAAGAATTGTCTAAAACTTCGGTAATTTTTTATCTCCAATCAAGTTCGGGTAATTTTTGTTTAGCTCTAGGCATCCCATTAAAATATCGTGTCCATGTATGTAGGTAATAATTATTTGTAATCGAATAAATGTGATGTCTCAGCTTGCGAAGAATGTTCGGAAGTTGCATGATCGCTTCGCGAAGGAAGGGCGGCTGACACTGGAATTAGTCGAGCCACCATTGACTGTTTACATTCACTCTGTTAGCGGAATTTCTCGATACATATATTGTTTATTCGGAATTTTAATCGCCTAATCATTTTTCAATCCCCTCAGCCAAATAATGCAATTTTCCTGTCGCAACTGGGGGAAGCCGTTCGAGGGATTCTCTCTAACCAGCATCCGTCCATTTTTATGGGCCGCGTCGCAAGCACCAGTAAACTTGTGGAAAATCTCAGCTCAACCAGAAATCTTGCTGTAAATGGCGTCAAGCAGTGGCGAGATAAATCAAGCGATCTGAGCAACGGATTGATTTCCTTGACTGTTAAGGGTGTGTTTCTCTGATAAATTTTTTTACTTGAGGTCGCAAGTACTACTCACTTTCAGATGTACGTTTGTCGCTGGTGCAGTCGCGAGTTCAACGTTTGGCAACGTTAACAACGTTGGTGGCAACGCACTGCGTGGTGCGTGGCGCTGTACAAAAAGCGGTCGATTTGAGTGGCTTGCCCTGTTTGACTACGGTTCGCTACGGGGTTTTCTTACTGGCAGGTTTTTTTTTTTACGGTTTCGCTCAGAAATTTTTGAAGAAGTGTTTTATAGATGAAAATGGCCTATCCTGGATGCATGTAGTCACTAGGACGGAGCTTTGTATGTTAAATTGCGCGCTTGCCTGCAAAAATTTAACAAAATACCTAGTAAACTGCGTTCGGATCAAGTCCGGCAGTCACTTTTTGAACGGACTTTTGATGCTATAACTCACGCTATGGGGGGAGTTAAGAGCTGAAATTTGGGGGGAATATAGCCGACATTACCCCCCTACTATAGACCAACGCAGATGCATCGGCGACCCGTTTTAGTGTGGGTCGCCGTATATGCGAAAAAAAACTTGTGCAGTTTTCGCTGTCCGGATCAAGTCCGGCACCCAGTGGTTCTTCACCACTTCGGGTGCCGTAACTCCAGATACATGAACAGGATGAATCTGAAACTAGGGGGGGTTACAGGTGACATACACCGCTTACTGTACACGGGATGGCGAGCGCCACTAACGCACAAAAAGTGCCGCTCGCCGCGTATAAGCATTTCAAGGATTTTCATTGAAGAAAAATGGTTAGTTTACACTATATTTACAGTAAACAGTATGTTTTTGAAATTTTTACAATCCTACAGTACCATACCATACTGTACAACGTAGCAAAATTTCCTCTCCAGTGTGAACTTCTGACCTCAATTGAGTTGCATACTAAAAATACACTTAAAATCGATTTTTTGTTAAACACTTTAAAAGTTGGTTTAGGATGCCCTCTTGAGTATAGTTCAAGGTATAAAGTTGCGTATAAAACCTTACCCCAAAAATGCCCTGCTAAAGAATTTTAATGGGGGTCAATGTGATAACATCGCCTATGACATAATTGCAGTAAAGATTTGTACCACAATGATGTCATAGGTGACATCATCAAATTGACCCCCATTAAAATTCTTTAGCAGGGCATTTTTGGAGTAAGGTCTTTTACGCAACTTTATACCTTTAACTATTCCCAAGAGGGCATTCTAAACCAACTTTTAAAGTGTCTAACAAAAAATCTTTTTTAAGTGTATTTTAAGTATGCAACTCAAGGGAGGTCAGAAGTTCTGTTGATCAGTACTGGGCAGAAAATTTTGCTGCATTCTACAGTATGCCATGGTACTGCAGAATTGTAAAACATACAAAAAAACTGTTTATACTGTAAATATAGTGATAACAGTATTGTTTTTGAATTTTACATTATCATATCTACTGTAAATTCAAATACCCATCAATTGTGCAGGTGGAAACCATTCAGTGACGCAGCTGGACGTGGTCGCTTCAGGGCGCGTCAAGAAGAGCAGAATGAACTCAAGCTGCTGATTTAACTCAGGAGTCACTTGACTTCTTTCTGAAAAAAAGTTATCAGGTGCCGGATTGGATGCGGACAGTGCATCTGTAAAAAACGCGTGATACGCGGCGAGCGGCACTTTTTGTGCGTTAGTGGCGCTCGCCATCCCGTGTACAGTAAGCGGTGTATGTCACCTGTAACCCCCCCTAGTTTCAGATTCATCCTGTTCATGTATCTGGAGTTACGGCACCCGAAGTGGTGAAGAACCACTGGGTGCCGGACTTGATCCGGACAGCGAAAACTGCACAAGTTTTTTTCGCATATACGGCGACCCACACTAAAACGGGTCGCCGATGCATCTGCGTTGGTCTATAGTAGGGGGGTAATGTCGGCTATATTCCCCCCAAATTTCAGCTCTTAACTCCCCCCATAGCGTGAGTTATAGCATCAAAAGTCCGTTCAAAAAGTGACTGCCGGACTTGATCCGAACGCAGTTTAAGTAAGTATTTACAAAAAATTCCAGTTGCGGTTGAAAAACGCTTTCTGTCCTTGCGTTTTTAAAAGACGTTTTTTTTATATTAAAAAACATTGAAACCCTGCGGCCATCCCTATGTTGACGAACGGTACAGACTATGTTCCGTTGATTGAAACGCTTTGATGCAAGCCATTGGCCGACGGCCAACTGGTGTGCATAACGAACGTCATAAAATTAAATATGCAAAAAGTCCCCATACAGGTCGATTTGTCCCACAACGATCTCAGCGAAATACCCCTCTTGCCCACCGGAGTGCGAGATGTCAAGTTGAAGTGCAATAGCATTGACATAATCCCAGCATCTTTGTTCTACCTTCTGCAATCGTTGCACAGTGTAGATTTGTCGAGCAATCGATTAGAACAGATTCCCGACCAGATCAGTTTTCTTAAATCACTGAGATCGCTCAAGCTGCAGGATAATCGAATTGCTACTTTTCCTATTGGTGCGTTATTTTGGCATCACATCTTTTTTAATGAATGTATTATAATAAATTTCGTCATTCATTGGATCCATGACAACTAAAAGCCCATTTTGAAAAGTACCCGGACCTAAATTTTCAGACGTATTTATGAAACCTGCATATTTGAAATGTGCCTATTCAAACATTTGGAAACGCACATAAATATGCACTTTGGGATGAAACTCTGTTTTTGTATGGTAATCAGTACCGTCTCAACATGAGCACGTATGCACTTTCGGGATGAAACTATTTTGATGTTCCTTATGCACTTACTATATGAAATTCCGATCGCTATATATGGATTGATGAGCTTTAGACGTGAAAGTCCCGTTTTTCGACGTGGTGATGCACTTTCCATATGAAATTCACTTATTTCCGGAAAATCGATACTGATTTATCTCTGAAACGAAGTAGGCTATAACACTAAAAAAATTTCATCAATGTGCAACACTGGTGCATGTCAAATCCACGCTTAACTCGATTTTTTTTTCAATGCATTTGGCGTTCGTGCACGTATGAAATGAAACTCCGGCTTACACCGACTTGCAGGTTTGTTGCGTCTGGCGCCGCTCTCAGAAATTGAATTGCTCCCACAGAGACAGCCAGCCTGTCACGACGAGAATATAATTCTGCGATATACAGAGCACAAGCAGAGGTCGCATCTTCTCACCCCGTCATTGTCAGAGTTATCAGTGACTGCGGTGCTGAGTATAAAGAACATGGGGTTCGTTTTTTATTGGCTTCAGTTTTTTTCAGACATTTTTGTTTCAGTACACAAAGAAATTTGAGAGGCATGGAATTTTTCTGTGATCGCAGGAAAATTCAATTTTCTCATGTTGCAACATAAATTTGTTTACTTGATATTTATGTGTGTATCACACTACAGAATTCCATTTAGTAAATACCGAATTTCTGGACAGACCTGGCCAGCTGCGTCGGTTGCTGCCGGAGTGCGTGATCAGATGCATGTTCACCTCGCCCGTGCGCTGCTTGTACGAAAATGACATCGCTGCGGCTCCGCTCCATTCGCTGCGACGGGCCGACATGCGTACGTGCGCCGTTTGCGCCCTGCAAATGTCCACTTTGAGGATTGACAAACTTCTTCAGAAGTGTCAGTTGGTTGTGTGTTCACTTGACATTCCTCGTTAAGCTTAAGTATGCTGCACTAAGTGTTTCCATTGAAGTTTTTATGGAGGTTAATTATTTGGATGTAGGCTCCCTAGACATGAAGCTATGTAGACCCAGCAGACATGTATTTCTACCCGCCAGACATGTAGACCCGGCGGACATGTATTTCTACCCGCCAGACATGCAGACCTGGCTGACATGTAGTGGCATCATACATGTTATGACAATAAATTTTGTTAGGGTGTCAAATTTCTGTTTCCATTTCCACTTGTCAGCAGGACTTTTACCTTTCCATTTTCTGGGAGCTGAAAATTTTTTACCTTTCGTTTTTCCAACTTAAATTTTTTTTACCTTATCATTTTCCATAGAAATGTTTTTGACACCCTATTACTTGTCACATTGTGACTTTTCATGTCACTTTTTAAAGTAAGTAAGTAATGTCAAAAAGTCACAAGTTAAATTCATACTTGTCACTTTTTAACTGTACTTCTAACTGATCAGCACTTTAAAAAGTAAAAGGCAATAGGCACTGAAGTAACAAGAAACAACTTTTCGTGTTGTAACATGTACAACACTGCTACATGTCTGGCGGGTAGAAATACGTGTCTGCTGGGTCTACATGACCAACGGGTTTAACAACATGTTAAATTGTTATTTTCATTCCTGATTTTGATGCCTCACCCCCACTCGAAGAATCAAATTTTAAAGAATAATTCCGAAAATGAAAAAGCCAGGGCCTCAGATAGTTTACATGCACTGAGAGTTTACTTGACTGGGAGCAAATTAGATGCACTGAGACCTCCGGTGGTTCGCGCTCACCCACTCTACTAGACCCCTGTTGCGCATGCTAATGTGCATTGAGTGCAGATGTCCACTGCGCACAAATGTCCAGGGGGTATTCTCCTAGGTTATATATTCCATCAACTGCAGCAGCAGTTGAAGCATGTTAGGAAACTTGCGCAGTGCCTAATTGCAGTCGTCGATCAACGCGAGCTGGCGACGAGCGTAACTTCGACGGGTGAGACGTCAATCCCGTTGCAGGCTGCGCTGTGTCGCAGGTGCGCGCGCAAACCAGCCGCCGAGCTCCTGCCGCCGTTGCAGTTGAATCGACTCGGCCGGCTGGTGCGCTTCGCTGAGCGCTGAACTGCTTAGTTTTACGTTTTAGTACGGGTGATATGACTTGCGTGGCGATGCGGTGTATTTTTTCTGTGGATAATTTGTTTCATATATAATATGTATGGCATCCTGGTCGGCAGCCGCTAGCAGCGTAAAATTCGCATTAAGTTACTTTGAACTGAGGTTGGCGACCGTTTGAAAAAATCAATGGCTCTAAATATTTTTAGCTACCCAACACATTAATTCAGTACCGTATTTTGCAAAACAAATTGTGCGAAAGTGCCCAGTTTGACAGAAACACCTGGAAGCCCACCCAGTTCCCAACCATTTCGCTATGCGGGGCAAATTTTGAATAATTTTGTTCCGACTTTCACTTTAAATCGCTAATTTCTTTGCCAAGGATTAAAAAACAACGTTTTTATGACCCTGTTTAAAAAATGTTTCGTTTTTTCAAACCACCCAATATGGCTATGACTTTGAGTCAACATATTTATACCTGTGTACCAGACAATTGGCAGTAATTTGTCATGTTATACATAGTCATACAATGGCTGTGGAGCCATCGGATGGCATCATACATGGTGATTTCTGCCAAAAAATCTTTTTTTTATGTTCACTCAACGTATATCACATTGTCAAACATTCGTGACTTCAAGTACAGTTTGGCATCAAATTGTGCTTTACTAATATTATGAGATAACCAGAGACGTAAACTAGGCAGACATGAAACGAATCAGCTTTCCTTCTTTTATGTACGAGTAAGATATGTCTCAAGTTCGAATTCGAACGGACGGATCCCGTTCGATTCACAATTAATTTAAACCGATTGAACTTTCAAACGTGAAAAATAAATGGATTAAGCACAGATATGAAAAAACACAGTCGGAAAGCTAGATATCTCGCTCAAACAGTGCTAACTAATTCCTAAAAAGGACGTTTGTGATCGATATTCTGTATGTTAATTTGGGATGCGTCGGGTTACATATTATGTCTATGAAATACAATAAAGCGACTGGAAATGATCGCAAATGTGTCAACTAGTGTACGGGCCGCCATTTGTGATCATTTCCAGTCGATTTATTGCATTCCGCAGCGATAATCAGTGACGCGAACCTGCGTTTTTTGCTCGCATTTGTCTGAAACGCAGAGCGACTTGGACGTCGGCCAAATTCACATATGACCCTATCGTTAGTTTATACCGCACTTGTACAAAAATTCCTTAGACCATTGACTTCCATAATGTCCGCCGAGTTCAGCCATGATTTTTGAGCGGGGGGCGTATTGTATACGGGCTCGGCGAACGGGGGCGCCCCCCTCCTACAATTTGAGCCCCGTGGTAAAGGAATGGCGCCAGCGCCATTCGTAGGCGCGACGCCATGGCGCCATTGGCGTTGGTATTGGCGCCAAATAGTCCTGTACATGTATGTATTTTACATAAATACATATACAGCCACGGGGCACATTTTGAGTGCTTTTTTGGTCCTAAACCTAAAATTTTCCGCAACTGCCAAAAAAATCGCTTTATGGAAGTGTCATTTCGGGCATATTTTCTTGTCCGACCCGGGAAGGGAGGGGGTCGGCCACCCCCTGGCTACGTCTTTGGAGATAACAAATACAACTCGCACATTTTTGCGTTTTACTTTGTGTATATGTACCCAAAAAATTGTATAATTTTGGTTCACTATTCAGATGGGTTATGGTAGGTTTCCATAAGTGATGTACGCCAAATATATCAAACTAGTGTCAGACGCTTAATGAGGCGCCAGTAATTTTGCTGGTCCATGCTGACCTTTATTTCCTGAAGAGCAAAAATGCTGATTGAGGAGGCTTTCAGTTCCGTTGTGTGCTTTAGTTAAAATAAGTAGGCTAATCATCATCAATTACTTGGATGTAAACGTCAGCTTTGATTGACCGGTTCATGCACAGTATAATAAGCATGTGACAATTATCTTACATGATATTTGCGCTTGCATAGGGTTCAAACGGGATCCCGATCCCGAATCCTGAGAAATTTTGGGATTTTATGGTCCCGATCCCGAAACCTCAATCCCGATTCCGATCCCGAAATTTGAAAAAGCCAATCCCGATAATGAGATTTTGAAAATCCCAATCCCGATCCCGATAAAAAATGGCCCAATCCCGATCCCGATAAAAAATGCTCCAATCCCGATCCCGATAAAAAATGCCCCAATCCCGATCCCAAAAAATTCACAGACACATAAGGTGCCAGAAATGGCACTTTTACACGACGGGGCACTATTCCGCACATCGGCCTATTCCGCATTTTGGCTCATCCCGCACATTTACCTGCCCATTCCGCATTTTGGCCTATCCCGCACACAAACCCATCACGCACACTGCCTATCTCGCACATTACACCGGCAAGATGCGGGATAGGCCAAAATGCGGAATGGGCAGGTAAATGTGCGGGATGAGCCAAAATGCGGAATAGGCCGATGTGCGGAATAGGCATGCGCCCTTTTACACAACCATTTTGTATGCAGTTTGCAAAAATTTTGCACGCAAGCGCGCATTTCCCCACATCCCTCTCTATCTCTGTTGTGTGGGCATGGACACCACTACAAATGCACTCGATACAGTGCCCATTAGCATAGTTTAAGGTTAATACTAGGGTTGGCACTTGATTTTTTAAACTGATTTTTTTATTATTATCTGATTTTCAAAAAAAAAATCAAAGGGTGGAAACTGATTTTTATTTTTAAAAAATCAAAAGGCAAAATTTCTGGTAGACTTGTGCTAGGTATTTTGCATTTTTTTTGTGCGCAAGCACGCAATTTCTAGTACATATGACCATTTGTGGTGTTTTCATGTGTTTTGGGGCATTTTTAGTGTATAATCTTCCATTTATTCATGTTACCATGTAATAATAAGCCATGATATGCTAGTGTAGTATATAATATCAAACCAATGTGCTTTCACATACTTCTACAGTGTGTAACATCACTGTCAATGTATTAGCCTTCTCTTACAACCTTATTTAAGCACTATTCCATGCTGAACTTCACTTGAAGTCACGAACATTTGACAAAAGGCGATATATGTAATAAGTCGATGTAAAATGGATATTTTTGAAAGAGATCACTGCTTATAATGCTATTCCATGACTCCACAGTCATAATATGACCACAATAGACATAACAATACATTGTCTGACACTTAACATACATATATTTTTTCTTTATACCCCCATTTTGGGCGATTTAAAAACATCTGATTTTAATAAAAAATAAAAAAAAGATTTTAAAAAAAATCAAGGTGTTTAAAAAAAATCAATTTTTTTCCAACCCTAGTTAATACACATGCAGGGGTCTTCTAGGGGGGGGGGGGCTGCCCCACCCCAAATCCGCCAGCTATTTATCTATCCCGGAGGCCGCTCAGCTATCTATCTATCCCGAGGCAAAAATTTTGGCTACTACCCCCAAAGACCCCCCCCCCCAAATCGCTCAGCTATTTATCTATCTGGAGTGGTTTTTGAGAAATTTGCCCCAATTTTCGCTCAAAATCACTAATTTTCGCACCTTTTTATAGTTTTTCACCTTCAAATTTGTGCTCTCCAGCTATATGCGTGGTTGTATGTCTGTTTTTAGCCATTTTAAACCTACTTTTAGCCACTTTTAACCGATTACTAGCGATTTTTTCCCCTTTCGGCCTTCTATGCACTCAAAAAGCCTATATATTTTGCCCCCGCGAGCCCCCCCCCCCAGAAAAAACCCACTGAAAACCAATTTTTAGGCCGAAATCCCAATACCGAAAAAACGCCAATCCCGATCCCGATAGGTCAATCCCGATCCCTATCCAGAAATCTCAAAAAGCCAATCCCTATTTTAAAGGCCGATCCCGATCCCGAACTGTCAAAAAACCAATCCCGATCCCGAAAAGTAAGTCCGTTTGAACCCTAGGCTTGCATTCATATATCGTATTGAATGTCGACCATTTTTATATCAATCAATCATCGCACATCAATATTTAAAATGTTGATTAAGATATTGAAAGTTACCATTGTCCAACATAACGAAGTACTTTTTGTGACTGAACTATTAATAAATATTTTATACATACTTTAATGATTCATATAATCTTTCCACCATAATAGATAAGAATAAAATGTACTTCTAAAAATTATGTGGACGTCCATTCCGGTTCACATAAGTAGTTTTTGTATTTTGATGGTGACCCATATCAAAATGGTGTTGAGAACTCTTCAATTGTGGATATTTTAGTTCATAGTAATTCTGACCCTTTTTACAGTCTTACGAGTCTTACACAGTCCTTTGGAACAATTATTTTAAAAATTTATATGGAGTGTTGATTGTTGAAAAAACCCCATATAAAGACAATGTGCATAAAAACAAAGTTATGTTTCTTTTTGACTCATTTTTTATTTTCAACTGTTTAATGGAATCATCTCCTGCATTATACATGTCAATGTGGTCGGCTTTGTTAATTGCCAAATGGTTAACTGATTACTAATTCATAGGGAACAGGAGTTATGGGCAAACTCCTACACAGCACCAATGCACAGTTGTGAAAACATAAATATTTTTACTTGAAAAATATCTATACTCAAGTACTGATAAGTGTGTTGATTGTTCCTTCCCAAAATTGTTCTGTACTCACCTTTGCCTATACTTTCTCAAGCAGGGACGTATCCAGGATTTTTGAGCGGGGGGGGGGCTGCTTCTTTACGGAGCCCGGCGAGGGGGGGGGGGGCTCAGCTAGGGTTCAAACGGGATCCCGATCCCGGATCCCGTGAAATTCCGGGATTTAGCAGTCCCGATCCCGATCCCGAAACCCCAATCCCGATCCCGAAATCCAAAAATACCAATCCCGATCCCGATCCTGAAAACTTTCAAATCCCGATCCCGATCCCGAGAATCTCCCAAGTCCGGGATCCCGATCCCGGAAAAAAAAGTGGAAATTATAAAAAGTGAAAAAATGACATTTTTGCGTGCAAAAATGTGAACGCAAACCCCCAGCGTCCATTTTATGTCACTTTTCTGGCATCCAACAGTGTTTTGAGAACTTTATAAACAACTGTGAATGCCAGAACAGTGACGAAAATCTCTATCCCCAGACCCCAATCCCGATCCCGAAAAAATGCCAATCCCGATCCCGTGACCCCAATCCCGGCCAATCCCGATCCCGATCCCGAAATCTCAAAATACCAATCCCAATCCCGATCCCAAAACCCCAATCCCCATCCCGATCCCGATCCCGAAATCTCAAAAAGTGAATCCCGATCCCGATCCCGAAAAGTCAATCCCGTTTGAACCCTAGGCTCAGCCCCCCCCCCCCTAAAATTTTAGCTACATAGTGGCGGAATGGCGCCATGGCGCTGGCGCCATTAGTAGGCGCAACGCTGTGGCGCCATTGGTGTTGGCGTCAGCGCCATGGAACGATGTATATGTAGGTATGTAAATATACATAAATACAAAACAGCAAAAAGCACAACATTTATAATGATTTGCGGCCACATGGAGCAAATCTGATGATAATGCCTTATATCTGGTGAAGAATTTTTTACGCTGACGCAGGGGTCTCCAAGATTTTGGCCCTCGCGGGGGCTGGATAGATAGCAAATCGCTCCTCCGAATGGATAGATAGCTGAAAAAATTTTCTGGGAGGGGGGGCTCGCAGGGGCAAAATATATAGGCTTTTTCAGTGCATAGAAGGCCGAAAGGGGAAAAAATCGCTAATAATCGGTTGAAAGTGGCCAAAAGTAGGTCTAAAATGGCTAAAAACAGGCATATAACCATGCATATAGCCTGAGAGCATGATTTTGAAGGTGAAAAACTAAAGGTGTGAAAATTGGTGATTTTTAGTGAAAATTGGGGCAAAATTTTTCAAAAACCACTCCAGATAGATAGCTGAGCGATTTGGGGGGGGGGGGGTGGGGGTAGTAGCCAAAAATTTTGCCTTGGGATAGATAGATAGCTGAGCGGCCTCGGGGATAGATAGATAGCTGGCGGATTTGGGGGGTGGGGCAGCCCCCCCCCCCAGCCCCCCTCCTAGGAGACCCCTGCGCTGACGTTGAAATAGTCTCACTTTTTTGGTCATTTTCTGGTCTGGCCCCGGGAGGGGGGGGGGGTGCAGCCCCCCTGGATACAGCCCTGTTCTCAAGTACCTAAAGTCGAAAATACATATTTACCCCCCTTAATAAATCAGCTATCTATCCCTCCAGATGAGCGGTTTGCTATCCCTCCAAAATCTCAAAATGCAGGATACCCCCCCTGGCTAGGGTTGGGAACCCGATACCCGCACGTTTTTATTTGGAACCGAAACCCAATAACCAAACCCGAAACTACTACCTGAACCTGAACCCAATACCCAACCTCAATACCTGAACCCACACTCAATACCTGATAATACCCACAAAAATGTTCCATGGTTCAATCTTTCAAGCAGTTTGGAAGTTTTGTGAATACAACTTTCAGTTTGGTGCAGTTTTAGACACTTTAATCTAATTGGTTAGTTTCAATTAGTTCAAATTTGTTTTATTATGTGGTGCATATTTTCATTCACATTTAAAATATCACATTTGGCTTGCTGCCATTAGCATAAAGCGGGTCATTATTGATTTGGTCAAATTGAACACAGTGTAGATACTTGCCTTTTCCTTAGTCAAAATGACTGCCTGATATCTAGGTGCACTTCATTCCATTCTTCTCCTGAAAGTGTGTTCAGTTGCACTGGTTTTGTGAGGTTTACAGTACAATGGCTTGGGCAGTTATTACCAAAGCATGTAGAGGTAGACACTGTAGACTAATCTGAATTCCCCAAAAAAAGGTTTCACTATTTTGGGGGGCCTGCGCCACCATGGCATGATGGTATCCACCAACAAATGTAGCTATAGTTGAGTAGGTGCTGTAGGTAAGTTGGGTTGTGCAAACCAGCGAAGGTGTTGTTTCAATGATTGGTGGCTATGCCTAATTTATATCAGTTCAGTCAAATCTTGGAAATCAAGTCCCAGAATACAATCTTGGGCCTGGGGTTGATGGACCCCCTCCTAGGCCTCTCCAAACTCAATGTTTTATGTCACAATTCAATGGTCATGCTTTATTCTTGAGCAAGATGATTTTTTTTGGAAAAACTGCTGCATTTGCACATGTGTACTTGCACTTTGTGATAGATACACAACACTAAGCTGTATTTTTGTTGTTTAATCAAATGCCAGATGATTTTATTGCCCGACACCCGACAAGTCTATTACCCGATACCCGACATTTGGACCAGAAAACCTGACCCGATACCCGACCTCAATACCTGAACCTGATACCCGCAAATTTTTTGGACCCGATACCCGAACCCAAAAATTTTGAAATTCCCAACCCTACCCCTGGCCACCATTAGCATTCAAAAAATAACCCGTGATTTATATTTTCGAAAATCACAATAAATATAAATAACCCGTGATTTATATATATTTATATTTTTTTCAAATTCTGAGTGATATATTTATATATTTTTTTTTAAATTTGAAAAAAAATCACTGAGAAAATCACTCATACTAGATACATTGTGGTTCAAATATTGCACTTTATGACTAAAACATGTAATTTGTGTAAGAGAATTTTGAATTTTGCAAGAGAATTTTCTCCTGAAAATCTCTTATCTGCTCATGTAGAGCATTATTGAGTACAAATAGCGTTTGAAGCAGGTAAAATTTGTGCCTACACACACTAGTTTTCACCATGACTTTTTTGAAAACTGAGCTGGCCAAAAATGTCACCATCCAGTTTTCCACAATAGAATGCTGTAGATGTTCAGTTTTCACAAATAGCGTGGATTTCAGTGGGGTTGTTTTGGCAAGTCACTAGTTTGCCACTGTGTTTACCTAATGTGAAAACTCAAATGATGACAAATGGTGATATCACCATCACTTAGTCTTCATTATGTGTGTGACAAAGATGTAAACAGCTAACAATGTTCAAGTAACTTTTTATGTCATCCTGCTATGAATTGTATTGTCACGTTCAGTGTACAAAGCATCTCTCTATCTTATAACATACTTTTCTGAAATAAAACATAACATTGAATCAAAAATACCCTCGTGATGTCATCTAAAATGATCTACAGTAATTGAAAACTCACTTCACCACTTTTAAAAGCTGGCAACACTTGGTGACATCCACCAATGTTGCCAGTTATTAAATATGGGGACAACTGTGGAAAACTGTCACCATGGTGTCACCAAAATGTCACCAAAATTTTGCCAAACATGTAGCCGTGTGCTGTGAGTTTTCACAGCTCACCACTGTTGAAAAAGTAGCTTTTTAAAACACAAGATGATTGCATGAACTACTGCATTTCCTCTAAATACCCCCCTAAAAATGGACACTATGAATTTATAACCCCCCCTGGTTTAACCCCCCTCAAAATTCTCACTTTGAAAAAAACAAACCCCCTGGGGGTATTTTGAGGAAATATGGTAAGTGAATTTGCACTAAACTTCCTCAGCATACCTGGCACTGCTGCAAGTACTAAGCACCTATTTAGTCAAACATCACTGCCACAACCAGGCACTATAGGTTAAGTGCAACATGTTTGCAGTGCAAAATGTTTTTGAAGTTGTTATTGAGCTTGTAGGTTGAATTTTTCTGTTGTGATATTTGTGTGATATTTTCACTTGTCAATATTGTATGAAATGAATACTACTTGTGAAACAATAATAACTAGATTGTGGGATGTTAGAGTACATTTTTGTGCTTGCAAATGGTAAATTAAGCCTGCAATAGCCCACAATTTTGCTTGTAATTGAAATAAACCGCAAGTGATTTTTTGTGATTTTTTTTGAGCTTAGAGTTATTTTTTCAGTGATTTAATTATATTCTCTGAAGGCCTTGAGTGATTTATATATATTTATATTTTTTCCAAGTTTGGGGTGATATATTTATATATATTTTCCAAACAATTGGTGATTTTTTTGAATGCTAGCCACCATTGAACTTAATTCTTGCACCAAACATGCATCACAACTAATATTGGATGACCTAATGAATGAATTTTTAAACACCTGGATCTAACTTTTTTTACTATAGAAAGTGCAGTCAAATTTTCAGTACCCATTGACTATGCATTACCTTTACGAATGCCATAGGAGTAGCTGATGGGTATATTGCGTTGATTTTGCTTGCATTTGACTTATTACAGTCTGAGACAAGTAAACTTATTTGATTGATTACACAATTTTTCTGTATGCTAGCACACAATTTCACATGCAAATTAACATTGGTGGTTGTTACCATCGGTTTAGTTGCACATTTGCTATCAAAGTTTCCATTTGTGCCTGCAGCATGTAAATAATAATTAATATGAGTGTAGAAAACATATTTTATACATATTCACCATATATTTTGAGAAACAATCATTTACCTGCAGTATTTTTCATATTTAGTGAACCCATAGGAAACACATCCCTTGAAACAGTGTTGAAAAATGTCCCATTAAGATTGCACAAGAAACAATAGAAAAAGATACTTCCTGCAGTAGTACTTACTATCCTGTACTACTGTACTTCTACATTTTCAAAGGAAAAGTATTCTTACATTTTTTGTTTTCCTGAGTAAGAAATTGAAAAAAATACTTTTCCATTTTTTCAAGTGAAAAGTAAATACTTTCTACATGACATTTCTTTTATGTTCAATCCAAGCAAACGTTTTCTACACCCAGGCAGTGAGTAAATTTAGAATACTTTACATCTATGCATACTTTGAAAAAATGTTGGTCACTGTTGTGCTTACGTGTCGCACTCAATGTATTCACCTTCTCTTCTAAGCTTATCCTAACACTATTCCACGGCTAACCTAGATTTCTACCCCCCGGGGGTTAGATAGATAGCAAATCACTCCTACTTAGGTAAAATAGCTAAAAAAACATTTGGGGCACTAAAAACACTAAAAATAGCTAAAAAAAGATCATCGTAAAAAAATATTTTTTCCGTCCCTAGTTAGACGCAGGAACGGGTCAGGCCTAAATGGCATCTAATCCGCTTGGCATCTGGACCTGGATAGCATGGATTTCTGCCTGCTTGGCATCTAGACCTGCTTGGCATCTATCCAATGCTGGATGCCTAGCGGACTGTGGCATAGATGCCAAACGGGCGGGTAGGGCCAGATGCCAAGCGGGCAGGGGGGGGTCTACATGCCATGCAGGCATGTGGGGGGTGCTGTGAGCAATCTAACCGCAGGCGGCAAACACAAAGGGCAAAGAAGAATTGAATAACGCTGAAACTATGGACCTCCATTTGTGTTTGGTTATGCATCTGTTCTATTCGTTAGTTTTGTGATTTTTATTGGGCATTTACTTCGTACTTGGATTGCGATTAGTTATTACCGCAATTGCAGTTTGGCTCACATTTTTAATCAGTCACAATCAGCACACATCAGCTGGTAGTACAAATTTTTGTGTGATAATTGGTAATAATTACTAAAAACACTTTGATGTGACGCCTCAGTGAAAATTGAATTGCATAATAGGTTCCCATGAATTCATTTTGCACATTGTAATCTGCTCCAATATTTTTCGCATGCGCCAATCGCTATCTTTTTGATCTATTTTTTTGCCGCCTAATCAAGTCAAACTCAGTGCATAGCAGATCACGTGCAACACATGTGAATGCAAAATTGGTAAATAGGCAATTACTTTTTGAATCACAGTATGGAGGATAGTATAGCGAGATTTAAGCTACCCGAGATTTAACCCATTGACTCTAAAGCCAAAGTACCTCTCTAGGTAAGCTAAAGTATGGCGACATTTAATCTTCAATCAAAATGATCTTCAAAAAATGTGTCATCATTGAAGCCATTGTGTGTCATTATTTAAGCCGATGTCGATGTGCGATGGCTTATAATTGTAATCGATTGTCAAAAAATTAGCAAACTGCAAAAATCAGAACGATCAAACAAAAAGCAGTCCTGAATGGATGATGCTAATCATCAATCAATTAGTCAGTGAACCAGTGAAGCAAATCTTTTGTGAGCACTAGTGATGGAAAAGTGTCCCATTTACATGCGGAGGTAAATACATCTAGTAATTTGTAATTATGTAATTTTATTGGTGGCACTGTTTGCCTTCCCATCTAGCGTTCCAATAAAATTATCCCAGAAAAAAATATATTCCAGGAAACTTTCTCAAAAAAAAATTTAATTCAATCACTTTGAAAAATCAAAGAAAATATAATTAAATATTTTGGCACTTTGTGCGCTTGGCACGATTTTCTGGTGGCGCTATTGGCGTCTTGTGTCATGTCATATTCTACTGGTATATTATCAAACACATCAATTTATTATTGTCCACCCTGTAGACAAAAAAAATATACAGTTTTTTCATAAAAATATTTAGTTTTTGTATCGAATAATTAATATTGAAAGTTATCAAAAGATTTTATTTGGTAAATTATGGTAGGATTATCTGCACATACTTTGCTGTCGCTCAGTGCAGCTGGTGTTAACTAGCATACAGAAAATGCGACATATTTGAAAAATACAGGGTGGCTCAATAAACATGTCAATACTTAAAAATTTCATATTTCACCCTTCACTGTGCTTCCTTCTGCTTTCATACCATGTTATGTTTTTTTGTGTTTAGTCAGGAAAATGATTCGGCAAATTGTATTTGAAAACAGGCATCAGATTTATCTGTTATGCTTTCAATCTATATTATTCTTTCAATAGAAAAGTGCTTGATATCTGACATTCAGTAAAACAACAATAAATATTTTGTGACCTGTCAACTCACTGAGCCACCCTGTATTTCTAAGGAATGTTTTCACACTGCAATGCGCTGTCAATGGTGTTTCTTCAGTCAATAATCGCTTGTGCATGGGAAATTTAGTAGTATCTTGTGTTTGAAAAAATAGGTACACTCGGCGGACCGCAAAGTATGTGCAAAATCCTACCACAATTTAATGAATAAAAACTTGTGATAAATTTTGTAATTATTACTCCCATAGTAAAAATGAAATATTATGATGAACAAACTGTATATTTTTTGGTTTATTATTCAGATGGGTTATGGTAGGTTTCCATACTAAGTGTGATGTCCGCCGAGTAGGGTTCAAACGATATATCGTATCGAATATCGGATATCGACCATTTTTTAATATCGAATATCGAATATCGATATCGAAAATTTTGAAAAAATATCGAATATCGAATATCGATATCAAATATCGACCATTTTTCGATGTATCGAACCTGTATTGTGTCACCAAATTTACTTTTCATATTCACTTTGAGATGTTTATGGTTGATCTGATGTGCTTATAGTATTGTATTTGATGAGTAAAAGTACAGTATTTATAATGTCATTGTTGTTGGAGTGCTAAATTTGAAGCCAGAAAACGCTGATATACTTTTTTTTGCAACATGCCCTTAAGCAATTAGGTTATAAGGATGAACTGTAATATCTACCAATTGTTATTTGTCTGATACACTTTGATTCATCATGTTTTTCTTTTATTTTCTACCATTGAGTGATGTAAAGCTTGTTAAAATCACTTGTACCATTCACATTTCAGTAAAGAGATGATTAAACATGTGTGCAACCATATGAAAATACAATATGCCACTTGAAATATGCCTTGCTATACCAAAAGCATATTGCAATATCGAATATCGAAAATATTGAATATTGAATATCGACCATTTTTCAATATCGAATATCGATATCGAGGTTCCATATCATATCGATATCGAATATCGAGTTTCAGAAAAAAATATCGAATATCGAATATCGATATCGAAAATTTTGAAAAAATATCGAATATCAAATATCGATATCAAAAAGTCATGTCGTTTGAACCCTACCGCCGAGTATATGAAATTTAAAAAAAAATCATTTTCAAAAGTACATCTGTGAATTTCTATATGTATTTGGCACTATAGATCAAATGCAGCGCTTGAAGTGGGATTGCAGTGTGGCATATATTGGGCCTACACACACTAGTTTTCCGCGTGACTTTCATGGGAAAACTCAATTTAGTTTTCCCATTGTGCAGGCAACAGATGCAAGAGGCCGCCATTTGCAATTTTTTTATGGTGATCCCTTTGTGACACCCATTTGGGAAAACTGTGAAAAAATGGTGAAAGTTTAATGAGTTTTGCACCATAAAAAAATTGATTTCCGGAACGTTATTTATGTTGCATGTTATACACTATGTGAAACTGTATATATATGTACATTTTTGTGCTTCCAGTTACTTTTGTTCTTTTTTAAATAATTTTTGAAAATCATGAATATAATAATTTTTATAAAATCATTGGTTACTTTGTAATACTTGTAAATTTAGAGCCACATACAGTTTTTTTTTCTCTTTTATTTGATACTAATCACACACTGTCATTACCACAGTTTGAAAAATGAATGAATTTAACATATATGACATAAAAAAATCAATAAAATTTGAATCACTTGGCAATCAGCTGCAATTTTTTCACACGAGGCACAGCATGTATTCAGTATATCGTAAAAAAAAGTGATATATCTACACCATAAAAAAACGAAAAAATTTTTTTTTAAATTTCTTTTACTAAAACATGTCTTAAAAATCGAATTTTTTACCCTGAGTGCTCATTAGACTTTTATTGAAAGACAAAAATATGTGGGAACACATGACATCCAAATCAAGCATTAATCACGAACTCAACTAATTGTATAGTTGAAAAGCTAGAATATTTAGTTTTCCCATGTTGCATGCAGAAGGTGAAAAATAATTTACACTTGGTAGTAAAATTTTCATTTAGTTTTTCACTTATTACCAATTCATGCAGCACACATGAACAATCAAAACCTGTCATAAAATTTTTTTTAAATTCAACAATTCTGCCACTTTATCCACGGCAGAACCCCCTCTGGAGTCTTCATCCACTCCTTCAGTTTCTCTCTCAACCCTGTGGTCACACTCGCGTTGTTGATCACCATGTTGCACGTTATCCAGCCTGTCATACACATCCCTCCAGTACAACTGCATTATTTAGCATACATTCTTTGTAATAACAACATGTCAAAACAGTGATAAATGTAAAACAAAAACTAAACAAACTGTGCGGTCGCAAATTGTTTGTTCATCTGGAGCGCGCAGCGGTGCTTTCTCATTCCCCATCTGGTGGCAGTCACAAACTGTGTAAAATCACCGTGTAAAATGGCAAGTGTCATGCGAGGTGTCAAAACTAGGGTGTCAACTTTCCATTTTCCATTTATGCTTTCCACAGGCAAATTTGTTCCATTTCCGCTACCATTTTCTGGCTCACTTGTCTGCTTTTCAAAAAAAAAATTCATTTTCCAGCTCAATTTTCTCTTTCTCAAGTATTTATGTTTCAGTGAAACTTGTAAACATGCATGCAAGTTCTCAATTTTGTAAATTTTTGTATTTCCAGCATAATTACAGCAAATTTTTCAATTTTCATTCCCGTTTTCTGCCAAAAAGTTTTTGTTGACACCCTAAGTATCAATGAATAATATCCTTTGAAGTTGTAGTAACGTGTGCCACTGTCTGAAATGTATGATTTTTACAAAAAATGCCAAAAATATCATGTCAAAGTTCAGTACATGAACATGTACATGTTTGAGTTTTCCTAACATGACGTTATTTGTGCTAAACTACTATTTCTTTACTGTCGCCATGGTTGTCACCATGAAAACCATGTGAAAACTCAACAATTTGAAAAAATTATTACTCATTTAATACATATCGTTAAGTGCCCATCTCTCTACACAAAATAGAGGAAAAAATTCTGCATAGGACCTCCAAATTTCACATCTCTGGTCCATTCATGTCTCGTTTAAAGATACTTTTTCAAAGTGGCCACCCGTGTGAAAACTCACTGATATGGCGACAAAAATGGCGACATTTTGACACCATTTTTGTCGCCATGGCGACAGTTTTCCACAGTGGCTTGCATATTGGGAAAACTGCCGACACGTGTGGCGACATTTCTTGTCGCCACCTGTCGCCACCTGTCGCCATGTGTCGCCAGTTTTCACAATGTGTATGCATACTGTTCCCATAATGACAGACAAAGTGGAAAACTGCTTCATGCATTGCAAAAACTGCTATTGAGCTAAGGAATATTGTCAACATGCTGGCACATTGTGAAAACTCAACATGCATTTTTTTTAACAGTGCAAACAGTGTTATTTGTAATTACTGGTGAATGAGAATAGCAGTGTTTACTTTTGAAGTCATTTTATTTGAGTTTGTTTAATTCATTTGGAAATTGGTTTAGCAAAATGTTTGTGAAGTACTTAGTTAAGTCGTTAAATGTCGTGCAATTAGTGAGTAGCTAGTTCCTATTATGTTACAACATCGATATAGTTTCATACACACTTGCAAATTTCCAATACAGTCACTTATTCAATCTCATTCACTTTTTGAAGTTTGTGCAATACAATTACAGCTATGAAAAGCTCAAGAAATATGGTCAAAATACAATAATCATGTTTTTGTTTGTAATGTTTGTGTTCCCATTACATTTTTCAAAATTCTGATCCTAATGCATGATTCCATTTACTAAGGCATTATTCACATACCATATTTCCTCAAAATACCCCCAGGGGGTTTATTTTTTCAGAGTGGAAACTTTGAGGGGGGTATTTCAAGGGGGGGGGCTTATTCGAGGGGGGGGTTATTATTTCATCAGAAATTTTCAGGAAATTCATAGTAAACAGTATGCTTATTCATACCCAAAAGTGGTAATAAACATGGGTAAATAGGATTTATCGGGACATATCGGGTATTTAGACGTACATCTGTACACATATTAACTAATATGTGTATCTGCGATGCAAATTGGCATCAATAAATACATCATGTACATTGCATACATGATGTATATCATTCCAGACAGGGGGTATTTCAAGGGGGGGGGTTATTTTTTCCTCAGCTGGAAAACACCTGGGGGTATTTCGAGGGGGGGTTAATTCAAGGGGTGGGTGTAATTTGAGGAAATACGGTACATTATCCTCAAAAACATTCATTGCTGTCTTTTTACAATTGTATTGTCTGTAATATTTCTCTCATATGTAAAAAGTAAAATGGAAAACAACAGGTGTGTACATGATATTTTTCTTAAAAATATACAATGAAAAACAGTAACAAATATCAAGCATGAGAAATTAACAAAATCAAAAACAAATGTATCACATGTAAAGCACAAAAATAGTAAATATGTATCTGATAAAGCATGATTTCAGTACTTTCACAGATCAAACTGTGTTGATACAACATCACATTTGTTCACATTGCCCTCCTCCTCCTCATTGCCCTCCTCCTCCTCCTCCTCCTCCTCTGTCTGCATGTCAAAAATGGCTGTGGTTAATTGCTAGCTCAACAGAGTTGCTTACACAGCAAAGTTTCTCAGTTTTCACTTATTGCATTCACATGTCGAAAATTGAATTATAGTTGTCCATGGTGACAATGGCGACAATGGCGACATGTCGCCATGTGGTATGGCGACATTCAAGAAGTGTTGCCATACCACATGGCGACATTTTCCATACAGTTTTCCACTATTGCATTCATGTTGGGAAAAATTGTGACTTGCCGAAACCAACACACACTTTTTTCCACCTCTAAATTTAATTTCATGCAAGATGGGAAAACTGAATGGCGACATGTCGCCATTTGAGTTTTCCCAAGCGTCACGCGGAAAACTAGTGTGTGTGGGCACATTGAACCACTTCGACCCCCCACCCCCATAAGTTTTTAGAGATTTGTATGGTTTGAAACAACGCGTTTCAAATTAACTACAATATACATATAGCGACACAAAATCGGCTGCGGGGGGGGGGGGATCAGATGCATAAATTTGCCGTCTCGTGGGTGTGTGGGGGGGGGGGTTCAGCCTGCTTGGCATCTACACCCACACGGCATGGAGACCGCATGGCATGTGCCGGCATGTAGCCCGCTTAGCATCTATGGGACGATAGATGCTACGCGGGTCTAGATGCCATGCAGGCAGAAATCCATGCTACGCGCGTCCAGATGCCATGCAGGTTTAGATGCCGAGCGGTGCAGACTCGCAGGAACTAGCTATTTTGGAGATATTGAATCTATAAAAGATATAAGAAATTAGCGGTTGTCTGTGAACGTCAGGCTATAACGATTTTGTAGGAGGTTTGAATTTTTTTGGGTGCAAACGCACATTTCCTCACCGCGCAATATCTCTACGTTTTAGGAGAATAATCACCGCTAGAAATATACTCAATGCGGTGGCCAGTACCATACAGAGTTGTTAAAATACCGGTATTTTTGGAAAGTGTAAGTGTAAGCGTAAATACACTTTCCAAATGTTGAGTATGGATACTAAAAGTGTAAGGTATTTTAAAAATACCTAGGAAAGTGTAAAAAAAGTGTAAGTGTAAATTTTTTTAGAAATAGCTCTCACTGTTGAGCATTAGAAAACACCACTGTTTTCACCTTTAGATCAATTTATTTGTCATTTTCATGCATTTTTTCACATTTTACTGCCTTTTATGAAACATTTTGTACTGTAACAAACACTGTAGTGGTATGAAGTTCCCTAATACTGGCACTTTTTCAGCGTTGATATTTTACTGATTAAGCAATGCGATACACACTGTTTAAATGTAAGAATGGACATGCAGCAAATGTCAATGCAAAAGCCAGTTGACTTTGTTTTCAGCTGGTGAATTTCCATCGATCTTGTCCTTTTTACGAAAGTATGATGAAACTGTAGAATACCATGAGTACTGATCAAACGTTGGAGATCAAAGGCTAGTTTGTACATTTGCCATATTTTCTACATTCAATGCATACCTAACTGCATGTGTGCACTGTGCAGTTATTTTTACGACCGTTACTTTTACAGTTATGACCTTATTTTATGCTTTCTCAAAAACATAAAACAGGGCCATCTGAAAAAAAAATACACTTTCTGTACCCGGGTATTCTGCTCAGGAAAGTGTAAAAAAGTGTATGGGTATTTTATGAAAGTTTAAGTGTAAGTGTTAATTTAAATACCCATTTACCCATTTTGGGTAAGTGTAAATACACTTTCGCAACTCTGGTACCATACAGTTAGGTATCCATTTATACGTATTTACGTGGACATCGGTGCCAACGACAACGCCAACCTTGCCATGGCGTGGCGCCATTTGGTTATCATAGGGGCGAAATTTTAAGAGGGTGCCGGTGCACTGGTGCTATAAGCACCATATAAACGGGTTTTGGAACATCTATGGGGTACTTTGTAGGGATGGCCAAAAATATTTTTTAATGACCCTGTTTTTTTTAAAACAACATTTTTTATTTAAAACATTTTTTAAAATTTAAAACGGTTTTTCTAAAAAGCTCGCAAATATGGTTATAAGTCAACATATTAGACTATTGCCAGTATTTTGAGATGTTAAATATAGCCATAGAATGGCTGTGGGGCCATGGTATAGCATTATAAGTGGCGATTTCTGTCAAAAATATCCATTTTTGTCGACTTGTTATGTATATCGCCTTTTGTCAAATGTTAGTGATTTCAAGTCAAGTTTTGCATGGAATAGCACGTATAAAGTTATAATAGAAGGCTAATCCATTGACAGTGGTGGATCACACTGTAGAAGTAGGTATGTGGGAGCACATTGGCTGGATATTCTATACTACAGTAACATATCACGGCTTATTATTACACAATAGCATAAACAAATGGAAGCTTTCACACTAAAAATGCCTAAAAACCAATGAAAACAACCACCAATGGTTAAGTGAATGTGAATTTGCAAAATACCTAGTGCATAGAACAAAAAATTTGGCTGATGTTTTTAAAAAAAAAGGTTAAACAGTTAAAAAAAAACAATATTTTTTTTTAAAGGACGGTTAAAAAAACCGGGCCATCCCTAGTACTTTGTAGACTTGATTAATTGTAGACGAAAATATCATGTGGAATTATGCTACTGTGTAAAAAGTGGTGCGTCAAAATGCATTTATTGCGAGTTTGGGGAAAACGTTTGCGTGTATGCAAAGGTCTTTTTTCTTACAGATTACAAAACCATTACAGATTGATCATTCGTTAATAAATTGATAAAGATCTACATTGGTATGTGTGAAAGTGTGTAATGGAGCTGGACCAAAGGACCAGATAGAATCCCGCTAGTATTTTATGTGTATCACGCTCTATGCTGCATGTTTCGCGGTGAGCTTATGCGCTGGGTACGCATTTTTATGACCTTTATCTGGGGCCCGTACCACGCACAGTAAAATGTCGTGGGGAATGTGAAGTTTAGAACAAAATTAAACGGGTGTCAGTCAGGCAAGACGTAAAAATTTGTAGAAAATGACGAACACTTCATTACTATACTACATGACATTTGACAATTTTGGTTGGCGTTTCACGGTGTGCGGGACTGGCCCCTGGAGTGCTATATTGTTTTTCACTCAATAATGGTGACAAATGATAGCGAATCCAATGTTGGCACTAGTGATGGAATGGTGCCATGGCGCTGGCGCTCTTTAATGGCGCCAAAGGGCGCCAGCGCCATTGGCGCTTGGCGCCCTTTTCTGTGGCGCCATCTGGCGCCTGGCACCATTATTTTGAATGGCGCCAAAGGCGCCAGCGCCATTGGCGCTTGGCGCCCTTTTCTGTGGCGCCATCTGGCGCCTGGCACCATTATTTTGAATGGCGCCATGGCATCTGGCGCCATTTTCGCTGGCGCCAATTTGGCGCCCGGCGCCATTGTTTTGGATGGCGCCAAGATTCCGGGATGCATGGTTATATTTGGCCATATTAAACTGTTTTTTTTTTCTGCTGAATGATATCATTTAGGTGATATTCAACACTTACACCTTTGGAATTATTCACCATTGCAAGTTTGGGTTCATGTTGATTCTTTTATATCACATAAACTGAAAATAATCAAATAGGTATGGCAATTGGAAAGATTTCAATTTTAAATGATTTTGTCACAGCCATTACATACTTGATTACCTATTTACAATGCACTGCATGTGCATGAAATACCCTTGGGGTTTTTATTATTTCCACAGCTTGCTCAGACCTGGGGTGTTTTGAGGGGAGTAGTTCGAGGGGATGGCTTATTCCGGGGTGGGGATTATTTGAGGGGGGTTTCATTAGTTCGTCAGAAATTTTCGTGAAATTCATAGTGAAGAGTATGCTTTTATGTACCCAAAACCAGCATGTGTCCAAATATTTGGACATTACCACGTGCATGGCTACACAAACTAAAGTATTTACGTAGGTACAGCTGCGATGCAATCTGCAAGCAATATAAGTATTTACCTATACATTATGTATATGACATAAATATGTACATTATTTCAGACGGGGGATATTTCGAGGGTTTTTCCAGCACAAAAACACTTGGGGTATTTAGAGGGGCGGGGGGGGGGGGGGGGGGTAATTCAAGAGGGGTATTTTGAGGAAACACGGTAGGTAATATTCACGATAAGGTGAGTTTTATGGCTTGAGTCACCATCAGAAAAATAGTACAGCACCTTGCTCTTCTATCAATGCTTCTGTGATGATCTACAGGCTGAAATAGTTGATTTTATTGTTGGCGCCATTTTGGCGCATGGCGCCATTGTTCCTGGCGCCCGGCGCCATTTTATCTGGCGCCCGGCGCCAATTTTTTGAATGGCGCCTGGCGCCATTTTTCCTGGCGCTTTTCCATCACTAGTTGGCACTAGCTGTCCAGTTGACATTCATATCGATTTGACGTAGCCAGGCCTACCGCTTGTGACAAATGTAATACAATATAAATATGTATATTTGTGCTTGGCATGGCACACATCATTTATATCAATATAAATACCGACCTATTCACTACTGTGTTGATTCAAATGCCTATCACTACTTGTTTAAGCTTACTCGCCGGCCGCACACAAAGTTTAGAATAGTAGGTAAATGTATCAATACTAGCAGGATTCTCTCCGACCTTCGGTCGGGTTTTGTGGTTCTCTACAATTAATACCCCAAGGATTTACAAACACAAAAAGAACAGCAAAACATAAACATAACCAATTAAAATTACAAAGTTTAACACCTTGCATAAACCACACTATCATATCACAAAACCTATACCACACAGAATGCACACTGCACACCATCATACCAAATTGCAAACTGTCCACATTTTACCATCGAGTTTCATGCCCAACCATTTTAAGGAACTATACAAAAATCTATTCCAAAATATTGCATCTTTGGTATTGGTCTTGTTATTGTTGGTATTTACATTACATACCACATATCAAAATACATGGCTAGTATGTGGGCAACCTTAATTAGAGTGGTGTATTTCCTATAATATGGCTTAAAGTCTAGACTGGTGTCTTCGATGGAAAGGTGGGTAAAAAGTTGGTGAAAACATATATGGGTCCTCTGTCATTGGAGGAAATATGATACTTTAGTTAAGTTTGCCCACATGCTAGGCATGTGTTTCAAAATGCAGTATGTAATGTACCAACAATAACAAGACCAATACCAAAGATGCAATGTTTTGGAATGGATTTTTGTAAACTTGGTTGGGCATGAAACTCGGTAGTAAAATGTGGACAGTTTGCGATTTGGTATGATGGTGTGCAGTGTGCATTCTGTGTGGTATAGGTTTTGTGATATGATAGTGTGGTTTATGCAAGGTGTCAAACTTTGTTGTAATCTTAAATTGGTTACATTTGTGCTTTGCTGTTCTTTTTGTGTTTGTAAATCCTTGTGGTATTAATTGTAGAGAACCACAAAACCCACTTCTCAGAGGCTTGCAAAAACTGACACCCCAGTGGGGAGACCCTCCGAATGGCACCCCCCGGGGAACCCCCCAAAAATGGCAGACCCTGGGAACTGCCCAAAAATGGGACCCCCTAGGGACCCCACAGAAATGGCACCCCCTGAGGACCACCAAAAAATGGCAACCCTTAGGTACCCCCAAAAAATGGCACCCCCCTAGGGACCCCCCAAAAAATGGCACCCCCTGGGGACCCCCCAAACATGGCACCCCCTTGGAATCCCCACAAAAATGGCAGCCCCTGGGTACCCACCCAAAGATGGCCCCCCCTGGGGACTCTCCAAAAAATGGCACCCCCCTGGGGACCCCTCCCAAATGGCACCCCCAATTGACCCCCCCCCCAAAAAAAATATATAGCACCCCCTGAGGAACACCAAGTAATGGTCCCCATGGGGACCACCCAAAAAATAGCACCCCATGGGGACCCCCTCTAAATCCTGTAAATGCAGCCCCTAGTTTGGAAACTCCTGTAAACTCAGCCCCTAATTTGGAAACTCCCATAAACTCAGCCCCTAATTTGGAAACTTCCATAAACTGAGCCCCTAATTTGGAAACCCCTGTAAACTCAGCCCCTAACTTGCAAACTCCCATAAACTCAGCCCCTAACTTGGAAACTACCTTAAACTCAGCCCCTAATTTGGAAACTACCACAAACTCAGCCCCTAATTTGGAAACTCCCATAAACTCAGTCCCTAATTTGGAAACCCCTGTAAACTCATTTTCAGGTTTATGGTAATGTAGTGTCAAAATTGAATGAATATTTCAAATCATCGCTATCATCAATCCACAAATGCATCAATTCACAATTTTCAATTTTTTAGCCCTGGGGGTTAGACTTAAAGGTTATGGTAATGTAGAGTAAAAATGGAGTGCACATCTCAAATCACTGCAATAAAAAACCCACAAATGCATCATTTCACAAATTGAAAGTTTTTGGGCCCAGGGGTTCATTATCAGGGTTTTAGTAATGCGGTGTCAAAATGGAGTGCATATTTGAAATCGCTACAAT
The DNA here is from genome assembly GCA_964036195.1 of Sphaerolaimus hirsutus. Taxonomy (NCBI): domain Eukaryota; kingdom Metazoa; phylum Nematoda; class Chromadorea; order Monhysterida; family Sphaerolaimidae; genus Sphaerolaimus; species Sphaerolaimus hirsutus. The sequence continues at coordinate 17,324,069 of OZ038452.1, read as the reverse complement.
CAGAAACCCACAAATGCATCATTTAATGATTTGAAATTTTTTGGCCCTGGAGGTTCATTTTCAGGGTTATGGTAATGTAGTGTCAAAATGAAGTGCATATTTCAAATCAAGGCAATCAAAAAGCCACAAATGCATCATTTCACAATTTCTAATTTATTAGTCCCAGGGGTCCCGGTTGCACGGTGCTACTTGCATCTGGGATGTCCAGGTGGAAAATGGAACAGGTATACTCGGCGGACATCAAACTTTGTATGAAAATTTACGATAACCCATCTGAATAATGAAATAAAAATTATACAGTCTCTTCATCGTAAATTGTATTTTGTTTCTACTGTGGAATAATTAATTACGAAATTTATCACAAGATTTAATTCATCAAATTATGGTAGGATCTCATACTAGGTGTGCTGTCCGCCGAGTATACCACAAACGGAAAAACATTTGCGTTACCAGAAAATGGAAAACAGACAAATGATATGCTGGAAAATGACAAACAGATAGCAAAACTTGCACAGAAACAGTAAAAAGAAACGTTCCCAGGGGTCTCGAATGGGGGGGTCGGGGGCCCCAAACTGCCCAGTAGGGCTCGAACGATATGACTTTTCGATATCGATATTCAATATTCAATATTTTTTTCTGAAACTCGATATTCGATATTGATACGATATGGAACCTCGATATCGATATTTGATATTCGATATGAAAAAATGGTCGACATTCAATATTTCGATATTCGATATTGCAATTTGTTTTTGGTATAGCATAGGGTTGGAAAAAAAACGTTTTTTTAACTCGATGTTGTTTTTTTAACGTTTTTTTTAAAATAAAAAACGTTTTTTTTTAAAAGCTCCCAGATATGACCTTGTGTCAACATATATAGGTATATCATACAGTGGCAATAGTCTGTGATGTTATATATGACCATATAATGTCTGTGGAGCCATGGGATAGCATTATAAGTGGTGATTTGTGTCAAAAATATCCATTTTTCGTCGACATATCGTTCGTATATCGCCTTATAGTCGAATGTTCATGACTTCAGGTAAAGTTTGGCACGGAATAGTGATGAAACAAGGTTTTAAAAGGAGGTTGTTACTTTGGGAGTGATTTTACACACTGTGGAGGTACATGGAAGCACATTATCTCAATATTATATACTAAAGCAACATATCACGGCTTATTAACCCATGGTCGCACATAGAAATGGATACTTTGATACTAAAAATGCCACAAAACCAATGAAAACAACCACCAATGTCAATTTGTGTGTGAAATTGCGCGCTTGCACGGAAAAATTTTGCAAAATACCTAGTACTTAGTACTAAAAATTTCGGCTGATGTTTTTTTTTTTTTTAAACATTTCGGACGTCATGTTTTGTTTTTTTAAAAAACGTTTTAAAAAAACATCGGCCAACCCTAGTATAGCAAGGCAAATTTCAAGCGGCATATTGTATTTTCATGTGGTTGCACACATGATTAATGTTGGTTAATCATTTCTTTACTGAAATGTGAATAGTACAAGTGATTTTAAAAGGTTTACATCAGTCAAAAGGAGAAAATGAAAGAAAAACATGATGAATCAAAGTGTATCAGGCAAACAACAATTAGTGAATATTACAGTTCATACTTATAACCAAATTGCTTGATGTATGTTGCAAAAAATAGCATATCAGCATTTTCAGGCCTCAAATTCAGCGCACCAACAGAAATGACAACATAAATATTGTACTTTTACTCATCAAATGAAATACTTTAAGTAAATCAGTTCAATCACAAATATCTCAAAATGAAAATAATGACTTTAATTAGGGACACAATACAGGTTTGATATATCGACAAAATGGTCGATATTCGATATTGATATTCGATATTTTTTCAAAATTTTCAATATCGATATTCGATATTTTTTCAAAATTTTCGATATCGATATTCGATATGTATAAATGGTCGATATCCGATATTCGATATGATATATCGTTTGAACCCTACTGCCCAGCTATCTATCTATCCCGGAGGCCGCTCAGCTATCTATCTATCCCGGAGGCAAAACTTTGGGCTACTACCCCCTAAACCCCCCCCCCCCCTAATCGCTTAGCTATCTACCTATCTGGAGCAATTTTTGCGAAACTTTACCCCAATTTTCACTCAAAATCGCTATTTTTCATACCTTTTTATATATTTTCACTTCCAAAATCATAGTTCTGGTTCCTATTGTCCTATTTTCAGCTATATTTAGTACTATTTATATGCTCTTGTAGTCTTGTATACCCATTTTGACCCATTTTACACCTACTTTTAGCGATTTTTCTCCCTTCTACACCCCGAAAAAGCCTATATATGGAACCATCACACCCCCCCCAGAAAATTTTAAAGCTATCTATCCCTCCGGAGGAGCCATTTGCTATCTATCCAACCACTCGGAGGGTCAAAATTCAAGATACTCCTGAACGTTCGTCGAGGAACCGACAAAAGTGCAGCTATTTTGCCAGAAAACAAAAAAGGCTGAAATTTGCTGGGAACTGGAAAAAAAAGTGCACAGTGTGCCTGAAATAGGAGAAAAATTTGCGAAGTGTAATCTTGCGTGCAAGGTATACTGCTTACGCAAGCAGAATTTCCAAAACTAAAACTAACCATGACAGATTTCTTCACTTTTTTCCGTTTGATTCGCTTGCTTTGTCACCGTTCATACAAAACGAAACTAATGTAAATAGTAGAACCAGGCGAAAATAAATGCAAATCGCGACAAGCTATTGCAGGATACGTTGTCCACAGATGCGCCAGAAAGTGTTCGCCAATCAATAACAAATCGCGGGCGAATGCCAAGTAAGCCAACCGCGCGTATGAACAACCAAAAGCAAACGAAGTAATCTGCGTCACAGCGGATGATCGTCAACCCTAATGTTTACGCTGTTTTCCATTCACTACCAAGATAACTATTAGGGATTAAAAACGATAAAGTTGGAACAATGCCAAATGAGAAAGCAGCGATAGAAGTGACAATGTTTAACGTGAATGTTGGGGAGTTTTCCACCGAAAAAAACACACCTCCTTAAAAGCGATCTGCCTCAACGTGAAACAGTTTTCAGGGGGATTCATTTATCCTGCGGTCATTGCGGTGGCGTGACATTCTGACGTTGAGCGCCGAATTCACGCGCAGTCGTGCCACAACCGCCCCCTCATTTTTATTTTTTTAGTACATTTCTGTGTGAAAATAAAAAGTGGCTTCTTACTGTGTGAACAGCACACGAATCAGACAGAATGAAAGTTTATGAATTTAAAGGGCATTTTGTACTGATAAAAAGTGTCCACTTTGTGTGCAAAAACACACGCGAACCAGGCTAAAAATGAGGGCGTTGAGGCCTCTGATTGTGCCTCCTATCTTTTGCATTGAAGCATGCTTAGCGTGCAGTTCTTTCGCAATTGTATAGGTGGAGATGGTGATGAATAGCGCCAGTGTGCTGGCGCCATTACAGGGTGCCGCGCCCACGGGATTTTGGGGTTAGCATTTAAGGGAGGGGGTCCTACCCCTAGCACGTGTTTATATCCCGGGAACCGCTTGGTGAAAAATGTTGAAATTTGGATATATTATGGTTTCAGGTCGGGGCTCTCTCAGATTTTGATGAAATTTTTCTACGAGACCCCAGACCTGAGATATGGGGGGTCTATAAAAACGTGATCATTTGCGAAAATTTTGGCTGTCGCTGAGAACATGCAAAATTTGCACATCAATAACTAGGCTATTTCTGGGCCGATTTGGATGATTTAACACTTAAAATGATCGGGACAACCTGCAGATTTCATATTTGTAGTTATTATAGTAATGTCTAAATCCCGTGTGACGATTTGACCGGGTTTTTCAACACGAACAATAAATTGTTCTGAACATGCTATCATATACTTTAGACGATGAGCATTCATATAAAACACAAATGAGTTCAATATCTCTTTTCAATCAAAAGTTATAGCGCTTCAAATTGTTTCCTCCCATCTGCATAAATAACCACGATTTTCACCAATGAACACTTAAAATGATCAGAATAACATGGGGATATCGTTTTTATTTACATGTTTTCCATATATTTTATAACATTTATAATACAAGAAAATAATGTGAACTGTTCAATGAAATTATCATTATGAAAATGCATACAAATTAACTGTGAATAAAAACGATATCTCCCCGCTATTCTGATCTTTTTAACTGTTCATTGGTTAAAATCGGCTGAGAAATGGTCGAGATATGGAGTTTTGCACTTGCGTGCATTGTTCATCATGTGGTTATTTATGCAGATGTGAGGAAAAACTTTGAAGCGCTATAACTTTGATTGGAAAGAGATATTGAACTCATTTTTGTTTTATATGAATTCTCATTGTCTAAAGTATATGATAGCATGTTCAGAAAAATTTATTGTTCGTGTTGAAAAACCGGGTCAAATCGGCACACGGGATTTAGACATCACTATAATAACTAAAATTATGAAGTCTGCAGGTTGTCCTGATCATTTTAAGTGTTAAACTATCCAAATCGGCCCAGAAATAGCTGAGTTATTGATGTGCAAAGTTTGCATGTTCTCAGCGACAGCCAAAATTTTCGCAAATGAGCACGTTTTTATAGACCCCCCAAAATTATGTTTTTATAGACCCACGTTGAAATATCCAAATTTCAACATTTTTCACCAAGCGGTTCCCGATATATAAACACATGCTAGGGCCTAGGGGTAGGACTAGGGCTCGAAACTCGATTTTTTTCAAACTCGAGTTTGAGTCGCAACCACAAAATTTTTCCGGTCGGGTCGGCGAGTCGAGGTCGGGCGAGTTTGTGAAAAGTTGAGTGGAGTCAGGCAAAAATCTCGAGTCTCGAGTCGAGTCGGATGCGTTACTTTTTGGAATGACTCTTGCAGAAATTTCAGATACTGGTTTCTCTACCAATGTTTTCACACACACACACTTAATGAAGTCTAATGCAAACAATTCATTTTCATACCAAGATAAAGCAAAACTATAACTTTTTGTCACACATTTTCACTCTCTTGATGTTCCCACAAAAAGTTGCAAAAAAACCAAGTTGCAAAAAGTTGCAAATGGAAAAACAACATCCCTAAACCGGCCAGGAAATTACATCCATAGTTGTTAAAATGTATTTACGTTTAATCGATAAATACGTACCTAAGAGTATAAACATTATGATAAATTTTGAAAAAATGTTTTAAAATTCATATTAAATTAGATACCTTTGACATGCTTCAATGGTGATCCCCGACTCGAAATTTGCCAAAATTTCAAGTCGAGTCTGGCAAAAACCTTGAGTCTCGAGTGTGGGCCATATTTTTTCTGTCGAGTCGAGTCGGTACACAATTTTACCCTCGAGTCACGAGTCGAGTCGAGTTCGAGCCCTAGGTAGGACCCCCCCTCCCTAAAATGCTAACCCCAAAATCCCCTGTGGCCGCGCCGCGCTGTGGCGCTTTGTGTGTAGGGCTCGAAACTCGATTTTTTTCAAACTCGAGTTCGAGTCGCAACCCCAAAATTTTTCCTGTCGAGTCGGCAAGTCGAGTCAGGCGAGCCAGTGAAAAATCGAGTCGAGTCGGGCAAAAATCTCGAGTCGAGTCAGATACGTTACTTTTTGGGATTACCTTTGCAGAAATTTCTGATATTGGTTTCACCACCAACAAAGCTACCGCCACCAAATAAGCGACACACGCGCTTAATGAAGTCTAAATGCCAACAGTTCATTTTAATATCAAGATAAAGCAAAAATATGACTTACATTTCACAGTTCACTTTCTTGATGTTGCCTCAATACACAAGCAAAAATAAAACCAGCCTAGTGATGGAAAAAAACATCTTTAATTGATATTGTTTTTATGATAAAAACAACGTTTTTTAGAAAAACCATTAAAAATGCCATCCATAAACCACCTGGCAAATTACATGTAAAGCCATTGTCAGGCAATGATTGGAATGCAACATCCCTTGTCAGAAACAAAAACTTTTCTACTGATGAAAAAAATTGGGGCACTTATCAGATCAAGATGATCAGCTACAACCAGGGATTTATCGTTATGGGAGTCAGAAACGTAGCCAGGATTTTTGAGCGGGGGCGGATTGCATACGGAGCCCGGCGAACGGGGGGGGGCGGCACCCCCCCCCCCTAAAATTTTACCCATGTAGTAAGGGAATGGCACCAAGGCGCTGGCGCCATTTGCCAAAATTTTTTTCGAACTGTCGACAAAATCGTCATCTGAAAGTGCCATTTCTGGCACATTTTTGGTCCCCCTGCCCCCCCCCCCTGGCTACGTCCTTGATGGGAGTGTTTGTTTACCCTTTGTAATGGAGAATGAAATGTGGGGCTCGCTTACCACACAAAAAATTTACCTACGTAAACAGTTTCATGCCATTACACTGGCCCCATCATAGGCACCACAACATGGCACAATTGGCAATACAAAGCTTGAGTCTTAACATAATTCAATACATATTTATGCCAAGCCAATAAATGATATAGCATGCATGTGGTAACAAAATGCGCGCTCGCGCACAAATTTTTTGAAAAATATGTTTTACAATTAATGTCAAAATTGATATTCTTGGACATTTTTCAATGGGAACCCTGACTTGAAATATGCCAAAATTTTGAGTCGAGTCAGGCAAAAACCTCGAGTCTCAAGTCAGGGCCATATTTTTCCTGTCGAGTCGGGTGAGTCGAGTCGGTACCCAATTTTACCCTCGAGTCACGAGTCGAGTCGAGTTCGAGCCCTATTTGTGCGCCTTTCTAATACGGGGCCAAAAAGCACCAACAGAACTTTAAAGTGCCAACTCCATAAAGCGTAAAAAGTTATATAAATTGAAAAAGGTGGGTAAAAAGATCAATTGTTTAACCGAAAATAGTGAAATATATAAAATATTTTGTTGGTCAATGGTTCTGGAAATGAGATTACAGTTAGCATTCGAAAAAATCACTGATTTTTTGGAAAATATATATAAATATATCACTCCAATATTGGAAAAAATATAAATATTTATAAATCACTCTAGGTCTCCAGAAAATATAATTAAATTACTGAAAAAATAACTAAGCTCAAAAAAAATCTCAAAAAATCACTTGGGCTTTATTTCAATTTCAAGCAATATTCTGGGCTTTATTTACCATTTGCAAGCACAAAAATGTACTCTAATATACCACAGTCCATATATTATCATACCACAATCAGTATTCATTTTTACAATATTTTACAAGTGAAAACATCAAGCAAATATCACAGAAAAATTCAACCTTCAGTTCAACCTCAATGAAAACTTCAAAAATATTTTGCACTGCAAATATTTTGCACTCAACCTATAGCGCCTGGTTGTGTCAATGGACGTTTGACTAAATAGGCGCTCATGCTCAGCACTTTTTCAATGGTGATGTGCTGTGAAAACTCATTTTTGGGCACATGGCTACATTTTTGCAACATCGTGATGACACTAGTGGCACTGGTGACACCATGATGACAGTTTTCAACATATTTGCAAACAGCTGACATTGGTGCAAGTCACAAAGCATTGTCAGTTTTCAAAATGGTAAACTGAGCTTTCATTCACTGTAGATAAATTTTGATCGCATCAAATTGGCATTTTTTGATTCAAAGTCATGTTTTATTTCAGAAAAATATGTAATAAGATAGAGAGATGCTTTATACCTAAAACATAACCATAGAATTCATAGCAGGGCGACACAAATAAAAAGTTACTAAAACAGTTTACATTTTTGTCACATTCAAAATGAAAACTAATTGATGGTGATGTCACCATTTGTCATCATTTGAGTTTTAGTTGTGATCAAACTAGTGATTTGCCAACACCACCCCACCAAAATTCATGCCATTTGTGCAAACTGAACATACCAGGTGGCACATGTCAGGCGCACAGTTTCAATCTGCTCCCAACATGTCAATTTTTAATGAGAAGTGCTGAAATTTGGTATATCAGTAGATAAATGTACCCCATTTAGTATGTTAAGAGCACGCATTCATATCGCTAAATTTTCATATACATCAAACCATATGAAAGAACATCACTCCACAGAACCACCGCCATTATCGCAATACAACAATACCCAAATGATTAAGCAGTTCACCCTAGGAGCAGCAGCAGCAGCAGGTCATGCTAGGCAAAATTTAATTGAGCTGCTGGACCATCAGATGCTTCAACAGCTCAATGTCCATCATTTTGGGCAACAGTGGACTGTAGACCTTCTCCTTCACATAACTCCAAAGTAAAATGTCCATTCAATGTGCTACACATTCTAACATAAAAATCTTGCTATATGAATGCGTGCTCTTAACATACTAAATGGGGTGCATTTATCTACTGCCATACCAAATTTGAACAGTTTTCATTTAAAATTGTCTTGTTGAGAGCAGATTGAAACCGTGTGCCTGATGTGCGCCACCCTGTATATAACTTTCAGTATGTGGTGGAAAACTTGATGGAAACGTGTCACCATTTTTGTCCATTTCAGTTTTCAAAAAAGTCTTCACCCTGACTTCACAAAAAAATCACTCACAAATTTCTCTTGCACAGATTACATGTTTTAGTCAAAAAGCGCAATCATTGCACCACAATGGCCCTACACACACTAGTTTTCACCGTGACATGTGTGAAAACTGAAATGGCGACCTGGCGACATTCAGCCTACTCTTATCATATGCTATATGTGTTTTAGTTTTCAAATTTCAAAACTTTAACTTTCATTTATTTAAATTCAACTGAATTCATTAATTTGCATTTGAAAGAATTTCAGTTTTCACACGAAGTCACGGTGAAAACTAGTGTGTGTGTGTAGGCACAATGTATCAAGTATGAGTGATTTTCTCAGTGACTTTTTTTCAAATTTAAAAAAAATATATAAATATATCACTCAGAATTTGGAAAAAATATAAATATATATAAATCACGGGTTATTTATATTTATTGTGATTTTTGAAAATATAAATCATGGGTTATTTTTTGAATGCTAATTACAGTTGACAAAGAATTTATTTTAGCTACTTAAAGAAAAACTGTCATGGATAGTGGGAAATGCAATACCAAGGTGCCCCAATTTTTGTACATTATCATTTTCAGTGTTCAGTGTGTTCATGTGTGAAATAAATATACATAATATACAGCTCGTTTTTCTAGAATACAGTAGTTTTTTTAGATAAATTAGGGTGTATATTTTTCACTGGCAAAAGTTTAGGTGGGGATATTGGAATGGGTGCACTATTTTACGCCGATCATCTTTTTTGAGCAGGAGATTGATACATAGTAAATTGCTCTTTTCATGTGGCCTCCGGCGCCATAATTTTGGACAAAGGCCAGCGCTCTTCGAGAGTGCCTGGTGTCGTCACGAATGACTCCATTAGCGCCATTTTTTCTGGCGCTTTTCCGTCGCTATTTTACCCACCACTGATCCAGTCATTTTATGTATTTATAAGTACTTTTGATAGGGATGTTTCTTTCTTGAAACAATGTAAAGTCTTTTTATAGGAGAACAACGCGGCATTTTTCTAAACCGCGATAAAGAATATTGTTTATCCATTATTGGGGCTGCACACACTAGTTGACATTGAAATTAGAGTCAACTCAGAGTCAAATCGTGTTTAGTTGACGCAATCGATGTCTTAATTGACATTTAAGTTACCTCTATACGTGTTAAGCTATTTTTTGTGTGTTTTTTTGTGTAGTTAGGCCTGATTGTAAAATGATATTGTCAACTGAGGAAAAAATGGTTTCAGAAATGAGTTGACCCAGCTTTCTGTGATTATATTTGTGTGATTTACATGTTCCTATGTTATCAGACAAAATTAATTTGATATTGTGACTCTTAATTATTAATGTTAGAGTGAACAATGATAATTTTAAAATTTATTTTCTTGTTACACATTGAAAAAATATTTTTATTTGTTATATGTGTGATTGTGTAAATATTGTTCTGTTGATTAATGTAGAATAAATATAGGGCAATTTTTTGATAAAAAAATGTTCAAATGATGCCTTATAAAAGAGGAAAGAATTATTTTGCAACAAACCAAAAATTATTTTTCATTGTAGTCAAGAAATGTATATCATATTGCAAACAGTACCAGCAGAAAGGCAAGAAAATTTGGAACATGGTGATTATTCAACTGAAAGAAATGCACACAGGAAATGAAAGGTATCATTTTTAGAAAATTCAATGCTTAAATATTTTTAAAAAAATGTTTTGCTGGAATTAAAATTGTGTAACCTGTGTCATTTGATAGATAAAAGCATACTAAAGCATTTCAGAAAAAAAAATTGAAAAGAATTGAAACATTTTATTTTTTTAAACTATTTTTAGAGATGAGCAAAAAATTGCTGAGTTGAGCATGAATTCATGAATTTGACAAATAACATTACAGTGAATTGTCAATTCAGCAATTTTGCCAATTTTACCATGAAAGTCTACCTACACCAGTATTCATCCATTTTTTCACCTTTTCCTATACTACCCTAGCATCAAATTACATTTTTTTGTAAGTTTTCTGATAAATTTTTTTTTCAAGTTGACAAAGTTAATTATATATGGTTGTCAAGCATGCGAACACCTCATTTGTATACAAAAACCCAATGTCAACTCATTCTGAAATTATACAAAAAAAATTTTTTCTTCATTTGTCATCAATTTTCATGCAAAAAGTTCTTTTATGAAAGATGGGGTAAATGTTTCTCTATCAGAATCTCAAATTTCATAAATTTTTGATTAAAATTGAATAAATAAAGTTACTTTTAGTGAGTTGTCTAGTGCTGTGTCAACTAGCCATAAAACACACTTTTTCATTCATTTTGGCATGATCTTGGGCAGTTGACAATGAACAGCAACTACTTGTGTCAATCAAACTTCTGTATCATGAAAATGTCAACTAACAAATGTACACCTGCATGCACTGAGTACACTTTTTTCACTAGTTGACATTTTCACCATAAAAAATTGTTCTTTGTAGACAGCAAAAATGTCAACTGAAGCTGATTTTTGCATCATAAAATGATGCAATTGACAAAAGTAATCAGCAAGAAATGTCAACTTAATACAAAACATACACTTTTTTAGCGCACGTGTGCGCTTTAGTTGACTCTACCAGTTACACAAAAATCTGTACTGCACAAATTTTTCAATTGACACAATAAAATTGTGCACGTTTTCATCTAAAATGTTCCAGGGTCAACTCACAAAATTCTCAGTTGACTCTGAGTTGACACAATCAATACCCAAAAACCGATGTCAATTAGCGTGTGCAGCCCCATTGTTCCGTGTTTCGTAATTATTTACTAGATGTGTGCAAGTGTTTCTGCTCAATTTCGAGTAAGGCCGTCCCTCCTGCAGCGGTTGCTCATCTGGCATTAAGCAAGGCTCCCCCAGGGGGTAAACCGACTGCGTTGTCGCGCGAACTTGTGCATCATGCTTAGCATTGAAAAAATAGGTGATTTAGGTCAGAAAATCTCTCAAAAAGGAAACATAATTGAATCTCTCCGAGAAAAGCCAGAAAAAAATATAAATGAAGGTAAATGCTATATTTTTATATTTTCTGCCATTTCAAAAAAATCCTTGAAATCTCTCAAAAGGAAAATATAATTTTTAATATTTTTTTTTTAATATCTGAAAAATATCTATAAAAATTTTTGATATTTCTAAATGTAAATCTAAATTTTTTTAAATGCTAATCATGCATGGAGTAATGCAGGAAAATTCCAATATAAATGCAGATACGCTTGATTGCTGTTATAGTAGTTGGTTGAACTGTGTAGTTTTGTAAATGAAATATGAATGGTGGGAATTTTTGTTGTACCCTTGATTGGTGTAGTGATGGAAAAGCGCCATGGCATATCCGGCGCTTGGCGCCATTGGCGCTTGTCGCTGGGGTATGGAAAACCGCCATGGCACTTTTGGCGCTTGGCGCCAAAGTCCTGGCGCTTTTTTCATCACTACTCTGGTGTTTAATATTTTTTCGACATTTTATATAAAAATTGAATCCGGTATGCCCAAACCAGCCAGGGTGGGGCTGCAGCCCCCCTTTCCGGGTGAGACCTGAAAAACAGGGAAAATGCGACTTTCGGTACAAATTTTGAAGGGGTTATGTAAAAATTTAGCGCACAAGCATGCATTTCTTTGTCGGTCAGGTACTATTTCATTGCATCAGTTCCTGAACTCAAATTTCCATAAAAATACACTTTTTGGCATGCCCGTCGCTATATGTGTATGTATGTATATTTTCATACATTTACAGCGATAGTTGGCGCCAGCGCTAATGGCGCCTACGAATGGCGCGAGCGCCATTCCGTCAGCGTGTAGGCAACATTTTAGCCCACCCCCCGCTCAAAAATCCTGGATACTTCCTTGCTGCAAGCGTAGTGATAATCGTTATGAGTGAAAATGTTACTCGCATCAATACATCGACTTGCAATGGACAAATCTTCACTACTTTCGCGCCTTCAGCCAGAGCCAGGGTGCCCTGGCGCTTTTGGTTTTGGTGCGGACTAGTGATGGAAAAGCGCCAATGCAAAAAGCGTCATGGCGCTTGGCGCTATTTTGCTGTGGCGCCAGGAACAAAACACCTGGCGCTGGCGCTGGCGCCAGAGCAAAAAACGCCATGGCGCTTTTGGCGCTTCCTGCCATTTTGCTCTGGCGCCGTTGATGTTTGGCGCTGCGGTTCAGAAAAGTGCCATGGCGCTTTTGGGACCTGGCGCCAAAGTCCTGGCGCTTTTTCCATCACTAGTACCGACACGAAGCGCTTTTGTGCTTGGCATGACGGTAAATACGCTATGTCGTTTTATCATCACTAATCACGAGTTAGCAATGCATGTATTCATTCAAACCTTACTTTGTGTAGGTCGATAAGGGCATTTTTATTGTGCAGGGAAGGGCACGCTGCGTGATGTTAATTGGTTGTAACTCTGAACCGTTGCTAAAATACAGATGCCACCCCCACCAGTGTGGTATGTTTTGATGTTGGGAGTCTTAACCGGATGAATCTACCTATTTATTATTTATGGCAGTAGGTAATGCTAGAGGTAGTAGGTAATACTAGAACTTTATAATAGAGGCGGTGTCTTTTTATTTAGGTACAAAAAACATCTAAATTTGTATTTATTTGAACGGACTGGTTCCATTTGTTTCACGTTAGATTTCATCCAGTTTCGACTTTTTTATACCTATATAGACATTTCGATTGTAATAAATGAATAATTAACTGACTTTTATTAAACTTATCATCTTCATCTAAAGTTCAGATGTCATCTGTTAGATTTCACTCGTTTCATTGTTAAATTTTTTTTTGTTTATCTTTTAGTGCAAACTACAAGTGAGGAGCTTTCATTCCAAAACTGACAGTCACCATACCGTATTTCTTCTAATAGAAAAGTGCCATTTTTTGTTAACTTTTTTACCTGCCATTCTATTGGAGGTGCCGTTCTTTTTTTTCATCAATTTTTTCACACTTTTTTTCATTCGAACACAGCTTTATATTGAATGAAACTTAAGCAACATTTTAAAATCAGAGCATCGATGTGTAATTTAATAACAATATGTGAATGCCTTAAACGTTTTTGCCATCAATTTATATATATATATATATACATATATATATATATATATATATATATATATATATATATATATATATATATATAATATATGTGTGTTTTCGCACTTCAAATCAAAGTTGAAGTTCAAAGTTAATTAATTTTTTAACGGTACATCAAAGACAAAACCAATTACACTACAGTCAAGCCAGTGTGGAAAAGTACCCGGCCTATATATTCTGGTCAGCTCTTCACGACCAATCCAGAGTATGTGTGCACTTTTGGAAATGATACTATTTTTGGATTTGTGCACTTTCGCAATGAAACTATGGCCGTCTGAGATACCGTATTTACTTGAAATACCTCCAGGGGTTTCATCCAAATTTTGCGGGGGGTATTTCGAGCAGGGGTTTATTATTTAGTCCGAAAATTTCGCGAAATTCATAGTACAGAAGACGCCTTCACATGCTCAAAACCGGTAAATAATGTGTCTAAATAGAATATAAATATTTGGACATATCAATGTACATCGCTACACAGACTAGTATATGTGTAGCTGCGATGCACACTGGCGGTAATAAATACATCATGTACGTTGCATACATGATGCACATTTTTCCAGATGGGGGTATTTCTCGAGGGGGTTTATTTTTTCCTCAGCTCGAGAACACCTGGGGGTATTTCGAGGAAATATGGTAGATGCATTTTGATGTGAAAGTTCTGTTTTTCATGCTGCACTAGTCATGGATATTTGATTTGAACTTTTGATGTGATTTTTCTGAAAATTGGTACCAATGTACATGTCTCGGGAACGACGTGGACTGAAGCGCTTATTTTTTCTAAAATGTGAAAAACTATATGTGGATGTCAAATCTATGCTCACTCGATTTTTCTGGATTTGGCGCTTGTGCACTTCGTGAATGGAACTCTTCAAATGTTACTGAAAACGCAATTAGGCTATTCTATTTAGATAGAATGGCACTCGTACACGACACCCTTCAAAACATTGCATAAGTCCACCGAGTTAATTAATAGATACACACGCCAATACATGTGTAGTATACAAGCACAAACCTACACTCCTGGAAAAATGTCTTTAGCCTCCTGATTGGGAACAAAAAATCAATGTCTCCACGGCTAACGTGTGTCCTGTTTCCGGATATACATACATAGGATGAATTCTTGTAGATAAAGGTGCCTTTATGCCACATGTCAATTTTTAGCTTTCTGGGTGCATTGCTGCTCATTTTACAGCCATTTAAAGTCAAATTTCTGGTAGAAAAAGTGAAAGGTAGCCTACTTGTGAAAATGTTTTAACAAAGATAAAAAACATGTTAAAATTATGAAGAAGACCTGCATTGCTCAAATATTTATCACTTATTCACAATTTGAAATTCAAAGTGGTTTAAAACAGCCGATAGCCACTGTGGACTGACACTCACTGTGCTTTTGACAATTGAGGCGTCCAATTCTAAAAGTCGACAAGTCCAAAATATGACAATTTCGAGTTAGGCCAGGAAACATCATCTGAGGCTTCTTCCGCACATTTTTAATCATGTTCCATAACTTTTTTGACCTTACATGCCCATATGGCAAAGTGCCAAATTTGACATTTTTGGGGAAAAATGCAAAAAATTGGGCAAGAAATCGACAAGTCCACTTAGTTTTGGGCTAAAAGTTGACAAGTCCATCCTCCGCATCCTTTTTTTATGGGAGAAAAGACAAGAAATGTGATAAGTCCACTATGGGCACTGATTTTTAGAAGTCGACAAGTGCATAAATTTCCCATAAGGCAGGCCCAACGCGGGCCAGAACAAAAAAGTTCACGCATGCAAGAAGGCGACAAGTCCATTTCCCTCCCAAAAACAGTTTTGCTCTGACTGAATGGAATTTTATGGACACCCCATTTTTCACATATAGGTTGAGATTAGGGGCTGAAAATTTGACACTTTATTGTCAACATATGAAAAGCATGAGAGTGCCAAATTGGACATGCACCCAGGGCCTGGAATTGGGTTTGAAGCTTGAAATGCTATTTACCCAAAATCACATTTTGTGGACTTGTCGACTTTAAGAATTAGACACCTCAATTGTGTACTGTTGGACAGCAGACAAATATTGACCCGGTATATGCACATTTTGTATTAACGAAATGTTGGCACTGTTCCAGCTAATGGCTGCACACATTTAGCGAAATGTAAAAAACCAACAAAATTTGTGGAAGGCTAAAGTTCATGGTGTATGAAATATTGACTATATATACCTACACAGGAGGGGGGTCATATTTCTACTGTGGGAGGTCGAGATAATGACCCCTCCTATGTATGAGTTGCACACCTCAGTGACTCATTTTTAATGTTTAGCCCACTATTGAACCAGAAAAATCAAAAGGCTTAAGACATTTTTCCTGGAGTGTATACGGGGTTCCTCCCGCGCAATTTGTTATTGAAGGTAGCGCGTCATGAACAGAATTGTCTGCAACTAGCCAATGTGTTTCATGCGAAGTTGCGAGAATGTAGATCAATGTCAGAGTGTATGTATTTAGGTAAAGTGTAGTGCTAATTTATTTAAGGTGCACTAAATTTAGATATTATGACAGAACTGCAGCACTGTCGTCATAATAGCCTTGCACGCCAGTTGACAAAGACACCAAATGTCAACTGGTTCTGTTTCCAATTCAAAGCTTGCCTAATATTACGCATTATTTTTTACACATAGGTAAATATGTAAATACACCGCCTTGTATTTTACATTGGACCGCATAATTTTCCAAAATTACAGCTATTCGCAACATGATTCAACACTTTTCGTCGTGCGTCGGCTCGTCAGCAAGCTTTTAATTTTGATAGGAACTAGCCATGCATTAGGTATCATTGTCAACTAGTGTGTGTAGGGCCAAATGTGCGATGCGACTGCTATCGCCATTATTTTCAATGGTTTCATGGCGCCATTGCTTCGAGCGCTTTTCCATCACTAGTGATAAGAAGCGCCAGTCTTGTAGTTCAACATTTATCTACCCAGTCCCAGTGGTTTTTGTGCATTGTCATCAGTTTTTAGTGCTGATTTTTTCTTGTATTGAGGTGGCAATGTTAATCCCGTGATATTTAATTACTTTTATCGCGTTTGTAACAAAAGTCAATGTTTTGCACTAGAAGTGTTTCTGGGGATGAGAAAACGCCACATTTAGAGATTGTATGGTGTTATAAATATCGGCATTGTTTTGCATGAAGTATGTAAAAAGCAATAATTCAAGTAAGGGTACAAAAAGTGCGTGCTAAATATAATGTCTGACTGACCCAAGATATACCGTATATACTCGAATAAGCCCGCTTGAATAACTCCCCCTGTTGGCCACTCAAGGAAAATTACCCCCCCCCCCCGGTTGAATAACTCCCCCCTCAGTGATGAATGGAAAAGATGCTGCAAATATTCAAAATATGATTGATGAAATCGGACTGGCTTTATTCAATAATGTCTGGGCTAATTCATCGAATGCATAACGATGGCAAACTCTGAAAAAAGTGTTTAAATTTGAGTTTTTTCCCCCTAAAATGACTTTTTAAATTTCTATTTTTTTCAAAAATAGTTTTCGAATTTTAGTGTTTACCGTATTTCCTCGATATACCCCCCTCGAAATACCCCCGGGTGTTTTCGAGCTGGGGAAAAAGTACCCCCCATCGAAATACCCCCGTCTGGAATGATGTCGTCATGTATGCAACGTTCATGATGTATTTATTGATGCCAGTTTGCATCGTAGATAACATATACGCTGATTTGTGTACAGATGTACGTTTATGTCCTGATATATCCTATTTAATCACGTTTATTACCGTTTTTTGGTATGTAAAAGCGTATTCTTTACTATGAATTTCATGCAAATTTCTGACGAAATAATATCCCCCCTCGAATAAGCTCCCCTCGAAATACCCCCTTCAAAATTTCCACTCCGAAAAAATAAACCCCCTGGGGGTATTTCGAGGAAATACGGTAAATACAATAGCCTAATTGCATTTTCAGTAACACTTGAAGTTCGGCCTTCCAAGCTGTTACTGCGGACATTTGCGCAGTTTTTGTTATGCGGCTATGAATAGATCCATGTGGTGAGAGTATGACTGTAAATGTTTATGTATGCGTGGATTCACCCGAAGCCGTGAGACAGGCGGAATTTTATGTTCGCTGGTGTAAACGATTGCTACGACATCAGATTCCTGCAGGGGTCTCCTGGATTTTAACCGTCCCTTTTCATTTTGACAGATAGGTAGCTGGAAAAAATTCGGGGGGTTGCGGCGCTGCTATATGAATATCTAAAAATATCTGAAAATAGGTAAATAGGAACATAACTAGTGATTTTGGAGGTGAAAATATATAAAAAGGTACGAAAAAAAGCGATTTTGAGTGAAAATTGGGGTAAAGTTTCTCAAAAATCGCTCCCTAGAGAACTATTCAAGCAAATACGGTATGTTTTAAGTACCTCAAGTAATAATTTACATATTTATGTAGCGTCACCTTATTGGCGCAAAACGTATACCTATTTACTGAGCGAACGGCACAGTTTACACCCGCGCACAAGTATTTCTGTCTTACACGCCAATGCACCAGCGCTATATTTACTTACGAGCACACGTTTATAATCAAAAATTACCTAGCTAATTAAAACGCAAGAGGGCGAAGGCGCGTTCCAGTAAACCATGATTCATGTTTGAAACGGTTTTTCTTTTTTGAACAATTTTGATGTTATTGACGATGTCGTCATTATGGGGTGTTTCTTTCAGAAAAATGCGTGTAATGTATGCAGGGGTCGGTCACCTAGGGGAATACCCCTCCAAACCGCCCAGCTATCTATCTATCCCGGAGGCAAATTTTTGGGCTACTTTTCCCTAACCCTCTCCCCCCCAATCGGCGAGCTATCTACCTATCTTGAGCGAATTTTGAGAATCTATACCCAAATTTTCGCTCTAAATCGCCATTTTTCGTACCTTTGAATTGATTTTCACCCCCAAAATCACTAGTTCATGTGTCTAACTACGTATTTTCAGCTATTTTTAGTACTATATGTGCTTATATACGTATTTCTAGCTATTTTTCACCTACTTTTACCGATTTTTCATCCTTTTACACCTTGAAAAAGCCTATACATTGAACCCCCGCGAACTCCCCCACCCCCGCCCCCAAATTTTTTTCCAGCTATCTATCCAACCCCCCGGTGGGTCAAAATCTAGAATAGGTACCCCTGAATGTATGTCATTGCACTTGTCGCCTTTGTTTACAGGACACTTAATTAATGCTCTTTGACAGGCTGCCGCCTGGTAGCCCTAATTTAGTTTCATTTCAAATCAGATTATTTTGTGGTAATTTCATCGATGTAACGGAAACAACAACCTTCGACAGGTTGTCGGGGGGAAGAGCGTCCACGCACTAGCGGCCGTTATGTTGGCCCTTGGTTATTGACATTTTCTGTCCGAACAAACACGAGTGAACACGGATGTCGCATGCAATGCGCACTAGCACATGCAACGCTCGGTGCATGTTAAATAAGCTAGGTATATTCTGGGCAAGTCAAGTTTCGCTACGTCGCGTTATGATGCTTCACTTGCTGACTAACGATGGCAAACCGTCTGGAAAAACGTATTTAAATTTTTAAGTGTTTTTCTTAAACGAAATTTCGAACTTTACCGAAAATAGTTTTAGAATTTTCGAATCTTTTTTATTACTTTTAGAATTTTTGGATCTTTTTTTAGCCTTTCTATTGTTGCATTGAATTACTGCATTTTAGGATTTTTCTGGTAAAATTTGTAATAGCCTTCTGAGCTGAGAATTCATCTTAAACGGATGTTTTGAACTGTGTTTTTGAATGTTTTTTTTTCTTCAAAAAATAGGTAAAAATTCAAAAATTCGAAAACGTTTTTGAATTTTTCTACAAACAAACTATTTTTGGTGTTCTTTATTCGAAATAAAAATTCGAAATCTCTGGAAAAATTCGAAAATACTCAAATGTTTTCGAATTTTAGAATTTTTGTTCGCCATCGTTAGACTGAGTGCATGGCTCTATTTTACTACCCATAAAACCGCATGAAGGCGCTAATATCCTACGCAGTTGACAACTCATTTGAATGTAGTGATAGCTTTTAAAAACAACTGACAGTGAAACCATACATTTTCAGATTATGTTATTTTCTCACTTCCCGCTAACGTTGAAACGTTTTAACATCTCGAACTACGTCTCTCACCATTGTATTTATTTATGATGCTAGTTATTAAAAGAATGTGCTGTAAATGAGTATGGAAAGAAGAAATTCGCCCAAAAATGTGATCTATAAAAATACAACTCTTATCGACACTGAAATCTGACACAATTATCTGTCGCAAATATTGGGGATGCCCGGTGTTGCGACATTGGCTCGACTTGAAAGCCAAGAATGTGCCGAAGCGTCTGACCCGGAAGACTTGACGTCAAAGAGCGAATCCGTGTGCACAGTGAGCACCACCATTTGCGAGCAGTCAAAAATCGTACAGGATGCTCCGCTGGAACCGAAGGTGGGCCATTTCAGTACTGCTATAACAGTATTTTAACACTTCACAATAGCTCATAGGTATATACGTTACAAACAAAAAATTTGTACTGGGAGTTAAAAAGAATTTGGCCAAATAATAAGCTCTCGAAACCCCCTCGTTTAAACACCCCTCGAAATTCCCACTTTGAAACAATCACCCCCGGGGTGCAAGTGCTGAGTTCATTTTTAATCAAAATTCCATTGCCACAAGTATGGGCTGCTTTAGGTTGAGTCAGGGACCTCTAATGGGGGTTTGTGATGGGTGGTACACCCCTCCCCAAATCGCTCAGCTATCTATCCCAGAGGCTGCTCAGCTATCTATCTATCCCGAAACAAAAATTGTTGGCTGCTATCCCTTGAACCCGTTAAAGTCAGCCAGCTATCTAGAGTGATTTTTGAGCACTTTTACACAAATTTGTGGTTAAAATCACTCACTTTCATACATTTTTTAGATTTTCACCTTCAAAACCATTAGTTATCATTATTACCTATTATCAGCTTTTTTGGCTATATATGTGCTTGTATACTTATTTTTAGCTATATTCCCCTTTTGAGTGATTTTTTTCGTTTATCCCTTCTGTACCTTCTGGAAAAGCCTATGAAAAAGCATATATTGAAACCCCACCTCTCAAAGACCCCCACCCCGAAATTTTTTTCAGCTATCGATCAATCTAGATGAGCAATTTGCTATCTGCCCAACCCACCAGAGGGACAAAATCCAATTGGATACGCAATTGACACTTTACTTTACATTTGACTTTACATTTGACACTTTACATGACAATTGACATTTGACTTTGCATTTAACTTTACATTTGACACTTGGGGGCTGCCCCCTTGTGGATTATTCAAGCAAATACGGTAGGTACGTTGTGGCAACTCTGATGTATACCCAACATTGCAGGTCACGGTGGAAACGTGCAAAAGTAACCTGTTAGAAGTGGGTAACAACGGCACAAATGTCATCGATGCGCCAACTCATCCAAGCACGGAATTCTCGTATGAAAACAAAGCGGGTGTGAGCAGCAGCTCCGGCATAGATGGGATTTTCGACCTCGAATCTACCAATACAATGGACTGTGATGATAATCCCGGGCCATCCAACATGAACCAAATGTTTCACGTGCAGCCTGCTCAGTGTGCAGCTGGCGATCCTACCAAGAGCGGTCACAGAAGGCATGGCCGCAGGTTGACGACAATTTCATGGTGTTTAATGCGCGGTGAAAAGTCAGCGTGTTGAACTCATTTGTCGCCAGAATTTTCCGAGGCAGCATTTTGATAGAGTTGGGGTCATTCTGATTTTGCCGAATCTTGTGACTATTTTACAGCAAACTGACCTTTCATCGACAGATTTATTTCTCATAAGTTTTTTTTTATTTCACTGAAACATTAGCACATTTCGTTCACTTGATATTTTAAAAATCTATTTTGAGAATGAACACTGAACACTGAAACTTTCTTTAAAACTGCTCAACCACAAATTTCACCTTGTTCGCTAATCTGAAATTATTCATCGACGCCAGGCCGCGGATGAGACCCGCATCAGCCGCGACACTGTCCATAGCCCCGCCCAACAAACTTCTTCTAGATGAAGACTGGGACAGATTGGCTCAAAGAACACTGGCGGAAAAGGCGGAAAGGGATGCATCTGCCAAAAGATTGGCTCGCTGTTGTTGTGGAAGGATATGTGTGCACGTGAGTATCGTGCCATTTTTGTCATACAGATCGATTGCTTTTGAAAAATTGTCCATTTTCGCAAATATATGACACGACAATTTTTTTTTGTTCAAGAACATTCAAAATAGCAATTCGCCAAAATTTGCGATTTTGAGTGTCTTCTTGCAAAAGACTGTATCAATGATATGGAAAACATCCCGATGTATAATTTTTTAAATTTTATCAATTGATGAAAATCGATCATTATTATATGGATGCAGTTGCATTTGCCGGGTACGCCTGCTTTCCTAATAACATTAACTGGGCCCTGGCGCCAATTTCGCAAGTGGGGACGTAAAAAAACACATTCTAGAAGTGAGAAGCAAAATGAGAAGTGGCAAGTGAAGTGAGCAGTGGCAAGTGAAGTGAGAAGTGAAATAATAAGTAAAATTAGTATTGAGAAGTGAAATAAATAATGAGTAAAATTAGTATTGATAAGTGAATAAAGAATAAATTAAAAGTTAAAAGCGAAGATAACATTTCACTTCCCACGCAAGATTGTCCGATCACAAATCTCCCCGTGGGGTTTATTCAAGGACTGTCGCTTTTTCTGTCGCTTCTTTGAACACTTGCCAACAACTACAATAATTCCAAGGTCAACATAACTCTCAGACTGCGGCACGGGCGATCGCCGTCGTGGAATCAGTGTGTCTGTTCGTAGCCATTTGGTGGTTCATCCACGAGAATACTCCCAATGGTGGGCCCAATATAGCTGGTTATGCTGATCTGATTTTTCTCAGCGCTTCAGTGGCGATCAATCTCTGTTTGCTTTATGGCGTGGAGAAGGGAAAATGCAGATGTTTGGTGCCGTATCTTATGTTATCGGTATGTTATCGTTGATGACCCATTTTCTGCACTTGAATGCCATATTAGACCGAATTATTACATGTGTCCTGATAATTCTCGTTCCCCTACTGTTTGGTCAGTGAGAAAAGTGACGCCGCCTTGAATAACTCCCCAGTTGGAGATTGGCAGAATTTACACAAACCACACATACCTCATACAAACCAGCTACGCCAAGCAACACAAAAATATAGGTATACTCCGGTTACTTTACACCCTGCACGCGTAGTTCCCGCTGGAAGTGTGCCAACAATGGTTAACGCGTCCGAGTTTCATAAAAAGATGACAAAATTGATTGTTGTTACAATGTTATTCATTAACATATTCACATCGATGAATTTTTTTCATATTTTTACGGAAGTCGCATGATTTAATAATCATTGACACGCTTCCAACACGAGACATAAATCAGTGCGAGGGCAGAGTATCACGTACGCCGAGTATACCTATACTATCAAAAAGTACACAGCTCATCGTTCGAATGGTAGAATCAACGATCAACCACGAGCATTTTATTTGGCATTAAAATTTTGATATTTATTGACTCCCAGATTTATTGGTTATTGACAGGAATGGTTTCAATTGAATGTGTTGTATATTTCTATGCAGATCATATTTTTCTTCATATTTATGGCGATATTCGTGCTGACAAGCTACTTTCTATCTGTGGGCTTGTTCTCGGTTTTACAACACCTGACTTTGCAGCAAGTCATAGATGTGGCAGGTATGTGAAAAGTGTGAATTTGGGTATGAATTTTTTACTTACATTAACAATCACTAAGTTTTTCGTACGGTGTCGCTGAAAATCGAAATTCCATGGACCGTCCGCGTTTGACCGAAGGGTGAGTTGTATCACAGCTTGACGAAAAATACGGCTGAAACGAATATTTATGTGAACTTTGCCTTAAGATTGATAACATTAGAACGTATGGCGCTGAAATTTTTCACGAAGTGAGCGGTAACCGTTGGCTTCATCGTATCCAAATATAAATGGCTCTGTGCAGGTTGTTTATAAATTTATCATATAAAAAGCCACCTGCTTGTTTCCTTGTCTCAGGCTCACGAATTCTATATTCTTCAGTTATTGGAGCCGTTGCCCTGTTCTTGTCACTATTGCAAATTCTGCTGTTCTACACAATATTTAAGCTCTACAAACTGTTCAAGCTGCACGATAAAATGGCATTCTTTTCGCGCAAGCAGCGTGGAATAGATCAGTACATCCACGATAGCACACTTTCTTTTGCCATATAGATAATATTTGCGGGTGAGCTAGATATTTCTCCTGATATTTATTTCTTAGAGATTAGTTCCATCGGCCCTGTGCTATTATGCATGTAAACCCATCACGCATGTAGACCCGGCTTCAACCGATTTAACTATACCCAGCATGCTGAAAATATGCAATAGAACACATAACCTAGTGATTTTAAAGGTGGACATGTATAAAAAAGTATGAAAATTAGTGACTTTGGGTGAAAATTAGGTTAAAATTGCTCAAAAGCGATCCAGATAGCTAGATAGCTAGGAAATTTGCAGGGGGGGGGTCGGGGTAAAGTGGCAAAAAAAATTGCCTCTGGAATAGATAGATAGCTGGGCGGTTTGGGGTGGGTTTACCCCCCCCCCCCCCCTATCTTACAACTTCGGGTATAATGTGTCTATTAATGGGTCTACATGCGCAATGGGTTTACTACATGCGTAAACTGTAAATAGGCCTGACGCGTTGCATCGAAACCTGAAGTATTCGGTAATAATTACCTATGTTATTTTATGAGAAATTTTTGAGATTATTATTTTTTCGAACAAATTACCTATATCGATATTCCTCATGTGGCTTTTCGACCCATTTCATGGAACATTTTCGCCATTCTTTCAAGGCTAGTATTGTTGTACCAGAAAATGCATATCAACGACCCCAGAGTCCTGGCAGTGGATTCTTCATTCTGTGATACTATTCTGTGTTGTTTATGTGCGGCTATTGGCACCTTATAGCCTTTACCTTTCAATTGTGATTTGTCAAAATTGCTCCTGTGGTTTTGTGAATGGAAGTAGGTATTTTAAAATAATGTTGCATGTCTTTTTATAAGGATCGCGAAAAATTTATCTCATCCCAAAGCTTACTTAACATCTTTTCTGTGTACTGGTAAATAAACTGCGTTCTCCTAAAGTACGAGTTGGCATAAAAATTGAATTGACAAATTTGGCTGACTACACAGTTTACAGACATTGAATACCAGTGACATCACAGATAAAAAAAGTTGAAAGCTAACTTTTGTTATCAGAGAAAACCACCATGTGAACGCGGTCTTGATGATGACACCTTTTCTGCAACGAAGTGTAAAGATTTTCTAGCGCTTCACTGTCTAGTATTTTTGATCACAATTGACAACGATAAACGTAAAATTCATTGCAGAACTTCATCGCTTTTATCCTTCCACTTTTTATCCTACAAATATGCGTGTGGATGAAGTAGATAACTAACAATTTTCAATTCACAATTCCGAGAAATCGGCTACAGTTGCCAAAAAGTACATTTCTACGTACGGCAGAAGTGTCTGGATAGGTTAACAAAACGTTTACGTTTTCTCAAAACCCACGGTTCGTGATGTGAAAAACGCCAGGACTTTGGCGCCTGAACGGTTAAAAATGTAGACAAGGATGCAAAATGTCTCTGACTTTTTACAAAACCAATTATTGAATACTTGCCAATTATTATTTTGAGGTCACCAAAAATTTGGAAAATATTCAATTTATCAATGGCTTTGTCAAGGTCATCGTTGGGGGTACACCTAACTGAATTTTTTTGAAAAGATGCTAACTCCTCACTAACATTATCCAAAGACCTTTGAGATGTATATTTTGGCAACTGTTGTAGCCCATTTGCTGCCTCTTCATAGTAAATAGACCCTATACCAAACGCCGACAACATGAAAATTGATATTAACAAGAAAACATTGGGTAAACTTGGTGCCCTCAGTGACACATTAGGACTAGACAAAGTGAATGCCAAAAGCAGAAAAGTTGAAACGAAAACTGAAAGGCTACCGGATGGCACCAAACGAACAACAAAAATTGACACCATCGAAACTAACGATGGGTACATTGTCGTTAGTTTGAGGATTGTCAAATTCCCGACACTTTTAAAAACTCAATTAAAATGGAATGGAAAGCCAATATCCAAAAGAAACGTTTAGGTAATGCGAAATCTAACTCGAATTTTTCTAATAATAGAAAAATCTTGAAAAATATATACCGTATTACCTCGAAATACCCCCATGGGGGTTTATTATTTCGCCAGCAAAATTTGAGGGTGGGTTAATTCGAGGGGGGTTTTATAATTTCGTCAGAAATTTTCGTGAAATTCATAGTAAAGAATACGCTTTTTCATACACAAAAACGGGGAAAAACGTGAGAAAATAGGTCATATCTGGGCTATAGGTGTACATCTGTACACAAATGAGCGTATAAGTGTAACTGCAATGCAAATTAGTAGTAATAAATACATCATGTACATTGCATACATGATGTTCATCATTCAGGAGGGGGGTATTTCGAGGGGGGGGGGGGGGTTTATTATTTCCCCAGCCCATTTTGAGGGGGGGTTAATTCAAGGGGGGATAATTCGAGGTAATACGGTATCAGCAAATTTTTTTGGATACTAAATGTATTAAGCGGCGTTTACACTGCAAAATGTGCCGACAAATCAAAAAGTGAAAAAGTTCCATAAATCCATAATAAAGTTCCATATCTGCGAGAAAAAACAGGTCAGTATACTCACTAGTTAAGTGCACTCACATGCCAAATTTCAGATAAATCGGCCTTTTTGTTCCAGAGTTATAAGCATTTTAAAAATTTCGCGTTGTCGGTTCGCTTTTTTTGATCGAAAAAATCTTGTTGTCGGCACACGCTTTTGATTGGCGACAATGTGACATTGAGCGCTTGTCGTCACAAGAAAAAAAGTGTTTTCATGTGAGCCTGATTTTTGTGGTCGATTGTCGCCACGAGCTGCGAACGTGTTTTTTTCATTTTTTTGTGACGACACCGAATTAACCACAGTTGCTTATAAAAGTGTATGAGGGAGTGGCGTAGTGAGTGATAGGGGGAATGCATATGCTGTATTACTTCGAATTATCCCCCCTTGAATTTATCTTCCTTGAAATACCCCCAGGGGGCAGTTCAAGACCATGTAAAAGACCCTGTAAACTGTAAAATGTCATGTGTCACGTAAAAGACCCTGTAAAATGTCAGGGTTTTTATCAGCTACATACCGTATTTCCTTGAAATACCCCCAGGGGGTTTATTTTTTCAGAGTGGAAATTTTGAGAGAAAAACGTGAAAAATGCAACAATATATACAGCTTTTTAATAAGTTTTTACAGCTTTATATAAGGATGTAGATGGTATAAACGATGTTCTAACGTAACACAGTAAGTGTTTTGAACGTCTGTTATGCATTTCCCGGACCACAAATACATAGTGCCCATTTTGAGGGGGGGGGGGGGTATTTTGAGGGGGGGGGGGTATTTCGAGGAAATACGGTACTTACCGTATTACCTCGAAATACCCCCAGGGGGTTTATTATTTCGCCAGAAAAATTTGAGGGGGATGGGGTTAATTCAAGGGGGGGGTCTATTCGAGTTTTTTTTTTTTTTTTGACCATTCAACACTTGGCAGAATGATTGGCATGACCTGTAGATGCCATTTTTGAGGTCGGATTAGTGATTTTTGTAGTTCTGAAGCGACGTCTGAAGCAATGTGTTACAACGTCTTATTGGAAAGAGATATTGAAATAATTTTTCCGGTATGAATTCTCGTCGTCTAAACTATATGATAGCATGTTCAGAAACATTTTTTTGCGTTGAAAAACCGGGTCGAATCGGCATAAAGGATGTTGGCATCACTAAGCCAGCCTCAAAAATGTACTCTACAGGTTGTGCCAATCATTTTGAATGTTGAACAGTCAGAATCGGCCCAGAAATGGACACGTCATTAAGCTCCGAAGTTGATCGGCCAGATCGGCCATGCAAAATGACCATGTTTTTATAGACCCCCTTATTTCAGGACTGGGGGAATATTCGAGGAAACAAAATTTTTTCGTCAAAGCCCAGACCCCAACCCAAACATATTTACTTGAAGGGCATCAAAACCGGTGAACGTACAACAGAATGGAATGCAGGAATGTGTACATATTTGTATGAGATGGCAATAAAATAAGAAACTTAGTTTACACCCTAATAATATCTACCTGTCATTCTATTGCTTTCATGAGTGCAAAAATGTGCAAAACCTGCCATTCCATTGGAATGATAAATGTTGGCACTAGTGCTGGAAAAGCGCCAGGAAAAATGGCGCCAGGCGCCAATGGCGCCATGGCGCCATCTGAAAAAAAGGCGCCGGGCGCCAAAGGACGCCAGAAGCAATGGCGCCGGGCGCCAAAATGGCACCAGCCAAAAATTCAGTGTTATAGCCAGTATATTATCACAGAAGCATTTACGGAAGAGCTATGCGCTATACACTTTCCCTGATGCCAACACTAGCTACAAAACTTGTTTTCTCAGGAATACCCATGGGGGTATTTCGAGGTAATACGGTAAATATATTGTATTTCGAGCAAATTTTGAGGGGGTTAATTCAAGGGGGCTTATTCGAGGGGTCTATTATTCCGCCAGAACTTTTATGACCTTAAATTAACTATTCATTGCTTGTAACATACTTAGACTAGACATTCAGATGGCGAAAAATACAACCACAACAGAGATGCATAACTGTCTACAGACGTAATGTATTTAAGTACTTGAAGGATTCCTCTACTTGAAAAGTTCCCCCTCGAGAAGGTCTGACAAAAGAACAATTGGCAAGGGGAATTATTCAAGCAAATATGGTATATAAGTATGTATTTATTCCGTACTGCCCCTATCGCGTTTCCTCGCATAAACCCCCTCAAAATACCCTGCAGATTTGAGCGAACTTTGAAAAAAATAAACCCCTGAAGCCGAGGGTATTTTAAAGAAATACAGTGCATTGTTAGCAGGTAATCAATGATCTAAAGGCTGGGAAAAATCATTTTATATCGACGTTTTTCCAATTGTTGGTCTTATTTGAAGATTTTTAGTCCATGTTGTAAATATAAAACAATCAACATGAACCAAAACTTGCAGTGCTAACAAAAAATTACATGTGAATGTGGTCAATATCACCTAAAATATACCATTCAGGTGAAAAAAGCAGTTGAATAGGGAAAAAATAACCGTACATCTCCGCATCTTGGCGCCATTTCTGGCGCCATCCAAAATAATGGCGCCGAGCGCCAAATTGGCGCCAGCAAAAACGGCGCCAAGCGATGGCAACAAGCGCCATTCGAAACAATGGCGCCAGGCGCCAGATGGCGCCACAGAAAAGGGCGCCAATGGCGCCATGGTGCTGGCGCCCTTTGGTGCCATTCAAGGGCACCAGCGCCATGGCTCCATTCTATCACTAGTTGGCACAATAAAATATAAAAAACACGTTCACAGCTTGTGACGGCAATGTGCCAACAAACTGAAACAAGATGCACGCGACAGTCCTCGTTTTTGCTCGATTTGTCGGTTTGGGTCTCGTTAACGAGACCCGAACCGACAAAAATAAAAAACGGCAAAAATGGACCCAATGAAGTGGAAAAAAACAGCTTTTACCCTGGTGCGTATTTATACACCATATTTCCTCGAAATACCCCCTCCCCGTCTCGAAACACGCCCCTCAAAATGGCCACTATAAATTTATTAGCCCACCCCCCGAGATAATACCCCCTCTCCAATTGAGTGTAAATACCGTATTCCCTCGAAATACCCCCCTCAAAGTGGACACTATGAACTTACAACCCCCCCCAAAAAAAAATTTAGTGTATAGAGAATGTAAATGACAAAGGCTGCGGTTTGTCATACGGGCAATGCAGAACACACGTTAAAAACGATGACTCTGTTGTGTGAGAACAGTGTTTATACGTCTACACACTTATACAAGTCTTTATAGCCTCATAAATGACGATTTTTGTTGCATTTTTTGACGTCTGCGTACGTGTCAGACGGCAATTTAGTGCTGGGATTTCGAAAAATTTCTGGCGAAATAATAAACCCCCTCGAAATACCCCCTCCCTCGTTTAACCCGCCCTTAAAATTCTCACTCTGAAAAAAAAAAACCCCTGGGGGTATTTTGAGGAAATACAGTAAAAAGTAAATACTGTATTTTCTCAAATAGTTCCCCCTCTTGAATAGTTCCCCCCACCTTGAATACTTCCCCCCCTTGAATAGTTCTCTCCTTGTTAGGTGAGTGAGGGAGAAACAATTCCCCCCTCAAATAGTTCCTCCCACTGACACTCAAAAAATACTACACATACTAAAAACATCGATGAAGCAAGCATAAGCAAAAGAGCTGCTGCATCTGGGCATTGAATGTGTCATCAAATGCAAATGCATCTGGTGTGCAAAAATACAATGTGCACTACCAATGGGAAAGGGCATAGCTAAACCTATTGGCCCTGCGCACACTAGTTTTCACACGAAAACTCGCACACTAATTTCAAAAATTCATAAATGACATTTGAACGTGTTTGAGTTTTCCAAAATGAGTCATTTTTAATCTCCGTCAACTGTAGTTGACGGCCACCTCACTGAAGAAAACTCAAATGTGATCTAAGCTGATTTGTGAGTTTTCGACAGTTCGTGTGAAAACTAGTGTGCGCAGGCACATTGGGACAAATGTATGTTGTGTAGTTGATTTCAACAAGAATAGCATGTTGTTTAATTAAACATGCATGTATTGTGAAATAAATTGAAAGAACTGCTTTAAAATTTTGACAAAGAAATAATTCCCCCCCCCCTTGAATAGTTCCCTCCTCAAAAAGTGTGAGGAAAAAAATTCCCCAGGGGAACTATTTAAGAAAATACGGTACATGACAAAAGGTGCATTTTGTGAACTGGCAATGCATAACACATGTTAAAAACAATGACTGTGTTACATTATAACGTTGGTTTATACCATCGACATACTTGTTAGACTCTATTTTTTCCAGGTATGTTCTCACAACATTTTTTATAACACTTGGGTGGCAAACTTGTTTGGGACACTTGTGTTGTTTAAAAAAAATGAACAACGGTACATGCTGCAATGCATACTGAAGTGGGTCGGTGGCAGGCAGCCCCACTTGTGTATTGTAAGGGGGGTTGTTGTCAAGACATCCCCCAAATTTCAACTTTTTACCAACCTCACAGCTGGAGATACGACCCTTGAAGTGTAGCTAATCAAGTGGGTGGTGGACTTGTTTGGGACACCAAAAAAGCCAAAAAAAATTGTTGCATGTAGGGCAACCCACCCTGTAGTGAGTTGCCCCACCTCCCCCCATTGAAGCAGAGTAGGGGGTGTTACAACTTGCTATATTCAGATTTTTAGCTTTATAACATCCCCATAGATGGAGACATTACAACTGAAGTGAAATTAAAAAATGGGTGGTGAACTTGTCTGGGAAGGTGTTTATATCGAATATCGACATCAAGGTTCCATATAGTATCAATATCGAATATCAAGTTTCAGAAAAAATATCAAATATCAAATATCGATATCAAAATGTCACATCATTCGAACCCTACATGTGGGGGGATAGTTCCAGTAGGTCGGTAATCGCCCACATGGGGGGGGGTAATTTGAGGAGCTAGGCATACTTGGTGGACATAAAGCCAGGATTACAGCTCAGCAGCGTTTGACATGAAATGATGACGTAAAATTATGTCGTAAAATTGATTACATCAAAATATACAAAGGTACAGTGTTGAAATTTCAGAATTAGATAGTTCTAGTAATTGTGTGTTGTCCCAAAAAATTTTTAAAAAGTAATCATTATTCAAGTAGTTATTAATTTTACATCAAAATTTTGTTGTTGACGTAAAATGTTTGATTTAAAATGTTGATGTAAAATGTGTAAATTTTGACATAAAATAAATAACTTATTTAATAATAATTATTTTCTTTATTTTTTAGGACATTACACACAATTACTAGAACTATCTTATTCTGAAATTTTAAAACTGTACCTCTGTCTAATTTGATGTAATCAATTTTATGACATAATGTCACGTCATCATTTCACGTCAAACGCCGCTGAGCTGTAATCCCAGCTTAACACCTAGTATGGAAACCTACCCAGGGCCATATCCGGGGGAGGCGGGGGGGGGGGGGTCTGCAGCCCCCCCTCCCGGGGCGAGACCAGAAAGTGACTGGAAAATTCGACTTTTTCAACGTCAGCATAAAATTTTTTGAGCGCAAGCGTGCATTCTTCACCAGAAATATGGTATTATCATTCAATTTGCTCCATGTGGCCACAAATCGTTGTAAGTACACTCAATGTTGTGTTTTTGATGTTTTGTATGTATATTTACATGCATATACAGCATTCTATGGCGCTGATGCCAACGACAATGGCGCCATGGCGTGGCGCCTACTAATGGTGCCAGCGCCATGGTGCCATTACGCCACTATGTAGCTAAAATTTTAGGGGGGGGGGCTGAGCCCCCCCCCTCGCTGGCCTCCGTAAACAAGCAGCCCCCCCCCCACTCAAAAATCCTGGATACGTCCCTGAACCTACCATCATCCAGCTGAATAATGAATCAAAAATTATACAGTTTTTCATCATCATATTTCATTTTTAACACACCCAGCGGACAGCACACTTAGTATGGAAGCCTACCATAATTTAATGAATACAATCTTGTGATAAATTTTGTAATTATTCATAATTAATTATTCCATAGTAAAAACTAAATATTATGATAAAAAACTGGATAATTTTTGGTTCATTACTCAGATGCGTTAGGTTTTCATACTAAGTGTGATGTCTGCCAAGTATAATTCATTCACTTGGTGGAGGGGTAATTTGAGGGGGTAGGTAATTCACCCACCTTGGGGGTTTATTATGAGGAGGTAGATAATTCATTCATGCAGGGAGGAAAATTCAAGGGGTAGGTAATTCACACAAGGGGTTACTGCGAGGGGATGGGTAATTCACGCAGGGGAGGGTAATTCGAGGGGATGGGTAATTCACGCAGGTGGGATAACTCAAGGGGATGGTTATTCACGCAGGGGGGAAATGTGAGGGGATGGGTACTTCACAGGGGGGGGGGGGGTAATTCGAGGGGATGGGTAACTCACATGGGGGATAAGTCTAGGGGATGGGTAATTCACATGGTCGGATAATTCGAGGAGATGGATAATTCATGGGGGGATTATTTGAGGGGATGAGTAATTCACGCAGGGAGGGGATAATTCGAGGAGATGGGTAATTCACGCGGTGTGATAATTCAAGGAGATGGATAATTCACGAGGGGATAATTTGAGGGGATAGGTTAATTTACAGGGGGGGGGGGTAATTTGAGGGGATACGTAATTCATGTGGGGGATAATTTTAGGGAATAGGTAATTCAGAGTGGGGGGGGTAATTCTAGGGGTTAGGAAATTCACATGGGGGAATAATTTAAGGTGGTAGGTAATTTGAGGTGTTAGGTAATTCACGCAGGGGGATAATTCCAGGCGGTAGGTAATTCACGCAGGAGGGATAATTCGAGGGGCTAGGTATTTGATGGGAGGCTGCCCTGTTTTTGTTCAAAATAGTGCAATTCATACCAGAGTTGTTAAAAGTACCAAACTTTTTTCAAAGTATACGTAAATGTAAAGTATTTATTTTTTACTCACCCCCTGAGTACAGAAAACATAGTCTTTTTTTAAATTTTACTCATGAGTAAACGTGAGTTAATGTACTTTTTCTGCTGGAAAATGTAAAGGTAAGTATTTTTGAAAATTTTGCCCCAATTTTCAAAATCACAATCACTAATTTTCATATTTTTACCAATTTCAACATAAAATAAGCCTATTTTTAGTCTCTATGGCTATAAATCATATTAAATTCACATTTTTGGCAATTTTTCTCTTTATTTTTTTTGCTTATTTCACCCTTTTCTCCATTCCATGCCTTCAAAACACCTGTATAATGGAATATCAGAAATACGTTTTCTGTACTCAAGTACTTTCAAAAAGTATACGTAAATGCGAGTACAGAAACTTTTTTCTGAGGAAACGTAAACGTATTTACTCTGTACTCAAGTATACGTATTTATCGAGTAAAAGTAAATACATATTAACAACTATGATTCATATCTCATTCCAAAAATGATCACACTTGCCAAGAGTTGTTAGAATTACTGAACTTTTTCAAAAGTATATGTAAACATTAAGTATTTTTTCTACTCACCACAAAGTAAAGAAAATGTAAAATACTTTTTTTACTCGTACTTACGCGTAAATGTGGGTACTTTTTTGTGAGTGATGAAACGAGTACTTTCCTTCATAGAATATGTAAAATTGGGCACGTTTTCATATGTCTACAATGTTTTTCTGTAGGAAAATGATAGATAAATATGATGACTTTTTGAATATAGCTTAGCGACAGCACACTTTGCACGGAAATCTACCATGTGCCAACTGAAAAATGACCATAAAATTAGTTATATTTCTGCCACAATAGAAATAACATTGGTAATATGGGATAATTTTTACGTGGAACATACAACAGACCATATTACCTGAGTTTATTCATCACATTATGGTGCCATTTTGTTTAAAGCTTGCGGTTTGAGCAGTAAATGTCCCACATTGAAATTTCTGAAATACATTTTCCGTACGCGTATGCTTTGAAAATGCACGCGTACAAGTGTGTACAGTAGTACAGTACTCTTTTTAAAGTATATATAAATGTATTTACCGCGTACTCGCGTACGCGTAATTTTCGGGTAAACGTACACACTTTTCAACAACTTTGCACTTGCCCATCCGTCCAAATCTTCGTTGTCGGTTCGTTATGAGTTCAACGAGGCTTTTTCATCATATTTTCGTTGTCGGTTCGGTTTCTTTTTAACGAGGCTTTTTTGTCGGCACATGCGAAATTTCTGTAAAATTTGTGCGTTGTCGTGACAAAATGCCCATTGCCGACAGAAAAAAATTTGTTGGCACAGCTCGCAGTGTAAACGCCGCTTAAGGTAACACATTTTGACTTTGAGAATGAACTAAAATGAAACAAATGCAGAAGAACTGTGAAAATTGAATGCAGTTTTGATAAAAGTGATTAACCCAATTATTTTACATCCAAAACGAACATCGTCCTCGAATGGACCTCAAAAACCTCTACCAATTGTCCAAACCTCTCCTTTCAGGAGACCACAACTGAAGACAAGTGCCCGGATGGTTCAACCACGTGGCACAAAAGAACAGAGAAAATCACGCGGGTGCAGCAACCAAACACTTCTGCAGCGCCAACCAGCTCAGTAGCCAGCTCATCGCAGAATGTGGCGCCGGTTCAAGGTACCCCAAACAATCTGATCCTGAATAACACGCGGCCGCAGTGCGTCAGCCCAAACTGGCCACCCGATTTGGAGCTGTTCAGACAACAGGTTTAAAGAGAGTTGCTAAAATAGATACTAGTTTTTTGGAAAACGTAAATGCCCTTTCTCGTCGTTTGAGTATTCAAATTCTAGAAACACCGATAAGAACGTTAAGGAGAATGTTCACTAAAAATTTAAGAAGTTTTGAATACATTTCTTCCGGATTTCTTAATGACCGTACATTTTCTGGCACCATAATGGGGCACAAAAGAGTGCCACACGATGCCATGCCACCATAGGGGATTTTGAGGGTAGCATTTTAGGGGGGGGGGGGGTTGGCCCCCGAGCACGTGCTAATAACTAAGGAATGGCTTGGTTGAAACTGTTGAAATTTTGATATATTATAGTTTCACCCTCTACCCTCAAAATCCCCTATGCATGCCACGCCATGCCACACACACCACACACACCACACACACACTCTCTATATTGCTGCTATTCGTGGTTTGCAAAGTGTGTTTGCAAAATTTGCCACTGAAATCCACGTCCCACAGCACTCATTGCTCATTAGGTGATAGCGGGTGCTAAATATATCGGGCAATACGAAAGTTCCACGTGCCATCGCAGTGCCTGGCCGAGCACAACACTCTGCGGCAGTCGCACGGCTCGCGGCACCTGACGCTGGACACCTGGCTGAACTCGGTCGCGCAGGACTGGGCCTACGAGTGCGCCAAGATGGGCCGCGCCCAGCACAGGCAAAACGTCACCGGAAACAATCCGTACGGCGAGAATATCTACATCGCCGTTACTACGACGGATCAGATTCAAAATTGCGGTGAGCGGTGAGAACGCTGAACTGTCGCACGGAAATTTCGTTGCGTCGCCTGCCTATAGAAAATGTTTGCAGCCGCCGATGCCGTTCGCTCGTGGTACAGTGAAATCAAGGACTACAATTACGAACAGCCAAATTTCGCCAGTAACTACTCTCGCGTGGGGCACTTTACACAGGTGGCTGGCGGCTCACCTGGGGGCACACCCAGACACTGTTAAGTGTCATGCAAACCGTCAAAAGTCCTTTAAATGACCTGTAAAGTGGCAAACTGAGTTGCCATTTTACCGGGAATTTTACATTACTTTTGAGACTTTGCGTGACATTTGATATTTTCAAGGGTCTGGGGTGGCACCTGGCAATCTCGCTCTATTCTCACTCCACAAGGTGCACAATTGCCTGCAGGTTGTGTGGCGCAAGTCGAGGCGTTTGGGGGTGGGCGCGGCGCTGCGGCCTGGCTCGCCGAACATGTTCTACGTGGTCGCCAACTACGACCCGCCCGGCAATGTCGTCGGCCAGGAGACTGGCAACGTTAAGAGGCCGAACTGAGTGATAAAATACTGACGCCTACTACTACTGATTGATGATTTCCCGAGTCACTGGATGATCGTAAATGATTTTATTCTTATACTAACGGAACAGAACGAGTGTGTACTGCGGATTATTTATCTAAAGGAACATAACGAGTGTCTCTACTGCGGATTATTTATCCAAAAATTTGAAATATCCTATCAGAACAGAATATTGGTCTGTCGGGAAAGTTCGTGCCGTTTCAGGATCGTCGCCCATTGGATCGTCCTGGACGATCAGTGGGCATTCAGCCGGCGTATATAAGCTGGAATTTATCCAAGCATAAATTTTTACCACAAAATTGATTACGTAAAAGTCGATGCAGTGCTGATTTATCTCTCAATAATGTTCAAAACTCAACGTGCACGATCCAGCGTTTCCGTGGTTTTCGATTTTTCGATGAAATTTCAATGTAAAATCGGCTGGAAACATAAAGTAGGAGATATGTATTATCATCCACTTTTATGTAATCAATTTCGCAGTAAACTTTTATTTTTGAATTTTACGTTGAGCGGTAATTCCAGCTTATAAACACCGACTCAAAACTCACAATCCCCGACCATCCAAGGGAAGACGGAACGAACTTTCCCGACAGCCCAATAGGTATGTTGCGCAGGTATAGGTATCAGCACGCGCTCACTCATTTGCGGTGGGTCGCTGGTTGTCTTAGTCTGAGGTGTCGTCTCATTTTCAAACCGTCTGGCACTATGCCAGATCTCCGTTGGAGCTGCGAGTGCGCGGCGACATGACACCGACTGCAGTTTATATGCAGTACGCAGGATCATCGATTCGGTGCCGGCGTTGCCGCGGGGAGACGCCGCCCCTGCTGCTCAGGTTGGATTTTTCTATTTGTTGGAATTGCTGAACCATTGTCCGATGCTTGTCTCCACCCTCGCTGCACGCCTCTCACGTTTTATCGTTTCACGTTCTCGAATGTCTTTCGGTGAGATCAAAGCGGCTACGACGAATTCTCGCATTCAATTGAGCACAGTCGCCCGCGCCTCTTCACTTCCCGCGTGGCGTTTCCAATTGGCGCGCGCGCACGCAATCGGCCCGGGTCGCAGACATTTTTCACGCCTTCATGACCCACCGGGCGCTTTATAATCCAAAAACGCCGCCAAAAACGGAGGTTTCTCGCTCGTTTCTGTTAGGCCCTTTCGATTGTGCGTTTCCCGGCTCGGATTGCGAATGTGTGACAAATGGCCGGTTTGGGCAGTCGGGATTTGATCGCCGCGCTGTTGCTTCCGGCTTATGGGGCAACTCGGCGTGAGATATGGCTTTAAAAACATTTCCTTTTATTGTCAGCCGGCTGTTTAGAACGGACGCGTCACGCAGACACGCCGAGCGTTCAATCCATGCGACTCATCAATCAAAACCGAACGAAGCAATAAAGCAGCATGCGGCTTGGCTTGACTGACGCTGCTGTTGTGTACACTGAATCCACAGATCTTGTGAATTTTAACTTTGGCTTTTTAGGCATTTTTTCTGCCCACCTCGGCGTGTGATGTTATGTACACATAGGTACATTTGTCTGTGCTAGTAAAATGATCAAAGATGGCTGTATAGCGAATGCGTAGTAGTGCCGCGCTGCAGTAGGGCTGGCCGGTGCTGACCGCCGGTGGCCGGCAGTAGTAAAAGCGAAACAATGGAGTGGCCAAAAAACGTGCGAGCCGGCCGCCGGCACGGCGTTTAGCACATCGATCACGCGCGCGCACGCGTCCCTTTCCAAGCATGATATCCTTGCCCGCTGGCCGCTGTGCTCGGATACTTCTTGCACTCATCCCCTAGTCCGCATATCCATTTCAGTTTCGAAAACAGATACTTAAAGGTTCTGACTGTGCGCTTTTGCATGGGCATTTTCAGAAGTTTACGAAAATTTTATTCTTATCGACCATGCTAAAAATAAGCTGCTGCTCTTTTTATCCGAACTAAATAAATACACCCACTGCTCCTTATTGCAGAGTTGTTAAAAGTACCGAACTTTTTTCAAAGTATACGTAAACGTAAAGTATTTAGTTTTTACTCACCCCCTGAGTACATAAAACGTAAAGTAATATTTTTTTACTATTACTCATGAGTAGGGTGTCAACAAAAACTTTTTGGCGGAAAACGGAAACGGAAACGGGAAAAATTTTGCACTTGCCGGAAAACAGAAACGGAAACGGAAAAAATCTTGCACCTGCCAGAAAACGGAAAACGGAAAAATGAAAGGCCGGAAAACAGAAACAGAAACGGAAAAATTTGCTGAAATTTTGCAGGAAACGGAAAAAATTTGCTGAAATTTTGCCGGAAACATAAAAAAATTTGCAGAAATTTATCCAGAAATCAAAAAATTTGCAGAAATCTTGCTAGAAATAGAAACAATTCACATAATTGAGAACCTGCATGCATGTTTACCAGTTTGGCTGAAACAGAAAACAGAGAATTGTGCCAGAAAATGAAAAAAGGTGGAAAAACAGACAATCGAGCCGGAAAACGGAAAAAAAGACGGAAAAACTGAAATTTTAGCCGGAAAACGGAAAATGAGCTGGAAAAATGGAAACGGAAACAAAATTTAGCAGCCGGTAAACGGAAACGGAAACGGAAAAAAATTTGCCTGCGGAAAGCGGAAACAGAAAACGGAAAACGGAAAGTTGACACCCTACTCATGAGTAAACATGAGTAAAAGATTTTTCCCAAACGAAAATGTAAACATGAGTATTTTTTGGGAATTTGGTCACAATTTTTACCCAAGATCACTAATTTTCATATTTTTTGACCATACTAACCTTCAAATTCACTAGTTTATGTCTTATGTAGGGTGTCAAATTTCCGTTTTCCGTTTTCCGTTTCCGTTTTCCGCAGGCAAATTTTTTCCGTTTTCCGTTCCGTTTTCCGGCTGCTGGAATTTTTTTCCGTTTTCCGTTCCGTTTTCCGGCAACTTTTTTTTTCCGTTTCCGTTTTTCCGGCTCATTTTCCGTTTTCCGGCTAAATTTTCAGTTTTTCCGCCTTTTTTCCGTTTTCCGCCTCAATTTCCAGTTTTTTCACATTTTCTCCATTTTACACTTCAATTTTCCATTTTTCCGCCTCATTTTACCTTTTTCTGGCTCAACTTTCTGTTTTCTGATCAGCCAAACTGGTAAAAATTCATGCAGATTGTCAATGATGTGAAAAATTTTCTGTTTCCAGCAAAATTACTGCAAATTTTTTCCACTTCCAGCAAAATTTCACCAAATTTTACCCATTTTCCAGCAAAATTTCAGCAAGTTTTTCCATTTTCGTGCAAATTTGATTTTTCCGTTTCCGTTTTTCCGGCCTATTTTTCCGTTTTCCTGCTGCTGAAAAATTTTTTACGTTTCCGTTTCCGTTTTCCGCCAAGTGCAAATTTTTTTCCGTTTTCCGTTCCGTTTTCCGGCCGCTGAAAATTTTTTTCCGTTTCCGTTTCCGTTTTCCGTAAAAAAATTTTTTTGACACCCTAGTCTTATGTGCCTACTTTGAGCTATTTTTGACAATGTTTTTCCTATTTTTTGCACTTTTCTCTCGTTTTTTTCCCATCTATGCCTTGAAAAGCCTGTAACAAAGCCTAACTGAAATACATTTTCTGTACTCGAGTACTTTCAAAAAGTATACGTAAAAGCGAGTACAGGTACTTTTTTCAAAGTATACGTAAACGTATTTACTCAGTACTCAAGTATACGTACTTTTTGAGTAACCGTAAATACGTTTTAACAACTATGCACTATTGCTACATTCCACATATGAACAGTACCATATTTTTGAAGAAACAAATAAAACAAAATACAATTCGACCAAATCTATTGAGCTTTGTGAGCCACCGTGTATTTAAGTAGCTGGTGGTCAGTTTGCATGTGACAGGGGCGCATCGCAGTCCACTGCCTTCTGCCGCGCTTCAAGTCCAGGTGTTTAGACGACGAGATAATGCGTTTTTATGTATGAGCGCTTCAGTTTTTCTATACTAAGCTGGATTATTTGTATAGTGGGTGTTGGCAATGAGAGGCCACTTTGTTTGCCTTTGCGGGTGCTACTTTACTCGGGCATGAAGTTTGTAGTTCTGTAGATGATCCATCTATTTAGAACTGAATAGTTTACAACGACTGAACAGATAACTCTTTGGACGATCATTTTAATGCATGTGAATAGTAATCTACACATGGCAGGGAATGGAGGCTTCTTCAGCCCTGGCGGGGTGCCAGCTAATGCATGGGGCACCTGAGCTGCTCTGCCATTTCGCTCAACTTCGTTCCTCGGGCCATGCATTGCACTGCGCTGCTGTTTATCGGCATGGCTGCTCGCATTTCAAATTTCCTGACCTCGTGCGTCGACATTCGATCCTAAAGCAAAAAGCGTTCAATCAGCTTTATCGCGTTAGCAGTGCGCCATAGCCGCGCAACGCATGAACAAACGTCACCAGCCGCAGGGCGCCGAGGGCGGC
Source organism: Sphaerolaimus hirsutus (assembly GCA_964036195.1). Lineage (NCBI taxonomy): Eukaryota > Metazoa > Nematoda > Chromadorea > Monhysterida > Sphaerolaimidae > Sphaerolaimus > Sphaerolaimus hirsutus. Next base: position 17,283,174 of record OZ038452.1, on the reverse strand, counting down.
CGCGGCACGAAGCTAATGAATGTACGAGCGGCCCATTCTTTTGCCCGTGATTTACACAGCCGATTTCACCTTGACAGATGGACGTTTATGCTTTTAGCGGCTTGAACCCGGCGCCCTGGGAATTTACAATCGTTTATTGCCTGCCGCCGTTGAGTGTAATTGCGACGGGTTTCGTTGTAAAGTCGCGCCGAGCGCACATTAAATATGAAAGGCTTATAAAATTGTGCAGCCACCTTCCGTTTGTCGATTGGATGGTCAGAAGCGCACTTGCCTTTTTTCTACCAGCCACCATTTATTGCGCGTGATTGTGACGCATGGGCCCCTGGGCGGTGCTCGGCGCCGCGTCGGCAATGTCTCCATTCATCGGCGCTAACGAGCGAATAAATCTGCGCGCGAGCGGCCGACTATCACTTGCAGTTATGTCGCGCCCGTGAAAATGGGTGCAATTCAACAAATTGGCACGCGGCTGGCTGGCGGTGCGACTGGCGTAAAATGGCCTGTACTGGCGTAAAATGTCGTGATTTTCTTTCGTCGCTATTATGACCAATTTTCATGCAAAATTTGTGTAAGTTTTTGTAAGTTTCAACTTTCGGGATAGTTGTCCCGGGTCACCACGACTATCACAATTTAGTCTCACTCATTTGCTTCGTTCGCGACTAAACCACCCTATATAACGTGAGTAATAATGATTGGCCACATGGTGGGGATGCGCGCGGTGCACATGCGGCGCTGTTTGCATGCGCGCGGCCGCGCGTTTGCGCTCATTTGGAGATTGGCACCGGGGGTCCGCTCCCTAGGTGTCGATTTGATTTATAGCCTCGTTTTGCTCGTGATACCATCAGTGCACTGCCGGAGAGAATCTATCTAGCGGGATAGATAGATGTGATCATTTGCTTGGTGGTTACATTCACATTTTGCCTGGGTAAGAACTCAATTAGAACTCAATTTTCCTGTAGATTTTTTTCCTAATTCGGTTGAATTTCTAGAATCATTCTGTGCCCGCTCGAATCAATGTAAATAGTTCGGATTAGCAGCCCAGCTAATATCTGAGAAACTTGTCGGATCAATTAAATTTCGCCCCAGGTCTCTGGTAGAGTGATTACGGCGCAAAGTGTTGATCGATCACTTTTCCATCGCGCTACTCGCATTATGACCATTCCATAGGTGCACGGTGCCCTCTACTAAAGTAGTTAGCCCCCGGGGATGTGATGCACATTTGCATGATTTGGGCACCATTCACGCTGCAGCTATTGTAGCGTTTTTAGGCATGGCTGAGCGAGCTCCGGCTGAGCACTGCTGGTGCGTCCAATGCTCGCGCTTTGTGCGATAGCAGATTTGCGATTAGGATTGCTACTTTGTTCAATGCACTTCTCAAATGCGACCGAAAGCGGTGTTGGTATTCATTGAAAATTTAGTCCGTTTTATCTTCCCATTGGAATGAAAAATGGCACATGTTTTTCAGCGTGCGCCGGCCAGCGGTTACATTTTACTGGTGGCTCAAGTAATAATGTCATTACAATTTATTGGTGGAACATTTTTACGCATGCAGCCAGAGATGCATATTGCATATCGTATGGATGTAAATACGTATGCCTCAAGCAGGCTAATGCTATTAGCATTGCTTTGTTTCGGTTTGACGCGTTTCTCCCACTGGAGAATCTCTTTTACGCACATTTACAGATACATATGTATGTATGTATGTAGGTAGAAATATAAGTATTTACGCTGCATTCTACTGCTTTACCAGACGTGCATTTCAATGCATAAAATTTTGTAGACTATTATAAACGCCGCGGCTGCACAGGTAAATGTGGGCGGAAGTAGGCATTCCATTCTATTCAGTCCGAAATCACTCGAATTCATATTTATAGCGGTCCCACACCTTCGCATAATGCCACTTGCAAGCATTTGCTCCTTGACATTCAGATACTTTGCCGCAATTCTTGCAACGTTTCCTGTTAATGTGTGGATGGCTTTACGCATGCAACTAAATTACTGGCAATGAAAACGGAACGTTGCAAATTTATTGATCACTAAACGTAATCCGGACTTGTCACTCGACGCGCAGCTGTCAATTGAGAGATATTTCTTTTTTGCCCCCAAAGACACCAGAGTGGAACAGAAGCATTTTGTTGTATGGCTAGAGTATTGCCGCCAGCTCACAACTGCCCGCAGTCACACACCGCCGCCCATTTTCTTCCATTAGTCTGCATTTCACACACTGGGTGTAGTTTTTGAAAAATCCTTGCATAATTCCTACGCATTAAATATTTATATTGAACCTGTAAATCCCTCCGCCAGTCGCAATGTTGTTGAAGATTCAGCTCAAATATTTATATTCATTTATGTAAATAACTGCACACTCAGTTCGTTTGTCCATGCGACCGTTCTTGCTACCTGCGTCATCTTTGCTTTCACGTGCTACTGCTAATTGCAAAGAAATGCCGCACTTATCCGCATATCTTGCCCAGGTCTGTGTGCGTGCCGCACTGCGGGAGGATCCCATTTAACATACAGCCCATATCACAGTATGTCTCTCTACACATGCCACAGTGCCCATATCACAGTATGTCTCTCTACACATGCCCAGGGGGGGGGGGCAGATCACATGTCGCATGTGCAATACACATACGCGTGGGCGGTGTTGTGGAAATGTGTGTGCACAAGTAATTTGCATGTATTTGTCTATACATGATTGTAAATATATTTTCCATGCCCACATGATCAACATTCGTAAGCATGAAAACCTGAATAAGATTATTCCAACTTTTTGTGCCATTGACTAATGTTGGCATACAAAAATTCAAAAATTTGTCATTTTTTAAATTTTTGGACTTTTCAAATTGTCACCCTAGAATCTTGAAAATGGAATAATGTGATGCAACAAAAATCAAAAAGTAATTCATATAAATTCAAAATTCTATAAGTAATTAAAAAGATACAAAAAATGAAACTCTAGTCAAAACAACACTAGTTATGCATTTCATAGTGTTGAAAACACAAAACATGCTAACTCTAGCCTCTGGCATATTATAGCCTCAGCCGTCTTGTCAATCAGAGTATTTATCTATTCTAATTATCTGTATGCATGTTACAGCACCCATGTGTTGCCCCATGAGTTCCGAGTATTGCACATGCGACATGTGATCTGCTCTCGCAGGCATGTGTAGGGAGACATACTGTGATTTGGGCACTGCGGCATGTGTAGAGAGACATACTGTGATATGGGCTGTTTGTTAAATGTAGCACACTCCGGGTGCAAAGCTCGGCTAATGGCTCGTCTGCGCCCTGTAATTGGCCCATCTCGGAGCGCCGCTCACACGCAAACGTGGTTTTCATTGCGTTATGATGCGTTTGCGTTTTTTAACAAAGCATGAGCGCGGCCGCTGGTGCTCGCCGTAGCTCACAGATCCCAAATTCAAGCGCTTTACGTATTTTCACTTTACGTTCGAATCGGATGTGGACACGGCTAATAAAGTGGTGGACCACTGCTTGGGAGGACCATTTTTATACATCTTTTTTTGCTGAAATTTTCGTTTGGTTGCTTTCCTCTGCTGCTTATTACAGTATAACCTTGCCGGAAAAAACGTTTTTCAACGAAACTTCAACGAACGTTTTTTTCTCCAAACTTTTACAACAAATCACACTATAGAAGACTATCAAGTTGTGTATACACTGCAGTTTACCACCATGTAAATTGCAGTTGAGGGGGGATTTCTAATAATTGGTAATTAATAGAAAGTGATTATTCTAGAAACTGCATTTACTGGCAATTAAACTACACCCCAAATCTCTACTAGACCCCTGAGCTTGACTGTTGTGCATTTTGGAAAATGTTACAAAATACACCTTGTGAATTCATGCACTTAACATTCTGTGTGCAGTCCGAAACCCTGTAAAGTGTAAAGAAAAGTGTCAAATGTCATGTAAAATGTCTATCAATACAAAATAATAAAATACTAAAGCTTTGCATGACAATTGACACTTGACTTCACATTTGACATTTGACTTAACACTTTACATGACCTGGGATTGGCTTCCATTTTAAAAACAAGTTTGTCTCTCCATTTTAAAGACCCATAGAAAAACCTATCAACTCTAGTATGAGTACTTTATGTAAATATTCTGGCTTCCATATTAAAAACGACTCTGTCTCTCCATTTTGGAAACACATGATATGAAAACCCTACCAACTCTGTATGGGTGATTTTGGAATCTTTTCAAGTTAGGTAGATGCATATTGTGTGTACATATTATTTACTAAATATGTATGCGTGGGCGATCCGAAAATCCCACGGTCTTTGCAGCATAGTTGTTAAAACGTATTTAATTTTACTCGATAAATACGTATACTCGAGTACTGAGTCAATACGTTTACGTTTCCTCTGAAAAAAGTACAAGTACTCGCTTTTACATATACTTTTTGACAGTACGCAAGTACAGAACACGTATTTCAGATAGTCTTTTATGTAGACCTGACAGGCATACAAACAGGGAGAAAAAAAGAAAGGCTAAAAATAAGGGGAAATAAGTCAAAAAGGGGATAAAGCAAATGTATAGCTGATAATAGGCAAAATGTTTTGAAAATTAGTGATTTTGCAAGAAAATTTGAGCGAAATTTACAGAAAATACTCACTTTTACGTTTTCCAGTAGGAAAAGTACTTTACATTTTCTGAGCTCATGGCGTGAGTAAAAAATATATACCTTACGTTTACGTATACTTTTGAAAAATTTCAGTACTTTTAACAACTCTGCTTTGCAGCCCGTATAGCTTTCATATACTCAATGTCGCTCGCTCCACTGAGTTCATAGCTGAGCCAAAGGTGATAATTTGCGATTCACTAACACTCTAATTTCGCGGAATTCACACTTGCTTTTAACAATGAATAGCCATGTCATGAATATTTCAAAGTTTAATGTCATCGTACACATTGCGAACTACATATTGCAGCCGTAGTCTGCTCTAGATCTGACTGCGCTTGAACAGGCGAATGGCTGTGACTTTCCTTGTCAGTTTTTGTGTGGTATACAATGCATTATTTATCGGATTTTTGGGTTAATGGTGTACAGAAGTATCGGCTGACAGACGGCAGAGCACGGAAATGGTTCCATCTTGTGATGGAATGGCGCCATGTGGCTGGCGCCCTTTAATGGCGCCATTATTTTGCATGTCGCATTGGAGTCATGTGTAGTGATGTGAAAAGCGCCAGAACTTTGGCGCCAAGCGCCAAAAGCGCCACGGCGCTTTTCCGACCCCTAGCGCCAAGCGCCAATGGCGCCAGAGCAAAATGGCGCCAAGCGCCAGAAGCGCCATGGCGCTTTTTGCTTTGGCGCTAGCGCCAAGCGCCAGCGCCAGTCATTTTGTTCGCCATGGCGCTTTTTGCTTTGGCGCTAGGGCCAGGCGCCAGCGCCATAGCGCTTATACATCACTAGTCATGTGCTCCCGTTGTAATTTTTCCTGGCGCGTTTCCATCACTAGTTCCATCGCATCCCTATTGACACTGCTTGAAGCTTACCCAATGCCTACACGTGTATGTATATTTATGTTGGTCTAATTTTCTTTCGTTCTGTCAAACAGTCGAAACTTCTGTGATTCTTCTCTTTGCGCTAGGCGGGGGTCGTTCCTAAATAATTCAACTGTCTGGGTCGTTTTTTTATGGACTAGGACTTTTTATGAACGTTTACGCGATATTCGATAAAGGAAATAAATGCCCCGATGAGATAGCAGCTTTCTATATTTTGTAATGATGGTAGAATTGCTTCAAAAGTGAAATATTTTACAAGCCACTCTCGAATATTTTTCAGCCGACGGCGTTCCTTGAAAAGGGCTGTGTATAAGCAGCAAGCTCACTGCATAAATGCACTGTACTCGCGTCAGCAGCATCATGAGACGGCGAATTTTGCCCTCTGCCACGAGGTTATGGCATCCGGAACTGGCGCGTGCAACTCTATTCCTCCATTGGGCCGCAAATCCAATATTCAAACAGGACGCGCGGAGCGACGCGGTGATAAGGTCCTACCGGATTTCGGCAATCAGACCGCCCCATCCTTAGCTCTGTTTGCATACACGCGCCGCTGCCATGTGCAGCGCAGTGCATTTGCGCCGGGCGACAATCAAGCTTATTGCCGCCGCCGCCCCCGTTTCTGAGATCCCAAACAGTTGAATTCAATGTCATGTCGCCTCAATGTCGCCCTAATTGACCAGGGCGGATTCCGCGACTCCCTATTCAATTCGAGTGTGAATTTTGCTGGCGCTTATTGTTTTCTTGTTTCGATATATTCACACGCGTGTCCGGAATTTGGATTCTTTGAATGTATGAAAGCTTCTTTGATTTCCCGCACCAGCCGATTTCCTTTTGCATGATGTAATGAATGTGTTCCTCGCTGAACAACTAATTATTGCGGGGTATGTCAGTTGTAATTAACGATTTGTATTTGTAATTGGCTTTGGCTTACATTCATATCTGATCGTATTTATCTCAGCTGCCAGATACGCTCGAGATTTTCGCGTTTGCACTACCTAATAAAAATTGCACTAAAACAGGTTTACCTACCAAACCTTAGCTGACCTTCATAGATTTTATAACTGCAACTGTTATATATCTAATTATGAAATTAAAATGGGACACCGTGTAAACGGCTTTTGCGTACATTAGCATTTTAGCATGCAGTTGATGCTTATTAGCTGCGGGCCGAAATGAAAACTATTCATTAATCTCGTGCAGGTCAGATTAGACTGTGCTTACTGGTTGGGCCTTGCATAAGCGCCGTTCTGCAACGTAGATGCTTCATTAATTTTGACACGGATCGACATTTTGCATGGCGCTAAGGTCGAAGGTGACCAACGGGCAGTTGTTTACCCAAATTTGTTTTATTGTAAGCAAATCTCAATTATTAGCACTGGAATTTGTATTTTTTTACGTTTGTTCTATTTAAATACCCTGGTTTTTATGCCTGACTCGATCACCACTGACACCGAAGCTCCTGACTTATGCGCCGCACTTTAAAATAATTAATTATTACCGTATTTCCTCGAAATACCCCCCCCCTTGAAATACCCCCCCCCAAATTGAGTGTAAAGGGAACGTACATGACAATAACTGTAGTTAGTGTTCAGTGTACTGCAGAACACACGTTAAACAATGTCGGTGTCACGTTAGAACAGTGTACATACCATCTACATACTAATATTAGTCTACAGAACCTTATAAATGGCGGTTTTTGTTGCATTTTTCGACGTCTGCGTACGTTTCAGACGACAATTTCGTACTTGGTTTTCAAAAATTTTCTTGTGAAACAATAACCCCCCCTCGAAATACCCCCCCCCCCTCTCGGGACCACTATGAAACAATCACCCCCCGTGGGGTATTTCGAGGAAATACGGTATATTGAAAAAACTTTTTAATGGCCGACGTCTAGCAGAACTTATTATTTATGTTCCTGTTGTTGGTTCTGGAAAAGCGTCGGTATTACTGAAAAATCAAATTACAATTTTGTCTACACTTTCCAATGTATTTTTCAGTTTTTATACATTTTGTCTGTCATATGCATGCTGAAAATTTATGAGAAAAATTAAAGAAAAAACGGAAAATTGAATTAACGTTTTCTCAAAATCCCTGTTTTTAACAACTGCATTGAGAATGTCCTGGGTTTGTGTACAGCGCAGCAAATTTCTAATTCGTATATTACGATAGCTTCGGCTAATTTGCAATCACTTGTCCCCGTGTTCCATCCATTTCATTACGTTGATTATTTTCGTTCGCCAGGGTCAAGAGACAAACAGTCACTCACTTGACCTTGTGATCTGCTGAATTCGGCAAATGCGCGATCGCCATTCCGCGCGGTTTAGACAGATTGCGGTCGGTTTGATGTCCGATCTTTGTGCGAAGTGATAATACAGAGATAATTTTCGCCTGACATCGATCTGACACGTTTTGAAAGCGGTTTTTATCTATGATCGGTTGAGAGTGTACTTATTTTGTGCCGTGTTTATGTTTTCGGTGTCTCTGCGGGTTGTTTTCATTTTCACACATCTGTTGGACATCAGTTGTCTTTGTGCGGAAACTCAGCATGTGATTGGCTAAAATGCGGCGTTTTTCCGAAATGCCAAAATGAATTTTCGTCGGCAGTTCGAATTATTATCGTGGTGTCTTCATTATAAATACTTATTATTCTGCAGGACCAAGTTCACTGGTCTTTCCCGAAATATTTATTTACTGTCGCTTCTATAGTGGTTTCAGTTTCCCTTTTGTCCGCCATAGAGCCAAAATACTTTCCTTTTTATGCACACATTACCTTCGACTGCAAACACAGCCGCATCGCGTCACAGTAGCCTTTGGCGCTTCAGTCAATAAAGTGACACATTTGACTACATTTCCATAGTATTTAACTCTTCACTGGGATTTGGCTCATCGTTTGGCTTTGCTTGGCGCTGGCACTGAGACTTAGCGTTCGGAAAATGACCTTATGTGTGCTGGTTTTTATTTCTGGTATTTTGTAATGCGCCCACACACACTGGTTTACCAACATGAAATCCTCGACCGCTTTGGTAAACTATTTTGAAAAAACAGTATGAAACACCATACAACTCTATACAGTGTTTTGTACTGTTTTGTCAAAACAGTTTACAAAAATGGTCGAGCATTTCATGTTGGTAAACCAGTGTGTGTGTGTGTTGGCACTGAATTATTGCGCGTGCACACGCTAAACTGTAAACTGTGTGCTGGTAAACTCATAAATCGGCTTCGAATGCATTTGAGTTTACTGAAATGAGTTATTCTTAATCCCCATCAACTGCAGTTCACAGATACCTCATTCTGGTAAACTCACATTCATTCAAAGCCGATTTATGAGTTTACCTGCACACAGTTTGCAGTTTAGCGTGCGTACCCCCATTAGGTAAATGTGGAATGTGCTGTTGCACGACTCACTGAAATACGACTCTTTTTATGTTTAAAAAAATTCTTTTTCGTTTTTACTATATCTTTGTCTTTTAATCTGACAATTTCGCCGTATCAAATCATTACAAACACAACCTCATTCCATTCCAATTAACCTCTAAATAGTTCCCGCAATTTACCATTGCCACCATGAAATGCCACTCCCCAACGGGATGACCCCATTTATTTGCTCGGTTATTGTGAACTGTCACAGGTGCCTATGTGGTTTACTTGTGTAAACTGTAAAGGAGTTCTACCGCATTTGTGTACATAAATATGGGATTTTGCCGGCTTACACACCGCATAGCATGGCTCATTGGTAAACAAATGTGTATTTACCTAGTTTTCCTTCTATGATGAAATTTTAGAAATTCATTTACGCAACAGTGCAAGAACTCTGGCCCCCGCTCTTAAAAATTTTTCAGCCTGTTTCTATGTGTGTCACTTTTTTTAGCTTTATAAAAACTTTCTCATCCAGCGCTATCAACATCAGTAGTAATTTTGCGGCAAGTCGCTAACAAGAATGGTGATACCGCTCGCAAACGTGATGTCAACATGAGGTGACCAAACAAAAATAATATTTTTCGTGCAAGGTGCGGGGATCTCCATTTCAGCTGACAATGCGCTGGTGGCGCGCCTATCTAATAATCTTTGGTGAGCTGGTGGCTATTTTGAAAAACCGATTATGGAAGCCCGTTTTTTCCCTCACATTACACTGCACCCTCGCACTTACATACACAGGCGTATGTATCTGCACTTGCTTGGGTTGGCTGCAGCCGATGAGCGCCTCGTGCCCGCCCGGCTGGCTGATGGACGGCGCCGCCTGCCTGTACACGCCCGGCATGGTGTCGCCCACCGACGGCGGCGCGGGCGCGGCCAGCGACAGGGTGCCGTGGGATAGGGTCGGTTTGCACTCGTCACCCTGAAATACCCACCCTCTGTACTATGGGGGTAGTTCCAGACCCTGTAGAATGTCGAATGTCATGCAAAGTGTCAAAAGTCACGTTAAATGCCCTGCAAAATGGCAAAAGTACGTTAGATATTTTGCAGGCCATTTTACATGACTTTTGACACTGCATGACATGACAATTTACGGGGTTCGGGATTGGCACATGGTTCGATGCGCAGGCACGCGCCACGTGCCGCGAAGTCGGCGCCCGACTGGCAGTGGTCGACGGGCCGGGTCAGCTGCACCGTCTGTCGCACAGCGCGCTGCGGCCGCCCGCCGACGGGGCCTCGGCCAGCTGGCACACGTCGGCCGTGCTCGACGCCGCCGCCCAGTCGTGGCAGTGGCTCGGCAACGGACAGCTGGTCGACTTCGATCGACTGCGCATGCGGCCGCCAGCGAACGCACCCGCCGAAGCCACTTTGGCCTTGCTGATTCAGGGCGGCGAGTTCTTCCAGCCGCCCACCGCCGCCCGACCCACTTGGCGTGACGCCAACGCCACTTTGTGAGCATTTCTGTCGTTGTTAGCGATGTTCTGGTGCCATACTCTATTTGGATTATTCAGTATTTTTATCATTTTGCAGAGTAGCAACTAGCAAGTGGACTGAGCGGACGCCGCTGTGCGAAGTGGTCGCAGACTCTTGGAGAACGCAGCTAGATCCCTATGTATTTGTCGATCCAGTCAACTACGGCTCGTCCAGGTAAAGGGGCGTTTGCAGCTTGACGAAAAACAGTGCTGAAATGAAACATTGAACTTTGTCTTAAAACTGATTTCTATGAATTTGACATTGCCCAATACCCAACGTCAGTAAACTTGAATGGCATCATACTCGTACATCACAGTTTATGCCCAACAGAATGATAAAAATGAGATTTTGGTAGACCCCCGGTCACCCCCTCCAGATTTTTCTACGACCGTTGTTTCGTAATCCATCTAAAAAACAACACTACCTATGAACAGCACTTCCACGCGGCCGCGCATCGTGGTCCACCCCACCGACGTGGTGCACTTCGGCGCGGGCGACGGGCGGCCGCACGCGACGCTGCACTGCGCCGTCGCCGGCGACCCGCTGCCCAACGTGACCTGGTTCGCCGGCGCCCGGCCCATGGACCGACTGCACCCGCTGTCGCGCCTCGCCGTGCAGACCGGCGACAGCTTGGTGTTCACGCAGGTCACCAGGGAGGTCTACGGCAGCTATTACTGCGTCGCTGCGAACAAGTATGGATCGATTAAGAGCCTCACGGCGTCCATCAAGGCCGGCTGTTAGTTCGTGTTTATGTTCTTGTGGAATACGATGGCAAATTCTGGAGTGTTTTTGAATGTTTTCGAGTTTTGAAGGTTTCCCAAAATAGTTTTTGATTTTAGTTTACGCATTTGTTGCAAAATCATCAGGATTCTAGTTTTAGATTTTTCAACAGACACGGCACTTTTTTCCGACACTTTTGCACTATTTTGAATGCAACCTCAACGTTTTGATGGGTTTTTAGGCTGTTTTTGCGAATACCTTTTCACGTTTTTATTTTCCTCTACCAATACATCCATGTAACATTGACAATCTCTGTTGTGTGGTTGCATTATACAGCATTTTCAACCAAAAATAACTAGAAATTCAAAAATAGTAACTGTTTTTTCCCCTGCAATTGGAGATAGCGTTTTCGAAATTTTTGTTTGCCATCGTTAGTTGTGACAAAATGAGATAACATCGCCAATTCTTTGCCGCATTTCAGATTTGGATAGTTTCGCCGCCAGCCGATTGGACGTGTACGCAGATAAAGGCTTCGGCAAGGTGATCGACTGCGACCCGCCCGATCATTTCCCGCGTACGTTGGAATGTGACTTTTTGGCGGCCAGCACACATGTGCGTCAACTGGTCTGTGTCAATTCAGATTTCGGCTTCACGTGCCGCAGAGCGATCTCCAATGTAACAATGTTGAAAAGTAAATATTACGGCAACGGAGTGCATTTGGAGATCGCTCAGCAACGTGTGAGGCCGAAATCTGAGTTGACACAGACCAGTTGAGTGTCAGTTGATGTGTGGGCCGCCTTTTGTGAACTCTGTGTTTCGCCAGCACTGACCACATAGCCATGTACTTGCTCGCAGTGACGCTGACATACGCCTGGTCGGTAGCCACCGGCGGCGCAGCCCCCCACTCGCACGCGGGCTCGGGCGTGTCCGGCCGGCTGCGCGGCGGCAACGCGCAGCGCGCCCACGACCGCCTCTTCGTGCGGCACACGGAGCGCGTGTTCGTGTCGCACGACGGCCGGCTGTACTTCTCGCACGTGGCGCAGATTGACGAGGGCAGCTACGCGTGCAACGTGCTCAGCGGCGAGATGCACAAAGGGCACTATGGGCCGGCGTTTAGCCTGCACGTCGTGGGTGACGGTTGGTGATTGTTTTCGTGTTTTCTGGGGGAAGTCCCAGACCCTGTAAAATGCCCTGTAAAATGTCAATGTCATGCAAAGTGTCAAAAGTCATCTACACGTCAGTCATGTAAAACCGAGTTGCCATTTTGCAGGGCATTTTACACGACTTTTGAAACATTCCATGACATTTGACATTTTACAGGGTGTACGTTTTGTGCCTTGATGATATGATATTTCCACGAATTGATATTTCCACGAATTTATATTTCCAGGGAATGGCGATCACGGTGCAGAGATTCCATCTGAATTCATCAAAGTGTCGCCAGCCACTCCCACCATTGGCATGCCCGTGCAGCTTGAGTGCTTCGCTTTTGGACAGTTAGTGGGAAATATTTAAACATACCATATTTCCTCGAAATACTCCCCATTCGAAATACCCCCTCAAAATGGCCACTATGAATTAATAACTTCCCTCGAAATACCCCCCGCAAAATTGCCACTATGAAAAAGTAAACCCCCGGGGTGTATTTTGCGGAAACACGGTACTTGTTTTTATCAATACCTAGGGCGTTGAACACGAGTTGTTAAAAGTACTGCACTTTTTTCAAAGTAAACGTAAACGTAAAGTATTTTTATTTTACTCACATCTGAGTACAGAAAACGTAAAGTATTTTTTTTTACTTTTACACAGCGTAAAACGTGAGTAAAATACTTTTTCCCGGGAAAACGTAAAAGTGGGAATTTCTCTCACAGAAAACGTTAAAGTGAGTATATTTTCTGACAGAAAGTGTAAAACTAAGTATTTTCTCGCACAGAAAACATAAAAGTCAGTATTTTTCAATTTTTGCTCCGGAATATGTGAAATGTGTGGTTTTTTTCTCCTGATACGTATTTCTTGGGGAAATATCCAATTTTTGGCACATTCTATGTCTCCTTAAAATACGTTTTTGGTACGCGTATTTATGCAGTACTCGAGTATACTATTTACCGAGGAAAGGTAAATACGTTTTAACGACTATGCATTGAACCTTCAAATGTACCCCTCTGACAATCCAGACCGTCGCCGCGGTACACTTGGCGACTGGTGACGCGCACGGACAGCACATCGAGCCCCATCAATTCGGCAGAGGACACGCCGCTGACAATCACAGCCGAGCGGCAGCACCCAGACGGAGCAGACCAACACTTTGGCGCCGCTGCAGACGGCCAACCTACCACGACTGGAGTGGCTGCATCGGCCGGCTATGAACTCAGTTCTTATGGCCGGGTGCTGTATATAGCGCGGCTGAAGCCACAGCACCTGGGCGTGTACGAGTGCACCGCGGACAATGGCGTGGGTAGGAGCGCTTCAAAAGTGCTCACTCTCACAGCTGCAGGTGGGTTTTGTTGGTATTTATATTTCTTTATGAAGTTTATATGTCCATGACCTACTTATTGCATTTGCATTACATTTGCTAGGATTTACTTTATTCGTATTCAACTCGTTTGCAATGTAGAAAACTATTGCCATTCAATTAATCAACCCAGTCCGGGCCAGCTTTACTCGTGTGTGCTCTGTTATGATAATTTGGAATTGTGTAATTTCTACAAGATTCAGTGTTCATCACTTACATATTCAATACAATTTCAAGAGGGAGGGTGTGTTTTGAAAGGGTAATTTTTCCAGAGCTCGCTCAGACATGGTGGTATTTCTGGGTGGGGGGGGGCGCAGTTCAAGGAGGTTTATTCAAGGATTTTAATAATTCCCAGAGATGTTTCGATATTTGTTTCTTCTAGTCACATTACTATCGCCATTACTTTGCTATAAATCCTGCCAACAAAGAACTGATAAATACTCGCAGTGGGCGCGCGGATAACCCGTCCCCTGGGTGAGCACCTGGTGTCGCCTGGGTCGGGCTTCACGCTCGACTGCGCGGCCAGCGGCCGGCCCAGGCCAGACGCCATCGAGTGGCTGCACGACGGCGTGCCGCTCAGCCCGCTCCTCATGGACGACGTCGACAGGAGAAGGATTACTATAAGGGGGAACTCGTTGGTTCAGTTTGTACTGTATTTGTGTTCAATTCCTTTGTGTTTAGAAATTTTTCAAGTCCTTCCAATGAGGGTGCACTGTTTCGCACATACGCCTGTTTCGCACAAACGCCCGTTTCGCACATGCATGAAACCCGTGTCGCACAAACGCTTGTTTCGCACAAAAATTATGCCTGTGCGAAATGGGTCTATGTGCGGAACAGGCGTATGTGCGGTACAGGCGTGTGTGCGAAAGAGGCCTATGTGCGTGTCACCGACTGGTGTGTGTCCGGGCACCCCAACTTTAGCCCCCCCTTCCCCGCAGCACAATGAGTTCCAGGCGGCGCCGGCTGTCTGATTTTTCATTTGCAAGGAATTTTCCATGAATTTTGACACTTTGCATGACATTTGACATTTTACATGCTCAAAAGTCATGGAAAATGCCCTGCAAAATGAAACTCAATTCTGCAAACAACGCGGCACTAGCGTTGGGAAACGAAAACCGAAGTTCGGTACCCGAAAAAGTTTCGGGTTTAGTTTAGTTTACCAACGCTAGTGCATTTGGAACGAGTACTAGCGTTGGTAAACTCAACTAAACCGAAACTTTTTTCGGGTACGAAAATTAGGGTGATGTTTCCCAACCCTAGTGCCACATTGTTTGCAGAACAACGCGGATCTAGCCTTGGTAAAGCCGACCCAAATACCTGGTTTTCGTGTACCGGTATTCAAGTCCTGGTTACAAATGCTTGTGCTGCATTGTTCTGCAAACAATGTAGCACTAGGGTTGGGAGCCGGAACCGAACTTCGGTATGCGGAACCGTTTCCGGGTTTAGTTTAGTTTACCAATGCTAGTGCACCCAGAACATGGAACGTGCACTAGCGTTGGTAAACTAAACTAACCCGAAACTGTTTTGGGTACTGAAGTTCGGTTCCTGTTTCCCAACCCTAGTGTCGCATTGTTTGCAGAACAACGCAGCATTAGCGTTGGTAAAGCCGACTTGAATACCTGGTTTTCGTGTACCGGTACTCGGGTTGTCGTTACAAACGCGTGTGCTGCATTGTTCTGCAAACATTGTTCCGCACTTTGCATGACATTTTACAGGGTCAAAAGTCATGGAAAACGCCCTGCAAAATGGCAACCACGTTGCCATTTTGCAGGGCATTTTCCATGACTTTTGAGACTAAAACCCTGTCGCATTGCGTCATTCAATATGTTGCATTGTCTGCAGATTATAGGCCGGAATTAGAGCTCAGCGTCGATTCGACGTGAAATGATGACGTGAAATGTTTTCGTGAAATTAATTACACGAGTGTGGATCATGCTACGGGTCTACAATTTTCTAAGGATAATATATGAATCAATACCTTAATCGTGTCCAATACGGAGTGTTATCAGCCACAACTAGAGCGAATTGAAAAATTCAATTTTTATCATTCCACGTCATCATTTTACGTCAGGGAACAACTTGACATTTCACGTCAGACTATTGCAAGCAAAAGTCTGACGTGAAATGTCAAGTTGTTCCCTGACACTGTGACGTGAAATGATGATGACGTGAAATGATAAAAATTGAATTTTTCAATTCGCTCTAGTTGTGGCTGATAACACTCAGTATTGGACACGATTAAGGTATTGATTCATATATTATCCTTAGAAAATTGTAGACCCGTAGCATGATCCACACTCGTGTAATTAATTTCACGAAAACATTTCACGTCATCATTTCACGTCGAATCGACGCTGAGCTCTAATTCCCGCTATACAGCCACCTGGAACCAATTTTGCTGGGGGGGGGGGGGGGGGTAAAGTTGGGGTGCCCGGTCACACGCTCGACTCACACGCACAGACACCTGTTACGCTCAGACGCCTGTGACGCACATAGGCCCGTTTCGCACAGGCATCATTTTTGTGCGACACGGGCGTTTGCGCGACACGGGTTTCATGCGTGTGCGAAACGGGCGTTTGTGCGAAACAGGCTTATGTGCGAAATAGGCCTGGCCCCCTTCCAATGACTTTGAGAGCATTTTTTAAGCTCAGTTTTGTCAAACGCCTGTCATTCAAGTATCATTGGGACGATATATCGTATCGAATATCGGATATCGACTGTTTTTTTACATATCAGTAAACAGATGATCAACCAAGTTTGTGACTAAATACAAATACAATATGCCATTTGAAATAGGCCCTGCTATACCAAAAGGAAAATATCGAAATATCGATATCGAATATCGAGCATATTTTCATATCGAATATTGAGGGTCCATATCGTATCGATATCGAACATCGATTTTCAGTAAAAAAATCGAATATCGATATCGAAAAGTCATATCGTCCCAACCCTACACTCGAGTGGCATTTGTTTTTGTGATGATAAATATAGAAAAATATAAGAGTCTGAGGTAGGTTGTAAACCGTGGTATTCGTACGCACCAACCTGGAATTGACCCTCCACTGCACTAATAGCACTCTCCATTCCAAGTCATTTGCTAAGTCAATGTGAATGTTTCAAGAAGGAATTATTTTTTCCAACACCGTATTAGTGCGGGTGGGTGCTCGAGGGTGTGGTCTTATTTAAGCAAACAAGTAATTTCATTCTGCTGTACCAATAGCGCAACCCCACCGCTATCCAGACTGTCCATCTCGGGCGCGGTGCCGACCGACTCGGGCGTGTACCAGTGCACGGCCGGCAACGAGCACAACGCCGCGCAGGCGGACGGATACGTTTCCGTGCGTAAACTGCCCCCGACTGAGGATGGTGGCATCAGAGGCTATGAAAACGTGGTTTATTTGGATAGTACCTCACAGGCTGTTGGGAAGGGGGTGTACAAAGTGAAAACTGTGTTCGCAGTCTCTGGCGGCAATGCGGTTTGTTGCATTTCTATTGATCTCTCGGAGTTTGTGGGTTTCTGCGTGGCCGTTCATGTTGCTCATTCCAACGCAGATGATTCCATGTGCTCCCGAGGCTTGGCCAAGGCCGAACTGCTTGTGGCGCCGTTCCAAAACCGGTGCGTTTTAAAGGGCGTCTTTTCAGTAATATGTTTTTGAACAAGACACTATACTGTGGGTATTTAACACTATGCACGCGCAGTTCGCAGCTGGCAGTGAACCGACAATAACTCGCGCATGCGACTATTGTAAAATGATAATATAAATCTTGCTGTTCGAGGAATCTTGCATTTCACAATAAATCTTGCATTTCACATTAATGTTTGAAAAACGAGGAATTTTTGCACTATTTAGCCTGATTCTAGTTATAGTTGTCACGCTGCCAACATCTAACATAAGTAACTGTGCATGCATATTATCGAGTCACGCATAATACTCGTCCATGTGATTTTGCAGGCATAGTGACTCTGTCCGGTCGCCACAAAATGACCCCAACCGGCGGACAGACAAGCGCCCTTATGATTTTCCCAGTGATAAAGAGTGATGAAGACATTTATTCTTGCACCGCGGCAAACGAATGGGGTGCTCACACACAGCGAACTCAACTGATCGTGCTCCGTGAGTATTGTCACAATGGTCTTCTACATTTTTAAGTATTTAGCGTATTTCCTCGAAATACCCCCACCCCCCTCCCGGGAGTTATAGGAGAATACGATACATCATGAAAAACGACAACAAAACGTTTTCAGCTCGCGTGCGGCTCGCCCTGCATCCGTCTCCCACGGTGCGCACGGTGTCGAACTCGAGTGGCGTGCACATCGAGTGCCGGTTGGACTGCGGCACCACCGCCTGCCCGCCCGCCGTTTTCTCCTGGCAGTTCAATGGGGCGCCGCTGCAACCTACTCAACCGGGTGACGACAAGTCTTTGCCGCAGTTCCGTGGCGCCTTGTTTCAAGGTTTGTCGTCGAATTGTTGCGCCTGTTTTTCAGCTTGTCATTGCGCACCCAATTTACCCGATTTGATACATTTTGGTTTTTCAGGCCCGCAGCTAGTAGACAAGGCTGATGTAGACTCTGCGATCGTTTCAACACTGTGGTTGCCGCGTATTACCAAGCAGCACCAGGGTTTCTACATGTGCAGGTATATATCCGGCATTCTTGTGAAGTTCAGGACGTTTAGATACCTTGTAAATTATGATTCAAATAAATGTGTCATAATTAGAATTGAAAAAATCTCGAGAGATATATAATTTAAAAAATATCAGAGAAAAACTAAAAATCTAGTTTGTGTTTTTATATTCTCTACATGTTTTGCCAGAGAGATGCAATTATATACGAGAAGAAAATACAAAAATATATCATTTATATTTTTTCATTGTTTCTGCACTCTTTCAATTAGTTTCTGGGAAATCTAATCATGTTTTCTGTTTGAGAGATATTCTAAATTTATATTTAATTATATTTTCTCAAAATCACACACTTTTCAACTGAGGCCTATTACTCATGTAAACCCATTACTCATGTATTTCCTCCCATTACTCATGTATACCTGTTACTCATCTATACCACCCCCGAATATATTTACACATGCAAATTGCAATTGGGTAATGGGTATAACAATTACATGAGTAACTGGTCTACATGAGTAACGGGTTTACATTAGTACTGGCACAGGGTATTTTTCAATGCTAGTCATGATAGTTCGTTTTGAATGCACTGTTAAGTGACGAATTCACGTCATGCAGTTGATGCCAAATTCTGCCGAAACGTTTTTGTATCAGCGCTGTTGCAATATAGTGTATTGTTTTACCAGAGTGGACACACTCGGTGGCGCGGGGCACACATCGGCGACCACTTTCCTCACCGTGGGCACGCCGCCTCCCCCGGCGGTGCGACTGCGCGTGCTGCTCGACGCCAGGGACACGCCCAGCACGACGGTGCCGCTGCAGTCCGTCTTGGCGGGCAGCGTGCAGCCGTTGGTCGTGACCAGCGCCAGTCTGCTCGAGTGGGCGTTCGCGCCGCCGCACGAAAGCACCCTCGGCGCCGACACTGGCACTGGTTCTGGATTGCGTGCCAGCGAAACGTTGTCTAGCCGCACACCGGATGGCTTTATCGTATTTGCCCGGAGAATCGTAGAGGGTAACAGGCGGGAATTTCCGCGGCCTAGTTGGTTCCCCATGGCTAACGTTTGTGAGTTGGTAGATAATCTTACCTAATGGCGGCCCATACACTAGTTGACACAGATGTGTAAACTTTTATGTGTCAACTCAGATTTTGGCTTCACGTGTCGGAGAGAAATCATCCAATGCACATGCCGTAATATTCATTTTCAAACATTGCCGCATGTGCATTTGAAGATCGCTCTATGACACGTGAAGCCGAAATCTTAATTGAAACAGACTAGTTGACACGCATGTGTCAACTAGTGTGCGGGCCACCAATTGTGCCCCCACTGCGACTCATAAACATAAGTATACGATGCGTTGAACCCATCGCAGCGGCAATCGGCGCGCTGTACGCGCGCGCGCGACCTGATGCAGAGACGTCGGTGGGCCGCATGCCGCTCTACCGCCTCACGTTGTCTACGGTCGCGCTGCAGCCCGGCGCGCTGTACGAGCTGGCGGTCGCGTCGAGCAACGCGTACGGCGTGTCGCGCGTGAGCACCAGCCGCGTCGTTGTCAGAGCGGCCGCGCAAAGGCCGAGTGTCGCGCCGAAGGGAATATTGGCCGTTGGTGAGTACTAACGATGGCAAACCCTCCAAAAAAAAGTATTTAAATTTTTAAGTGTTTTTTTCAAAATGAATTTTCGAATTTTCGAATTTTTCCTGAAATTAATTTTCGAATTTCGAATTTAATTTTTGAATTTTCGAATCTTTTTGGGCAATTTTCGAATTTTTTTGGCCATTTTTCGAATTTTTTCAAATAATTTTCGAATTTTTTTGGAAAAATATTGAATCTGAAGCTTTAAACACAGAATTTGGACTGTTTAGGAAGTGGCTATACTCGGCAGACGTGCTAATCTACAAATAGATATGATTTATATCTTTGGCTGGCAGACAGCCAACTGAAAACTTGTGAACTGATTCACCACTGCACTCCATTTCATCCTGACTCCGAACCAGTTCAGTCAGCCATAAGTTCACTGCGGACTGTGGTTATGACGTCATGATTAGGGTGTCAACTTTCCGTTTTCCGTTTTCCGTTTCCGCTTTCCGCAGGCAAATTTTTTTCCGTTTCCGTTTCCGTTTTCCGGCTGCTAAATTTTTTTCCGTTTCCGTTTTTCCGGCTCATTTTCCGTTTTCCGGCTAAAATTTCAGTTTTTCCGCCTTTTTTCCGTTTTCCGGCTCAATTGTTTGTTTTTCCAACTTTTTTTCATTTTCTGGCTCAATTCTCTGTTTTCTGTTTCAGCCAAACTGGTAAACATGCATGCAGGTTCTCAATTATGTGAATTGTTTCTATTTCTAGCAAGATTTCTGCAAATTTTTTGATTTCTGGATAAATTTCTGCAATTTTTTTGCCGTTTCCGGCAAAATTTCAGCAATTTTTTTCCATTTCCAGCATAATTTCAGCAAATTTTTTCATTTCCGTTTCCGTTTTCCGGCCTTTCATTTTTCCGTTTTCCGTTTTCCGGCAGGTGCAAAAAATTTTCCGTTTCCGTTTCCGTTTTCCGGCAAGTGCAAATTTTTTCCATTTCCGTTTCCGTTTTCCGCCAAAAAGTTTTTGTTGACACCCTAGTCATGATGGAGTGTTACCACCAGAAAAATGTAGGGTGTAATTTCGCCTGAGTATAGCACACTGAGCGTACTCAGTGCATACAGTGCTAACTGCACGAAATATGGGTACTTCTCAAACCAATACTCAAAACCACTCTTATACTCCAGCGACATTACACCTACAATGAAATCTACCATCACCCATCTGAATAAAAGAACAAAAAAAATTTTCATCATATTTAAACAAAGCAATTTGATTAATACGATGAAAATTTTTTATGTTTGTTCTTTTATTCAGATGGGATATGGTAGGTTTCATTATAAGGTGTGATGTCGCTGGAGTATATCTTTGATCACATCTCTTTTACTTATAAATATGTGCAGTTCCTATTTGCAGTCCCAGACACCTGTAAAATGCTCTGTGAAATGTCAAATGTTATGCAAAGTGTCTAAAGTCATGGAAATGCTGTGGAAAATGGCAAATATGTTTGCCATTTTTCCAGGGCATTTTCCTAACTTTTGACACTTTGCATGACATTTCAAATTTTACAGGGCAGTTTACATTTCAACGTTTTTGGACCTTTTTTCTGTTTTGTTTCACTTTTTCATAAGCACCGCGTATCAATTTTCGTTGTATTTAGTACGTTGAACTTAAGAGTGCCTTGAATTGCCTGAAAAATTCGAAAAGTATTTTCGAATTTTTGAATTTTCGAATTTTCGAATTTTTTGAAAAATAAATCGAGTTTTAAGTGTTTTTTCTAGGGGTGAAATAAAAATTCGAAAATTCCGGAAAAATTCGAAAATTCTAAAATGTTTTCGAATTTTCGAATCTTTTTTTGCCATCGTTAGTGAGTACACATATTTACCTTCGCTGTACCTCTTGTACCGCATTTCCTAGAGCGGACGAGGGAGCGGGAAAAGAGCCCTCCCCTCTAAATACTCCTTTTTAAGCCGGAATTAGAGCTCAGCGTCGATTCGACGTGAAATGACGACGTAAAATGACGTTGTGAAATTAATTACACGAGTGTGGATCATGCTACGGGTCTACAATTTTCTAAGGATAATATATGAATCAATACCTTAATCGTGTCCAATACTGAGTGTTATCAGCCACAACTAGAGCGAATTGAAAAATTCAATTTTTATCATTTCACGTCATCATTTTACGTCAGGAAACTAACTTTATATTTCACGTCAACGGTAGCTTGCAATTGAGGTATTGATTAAGGTTGTGATTACGATTAAGGTATTGATTCATATATTATCCTTAGAAAATTGTAGACCCGTAGCATGATCCACACTCGTGTAATTAATTTCACGACGTCATTTTACGTCGTCATTTCACGTCGAATCGACGCTGAGCTCTAATTCCGGCTTAATGAATGCATTCATCATCGACTTTGATGAAAATGCTAACAAAATATGTAATGACCCGCCACCAATTAACGAATACCGTGTTTCCTCGAAATACCCCCCTCCCCTCGAAATATCCCGTTCATAATTGGCACTATGAATTAATACCCCCCTCGAAATACCCCCCCCCCCTATTGAGTGTAAAGAGAACGTCAATGACAACAGCTGCGGTTTATGACCCGGGCAATGCATAACACACATTAAAAACAATGATTGTTTTACTTGAGAACATGGTTATACCATCTGGGTACATACTTATATAAGGCTGTAGACTCTTATACATGGTGTGTTTTTTGCATTTTTCTACGTCTGCGTACTTTATGAGTACTGGGAGTTCAAAAAATTTCTGGCGAAATAATCCCCCCCTCGAATTACCCCCCTCGAAATATCTCCCCTCGAAATTCTCACTCTGAAAAAATAAACCCCCCTGGGGCTGGGGGTATTTCGAGGAAATACGGTAATCCCCTCCCAGTCGAAATACCTCAATCTGAGTAAAAAACCGCCTGGCGGTATTTTCGCCGCCCTTACACACCGATTAATCGTATTGAATTTCCCCGCGCAGCGACGACCACCGGCGACGTGCTCCTTACATGGCGACCAGTTCCCCCGGCGCAGTGGGGCGACACTCAGTTGGGCTACTCGATCAGTTGGCGGCGCGCGGTGGCCACGGGCTCGACAGTCACCGAGTCGACCGTGCCGCTGCACGATCCCTTTGTCGACAACTACACGCTGGCACTGGGCCAACTGGACACTGATCGAGTCGTGGCCAGAATCGACGCGACCATGGGCGACATGCGGCAGTTGTGCGCTCTCGGCCCGCTGCACTACCGCATCAACATCAGAGCGTACAATTCGATGGGCATCGGTCCAGAGTACGACTTTCCCACTGTCACCTTGGAGAATGAACAGGGTGTGTTTCATATTGTAGGGAAATAGTGCCAGCAAATGGCGTCAGGAGTAATCGTGTTGTCAAGAGAATAAGCGCCGGACGCCATGTAATTGCCGCCATGGCGGCATTCCAAAGAATGTACGGGCACGTTGGGCGCCCTCATCCGCTCTAAAATGGCGTCACTGCAGCACTTTCAAATAATGCTGAAATTACAGTTCGACGTAAAATACAGTGTCACGAAAACGTTAAAATCAAACTGCAAAATAAATTGCAAAAACGTGGTTGATGGTATTATACCGGTCTCTATTTGTCATGTACTAAGTCTAATCAATACCTTTATCGTTTATGTTGATTAATCGTATTAATTAGAATCGTCCATGACAAGTTGGATAGATATAGCATTGAAAAATGGGTAATTTTGGGAACATAAAATACCTATTTATATAATCTCCGAAAATCTGTCAAAAAGGGAATATAATCTAATCAAATCTGAGATAATGTAATCAATCTGATATTACCTTTACCTATATATTTTCTTCTCGTAAATAAAATATAATTAAATCTCTCTGAAAAAACCCTGATAAAACAAAAATAAAAAAATAAACGTTGTTCGATATTCTCTTATATAAAAAATATAAATCTCCGGAGATTTTTTCAATGCTTATCGTCATCCACTTTTATGTAATAAATTTTGTGGTGAAATTTTTACGTTATCGTGATTCGTGACACTGTGAACTTTATCGAGGTGCAATCGACATGTGCATCCGCTGCAATCTGATCCGACGTTTACATTTCTTGCAGAAATTCGAATTGAGCAAGCCGTATGGAGGGAGGCTTTTTCCGATTTTGCTGTTTCCACATACAATGAATCAACACTCAACATATCCTGGACAACGCAAGAAAACAAGGAAATTTGCGGTAGCTCAATTTCTGCGGTTGAAGTGAGTTCCTTATTTCGCTGCCGTAATTATCATATCAATTTACCTACTGACTTATAACTCATATCACAACCCAGGCGCGGTGCTACGGTGCGCCCGACACGAGTGCGGTGCACAAAAGCGTCGTACTCTTAGAAGCAAATTCAACCCTGGTCGCTGGCTTGATGCCAAACACCGAGTATACGTGCTCGCTGGCCGCGCTGCTCTCGGACGGGCGCCGGGTCGCACTGCACAGGGACGAGCGCGGCGCCACCAGATCCGGCCGCACCGCCAAGCTGCCGCCCGACATCCGAAATGCCGTCGCCGATGTGCACATCAAGTGGAATTCTGTGGATCGCACCGATAGTGATGGCGGTGCGCTGTTGACTTGGACTTTTGATCAGCCCGTTGGTGGACAGTATGAAGTGATTGAAGGATTCCAAGTGAGTAATTATATAAGTGTGTCTCATGCTGTAACGTTGTAAGACATACATGTAACCCTAGCTTCAACTTTCCACCCCCCCCTACAGATTCACATTTTCAGTGGAGACACCTCAACCTCAAGCTACACCACATCGATTTCTCTTAGCGAGTTGGATCTCTCATCGACCAGTCACTACGCGTCAGTCCAGTTGACCAACATGAGGCCCATGCACATGTACTGCGTGTGCGTCACGCCCGGCACGCAGTACACGGGGCAGCGCGGCCGCCTCGACCGCCAGCTGGCGCATGAACTGCGCTGCTGCGTCCGGTACCGGCACCTGCCGCACAACGAGGCTCGCGCCACTGATAGATTAAACAGTGGCACCGCCCTGACTAGAATGTACGCCGTTGTGACCGCTAATGCGGCGCATGGACTTACGCCGGGCTGGGGTGCACTTTTAGCTGGCATCATTATTTTGATGGGCCTGCACTTTTTGGATGTCAGATTGAGATTATGATGGGTTTGTGTTTTAGGAAGTTTGATATCTACAGAATTTTTCTCACAAAAATAGTCTTTCATGTGATATGGAATGTGTGATCTGGCATTTTTCACGTTTTGTATGTAAATACACTCGACCCCGCTCTCGCTAAAAGGCTAGTGATGGAAAAACCGTATGCGGCTGTGCCTGGCGCTAGCGCCATCAAATGCCCGCGCTATGGTGCTGTTTGTACCATGCCTCATCTTTCGCTTGCGATTTTGACTGGCGAAAACACCATGACACAGTTTGTCTTTGGCTGCATTTTATCGTATTTACAAAATAGCAACTTTGGCAACTGGCTGTATGATGGCAATGAATGCCACTGGCATAAGTGCCATTTTCCCATGGCTTTTCCATCACTCATACGATTCATACCTACATACCGTATTTACTGGAATAATTTTCTGACTTATAATTACCCCCTTAAGTTCATCTCTCCTCTCCCTGTAAGATGGGTGCGGAAAAATGATTCCCCCACTTGAATCCCTAACTCCTATTTACAATGATGGAAGAAATATTATGCGCAATATCTTCAAAAAACAATCGATGAAGTCAGACCAAGTAAAAGAGCTGTCTGGTTTTATTCATCGAATACAAATTAAAGCAGCAGGTCCGGTGTGCAAAGACAAAGACACAATGGAATGTACACTACCAACGGGGACAGGACACATTCATGTGATAGAAACAAGATTGAAAATTTTGACAGAATACAATTGAGGCGTCTACTTCTAAAAGTCGACAAGTCCAAAATATGACAATTTTGCGTTAGGCCCGGAAACGTCATCTGGGGCTACTCCCACACATTTTTCATAATTTTCCATAAATTTTTTGACCTCACATGCCCATATGGCATAGTGCCACTTTTGACATTTTTTGTGAAAAATGCAAAAAAATTCAGCAAGAAGTCGACAAGTCCACATAGTTTAGAGCAAGAAGTCGACAAGTCCATCCTCTTCATCCTTTTTTATTGGAAAAAATTAGCAAGAAATGTGATAAGTCCGTCATGGACAGCTACTTCTAAAAGTCGACAAGTCCATAAATTGCCCATAAGGGAGAATCATCCAGGCCAGGAACAAAAATGTTTGTTAGTGCAAAAAGTCGATACGCTGAGAGAAGTGGCTGAAAATTTGATACTTTATTGTCAACATTTGGAACTTAATGGTAGGCGCGAGAGAGCCAAATTGGACACGCAGGATGAACCTGGAATTGGATCGGAAACTTAAAATGCGATTTACTAAAAATCGCATTTTGTGGACTTGTGTCTCAATTCTACCCTAGAATAATCCCCCATTGAATACCTAGTTCCCCCTTCAAGATGCTCCGAAAAAATAATTCCCCGGGGGCATTATACGAGTAAATACGGTCATTATATGTCACATTATCTACCTGCATAAGAACACTGCCAATTTAATTCATCCTGATTTTGCTGACTAGTGTACAAAAAATCACGATGAATTGTATTGTGTCAGGGAGTGTTGTTGGTTCGTCTCTGGTCATTTTATTATGATACATGATTATATTTATCACGTTGCCCTAGTTATCTGTGTGGTCATCGTATTTACGTGTAGTATGTACCACTAAGAATATGGCAGACCGCACTGTATAAAAAAATGCCCAAAATACTAAAGAAATTGCCATTTGATTTGTATGACTCGGCATGATTTTTTGAAAGTAAAAATTTCGGATACAGACATACCGAAAAAGACTGTGGGTGGACCTTTGGAGCTAACACTTCTCGGCAAGATAGATCGATAGTTCTGTGACCCCCACCAGCCGCCTCAACTAAAGCCCCTGATTGATGTGACAATCGTCAGAATTTAGTCGTCAGAAACATCCATGGTTCACGCTGGCAGCGTGCCAATTACAACTAACGCATGCGGAAGACGTAAAAATAAATAATTGGTGTTTAATCGCTTAAGGATTCATTTTGACAATGATTAAAAATTCATTTAAAGGTATAGTCTACTGACGGCACGCCTTACACTGAAATCTACCATAAATCTGAATAAACAAACAGGCCAAAAATTTTTTTTATCATCAGATCACATTGCTCCAAATTTGGCTGAATCTGGTGCACAATGTTTTTACGTAACCGTATTCATCAAAATATGGTAGCATTCTGTCCGTCCAGTATATTTTAGTTATCGTTTGCACACTGTTATTGCACATTTTGCCAGGTCAGCGTAGTATAGCAATTGATTTCGTTGAGAATGCAATCCCTTTCAGAAATCACGAACAAAAAGTATTTGGTTATTTACGAATTCATTCCAGAAGATTCTATACATGAGAAAAAAGTTAAAAACCTAAGCGACTAAGGTGGATCTAGCCATGTTGGCTGGCCATCATGATGGTAACAAAGTGTAAACCGAAATCACAATTTCAACGAAAAATGACGGAAACTTTATTAAGCCTTGTCTTTTATTATTCTCACTGTGCACTGCTAGGCAATTCACAAAGAGACATCATACGGCAGCATAATTATAATACATTTATGTAATTGTAAATATAAGTGGATATGGTAGCATTGGCATTTTGCGGGGTCTCACTCTTTTGTTATACACGTTTTATCGTCGGGCGCCGGTCTCCTGTTTTCGGGTGCACCCCGCCAAATGCATATAAAATGTGGAACGCAGCGGTACAAAAAGCGATACTCATGGCGTGGCTTATGACGTCGGGTAGGAGGGCCGCATCAGCGTGTTCTGCGGGTAGTCGCCCTTGGTCTTTGGGCTGAAGAGCAGGTTGGACCGGTGCGGGATGGGGTCGTGGGGGCCGGGCGTGGGCACGTGCCCCGCGCAGTACACCTCCATGTCCTGCGGGGGGACGACGCTGGCTGTTATGCTTGGCAAGCATCTGTCCCATAAAAACTGGGGTCCACCCAGGTTTGGCACCCCCCACACTACGCAGCTTCAGTAAAATGGGTGCGTATAAGTCTCAAATTTTGGTGGATATACCCAACAGCCCCCCCCCCCACTACTAAATATACACTGGCGGCAGAGGCCCGGCGACCCAACTGAGTGTGGGCTGCCGTATACGCAACTGACTTTTTTTGTTGAAATTTTTGCCATTCCACCCAGGTTCGGCACCCACCATAATTCACTAGAATACCCTGACGCAGTCAGGTCTGGCACCGGACTGCATTTAAAAAGATGCATTTGGTAACGTTTCAAAGCGATTCATGCACGTTTTTTTCTGAACAATTTCTTTTTTTTGGAACAATTTTCATTTTATGAATGATGACGTCATGTTGGAGTGTTTCCTTAAGAAAAATGCTTTATTTAATCTTTTTATACGACACTTTGAAAGTTGGTTTACAATGCCCTCAAGGGGGTAATTAAATCATTATTTTTGCATAAATCACATTACCCCCAAAATGCATCACTAAGGAGTTTTAATGGGGGTTAATGCGAAATTACCAGAATTGGCAGAGGAGGGGTGGATTTGTTCTTGCAATGATGTCATCAGTGGCGTCATTGTGTTTTGGGGGTAATGTTCTTTTACACAAAAATAAAGCTTTAATTACACAATAGAGGGTATTGTAAAACCAATCTTCAAAGTGTGGTACAAAAAATATATTAAATGAAGCATTCTTCTGAATTCTCCAACATGATGTCATCGTTTATAAAATAGAAATTGTTCCAAAAATGTTTCAGAAAAAACATGCATGAATCGCTTACCATTCATCTTTTTGTAGATGCAGTCAGGTGCCAGACCTGACTGCGTCAGGGTATTCTAGTGAATTATAGTATTTAGGTGCCGAGCCTGGGTGGAATGGCAAAAATTTCAACAAAATCAGTTGCAAAAGTTGCAAAAACAAAACCGGCGGCCCACACTTTGGTCGTTCGCCGGGCCTCTGCCGCCGGAGTGTACCTAGTAGCGGGGGGGGGGGATGTTGGCTATATAGCCCCCAAATTTGAGACGTATACCCACCATTTAGCTGGAGGTGCGGAGGCCAGCGCGACACGACATGGGGGTGCCGAACCTGGGTGGACTCCAGTTTACATAACTTGAAGCAAAAGAACAGTCGAAGCCGAAGTAAAACAGCACCGGGTGTATAGAATGAAATGGGATGGCATT
The DNA here is from genome assembly GCA_964036195.1 of Sphaerolaimus hirsutus. Taxonomy (NCBI): domain Eukaryota; kingdom Metazoa; phylum Nematoda; class Chromadorea; order Monhysterida; family Sphaerolaimidae; genus Sphaerolaimus; species Sphaerolaimus hirsutus. The sequence continues at coordinate 17,254,063 of OZ038452.1, read as the reverse complement.
TTAGGGGGGGGGGGTCGTCGGACTTTTGTATCGCCCATTCCGCTGTACGTTGTCCGATTTTGATGCTGTTCATGTACACCACTGGTCACTAACAACCAACCACGAGCGATTTTTTTTGAATAAGTTCGCCACCCCCGATCTAGGACTTATCGGTTGGGTGTGTTCCATGAAAAATAATCTTTAAACATTTGTCTAAAAAAGTATATGGTCAGCCCCCGCTGAAACCCCCCGTGGGCCGTGTAAACTGCCCACACTTTTTTATACAATTTTTTGCTGATCACTCAACTCCAATCATGAGTTATAATTCGCTGAAATCCTGTCTTTCAAGGCCGTTTTTTGGCCTGAATAACAGAACAGGCTCATGGCGAAGTGCCAAAAGCGATTTCAATGGCATTTTTACCTATCAAAATAAGATAATGATATTTTAATTTTGTATTGCTTTGTACCGCGAAATGCATGCGGTCGTCATTCTTATCGCAGAACTTTCTAGCGCTGCGAAACGTGATTGGAAACAAACTTCCACATGAAAGAGGAAGACGAAGGCATTGTTTTAAAACTTACTGCGTGGAAATACACCCTCCCAAATTTTTGAGAATATGCGAGGCGAAATTTAAACCACCTCGCTACATTTTCATCTCTACTTATTTTCTTCCCGGATTGAAATTTGGTGTCTTCTTAAAACTTCACCTCGCATATTCTCAAAAATTTGGGAGGGTGTATTTCCGCGCAGTAAGTTTTAAAAGAATGCCTTCGGCTTCCTCTTTCATGTGGAAGTTTTTTTTCCAATCACGTTTCGCAGCGCTAGAAAGTTCTGCGATAAGAATGACGACCGCGTGCATTCCGCGGTACAAAGCAATACAAAATTAAAATATCATTATCTTATTTTGATAGGTAAAAATGCCGTTGAAATGGCTTTTGGCACTTCGCCATGAGCCTGTTCTGTTTTTCAGGCCAAAAAACGGCCTTGAAAGACAGGATTTCAGTGAATTATAACTCATGATTGGAGTTGAGTGATCAGCAAAAATTGTATTAAAAAAGTGTGGGCCGTTTACACAGCCCACGGGGGGTTTCAGCGGGGGGTGCCCATATACTTTTTTAGACAAATGTTTAAACTTTATTTTTCATGAAACACACCCAACCGATAAGTCCTAGATCGGGGGTGGCGAACTTTTAAAAAAAAATCGCTCGTGGTTAGATGTTAGTGATCAGTGGTGTATGTATGTTGGGGTTTTATGTGTGTTATATCACTTAATTTTTGTTTCCTCGAATTTTCCCCCTGTCATGAGATAAGAGGTCTATAAAATTCACTCATTTTACATCACCGATCTTACCGATTAACCTAAAAGATATATCGGCCATTGAAACAGTAAAATGATGACTACAATACAACCTGTGGATTTTTTTGCAGAATAGTGATGTCTAAATTCCTTATGCTGATTTGACCCGGGTTTTTGAAATGAAAAATATCTTTTTGACCATGTTATTATATACTTGAAGCAAAAATAATTCAGATACCAAAGAAAGTTATTACACTTCTAACTTCCACCTTCCATCCATACAAATGACCACATGAATAATGATGCATGCAACTTCAAAACTAAATGTCTAAACTCGTTATGCCAAATTGACCAGATTTTTTAACATTTTTTTGGGGCATGCTATCATATACGTTCAGTCATGTTATCAAAAAGTTTAACAAACACAATTCATATACCAAGAGACTTAAATCGATATCTCCTACCAATAACAAATTATAGCACTTCAAACTGCTCCCTTATTAAAAACAACTAAATAACTGCATGATGTATGATGCATGCAACTTCAAAGCTCCATATCTCGAACATTTCTCGTTTTCATCAATGAACAGAATGACCTTTTCATCAATGATCTTCTGATCACCTGGACCTGAAGAATATCCTGGGAATTTCATTTTATAGTCACATTTTTCCTATACCGTAAATGCTCTATTAGGACGACCCCCCTCTACAATAGTACAACCCCCTTTGTGCTGATCATTGCTTTTCAATATTGCTTGATGTTGCCATGCTCATACGATTTAAATGAACAGTTTAGTTGTTGAGGTGTCGAAAAATACAATGCGACCCTCTCCAATAAAGCGACCCCTCCAATAATGCGACCCCCAAAAATGTGCTGAAAACAATAAACCGACAGTCGCCTTATAGGAGCATTTACGGTATGTACCTACCGTATTTCCTCGTTTATTTATTATTTTTTATTTTTTCCGGGGTTTATTTTTTCAGAGTGACAATTTTGACGCGGTATTTCGAGGGCGGTAATTCGAGGGGGTGTTTATTATTTCGCCAGAAATTTTTTTAAATCCCAGTACTAATTCGTTGGCTGAAACGTACGCAAACGTAGAAAATGCAACAATAATCGACAAGAATAAGTGTTTATAGACCTATATAAGTATGTACCTATATGGTATAAACACTGTACTAACGTAACACAGTGAATGTTTTAACGTGTGTTCTGCATTGCCTGGATAACAAACGGCAGCTGTTGTCATGTACGTTATGTTTACACGCAATTTGGGGGGGGGGATTTCGAGGGGGTCTATTAATTCATAATAGCGCCCATTTTGAGGGGGTATTTCGAGGGGGGGGGGGTTGTTCAAGGAAATACGGTATTTTCATAATGATGATTTCATACAACAGTTCGCATTATGTTGTTGTATGGGATAGCTGATCAAATATTTAGATAATCTGGGGGCAGTCCCAAGCCCTGTAAAGTGTAAAGTAAAGTGACAAATGTTAAGTCAAATGCAAAGTAAAGTGTCAATCAAAACAAAAAAGAAAAGATTTTACTACTGAACTTTGCATGACAATTGACAGTTTACATTGCATTTCACTTTACATTTGACACTTTACTTTACACTTTACAGGGCTTGGGACTGCCACATGGTGATAAAAATGGAATCTCCAGGTTAATCTATTATCATTATAAGTGTTCATAGATGAGAATAAGTGATGTTAGAGATATGGATCTTTGAAGTTGCATGCATTATTCTTCATGTGGTTATGGATGTTAGACGAAAGTTTGAAGTGTTATAAATTTGGAAAGGGATGTTGATCCTGTATCTGCGTTCGGAGGGATGCTATCGGTATCTGGATCCTTTTTGTCTAATTCTGACCCTTCTTGAATAATTCCCTACTCGAATAAATCACCCCTCTTGAATAATTCCCTACTTGAATAACCCCCCCCTATTAGACGAGTAAGAACAAAATAATTCCCATTCGACTAATCTTTAAGCGACAATCTACCTATCCTGAATAATTTGAACAAAAATAGCGTGTTCTGTCGTTAATAAAGCATGTTTCATGAAATGAGTTGTCAGAAACATGCTTTAAAATTTTAACGAAATAAAAATCCCCCTTTGATTAATTCCCCCTCCCCTCAAATAGTTGCTCCCTCAAAAAAGTCTGACGAAAAATAATACCCCAAGGGAATTATTCGAGTAAATATGGTATATAATAACACGATAAAATATTTTTTTCGTGTTGAAAAACTGGCTCAAGTCGGCATTACGCGTTGAGAGAGACATCTCTTATCTAACTGCAGAAATGAAATCTACAGGTTGTCCCGATCGTTTTAAATGTTAAACGGTTCAAATCGACCCAGAAATGGGCGTCAATATTCAAAGTCAATTAATCAGTTTGACCATGTCAAATGAGTACTATAGTCCAGCTTATCATGGAACCATGAAATTTTTCGATGAATCAAAAGTTCAATAGCGCCAACCTCAAAACCCAACATACCCACCCGAATGACTTCAAAATTCGCCAACGTACTTCAGTGTATTATAAATAAAATGCTCATTTTTTTGTGAAACGTTGAATATCTTTTGCTGGGCATTTTGCTTTTCACTTGACCATGATCTGGCATTTTATTATACAGGGTGTGGGATAGCTCCAGGGTTGTAAAAAGTGAACTGTATGAACACATGGCATTCAAAGGTACAGTTGATGTAATGTAATGGATGCCAGACCACTTTAAATGCTAGGTTTCAACTTCCATATGCTTCCAAAAGCTCACTTTATTTGCCTTGGAGAATCACTTTACATGACAGTTTGCTACAGTCTATATGCCAGCATGAAATCTTCTCATGTGCACCAAATGCTACACTTTACCTATATTGCATTCTGCATCACTTTATATGTTGTTAGTAGTGAGTGATGCAATGGCGCCATGGCGCCATTGGCGCTTGGCGCCCTTTCTCTGTGGCGCCTTTGGCGCCTGGCGCCCACTTTCTGAAAGGCGCCATGGCGCCCTTGGCGCTTGGCCCCTTTTTTCCGTGTCTCCCTTGGCGCCTGGCGCCCTGCCCTAAAAGGGCGCCAAAATGGCGTCAGCAGGATTTCTGGGTAAGTGCTACGTAAATATAAAAATATAAAAAAGCGTGTCCGTGGATGATTCGAAATTTACTGGAAAAATAGACAAGGTTGTGCGAGTGGATGGAAATATTTCATTCAACATTCATCAGACGTATCTGACAGATCAGAAGCTGAAAATGGTGAACCGTTTAACTTGCAGTCTCATTAATCAACGGATTCAAATCATCATAATTTTGTTTTTGTCCAATTCAAGAACACTCCATTGGAAAAATATATCGGAAGCGAATGAATCTACCTATCTACCGTATTTCCTCGAAATACCCCCCCCCCTCGAAATACCCCCCCCCTCGAAATACCCCCCCTCAAAATGGACACTATGAACTTATAAACCCCCCCCTCGAAATACCCCCCCCTCGAAATACCCCCCCCCAAATTTAGTGTATAGATAACATAAATGACAAAGGCTGCGGTTTATCATCCCGGCAATGCAGAACACACGTTAAAAACGATGACTCTGTTATGTGAGAACAGTGTTTGTACGTCTACACACTTATAAATGTCTTTAGAGTCTTATAAAAGGCGATTTTCGTTGCATTTTTCGACGTCTGCGTACGTTTCCGACGACATTTTAGTACTGGGATTTCAAAAAAATTCTGGCGAAATAATAAACCCCCCCCCTCGAAATACCCCCCCCCTCGTTTAACCCCCCCTCAAAATTCTCACTCTGAAAAAATAAACCCCCCGGGGGTATTTCGAGGAAATACGGTATCTATTTGTTTCAAATGACAGTTTTCATTGTGTTTAAATTGAATGTCATGTTTGAGTATGACATTATGCAAAAAAATTCATTGCTAGTATCGTTTTTGGTCCTTACATCCTGGGGAACGTGAATAAGGATATGAATGTGTGCACCACAGTGTAGGAGAGACATTTTTGGCACACGAAAGGGTATGTATTTACGCAGTGATTTATTTTGGCGCCCTAATTTTCAAATTGCGCCATGGCGCCCTTGGTGCGTGGTGCCCTCTTTCCGTGGCGCCATTGGCGCCTGGCGCCCACTTTCAGAATGGCACCATGGCGCCCTTTTCCTGTGGCGCCCTTGGCGCTTGGCGCCCACTTTCCGAATGGCGCCATGGCGCCATTGGCGCCTGGCGCCCTTTTTTCTGGGGCTTTTCCATCACTAGTTGTTAGTACTAAAGTATCTAAGCTTTGATTACTTATTGCAGGTAAAGACGGCACAGATTGACATCATTGAATCATTTGTTTGAATCTTATTGCGTGCACTCCACAGGAAAATCCTTTCATGTGGAATATAAATTGCAGCACAACTGCAGTAAATATGTTGAATGTGTAAAAAATAGTGTATGAAACAAAAATAAGTAAACATAGAGTATAATCGCGCTAAATGCCATTTAAACTGTGTAAAACGAGTGATCCGAGACGATTCCTTTCCAGAATATAAACTGTAGCACCAGTGCATAGTGAGTGAGGCATTCAGCCCTCAAACGGTGCTTTTCACAGCATATAACGTGACTAGGCAAAAATCCATATCCAGTGAAACACAAGTTGAAAAAAAATTAGCTGTACCCAGATAAAATGATACCTCGCCATTGCATTGCCATGTCATTGAATCGTCTGATGTCTTAATGATGTGAAATTCCTAGCATGATTCTGCTGAAGTCATTCGTTCTGAGGGATTAATTCAAGAACTTGTGGTGTTCTATTTGTGGTAGCATCTAAATCTTTGGACTGACGAGCAGCTTCAATGTAGACTTGGATGTTTTTTAGATTCAATTTTTGATGAATAGTTTTTAGCAGATAGTTCTTTGGTGGTGAATTCATTTTTCATCAGATTCTTGTCACAGCTATGCAATGCTATGAATATCATTCAAAACCTATCACAATGATATGAACTGCTGTCATTTAATGAGTCGATTTCTGGGATGTCTGCAGTTTCATCTTAAGCACACATATTTATTTACACTTTTATGGCTAGATGGTTTTCTGCAAGTCATATTTTATTGGTGCACCTCAACATACCTGTGTGTCATTTCTGTTGTTCTGGTAGGTTTTCAGCGATAGTCTAGTGCCGCAAATCCAGCATTTGAAACAGCCTTTGTGGAATAATGTTCCATCCTTCAGTGGACCAACCCTATCGTTAAAATAAGTCGGCCGTTTGCAACGGAAGCAAGGATCCTTCATGTTGGTCGAGAGAGCGCCGATCGATTATACTTTTGAAACGCAACGCCTGAAATTTCGGGGATGTAATTTCCAAAAATTGATAATTCGAGTTTAAAGCTTCTAAAAAGGAATACCGTATATGCTCGAATAAGTCCGCAGAGGGGAGTTATGTCTCTGTCAGACTTTTTTCGACTGGGGAGTTATTCGAAGGCCGGGTTTTTTCGAGGCGAGGTGTTATTTTTTTGTCGCAATTTTTAATAAAATGTAAATATAATCAATGTATTGTACCAATTGGGTTAAATTAGTTTTATAAACCTGTAAATCAGAATACAAATTCTATAATTCATGCTATGAAATTCAACGCTAGTGAACATCAGCTGCAAAAAGGATCAATACCGTATTTCCTCGAAATACCCCCGTCGAAATACCTCCCGTCTCGAAATACCCCCCCCCCCAAAAAAAAAAGCACTATGAATTTATTAGCCCCCCCCCCAACGAAATACCCCTCCCCCCAAATTGAGTGTACAGAGAATGTACATGACAGAACTGCGGTTTGTGATTCGGGCAATGCATAACGCACGTTAAAAACAATGAATTGTTATATTGGCCCTACACACACTAGTTTTCACCGTGACTGATGTGAAAACTAAAATGGCCACATGGCGACATTCAGCCTACTCTTATTGTATGCTACATGTGTTTTAGTTTACAAATTTTCAAATTGTAACTTTCATTAAATTAAATTCAAATTAAATTTTTATTAAATCATTCAACCGGGTTCATTTATTTGCATTTAAAATTTTTCAGTTTTCACACGAAGTCACGGTGAAAACTAGTGTGTGTACCGTATTTCCTCGAAATACCCCCCGGGGGGTGATGGTTTCAGAGTGAGAATTTTGAGAAAAAAAACGTGCAACATGCAACAAAAACCACCATTTATATGTTTTTACAGCCTTATATAAGGATGTAGATGGTATAAACGATGTTCTAACGTAACACAGTAAGTGTTTTGAACATCTGTTATGCATTTCCCGGACCACAAATTCATAGTGCCGATTTTGAGGGGGGGGGGGGTAATTTCGAGGGGGGGGGGGGTATTTCGAGGAAATACGGTAGGCACATTAGAACGGTGTTACATACTTATATAAGTCAACAGACTCTTATATATAGCGGCTATTGTTGCATTTTTCTACGTCTACGTCAATAGACGACAATCTAGTACTGGACTTCAAAACATTTCTGGCGAAATAATCTTAAGCCCCCCCCCCTCGAAATACCCCCCACCGTCGTTCAATCCCCCTCAATATTCTCACGCTGAAACAATCACCACCGGGGGTTATTTCGAGGAAATTCGGTACATGCTTTTTACGAACGCTAGATACACATGGACGTCTTTCCCGCAAATCAAAAAGGGTGGAAGATTTACGAGGGGAGTATTTTTTCGCCATAAAGCTAATAAGGGGAGTTATTCGAAGGGGGAGTCTTTCGAGGGGGAGTCTTTCAAGTGGTGACTTATTCGACGATATACGGTAAGAATAATTGTGTGGTGGTCGTTTGGTGTGCGATGCGCAGTACTCGTAGGCGTATCGCACATCCAAACTCTTATCGCTCCAGAATGAGTGGCGCTGGTCAAATTTGTTAAAAAAATCGAACGCAATGTAAATACGATTGCAAAAATACAACAACGATGTAAATACGTAGGTATCGGTACACAAATCGTGTACACAACACAAACTAAAATGTGCCGTGAGCTGCAGGTGCGCTGCGCGGACGCCCACAGCGCGCATATTTCAACTGGTCGCAGCTGCACTGCACTTTGTGACTGCAAGTAAAATACATATCTGCGGCGGAGTACAATGCGATCACACAGGTGTGTCGTTGGCCGCGGCCAGTCTAACAACAACCATATGTACACACGTCGGCCAGCCTGGAGTGAGTGAAATTTACCTCTGCCCGTTTTGGATTACACGGTGCTTCATTTCTTGTTCTACGGGAGATTTTGAGACGCTTTGAGATATTGGTCGACTCACCCGTCAAATCGACAATCGCTGCATGCGCTCGCAGATCGATTTCAAGTATTTACATCGCACAAGAAGTCGATCTCAGTCGATCAGCGTGCAGTTTAGCCGCGGCGCAGTTCCTGGGTTCAGAGGCGGTGCAGTAGCGCCGCCGAGAAATTTCTTTCTGTCTCAGTCACGGGCGGCTGCCGAATCGCCGCCGCATCTATAGTATTTTGGCAGACCGCTAACGCTATGGTTCAAAGGATCTACTCGATTCAAAGGAATTTTTCCAGTCGTCGTTGCCGAATGGAAAATATCGATGATGAAACATATAAGTGTATTTATATGGATGCAAAACGGTGGTGACAAATTCGAGGCTTACGGTAGTTAACGCAATCCAAATAAACCAGTCGATCGCAAATGCGTAGAAAGTCTGTTTCGATCGCTCCGATTTTGCCGTTTTTTTATATTTTATTGGGATTACCGTTTTGTCGTACATATTGAATTGATGCACATTGAGACTTAGACGTACCACAAATAACAGATACTAATTTGACCATTTTTTAACCTATTTTTCTCAGCAACATTTTCACTTCACGAATGAGAGACTCGATTCACACCCTCTCATTGAGTACGAATTGCATGTTAAACTGTTTGTGACGCGTCAAAAGTTAATATTTTATCACACTGGGCTAGAGAACGTGGAATATTGCCTAAGCTGCTGGAGTCACGCATATAGTATCCGAACGATATCGTCATCGACATCGACCATCGTTTATATACTTGGGAAAATATGCGATAAGAACCAACGCCACATATCGTACAAACGCAAACATGCATTGTCGAAAATGAAAATACCCATTCTTCACTTTTTTCGTTTATGCTACGATTTCCAGCGTAAAATTCAATCGCAAAATTGATTACATAAAAGTGGATGATGATTAACGATGGCAAACCTCCCAGAAAAAAGTATTTAAATTTTTAAGTGTTTTTTCTAAAATTAATTTTCGAATTTTCGAATTTTTTCCCAAATCAATTTTCGAATTTCGAATTTAATTTTCGAATTTTCGAATTTTTTTTGGCAATTTTCAAATTTTTTCAGAAAAAGATTGAATTTGAAGCTTAAAACACAGTATTTGGACTGTTTTCATGTTTGGAGCCCCTTTTTACCTTAATTTCACTGTAAGTGAAGCATGACATGACAATTTCATATGACTTTAACATGACAAATGGTAGAAACACTTATGTGGATCAGTTTGCACCATTTTCACTGGGGCAGAATGCCTTCCAAAAATGTTTGTGTGACTGCCCCTCGGAAGACCAGCGAGCGATTTTTTTTGATGGACTGGAGTCTCTATCCGCGGAAGTAGAGCGCCGCGGTTCTAATTGTTTGGGTGGCCCCCTGCATTCTTAAATAGATGTCATAAATAGATGGAGTCCGCCGCTGCCCCCGCGGATGCCATTCCAATCTTTTTTAATGTTTGTTTTTTCGTTACATGAGACTTTTTCAGACCCACCGCATATCAATTGTCGCTTTATTTAGCACGCTGAACTTTAGATCGCTTTTTGTCACCTTGAATTCCCTGAAAAATTCGAAAACTATTTTCGAATTTTCGAATTTTTTAAAAAATAAATCGATTTTTAAGTGTTTTTTCCAGGGGTGGAATAAAAATTCGAAAATTATGAAAAAATTCGAAAATTCGAAAATGTTTTCGAATTTTCGAATCTTTTTTTGCCATCGTTAATGATGATACAGGTCTGCAATTTTTCATGGACAATATGTTTATCAATACCTTCGTTGTGTCCAAGAGTCATCGTCCATGGCCACTGCTATTTGATTGTGAAAATTCAAAAATTTAGATTTTACTTTGCAATTTTACGCCAGCTAAAGAAAAGTCAATTCTACACCAGAGTTGTTAAAAGTACTGAACTTTTTTCAAAGTGTATGTAAACGTAAAGTATTTATTTTTTACTCACCCCCTGAGTACAGAAAACGTAAAGTAATTTTTTTATACTTTTACTCATGGTAAACATGAGTAAACGTACTTTTCCCCTCAGAAAACGTAAACGCGAGTACTTTTGAGAAATGTCTCCCAAATTAAAAAATCTATATACACTAGCGGCCAGAATAGTTGAGACTTTTCACCATAGAGAAATGGGAGGCTGTGGGTCCACCACACTTTTGTTGCTTCTCAGTCGCTTGTCCCTGGCCCAATTTTGATGGAGTTTGAGTATGCTGGGTTTTCAGGTCGGGACTATGACTAAGAAAATTGTTTGCTTGAATGATCCCCACGTGACTAGATAAGGGGGGTCTATAAAAAGTTGGTCAATAAAATTAAAATTTTTTGGCCAATCTGGGTGATTGACTTTGAAGCTTAATAACTTGGCCATTTCTGGGCCGATTTGGATCATTCAATCAATAACCGCAGGCCCAAATCGATATACCTATGCACAATTCTACATCACCGATTTGACCTCAAAAATGAACTCTCCAATCATTTGTGATCATTTTAAAAGTCAATTGCATAAATCGGTCAAAAAATGAACTAGTTATTGACATGAACTTTTTTCGCCCAGTGGTTGAGGAGTGAAATGCATGCAAACACAGTCGGACCTCACCTGAACAAATTTCCCTTATGAGACAACGGTGGAGAGTCTCAACTATTCTGGCCGCTAGTGTAAAATGTGATCTGAAATACGTTTTGTGTACTCGAGTACTTTCAAAAAGTATACGTAAAAGTGAGTACCGAAACTTTTTTTCAGAGGAAACGTAAACGTATTTACTCTGTACTCGAGTATACGTATTTATCAAGTAAAAGTAAATACGTTTTAACAACTATGTTCTACGCCAGGTGATTGCATGCAATGACAGTGTAGAATTGATTTTTATTCAGCTGGCGTAAAATTTCAACGTATTTATTTATTTTTGCACAATTGGGATGCAGGGCCTTACCAGTGTTAGGTTTTGCCCTTCCCTAAACAACTGCTTAACCATAGGCTGTAGAAATAACAGCCTTGCCTACAAGATACAAGGATTGCTAGGATGTTTGTCCTATCTGTCATGCATATGGTTCGTTCCGTAGACAAGTAATTTGTCAAATTCTCTCCTATGACATGTTCTGCAGCTCAGTGGATTTGTTGCCCATTCACAATCTATTGTACACTTAATTTTCCCCATAGCCATTCGTTTGTTGTCTAAGTTGGGACACACATAAAATATGGTGTAGATTAGCCACCACCTTTATGTATTTGTTTGAACATAAACTGCAAACTTTGTAGCCCCTTTTCCCTCGTAACCTCAGTGCGTTCTGTTTTGCGGCAAACCAATTTAGTTCATTGTAGTATTCCCCCACTGATTTCTAGCGACTGGTTATCTCCCCGTCTATATCTGACTGGCGCCTGACTAGGGTGTCAACAAAAATTTTTTACGGAAAACGGAAACGGAAACGGAAAAATTTTTCAGCAGCCGGAAAACGGAACAGAAAACGGAAAAAAAAATTGCACTTGGCGGAAAACGGAAACGGAAAAAAAATTTCAGCGGCCGGAAAACGGAAATAGAGGCTGGAAAAACGGAAACGGAAAACGGAAACGGAAAAATAAAATTTGCACAGAAATGGAAAAACTTGCTGAAATTTTGCCACAAAACAGATAAATTTTGCTGGAAGTGGAAAAAATTTGCAGTAATTTTGTTGGAAACAGAACATTTTTTACATCATTGACAATCTGCATGAATTTTTACCAGTTTGGCTGATCAGAAAACAGAAAGTTGAGCCAGAAAAAGTTAAAATGAGGCGGAAAAATGGGAAATTGAGGCGGAAAGTGGAAAAAAGGCGGAAAAACTGGAAATTGAGGCGGAAAATGGAAAAAAGGCGGAAAAACTGAAAATTTAGCTGGAAAACGGAAAATGAGCCGGAAAAACGGAAACGGAAAAAAAGTTGCCGGAAAACGGAACGGAAAACGGAAAAAAAAATTCGGCAGCCGGAAAACGGAACGGAAAACGGAAATTTGACACCCTACGCCTGACTATTTAGTTTATCTAGCGTCAACCCCCAACGTTTTCTGTACACATGATTTTTTATATCCAATTTACGTAAAATCGAAACTTTTGAATTTTCACAATCAAATAGCAGTGACCATGGACGCTGACTCTTGGACACAATGAAGGTATTGATAAACGTATTGTCCATGAAAAATTGCAGACCTGTATCATTGTCCACTTTTATGTAATCAATTTTGCAATGGAATGTTATGCTGGAATTTTACGTCGAGCTGTAATCTTAGCATTATGGGTGAATTGTATACATCGACTGTTCCCATCGACGATTGTATTTATACATCGAAAAATTCTGTTCCCCTCATGTATTTTATCACTATGGGTTTGAATTTACAAAACGACCAAAATGCAAAAAGATATCAGACTTTTTTACCGCTGTAAAGCGGGAATTAGAGCTCAGCGTCGATTTGACGTGAAATGACGACGTGAAATGATGTCGTGAAATTAATTACACGAGTGTGGATCATGCTACGGGTCTACAATTTTCTAAGGATAATATATGAATCAATACCTTAATTGTGTCCAATACTGAGTGTTATCAGCCACAACTAGAGCGAATTTAAAAATTCAATTTTTATCATTCCACGTCATCATTTTACGTCAGGGTACAACTTGACATTTCACGTCAGACTATTGCAAGCAATAGTCTGACGTGAAATGTCAAGTTGTTCCCTGACACTGTGACGTGGAATGATAAAAATTGAATTTTTCAATTCGCTCTAGTTGTGGCTGATAACACTCAGTATTGGACACGATTAAGGTATTGATTCATATATTATCCTTAGAAAATTGTAGACCCGTAGCATGATCCACACTCGTGTAATTAATTTCACGACATCATTTCACGTCGTCATTTCACGTCGAATCGACGCTGAGCTCTAATTCCCGCTTAAAAACTGACTAAATTGCTTGTGGCTTAGTGCATAGGCCCTCTCTTAACCTTGAGCTTTGCCATTTCCGGGACCATGTGATATTCACTAGGGTTTGACCTGAAACTGACTGGATAGTGTGATGAAAAAAGTATGATTTTTGGCATTTGGGTTGTTTCATAAATTGACACCAATGTTGCCACATGAGGGGGCAAATGTTTATCCCCTGAATAAAATTTTTGGTCTCTGTTCAGTCTTCCAAAAACTGCGTTTCCTTGATGTTAGCATGTGTGGCTGACATGCTATGACCATCAACACCACTCCCAGGAATTCAATTTTTGTTCATTTTGTTCGTTACGAGAGGGAGTTTTTAGAGGGGTAGGACTTACTTGAGGATATACAGTATACATAAAAGCGAGTACAGGTACTTTTTCAGAGGAGATGTAAATGTATTTCTCAGTACTCCGGCACACGTATTTTTGAGTGAACATAAATATGTTTTAGCAACTATAGCTACTTTTCTCTTTCATGAGTGAAAGGTTTCCTGCCATTCTCCTGGGTGGGGTTGCCCTTCTATTGGGGGTAAAGCAAGCAGCCCCTCTATCGGGGTTAATGCAAGGAAAACAGAATAATATACATATCAAAACTCTTAACACATTTATCATAATATATTTATCAAATATTACATTGCCCACTGTTGGAGTTTGCCAGAAGCAAATAAAGAGTAGAACAGAACGCTAAACAGGTGGATGCCAGCTGCCAACTGGAACACGTGCTGCCACCCATTGCTGTAGGTTGAGATCAACCATTCTGTAACCTGAAATGATGGCAACCCATTGGAAAAAGTGTTTAAATTATTAAATGTTTAAAAAATATCATTTTGAATTTCTAATTTTGATGGTTTCTGAATTTTCAGATTTTGTTTTTGTATTTTAAAAGTTGTTTATACTGTATTATTGCATTTTCTAATTCTTCTGTCCAATTTTGAATCTATCTTTATGTTTTGCGGCCATCCAAGCTGTTGCCTAATAAACATTTGTACATTTTAAATTTTTATTTTGCTGCAAGAAATTGATCCGCGTGAAAGTCAATTTTTAATTCTGTGTCTGAATTTTATCCATGCATTTAAAGGTACTTTCAACCAAAATACCTAAATAATTTGCTAAAACTTTAAACTTTAAATCTCGAGTGTTATTTAGTTGGTGAAAAAATGGCAGTTATTGTTCGCGAAAAAATTCAAAAGTGTTCAGAAAGTCAAAAAGATGTGGAAGGTAGGGATTTTGTAGAACCAAACCAGCTAGTTCCATGGCACCATTGTATTACTACCAATGATGGGTAAGTTCTCCAGAAAAAACACTTTCTGTGTTTTGAGTTTTTCAAAAATGAATACCTGTGTTTTGAGTTTTTTTTCACAAAAAAATTTTATTTCTGTTTTTTTTTGTTTGTAAAAACTTGAGGATTTTCATAAAAACTTGAGTAAAAACTTGAGTTTTTCATGAAATCCACATTGCTACCCAAATACAGTGTATCAATGCAAAAGCAGTGGTTTTCTCATAACAAATTTGATTATGCATGTCCAGGGACCCTGTAAGATGTGCCGAACGTACACGTTTTTTTTGTGATGACTCGACAACACTAAAAGCTAAAAAGTTCAATATGTTGAGAAAAAGGTTCCATATTCATGAGAAAAATTGGTCATCCATACATTCTACCTGGTTGAATGTGCATGTCAAATTGCAGAAATGTACTTGTAGCTCAAGAGTTATAGATGTTTAAAAAATGCTGCCTTTGTCGCTGGTTGTCGGAAGTTACCCGACAGCAGAGTTGTTAAAAGTACCGAACTTTTTTCAAAGTATATGTAAACGTAAAGTATTTATTTTTTACTCACACCCAGAGTACAGAAAACATTAAGTAATTTTTTTTACTTTTACTCATGAGTGAACATGAGCAGGGTTGGTTTTATAAAAATCATTTGTATGCAAATTGTATAAAAATTGTATAAAAATGTATTTTATTTTATTTTTATTCTTGTTTCATTTTATTTTATTTTATTTTATTCCAAAATGTTGATAAAATAATGAAATGGAACCATTTTACAAAATTTTTACAACAATTGTACAAAAATTTTACAAAAATCGAATCTTGTGTGCAAGGCCAACACAATGTTATCATTAGACCTAAACATGAAAAACTTTCAAGTGCAATTTTTTTCATTACTTTGCAAAACGTTGCATGCAGTAGGTATTGTTAGCTAGTTAAAAGTGTAAGGTTACAATTATTGATAACAATGGTTTGCATTTTTGGTAAAACAACTACTGAAGTGTGCAGGGTGTAAAATGTCATGCAAAGTGTCAATTGTCATGACAAATGTAAAGTAAAGTGTCAAATGTCATGTCAAATGTCAAGCAAAGTGTCAATTGTCATTATAAATGCCATGCAAAGTATAAATTGTTTATTCAAATCATCAAATATTTCTGTATCCAAATTTTATGTTTTTGTATCCAAATCATTTTGTATCAAAATCTGATGTTAGCATATGATTTGGATACAAAAACAACAACAAGATTTGGATACAAAACATAAAATTTGTGCTTGATACAAAGATACAATGTGCTTAACACTTGACACTTTAACTTATATTTGTCATGACAATTCACACTTTACTTTACATTTGTCATGAAAATTGACACTTTGCATGACATTTTACATGACATTTAACACTTCACAGGCTTAGTACAGCACCCAGTTCCCAAAATAAACAGGTAGAAACTTGAGCAACACAATAAAAATTTTACAAAAAATATGAATTTTTATACAATTTTACAAAAATTCAAATTTTTATACAACTTTTATTTTTATTTTGAAATTTTCCATTTTATTTTATTTTATTTTATTCTTAAATTTTCCATTTTATTTTTATTATTTTCTGAGATTTTGCCAACCCTGAACATGAGTAAACATACTTTACCCATCAGAAAACGTAAACGTGAATACTTTTGAGAATTGTCGCCAAAATTTTCGCATAAAATCACAAATTTTCTTAACTTTTTGTTTATTTTACGCAATTGGTGACTATATATTTAATTCTATACCCATTTTCGACGAGTTTCCCATATTTTTAGCATATTTTCTCCTTTTTTCCCTTCTATGCCTTTAAAAATCTATATAAAATGCGATCTGAAATACGTTTTCTGTACTCGAGTACTTTCAAAAAGTATACGTAAACGCGAGTACCGAAACTTTTCTCAGAAGAAACGTAAACGTATTTACTCTGTACTCGAGTATACGTATTTATCGAGTAAAAATAAATACTTTTTAACAACTATGCCCGAAAGGTGGCGACAACAGCAAAAATTTTTTCAAACGTTATAACTCTTGAACTACAAACACGATTCTGTAATTTGACATACATATTCGCCTAGGTAGAATGTATGGATCACCACTTTTTCTCATGCATATGGAACCTTTTTAATCAACTTATTGAACGTTTTAGTTTTGTCGGGTCGTGACAAAAAACCTGGTGTAAACGCGGCCTTATACTCTGCCAATGAAGCAAAAGACATGTGGAAAATTCTTTAAAATGTTTCAAACACCTGGCTTAAACACACCATGGGACAAATGACACCAGAAATGGCACCAAATCCACTGCTCAATGCCATCAATATACCTGCATGCTGTGGTGCTATGTCAAATATGTTTACTTGGAAGCCTGCAAGAAGTATGTAAAAAACTGACTAAGAAAAGGACTGACTTGACGCTATAATATTTTACGGAATGAACAGTGACAGTCCAATGAAGCGCGCATGTCATCCTCGGGGGAATCCCGATTGTTAACCTTCCCGATCGGTAAGCTCTCGATGGGTAAGCCAAAGTATGTCGATGGGTAAGCCAAAGTGTATCGATTGTTAAGCCGCAGGAAAATTTTATTTTTGTTTCGATTGGTAAGCCAAAGTGTATCGGTCGTTAACCCGACTATCTCGATTGGTAAGCCGCATGCGTACATACTAATACATGTATTAATTTTGAGGTATGTAAATACTAACAATACATTAGGCAATTATGACTGAGCACCGTTCATCAAATTTACAAACTGCGAAGTAAGAAGTAAAAATGAGCGGTGCCAATGACATGTGTCCTTTACATTATTGAAGATCCAGCGTGCGCAAATATTAAAAAAAGTTAATAAATGTGTATATGTAAAGTATATATGATAAATGTTTAGTAATGTAAATATCTAACGAGTGAATTTATTGAGCAAGCAAAATTCAAAGAATTGCCTTGTTCTGTGTTGACAGGCCATGGATGACATGTTCATCGGTAATTGTACCAAAAGTAGCGCCAGCCATAGCTGCTGAAATCAGAGCATATAGAGCAATTCCAAATTGATTCAACAAAAAATATGTAACAAAAGCAAAAACACAATAAAAACTATGCACGTCGGCGCTGCAATGAGTTATTGAATAACAAACCTGCTTTACTCATGCATGATATGATATGTCCCCACGTCTGTTCCATACATCCCTTTGTAATACCGGCATATCCTTGATCCACTTCATTTCTCCATCCAGAGTGTCCACATTACTTCTGTTCCATACCTACGTATTTAATGTATGCGTGTGGTATGTTTGTATTGTGGCTTACCAATCGAGACATTGGCTTTACAATCGATACACCATGGGTTAACAATCGAGATACTTTTAAAGACTTTGTGTGGCTTTATTATCGATACACTTTGGCTTACTCATCGGCATACTTTGGCTTACCCATCGACATATTAGGTTGTCAACTAAGTAACCTTAATTTTTTGCGTACCGTATTTCCTCGAAATACCCCCCCCCCTTGAAATACCCCCCCCCTCGTTTGACCCCCCCCCTCTCGAGACCACTATGAAACAATCACCCCCCCCTCGAAATACCCCCCCCCCCTCGTTTAACCCCCCCCCTCTCGGGACCACTATGAAACAATCACCCCCCGGGGGGTATTTCGAGGAAATACGGTATGTGTGATCGCAAAAAATTAATGTTACTTAGTTGACAACCTAATACTTTGGCTTACCCATCGGGAAGGTTAACAATCGCTATACTCTGGTCATCCTCAGTGCGCAATTCATAAAGATTGCTAAATAAAAATTGATTGGCACTGATCAGAAACGATGGTTAACCTTGCTTCAAATGGTCGAAATGAATCAAATTAGCCATGAAACAACTGAAATTCGAATTCAAGACAATGGCCTTTTTTGGACAATTTTTTAATTGGACAATTTTTCATCCGACGAAACGTTCTATAGCAATATGTTATTCGCGTTGAAAAGCACAGGGAAGCAAAAGTAAAACCGGATATGGCAAATCCACTGATGCCAACTGAAAGGCAAAGCAGCAATATTCCCATGATGACATTCTCTGAAACAAAGCTGAGTACAAGCAGACACATTCCCTCTGAGCCAAAGCCTGCATGTTGTGTGAAAAACATGTTTTTGCAAATACCAGTTCTAAGTGACTTATTGCAGAGATGGATGTATCTAATTACTCATTTATGTAATTACGTCAAACCCACCGAAAAGTGTTTACATTTTTCAGTGTTGTCTTTCTAAAATGAATTTTAAAGCTTTGAATTTTTAATAAAAACCTGGTTGAAAATTTTTTAGAATGTTCAAATAAAACTAAACTAAAAAACAGACTTTTCCATCACTGTTATTAGGATATGTACTCTTAGGAATGTAGTACAGAGTGCACAATTATTGACAGAGAATAGCATAAATTTGATAGAATATCAATATAAAAACGTTAACTACATTTTTACTAACTAATTCTACAAGAAAATTTAAATAAATAGGTGGCTTGACTAAGTGGTTTGACTAAGTGTATTTGTTGCAATTAAAATAAATTGATATTTTAAAATAAGTTTCTTTCTTTTGACAGATGTAGAAACAGCTCTTCAATGTGTTCCAGGTGATTGGCTTACCTTACCTTTCACTTACCGATTAAATTCATCAGCTTTCTGACATTTTTGACGTTCAA
Organism: Sphaerolaimus hirsutus; assembly: GCA_964036195.1. Classification (NCBI taxonomy): domain Eukaryota; kingdom Metazoa; phylum Nematoda; class Chromadorea; order Monhysterida; family Sphaerolaimidae; genus Sphaerolaimus; species Sphaerolaimus hirsutus. The sequence goes on along the minus strand of OZ038452.1, from coordinate 17,234,593 downwards.
TTTGTTTGTGTGTATCAAGAAATCGGCAACATGCCCACCAACAGCTGTGTTTATGGCCATAATAATGTGTGGTATTGATGAGAGAATACCAGTCTGAAAAAATGTTCTTTTGTGGCTATACTGCGAAAATGTTGTGGCCCAGAACTTGTGGGTTTATCATACAAACACTATGGCATCACTAACACATGGGTTGGGTGGAAAAAGGTGGTGTATTTCATACAAAATGGAAAATAGAGAGAATGAGAGAAATAGAATCAGCTTAGACCGAGAAAATTAACATGGCGCTTTGGGTGAATCGGTGACCCAACTACTATTTTGTTACCGGGATACATGATTTATTCCCAATTACCATTCCAAATGTGAATGAACAATTTCCTGAAAATGTAATCAAATATGATCTTAATTTTTTTTAATTCTGAAGACTCAGGCGTTATTAACAATGGCATAAATACTACACTTACCTTTCTGAAAAAAATCCTAAGAAATGTTCATGTTTTACCTACCGTATTACCTCGTATTAACACCCCCTCAAAATGGGCTGGGGAAATAATAACCCACCCCCCTCGAAATACCCCCTTTGGAATGATGTAAGTCATGTACATAATAAATACGTCATGTATGCAATGTACATGATGTATATTACTGCTAATTTGCATTGCAGCTACACATAGACTAGTTTGTGTAGTATCTACATTTTTATGTCCAAATATCTCCTGTTTGGATACATTTATTACCTGTTTTGGGTACACAAATGCCTACTATTTACTACGATCCTTTTAGAAAATTTCTGACGAAATAATAAAAACCGTCTCGAATAACCCCCCCTCGAATTAACCCCCCTAAAATTTTGCTGGCGAAATAATAAACCCCCATGGGGGTATTTCAAGGTAATACGGTATATTCTTTTCATCCATATTGTTTTGAATCTCAACAATAAAAATCTTTTGAGATTTTTGGAATGCTGATCAAGATCACATTGTAAATCACAGATAAAAATGCTACTGCATTCATTCTGCATTTTTTAGTAACTACAGTACATGTGGAAGAAAGGAAAACTCTACCTCAAGTCCACCCAAATGCAGTCCCTGTTGCATGTATGTTAGCTGGTGCTGTGTAAGCAGAAACAAAGTCCAGGTTCTTGCAAAGTTCTCTAGTGTGATAGCCCAAACTGGTAATGATGTAAGTATTCCCCGCCATGGAACCAGGTGTTTCTGAATTCAATTTATCACATAACTATATAAATATTAATATACCTATTCAGCAACATTTACATGGGTTTGCTGTGATAACAGAAATTTTCATTCATTAACCACCGTTTTGTGATTGCAATAGAAGAGTTTTATGTTGTGATGAAAGTGTGGCTATGCTAGGGATAAGATTTTGGCTTAACAAAGGCTGGCTCCAGTCTCAATCATTGGAGTCATTGGCACGTTAACTATGAAAACGTTTCACCTTATTTTTTAAATCACTGTGTTGTCGTTGTGAAACGCACAGATGTTTTGTGTGTTGTTTCATTGTTATTTAATTGTGCTGCGCTGTACGTCAAGAGGCTCGAATAAACATATCAAATGACCAAAACCCTTGCCAACGCAAAGCCATGCTTGATATAAGCTCAACTGCATCAGCAGATAAATAGACCCTTCTGCAAAACACTGGCATTATTGTCATGTACCATGGCACCAGTGTAGTTGCTGTCATTCAGAAGCATGAAACATCACATTGAAAATAGCAGCACCATGGCGCTGGCGCCCCTTTATGGAACCAAAAGAGCGCCAGCGCCATGGAGCCATTGGCGCTTGGTGTTTTTCTCTGCGCCATCTGGCGCCTGGCGCCATCATTTCAAATGGCACCATGGTGCTTTGCGTGATTTTTCTCGGTGCCATTATTTTGGATGGCGTCACAAATGGTGCCAAGACGCTTTGATGGATAGTTAACATCTCCTATTTTCAAGGGTCTTATCTGCTGAGTAACGGTTGCATTTCAAAATGAAAAGATAACTGACATGTTGGCCTTTAGGAATCGAACCAATAGCTCTTTCAATATGCTCTTTCTCATGGGGGCTTATTTTCTTGTCAAGTCCTGGTTTGAGCTTGACATAGTACAGCCAGATTATCATCCACGTGATGCCAATTATACCTTCAAATAAATTGATTAGGTTTCTTTTTTTACAAAAGGGCAACGGCTGTGCAACTGACCCCCCCCCCCCTCTACCATACATGTGAGTGGGTGTGGCTGTTATACTCCGGTTACTTTACACCTTGCACGCGTGGTTCCCGCTGGAAGTGCGCCAATGATGGTTAACGCGTGCAAGTTTCAGAAAAAGATGACAAAATTGATTGTTGTTATAATGTTGTTCATAAATATATTCACATCGATGAATTTTTCCATCTTTTTACGTAAATCGCATGATTTGAATATCATTGGCACGCTTCCAACACGAGACATAAATCAGTGCGAGGGCAGAGTATCATGTATGCCGAGTATACCCACAATATTGTGGGCTGAGGTGCTTCAATGGGGATCAGTCAATGCTATGACATTATCGATTACATCTATGTGGGAACAGCCAGCATTTGGCCATCAGGAAAACATCTGCATTGACCTCTATTGAAGGTCTGCAGGCGTGCACCTTGGATCCCGCTGCCCTTAAACTTCCAAATTAACACCCTCTACCATGCTGCAGCTAGGGCCTTTTTTGTCGGTTGCTGATGTCTGGTTGCCGGACATTGCATGTAGCAGGGGTATTTTGAATTTTGACCCTCCGAGTGGTTAGATAGATAGCAAATCGCTCCTCTGGAGGGATAGATAGCTGAAAAAATTTCTGGGAGGAGTTGGGGGGGGTTGTGGTGGTTCGATATATACCGTATTACCTCGAATTATCCCCCCCCTTGAATTAACCCCCCCCTCGAAATACCCCCCCTAAATTTCGGCTGAGGAAATAATAAACCCCCCCCTCGAAATACCCCCCCTAAAATTGAGTGTAACGTGAACGTACATGACAAATACCGCAGTTTGTGATCTGTACTATGCAGAACACACGTTAAAACTGATGATTAAGTGACGTTAGGGAAGGGTTTTTGTGTATATACAGTAATATATGCCTAAAAACACATATAAATCTATGTGATCGTTCGATTTTTCTACGTCTGCGTATGGGGAATTTCCGAAAATTTCTGGCGAAATAATAGACCCCCCCTCGAATAAACCCCCCCCCCCCTCGAATTATCCCCCCCTCAAATTTTGCTGGCGAAATAATAAACCCCCTGGGGGTATTTCGAGGTAATACGGTAGGCTTTTTCGGGGCATAGAAGGAAGAAGAGGGCAAAAAATCGCTAAAAGTAGGTGTAAAATGGCTCAAAATGGGTATACAAGAGCATATAGTACTAAATATAGCTGAAAATAGGCAAATAGGAACCAGAACCATGATTTTCGAAGTGAAAATCTATAAAACGGTATGAAAAATAGCGATTTTGAGCGAAATTGGGGTATAGTTTTGCAAAAAGTGCTCCAGATAGGTAGATAGCTGGGCGATTTGGGGGGGGGGGTTTAGCGGGTAGTAGCCCAAAATTTTGCCTCCGGGATAAATAGATAGCTGAGCGGCCTCCGGGATAGATAGATAGCTGGGCAGTTTGGTGGGGTAACCCCCCAACCCCCCCCCCCCCATTCGAGACCCCTGGCATGTATCACCAAAAATTTCAAGGAGAGTTATTCAAGAGTATTTAACAGTCTATAACGTATTTTTTGCAGCATCTTTTTCACCCAGGGGGAGTTAAATTATTCACGGGGTAGTTATCCGAGGGGTGGGGGAATTTTTTCCTCACCTGGCCAACATGTGCAGTCATTCAAGGGTAGTATTCAAGGGGGGTCTTATTCAGGCTGCTTCACACAGGTTCCCACAACACCCCGCATCCATGTATAGAAGTGGGGGATGTCAGGTACACTGCAAATTTTTTAAATAAATCCCCCTCCCACAGCTGGAGGCTGCAGGTTTGTGCCAAACCTGAAGGTGTTTATGTAAAACGAACCATTGATCACAAAAGGCGTAGTCCAGTGTACAAACACTGCTGAGAACTGGGCAAATGGCATGCCCAAAGCCATGCCAACATATGCACCAACAAATGCAGTTGTGACCAATCTAGACCTCTCTGATGGTGGTGCCCAGTAGTGCCACATTTGGTGCATTGCTGGGTACATAAATCCCTGGAGGCCACCTTGGACGAAGGATACACCCATGGCTGGATATGCATTCTCTGTAGTCAGTGACAGCATCAATGCGAATGATAAAATGCATGAAAAGCCAACACACAGGCCCACGATCCTGATAAGTGTTGATAAGATGCATTATAAGGAACAGGCATTGCGTTTTTGTATTGGAGATGATGTGAATCTGTGCCTTTTGAGGGGCAGCTGCAGGAGCAAGATGTAAATTAATACAAGTTCCAACTGGATCCTGTCAAATGATTACAGGTATATGACATTTTGACAGCATAACATTTGATCCCACCCTGTCAACATTTACCTGTTTGCAGGAAACCATCTTACAGTGTTGTTGTGTTGATAGATAGCACCAAAATGATGCCAGTTAGTCACGCCTGGATGTTTGTATGCCTCCACGAGTGGTGATGTGAATGTACTGAGCAACTTTTCGCCCAGTGAACTAGTGATTAAAATGCGCCAAGAAAAATTGCACCATGGCGCCATCCATAAAAGTGGCGTCGGGTGCCAGAGAAAACGGCACCAGGCACCAAAATGGCACAAACAATTTAATGTCACTATTGCAGATCTGCTGATGGACTGCGATCTAATTTATTATGTCACGTTTTTATGGATACATACCATATATCCTTGATAAACACCCTTCTGGAATAACTCCCCCTGTTAGCTGACTGAGAAAAAAGTCCCTCCGTTAGCTGACTGGGTAAAATATAAGGGGGTATTCTAGGGAGGGAATTATTCGAGGGAGGGAGTTTTTCAAGGAGGTCTTATTTGAGAATATATGGTAGACTAGTATGTGTAGCTATCTATGTCGATATGTATCAATATATTTTGTTAGGTAATGTTTATTTCCAGTTACGGTATGTCAAAGCCATTTTTTTTACTAAAAACCTGCACGATAAGTTCTGGCGAAAATATCCCCCTTCTTTCCGATATGTCCCATCCCCTTCAATACACTCCCTGGAAATACCCCTTCAAAATTTGCATTAGCATTTGATGAATTCGCAATAGCCAAATATGAAAATGATGACATTCCAATACTTTCCAAAAAATGGACAATTTTGAACATCAAAATAGGTATTATTTGATGACACCAAAATTGCAACAAAAAAATCTGTGTGGCATCTAGGCGCCAATTTTGTGCAAGAGCGAGGGGGAATCGCTGCCCCCACCCTCTCAAATCAACACATACAGCACAGAAAATGCGGCGGGCAGGTGCATCGCGGCGTATCCCACATAAAATAAGCTCTGTATGAGGCCCAAATGTGCAGGTGAAGCATACAAAATCTGTGAAAGATAGGTTCCGTTGAATTGTCGTTACACTGATACAAAATGTCGACAAGCAAAAGCCATAGGTATAGAGAAAAGGTTTTAAACGTGTACGTATATACGTAAACAAAGTACCGTATTTCCTCGAATACTGGAAACTACTTTGAAAAGTGTATTGAAAATCAATACAGGTATTTTTGGGAAGAAACAGGTTATTTGCCAGTACACTTTTTGGTATATGTATTTTTGAGTAAATGAAGATAGGTAAAGTCAGAGGACATTTCACCCTACAAAATCGGAGAGTTAGAATTCGCTCGTGAATAGAGCGAACAACGAAACTTGTGTCCCACGCGGACGCTAGAAATTGAAAAAGAAAATCATATTAAAAGAAAAATGGATGTTTCGCTGCGTCCCTGCGTGCCACGCCCTAGTTATCTACATTTCAACGTTGCTCGTTAAGAATTTGACCGTTCAAACTACCGTTTTTGTTTTATTTTATTGTTCATTCGTTGGCTCCATTCCAACAGAAGAGAACTTGGCAGCCAGCCAAAATTTCGAAATCCGCTATTAATCTGAATAAAATAGGCTCATACCAGCTATATAACCATGTATATATACAAAAATAGCGATTATGAAGGTGGAAATTGGCAAAGCGAAGCAAATTCTAACGATTTTCAGCTAACTTTCAGTTTTAACTCTCATTTGTATAATACGCAACTGGTAACTGGGATAAGGGCCAAGTTTTCATACGTGACCCGATCTATTCCAATCGTTAAAATATTGCGTCACAATACCTAATGCCGTCATGCACTCTCCACTGCAGAGATTGACGCAAATGTTTGTAGGGCGATAAGTCTGCCGACTTTATGTTTTTTGCAACTGTGACCAAATTAGTGATGGAAAAGCGCCAGAAAAAAAGCGCCATGCGCAAATGGCGCCGTGGCGCCATTCAGAAAGTGTGAGCCAAGGCGCCATGGCGCCATTCGGAAAGTGGGTGCCAGGTGCCAGGGGCACCACGGAAAGAGGGCGCCAAGTAGACTCGAGACTTGAGGTTTTTGCCTGACTCGACTCGAAATTTTGTCAAATTTCGAGGCAGGGTTCCCCAATGTATGATGTCCAAAAGTATCAATTTTTATTTGCATTTTTTCAACATTTCTCAAAATTATTGCGCGCAAGCGTGCATTTCGACACCACATACAAGATGTGCCATTAATTGGCTTGGCATATGTATCGAATGATGCCTGAACTCAAGCTTCGTATTGCTCCACTCAAAGCACTTTGTCTCACTCAAGTACAAAAAGCACTCAAGTACACAGCATTCACCTTGAAACCCTGCTGGTGCCTTTTTGGCGCCCTTCTAAAGCAGGGTGCCACAGAAAAAGGGCGCCAAGCGCCAAAGGCGCCATGGCGCCTCCCAGAAAAAGGGCGCCGAGCGCCAATGGCACCATGGCGCGGCGCTCTCAAATGGCGCCAGCGCCATGGAGCCATTCCATCACTAGACCAAAGCAAACAAATTTAGTTGACCAATCAGTTGACCTGCGGCAAATCGGCCTGTGTGCTGGATTTGTTGGCAGTCATGGCTCTGATGGCACCAAATTCGCATCTGGCAGCCACTGCCAGAATGAATCCAAAATTGCCCAGCAGTGCCACCTGCCATCGCTTCGGTATTGCCCTCCTTTTGCTCATCAAAGGTCTGTGGAAATTTTTTGTGAAGTGTGACAAAGTACACCTATTTACAGAGACATCAGCCGTTCATAATGACTATAGGACAGTTTACAACACAATTTTACACAGTTTAAAGGAAACATCTATCATAAGTATCATTATTTACAAATTCCAGGCAGATATTGGGTAAAATATACTGCTACTACAGTTAGCAGACCAACACATACAGTGTGATATAAAATGCTATCACCCGTGTTCTGCCAACGGCACTTCGAATGTTCCAAATTTAACATGGTCATCTTGCTCCTGAAACAGAAGTTTGTCCTCTTCTCCCATAATTCGCTTTTGTCCGCTCAATAATAAAGAGATTTTATTTCATAAAATAGAAGAATATCATTATTGATTTCATTTGGGAAAATTTCACTTCCGAATTGTATCTGACTGTTGGTATTCTACAGTAGTTTTTTTATCTTTGCAGGGGTACTTATTTCTGCTCATCAGAACGGTGTCAATCTAGCAGAAATTGATGGGGAGACACTAAGACAGCGTTCACACTGCATTTTTGTGACGACTCCGACAACAATTGAAAAAGTTCCATAAGTCGGGTAAAACGTTCCGTATTCATGAGTGAATGTGGTGAAGTATACATAAATACCATCTAGGCGTATATGCATGTCAAATTTCAGATGAATCGTGTGTGTTGCTCAAGAGGGTTATTTACACAGGTCCCGGCCGGGGACCGGGACCCGGCAAAAAATTTTTTTTTTTCAAAAAACAATAATTGGTGTGCATGGGTTCTTTGTGTGTTAATTAGGTTAATTAACACACAAATAACCCATGCACACCAATTATTGTTTTTTGAAAAAAAATATTTTTTGCCGGGACCTGTGTAAATAGCCGCTCAAGAGTTATACATGTTTTTTTAATTTAAAAAAATTTTTGCCACTGTCGGAGCCCGACACGTGCGCCGACAATTTAAAAAAGTGGTCGTCACATTGCGCAAATGTGACGACAAGTAAAATATTTGATCTAGTCATCACAATGAGCATGGTTAAAAAAGGGTCGCTACTTGTCGCCAATAACGAGGCCGACCAGACGTCACACTCATGAAAATCTGCTCAAAATATGTAGATTTGTCATCACAAAACGGTCTGTGACGAGTAAGATCTATTGTCGTCACACAAGTGCAGTGTGAAAGGGGCCTAAAAAAATGATGAAATATTTCGCCGTAAAAGCTTTTATATACCAGTTTCCTGGCTTTGTTTCGGCATACTAAAGTGCGGTGCAATAAATGCAATGGAATTACGTGCAGTATCAAATATGAATATATACTATGCACCACATTGTACACGTTTGCGCGACTCGTAGCTGTGAGTGTGTTACACTGTAAATACATTCAAAATTGGACGTTTGGGCCCGTTAATGGCTCAATCAAGTTAAATTTTTTTGTCTTCCTCAGTTGTTAAAAGTTGTTTTTCAAAGTATAGTAAACCTAAAGTATTTAAGTATTTTTACTCACCCTCGAGTGCGAAAAATGCAAAGTAAAATTTTTTACTTTTACTCATGAGTAAACGTACTTTTTCCCCGCAAAACGTAATAGTGAGGTGAGTGTCTTTTACATTTTTTCCCCTATTTTTCGTTTTTTTCTGCCTTCTATGCCTTGAATAACCTACCTACCTATTTTTATAAAAGCCTATCTGAAATATTTACGTTGTCTGTACTCAAGTACTTAAAAAGTATACATAAAAACGAGTACCTGTACTTTTTTAGAGGAAACATAAATGTACTCTGTACTTGAGTATACATATTTTTCGAGTAAACATAAATACGTTTTAAAAACTATGTTGTCTTTTTATCGTTTTACACAGTCAATGGCATCAGCAGACTTTTAAAATCGGTTATTGTTTTTATGAACATTTCAAGAAAAGTGTTAATGTTGATGTGTTGGTTATACTTTTTTGTAGTTGTTGTCTATGTTTATTGTCCGCAAATCATCCAATACGTCCCCTCCTCTGAACACTCTCCGTCTTCACTACATAAGGAAAAATTACTGAACAACTTCCGACGAAGTTTGGCATCAAATTAAATTTTTTGTGTGTGCGAAATACTCCAGCTACAGGGTTATAGGAAGACAAAATTGAAGCCCACATTCCCTTCCAGTATAAAAAGACCAGTGGGGGTTCGGTAACTAACAAGGGTGGTTCTTGCCGAATATGCGACTATGATTGTGAGTATCATGCCAGCCTCAAGGATTTTTTGTGCCGACACAGCAACGACAGGACTTCAAAAAGTTCCATATTTGAGGTGAATTGATTGAATGCGTTGAAATGTTCATCACTTAGGTGCATACACATGTTAAATAGCAGGCAGTATCTTGATGTTGCTTGACAGTTATAGACATGAAAATTGTCATCGATTGTTGTAGACATAGCAAGGCCAAAACAATCAATGACAATTTTTGAAAGACTATAACTTAAGAGCAACATCGGGAAATTATCTGCTATCCGGCCTAAGTAATAAATATACTCACCACATTTTCAGATAAATATGGATATCTTCACGACTTGACATATTTGAATTTGTCAAGTGCTGTTGTTGTCATGAAAAAACCGTGTGAATGGCCCTTTAAAAGTTTTGATGGGGGTAAATGTGTTGATGTCATAATGAGGTAATTGCTGGAACCAAAATTAACCATTTTTGACACTTTTGCATTTGCCACCATATGCCCCCCTCCAAATGTGTATACCATGTGCGATGTGGTTCAGGGTTCAGGGATTGGCACCATTTGATGAATGCATGTGCATGTGGTTTTTTCATTGCATTGGTGTCAAGCCATAATATCATAATATTTTGCATAAAAATACCTTTTTGAGAAATAATTTTTGAAAATACTTTGTGATTTCATATCATATTATGATGAATACTATAAGCGTATTGCTGAAACTTCCGTTGAAGCAGGTGCACATATTTCACTCGGGTGCGATGAATGGGCGGGTGGGAATATATTTACGATCTCTCTCTACGATGTGCTCGTAAAGGACGTGCGTAACAAGCTGTCACAACTTATTATTGAACCCAGCATTGTGAGCGGGCGAGTGCAGCTTGCCTCAAGTGAACGAGCATGCAGAAATATGACCGAGCGCATCAACTAATCCCGTGGGAAATGACAAAACAGATTGTAGTGGACAGTTTGCGGTGAAATGGCTGGTCGCCGGCTAATTTCTTGACAGTGCTGGGAAATCATTTTGTAGCCTTTGACAAGTAGCTATGTGCAGAATTCTACCATAATTTAATGAATAAAATCTTGTGATTGATTTCGTAATTAATTATTCCGTAGTAAATACGAAACATTATGATGAAAAGACTGTATAATTTTTGGTTGATTATCCATATGGGTTATGGTATGTTTCCATACTAAGTGTGATGTCCGTCGAGTATATATAAATTATCACAACCTCCACCACACGTATGAAAGCATTGATTAAATGTCTGTAGATCAACACTCCAAGTGGTCGATCGTACAGATTTTCCCAACGCAAAATGACATCTTATTGTGATGCGACTCGTGTCATGTCAACAACATGGCGCATAATTCTGATCACGACAAATGCGTGAGCATCATGACTCGCCTAAATTTTGAAGTAAATTTTGATTGAAGCCTTGTTATGTGCATACCGTATTTCTTCTAATAGAAGAGTGCCGTTCTATTTTTTTCGTCATTTTTTTTACCTGCTGTTCTATTAGGGGCAGGCCTGATACGCACACGCGCCCGATACGCACATATGCCCGTTTTTTTCACTTGACACTTTTTCAAGTGATTTTCAGATATGAGTAAAGTGAAAAAAAGTTGCGCAATGACATTAGTGAACTTTTTTCACTTCACTCATATCTGAAAATCACTTGAAAAAGTGTCAAGTGAAAAAACGGGCATATGTGCGTATCGGGCGCGTGTGCGTATCAGGCCTGCCCCGTTCTCACCACCCATTTTTTCTTATATTTGTGTGTTCTGGCACTCTCCCATAATTTCTACCTGTCATTCTATTGGCTTTGGCGGTGCCGTTCTATTGGAGGGTGTCGTTCTATCAATTTCGTGGAGGCAAAAAAGTACCAAAACCTGCCGTTCTATTGGAGGTGCCGTTCTATTGGAGGTATGCCGTTCTATTAGAAGAAATACGGTATGTGCTTTCTGATGTGAGTGAACCGCGGTGGCGTATTAATTCAGTGAAAAGCACCTACTAAAAGCATCACTAAAAGCAGGTGCAATCAACTAATATTAATTACACTACGACTCTATTTTTCGCAGTTTGTCTACAGTTTTGATTATCCTCTTTAAAAACTCATCCCTTCCCGATTTTATAAAATTTACAATGCAAAAGTCGTTGTGAGGTGATTTGATTATATTTAATGTGAACGGTGAGATGCTAACGCTGAATGCTAAAACAGCGACACAATTTTGATATACAGGGTGGCCCACGTCAGGCGCATGATTCCAATTAGCTGCCAACGCGTCAATTTTGAATGAAAACGGCTCAAATTTGGTATGGGAGTAGATAAATGTACCCCATTCGTTGTGTTAAGTGCATGGTTTCATATCGCAAGATTTTATGTTGGAATGTGAAGCAGTTTCATACATGTTTGAACGTGGTCCATTGTGTTTGGATGTGCATGCTGTGCATACGGTTCAACAGAAACAACAAAATGTTGAATGTTCAAGATGCTGTCAAGCTGACAAATCAGCAGTGCTTCCTTGTAGCTGCATGGTTTGTGGAGATACAACAAAATTGCTTAATCATTTGCATAATGTCATGGATAATGGTGGTGGTTATGTGGAGTTGTTTCACATACGATTTGATCATGGTGATAATTAAGCAATATGAATGTGTGCAGTTAACATACTTAATGGCGTACATTTATCTACTGCCATGCCAAATTTAGACCATTTTTATGAAGAATGGTTGATTGAAACTGTGCACCTGATGTTCAAACACGTATGAAACTGTGCTTCACGTTCCGACATGAAATTTGGCGATATGAAACGATACACTTAACACAACAAATGGGGTACATTTATCTACTCCCATTCAAAATTTGAACGGTTTTCCTTCAAAATTGAAACGTTGAAAGCCAATTCAAGCTGTGCGCCTGACGTGGGCCACCCTGTACTTGGCAGACCACAAAGTATGCGTGAAATCCTACCATAATTTCATGACTAAAATCTTGTGATAAATTTCGATATTAATTATTCCACTGTAAAAACGAAATATTATGATGAAAACAGTATAATGTCTGGTTCATTAATCATATGGGTTATGGTAGTTTTCCATACTAAGTGTGATGTCCGCCGAGTATACACTTGATATGCTGACCGCTGACTGACGATGCTTAACTTGACTGTTGATGAAATTTCCGCTCTTTCACTTCATTCCATTTAGGCGCTGGGTCAATTACAGCTTTGATGTAAAATGCAGTGTCACGAATAAAAAAATTAATAAACAAATATTTCACCTTTTATTTTTTGTCAAGATGTAAGGTGCTTTTAGTTGAATTTATAGCATGACGTAAAATTTCGCCTATTACGTAATTAAAAGTGGATAATTAAACAGCTCTCTAATTTTTATGGAGTAAGTACTACTGAACTGACCAACAACCCAATAGTGTTCAAAACTGAGCGTAAGCGGTCCACCGATTCTGTAGATATGACTTTTTTCAGTGAATTCAGTATAAGTTGTGTTGAACTTTATGATGTAAAATTGACGAAAATGTCGAAAGACAGTGGACAATCTCGCGCTATGCTTTGGGCATGATTAAGGGTATTGGTCGCTACTTCATGGCTTATTTTCTATACCGTATTTCCTCGAAATACCCCCCCCCTTGAAATACCCCCCCCCCTCGTTTGACCCCCCCCCCTCTCGAGACCACTATGAAACAATCACCCCCCCCCTCGAAATACCCCCCCCCCCAAATTGAGTGTAAAGGGTACGTACATGACAATAACTGTAGTTTGTGTTCAGTGTACTGCAGAACACACGTTAAAACAATGTCGGTGTCACGTTAGAACAGTGTAAATACATACCATCTACATACTAATATTAGTCTACAGAACCTTATAAATGGCGGTTTTTGTTGCATTTTTCGACGTCTGCGTACGTTTCAGACGACAATTTCGTACTTGGTTTTCAAAAATTTTCTTGTGAAATAATAACCCCCCCCCCTCGAAATACCCCCCCCCCCTCGTTTGACCCCCCCCCCTCTCGGGACCACTATGAAACAATCACCCCCCGGGGGGTATTTCGAGGAAATACGGTATTTTCATTTGAAAATAATATTTCTCAAATATTTATTTTTTTGAGAAAAATTCAGTTTTAAACATGAACTCTTCATAACGTGGAAATATCTAAGTATTTTCATATATTTTTCAGTGGCTTTTTTATTTTGCGTTTCACTTTTTATTTTCGACAAGCAGTAAACGCTACTTAAGGAATTCAGGGGCGCAACCATCATTTACCTACATACCGTAAATGCTCTATTAGGACGACCCCCCTCCAATAAAGCGACCTCTCCAATAGTACGACCCCCTTTGGCACGTTGTGTAAGTGTAAAGCGACCCTGTCCAATAATGCGACCCCCTCCAATAGTACGACCCCCTTTGGCACGTTGTGTAAGTGTAAAGCGACCCTCTCCAATAATGCGACCCCCTCCAATAATGCGACCCCCAAAGAAAAATAAAAAATAGAAAACGGACGTAAGAAAATGATGTTGCAATCTTCGGACGTTACTAATTAGGCAAATTGAGCAAATTTTGTGGGATTGTGGTGATTTTTGCTTAACAATATTGTTTTACGATGCCTTGCTCATACGAGTTACATGAACAGTTGAGTTGTTGAGGTGTCGAAAGATACAATGCGACCCTCTCCAATAAAGCGACCCCTCCAATAATGCGACCCCCAAAAATGTGCTGAAAACAATAAACCGACAGTCGCCTTATTGGAGCATTTACGGTAGTAAAAAAACTTCTCGTCTTGTGTTTGTGAAATGCACACTTGATGAAATTTATACAGCGGTGGTGCACAGATCTCATTTTTGGCATCCTGATAACAAAAAGTGAAATTGAATAAATCCGTGTTTCCGTATTAATAAGTTTTCCTCAATTACCTAACTTCCATCCGAAAAAGTCCCCTAATTGGCCGTCACACACCCGTCGAACTGATAAAAAATACCGCCTCAAACAACTTCCACCGGTATTTCGTATAAAACCACTGAACATTTCGGTGAACCACTATTTCGTAACCACTTAAATATTACTAAATAACGTATTACCTCGAAATACCCCCAGGGAGTTTAGTATTTCGCCATCAAAATTTAAGGGGGGGATAATTCGAGGGGGGTTATTCGAGGTTGGTCTATTAATTCGCCATATTTTTTTGGAAATTCCCCATACTCAGACATAGGGTGTCAAATTTCCGTTTTCCGTTTTCCGTTTCCGCTTTCCGCAGGCACTTTTTTCCGTTTTCCGTTCCGTTTTCCGGCAAGTGCAAAAAATTTTCCGTTTCCGTTTCCGTTTTCCGGCAAGTGCAAAATTTTTGCTGTTTCCGCTTTTCCGCAGGGAAAATTCTTTCCATTTTCCGTTTTCCGTAGGCATTTTTTCGGTTTTCCGTTCCCTTTTCCGGTAAGTGCAAATATTTTTCCGTTTCCATTTCCGTTTTCCAGCAAGTGCAGAAAATTTTCCGTTTCCGTTTTCCGTAAAAAAATTTGTTGACACCCTACTCAGACATATAAAAATCTAACAATTAAATAGATGTAAATGTGTTTTTAGTCATATACCTATGACTCTATATAGACATAAACCCTTCCCTATCGTCACTCAATTATCGGTTTTAACGTGTGTTCTGCATTGTACAGATCACAAACTGTTGTATTTGTCATGTGAATACGTTCTCTTCACATTCAATTTGGGGGGGGGTTATTATAACCTCAGCCAAATTTTAGGGGGGGGGGGGTATTTCGAGGGGGGGTTAATTCGAGGGGGGGGGGGGTTAATTCGAGGTAATACGGTAAATATAAATTAAATAAAAGTTTGACATTTTACATGACATTTTACGTTTTACAGGACATTTTACGTCTGGGTCTGGTCTGGCAGTGGTACCTGAAATGTTTGCAGTGTTTTGTACAATATGCATCTACCTACCACTCACAGTTATCTTCTGTTTAGTTGTTTGTCTCTTACTGCCCGCAGCGAAATTAGCAGTTTCACTAGGTAAGTTGCCTCAGAAATGCTTATTCCACATGGAACAAGCTAAGCGAATGGGACTGGGACCTCGTCATCAGCAACGATGACAATAGAAAAATGATAATAGCGGAATTTCTTACGTCCATAAATTTGCCAAAAGTAATTTTTTGGGAACCTGCTACTTGTGTTGGAGTAGAATAAACATATTTAGCCCCTAAATCTATGTTAAAAAGAAATTAATTTGTTTACCACTTTCCTTGTTGTTTTTTTTGGAGATACTTTCTGCTTCCAGAAAAATAATTTTTGCATTGTCGATGTTTTGAATTTTTTTTATAGTAGTGAAAAAACGGAATAGTATCATTCATCAGCAAATAATTTTCCAAACAATATTTAAAAAAATTTCTCCTGATGAGATTTGTCATCGTTGATCATCATAGACCAACTTTGCCATCAGGGACAGCATATTTCAATTAAATACAATATGTTGTTTTGAGAATATCGAGCACCAACCACTAGTGATGGAATGGCGCCATGGCGCTAGCGCCATTTGAGGGCGCCAAAGGGCACCGCGCCATGGCGCCATTGGCGCTTGGCGCCCTTTTTCTGTGGCGCCCTTGGCGCCCACTTTCTGAAAGGCGCCATGGCGCCCTTTTTCCGTGGCGCCCTGCCCTAAAAGGGCGCCAAAATGGCGCCAGCAGGGTTTCAAGGTGAAGGCTGCGTAAACGGCAAAAAATAAAAAAGCGTCCGTGGATAATCGAAATTCACTGGAAAAATGGATGGAGTGGTCCCAGTGGATGGAAATCTCTCATCCAATGATTCAGCAGACGCGTCTCATGGGTCAGAAGCTGAGAATTATAGACTGTTGAACTTGCAAACTCAAATCAACACATTCAAATCATCGTAATTTCGTTTTCAGCCACTTCAAGAAAACATCCATTGGAACCATCTGTTTAAAGTGGATGCATCGTTTTGTCAAATGACAATTTCCATCGCGTTTTAGGTGAATGTGTGTGTGTGTATGAATTTATGGAAAAAAATTTGTTGCTGGTTTCCTTTTTGTGCTGATTACATCCTAGAGAATGTGAATAAAAAGGTGAATGTGTGTAATACAGTGTTATAGCACCATTTTTAGCACACACAGGGTATCGTATGCACTTATTTATTCTGGCGCCATTGGCGCCTGGCGCCCTAATTTCCAAATGGCGCCATGGCGCCCTTGGCGCTTGGCGCCCTGTTTCTGTGGCGCCCTTGGCGCCTGGCGCCCACTTTCTGAATGGCGCCATGGCGCCCTTGGCGCTTGGCGCTCTTTTTCTGTGGCGCTCTTGGCGCTTGGCGCCCAGTTTCTAAATGGCGCCATGGCGCCATTGGAGCCTGGCGCCCTTTTTTCTGGCGCTTTTCCATCACTACCAACCACCGACCCAACAGGATTGATACATTTCTGCTTACGCTTAGGACAGGTAGGCTTACAGAGCACCTAAAAACAGATAACTACCTAAATACATATGTAAGGTAAAGGTTTGGTCTAGGACTGACCATAGATATAAAATAATATATATTTATCGAATTAGAATCCGAAACTCGATCATATTCATTTTGGATGTACAGGTGGTTCTCGAAGCTACCTAAATATAGTGATGGGAAAGCGCGTTGGCGCATTTGGCGCTTGGCGCTATTTTACTGTGGCGCCATTGGTGCTTGGCGCCACACCCATAAATAGCGCCATGGCGCTGTTGGTGCTTGGCGCTAGGGTTCGGAAAAGCGTCATGGCACAAGTGTCGCTTGGCGCCTCGTCCTTGCGCTTTTTCCATCACTACCTAAATATAAACGACGACGTCTGCAAAGCTCTCGGTGCATTTGTTGAGTGTAGACATCAAGTGTCCATTTAGAACAATGTACGCTTGCAAATAGGTAATCAACGCGGAGAAGAACTCCATCACCAGAACCACTTGTCAAACTGATCGGTCTGATGTTACCGTACTTTGGTGAATAGAAGTCAAATTAAAAATTGTGAAATGAAAAATTTGACATAAAATCCCCTATGTAATGAGAAGGGAATGTTTTTTTTAATTTTGATCGATTATTTTTTTCAGCGGTTTACCGAGATACCCAGACAGGTGCGTTAAACTACTTTTCAGTTTCGGCGAGGCAATGCTGCTTCGGCGAATTGCATTTAACCACTGAAAATCACTTCTATGGAAGGCTGTTCTTTTTTGCATCAGGTAATATACCTATTTATGGGTCATGCCATAATTTATCAGATATTTACTTTAAAAATTGCGAGGGGGCTCGAACGTCAGGCATTGCCTTTCCACAAAATCTAGCATACCGTATTTCCTCGAAATACCCCCCCAAATTGAGTGTAAAGAGAACGTAAATGACAAAAGCTGCGGTTTGTGATCCGGGCAATGCAGAACACACGTTAAAACAATTTTAACCTGTGTTAAACAAGGTTTGTACCATCCGCATAGTACCACGAATTAGTACCAGAATTTCAAAAGAAATTCTGGTGAAATAATAACCCCCGCTCGAAATTACCCCCCTACACCCTCGTTTAACCCCCACAAAATTTCCACTCTGCAAAAATAAACCCGCGGGGAGTAATTCGAGGAAACATAGTAATTGAAATGAAATTATACCAAGGAAGTGAAATGGCGGTTGAATTTAGTTTGAGGCTTGTCACATTTCTCTGTGCTGACGCACATTCCTCGCGCCCACACTAAAAAAGCAGCACGCAAGTAAATTTCATTTACCGTATATCCTCGAATAAATCCCTCAGCAAGTTTTTCGGCATATGAAGTGTTTTGAACTCGTTTATGGTTTTGGAGTGCCGTCAATCGAATGACACAAGAAACCAACGTTTAACATTTAAGACGACTTAGCGCAGCCTCTCGTTGTGATCTGTTTAAGGCATTCATACATTTCTCTGTATAGAGATACCATATTTAACTCGAGCAGAGACGTTGACATGAGACGAGATATTTAACTCGAGCATAGCTATGTCTGTCCAATGTCCAGCCGTTTAGTCGGTTGAGGCCAAATCGCTGATGAAGTCACAGATTTTATTCGACGGTCCATTTCATGCCACATTCGTTTTCCTGATTAAGAGGCTACAAGTGAAGGCGTAGGGTGCATTGAAGGTTTTTACCGTATTTCTTCTAATAGAACGGTATACCTAGAATAGAACGGCACCTTCAATAGGACGGCAGGTTTTGGCACATTTTTGCGCTCACGAAAACAATACATCGGGAGCCTGCTATTGAATGGGACCTCCAATAGAACGGCACGTAGAAATTATGTTGGGAGTCTGTGAAAACACAAAACTACCAATCAAAAATGATAGTGAGGACGTTCAAAGCATTCAAATAAGTGTTAAATTTCAAATTGATGCTCTGATATTGAATTGTTGCTTAAGCTTCATTAAAAAATAAGGCTGTGTTGAAATCAGAAATCTGACGCAAAAATGGTTAAAAAATAGAACGGCAGCCTTCAAAAGAACGGCACCTCCAATAGAGTGGCGGGTAAAAAAGTTGATGAAAAAAATAGAACGGCGCTCTTCTATTAGAAGAAGTACGGTAAATACGGTCCATGCTATTATATCCATACTTTAACTATTTACATCAAATGTGAGTCTTTATCAAATCGGAATTTACCTATTTAGTATGTATCATTCGTACGGTGTTTCATTGGAATGCGTTCAACGTAGTTGCTGGGCAGTTTTGTTACTACCGTTACAGTACCTAGTTGTCGAGGCCTTGTACTATAGAACATATATTCTATTCATTCTACATAAATACATGTCCACTATAAGCAGTACAAATTGATCAAACTACCGAAATTTGCCCCACATTTCAGTTGTCTTGGCTTCTACTAATTATTATACTAGTCCGCAAGTCGCAATCATGATGCTAGTTCAGCGCTGGGTGTTCGTTTTGGTGGTGGCGGTATTAACGGCGTTGTCGTGGGCGGCGGACACGAAGCAGGCGCGCAGCGGGCAGGACGAAATCGTGGACTGGTAAGGCCCTATTTCTACCTGCTCCCCGTGCTCAGTAGAGCACAACACAGCCCAACTGTGACCGCAGGCGGAACTCGTTCGGGCGGTACGCGCGCGGCGGCATGATGGTGTTCCCCTTCGAGCGCGTGCTCAGCGAGAAGCAGATGGCCGAGGGAGGCGGCCACAAGAAGCGCGCCGCCGCCAACCACAACTGGATGCGGCTCGGCTAGCTGGCGGCCTTTGGCGGCGCTTCACCCGGGCTTCCCCATCACGCCGGTTCCCGATGCGGCACCTTTGAGATACATGTTCATTTGGTGTATCCATTTTAGATATTTATTTCGGTGCAGTGCTCTGCCTGCAGTGCAACGCGGAGTGCCATCGACGCGCTATGGAATGACGGAGACAAGCGCGCACGCATTTTTCAGACTGTCACTTAAAGCAAACATTTAACATTATTGAAATTGAAAAGTACTGCGTTGCATCGCACAGGTCGCACTGCTCAGAAATAAAATCAGCTCTAATGCTGTGCCCCCCTCGCACAATAATGAATCGTGAATGTGACAAAAATTGGAATATTGACGTTTTAAGTGACGTTCTACTTATTCGCAGCGGAAAATTTTCACGCCAAAACATTTCAAAGTGGTTCTTCTATCCGAGCGTATACAACAAACAGTTTTTCGCAAACCGCTGAACTTCTACCGATCTCTTACTTGATGCTTAGGTTATTTACAAGAACGCCTCATACGGTCATATTTTACCGTCGATCCCCGGCGCAACACATGTGTGTGAGGCGTCCGACCACGCATTGATGTTCATAAAAAATACACAGAAAAAGCGCCCTCTCAAGGTAACTATCATTTGAAACCGGTTTTATTTCGATATTTTTATGACCTATGGCAGCCGAACGTGCGGAGAGTTTGCCGGCTGCTGGAACAGTGTCGTTGTCGCGATAGGCAATTATCCAGGAGAACCTCGTCTGAATCAAACAGTGACACGTCTGATCACCATAGTTGTAAAACGTATTTACGTTTACTCGATAAATAGGTATACTCGAGTACTGCGTTAATACGTTTACGTTTCCTCGCGAAAAAACCGGTACTCACTTACACGCGTACTTTTTGAAAGTACGCGAGTACAGAAAACGTATTTTGAGCGGTTAGAAAATGTCATTTTGCCAAACAAAAAGTGACAAACATAAGACATTTTCCTAAGAAATACTTGATGAAAACAGATATGAAAACACATCTTTATGTATTTATACCAGAGTGAAAATTGGAACAATAATGACTTTTTGTGAGAAAAATACCAACTTTTACATTTTCTGTGAGAAAAATACCCGTTTTTAAATTCCACCCCCACCCCCCAAAATCCTGTTTTTACGTTTTCTCTTAAAAAAAGTATTTTACTCACGTTTCACACATTGTAAAAGTATTTTAAAAATACTTTGCGTTTTCTGTACTCAGGAGTGAGCAAAAGAAAAATTCTTTACGTTTACTTTTTTAAAAGTTCAGTACTTTCAACAACTCTGCTGATCACATGCAGTGTGCCGCCGCGTATATTTGTATTGTGCACTAGTTGTGTGATGTCGTTTTTTGTGTGACGATTCTTTGTCGCAACAGTGTACAGCAATAAAAAATACGTTAATGGAACGTTGGGGTGGGTGACCGGAAACGTTCACCCACACGCTTTGTGTTGTTGAAAAGTTATGTATGTAGGTATCTCAAATTGATGAGTTTGTCGAACGGAATAAAACACAATGAATTGATGCTGCTATTTTTTGCACTTTACAAACGAAATGCAATCGAATGGCTGAATACCTATTTGATGATCTTTTGCAAGAAGTAGAACGGAGAGGTTTTTGGCCGGTATGAATGTAGATAAAATGGAATTCCGATAAGGTAAACCGCAAACATTTTTCGAGTTCAGATTTGAGCCATTTGCTTCAAATCTCGTGTCATGGAGTAATCAGCTGTGACGCACATGGCGCAAAGGCACGTGCACACGGCCGCGGCACGACGACCTGGTGCCAGTTCCGCAAAATGAGAAGTGAGAAGTGAAATGGCAAAGGCGAAGTAAAAGCGCAAAGGCGAAGTGAAATGGCAAGTGAATTGGCAAGTGAAATGGCAAAAGCGAAGAGAAATTACTTTTAATTTTTGTTTTTTTACTTCGCTTTTGCCGATTAACTTGCCGTTTCACTTCGCTTTTGAGCTTTTACTTCGCCTTTGCCATTTCACTTCTCACTTTGCGGAACTGGCCCCTGGACCCATTCCCCTCAGCTTCACCCGGCGGTAAAATGTCATGTAAAGTGCAAAATTTCACACAAATTGTCAAATGTCATGTAAAATAACAACTGTTAAAAAATTTATTGTGTCGCGAATTTTTTCACATTTGCATGAAATTGACAATTTTATCTGACATTTTTCAGTTACGTTTTACAGTTCGTCAATTTGAAATTGTGGCAATGTTGGTCAAACAGCGAAAAACTCTCAACTATTCTTCACGATAGTGTAGTAACTGATAAGTTCACTGTAATTGAACTTTGAATCCTGGAAACATGCATATAATCTGAAGAAAATCACTCCGGCAACACGCCTATGAAACTGGTATTATCGGATATTCTGTTGTAGAAACGATGCTACTGTATTATTGCAGTATTGCTGCCCCAACGGCGAAAACTCTCATCCGAGCAGTGTATAGTAAAACAGCGCCAATCGACAATTTGGCAGCTGCCCGCACCGGCAGTTTTTTATCGGTCTGTCGCACCGCCGCCCCGGGTAGCGCGCGCATCTCGCCGTCCGTCCGGGGCTGCGGCGGACGACTGCGCGCCGCGGCGGCACGTGGCTCGCGTCAGACGGATTTGCGCATGCGCGGCCCATGCCGACCGTCCCGCAGTTCAGTTGGCGCTGTCCTAGCCACCCGACGCAGAGTGCGCTGCGCCCGTGGTCGGATGTTTTTGCGCTAGACAAACAGCGGGTAGAACGCAAAACAGTCCCGCTCACGCAAAACAGTTGGCACTCGAACGGGTAAGAGCGGCGCGACACATGGCGCGGCTTCAGTGGTGTCAAAGTTTTCTTTTTGACGACACTTTCGATGTTTTTATTTTTTTCGAAAAAGTTTCAGTATAGGTATTAAAGTTCAATCAATCAATTCAAAAAATAAAATAAAATAATTCTCCCCTACTATCCCAGTTATGAAAAAATAACTCCTCTTGAGTAACTCCTCCCACTTGGATTGATAGGAACAATGTCACATGGATGGAAAATATCTTTTGTATGTATTTATTCTGTAATATGTAGTAAGTATTGATCAGATGGTGTTCACTTAGTGATTTTTTAAATGTAAATTACAGAATTGGAATGGATTTACACTAGTGATGGAATGGTGCCATGGCGCTGGCGCCATTTGAGGGCGCCAAAGGGCGCCGCGCCATGGCGCCATTGGCGCTTGGCGCCCTTTTTCTGTGGCGCCCTTGGCGCCTGGCGCCCACATTCTTAAAGGCGCCATGGCGCCCTTGGCGCTTGGCGCCCTTTTTCCGTGGCGCCCTTGGCGCCTGGCGCCCTGCTTTTTAAGGGCGCCAAAAAGGCGCCAGCAGGGTTTCAAGGTGAGTGCTGTATAAATGGAAAAAAGATGAAAAACGCATTCATGGATGATCTGAATTTGCCAGAAAAATGGACGAAGTGGTGTGAGTGGGTATAAATATTTTGTGCAACGGTTCATCAGATGTGTCTGACAGATCAGAAGACGAGAATGATGGAACGTTGAACTTGCAAAATCATAAATCAACGGATTCAAATCGTTGCAATTCCGTTTTTTGTCCATTTCGAGGAACATGATTGGAAAAGTCAATTTGAAGTGAATGGATTGTTGTCAAATGACAATATCCATTGTGTTTGAATTGTCATGTGTATTTTACTCGAATTTTTTTGTTGCTAGTGTTGTCTTTGTTCATTACACCCGCGAGAACGCAAATTAAGTAGTGAATGCATGTACTAGGGTGCTGTAGAAACACTTTAAACACACGCAGGGTGTTGTATGCACTTATTCATCCTGGCGCCCTTGGCGCCTGGCGCCCTATTTTTCAAATGGCGCCATGGCGCCCTTGGCGCTTGGCGCCCTCTTTCCGTGGCGCCCGCTTTCCGAATGGCGCCATGGCGCCCTTGGCGCCTGGCGCCCTTTTTCTGTGGCGCCCTTGGCGCTTGGCGCCCACTTTCTGAATGGCGCCATGGCGCCATTGGCGCCTGGCGCCCTTTTTTCTGGCGCTTTTCCATCACTAATTTACACACAAAATCTATCATGCATTTAATGTAAAAGTCTGACAGAAAAATAACTCCTCCCCTCTAATGATTCCCCAGTCTAGGAAGTCTGATGACAAAATAACTCCCCTGGGGACTTATTTGAGGATATATGGTATATTTTTCAAAATTCTGAGTGATAAATTTGTAAATATTTTCCAGAAGATTGGTCCACATATTTTTCAAATACTAATTGTGATCAAAAGTATAGTGTTTTACAACTCTAGTTAGGCTCACTACAAAACTTGGTGGCAACAAACTTTTGCTAATGTTTGTTGTGCAACAAAAGTTTGTAGCCCTTTGGCGGTGCCAGCGCTATGGTGCCACTCCATCACTACCTGCACAATCTTTTGTTGTGCAAGAAACATCACAACAAATGTTTGTTGTCCACCAGATTCCATTACGACTGCTTTGGTTATAATGACCCACTCATCACATTTAAATGCATCTAGATAAAATGTTACCATAAATCCGGAGTTGTTAGAAGTACTGAACTTTTCAAAGTATAGGTAAATGTATGGTATTTTTGTCTTAATCCCTGCCAAGTACAGAAATAGTAAAGTGAAAACTGTTTACCTTTACAGTGTGCAAAAGGTGTGTAAATTACTTTTCTTTTATGGAAAACATCAAAGTGAGTATTTTTCTCACAGAAAATGTAAAGTGAGAATTTTTCTCACAGAAAATGTAAAAGTGAGTGTTTTGTTCAATTCTTACTGTGGAAGACATAAAAGACACATTTTTCTCTTGATAAGTATTTCTTAGGAATATGATATGCTATTATCCAAGTTTTCTTTATCTTCAAGTGAAGGGCAATGCATGTGAATGCTCTGTAAAATCTGTTTCTGTACCTGTGTACTTTTTAAAAGTAAAGTGAAGTGTGTAAAGATGAGTACCAGTATTTTTTCTGAGAAACATACCTAGATGTTTTTATTGGTCTGGTGCATAAGTTTTTGTCATTTCCAGATCATTTTGCATTGGAGAGTCCTCGATAAGCAGTGAGGTTTCAGCTGGGGTATATAAGCTGGAATTTAATTAAGCATAAAATTTTGCCTTGAAAATGATTATGTAAAAGTGGATCCAGTCCTAATTCACCACTAGAAAATGTCCAAAACTCAACATTCAGTCCACTGTTTCCAGAGTTTTCAATTTTTTCAATGGAATTTTAATGAAATCAGTTGAAAACATATAGTTGAAGACATTTAAAATCATCTACTTTTATGTAATAAATTTCACAGTAAATTTTTATTCTTAAATTTTACATCAGCTGTAATTCCAGCTTATATGTCGCAACTGAAACCTCACAATCCAGGACGATCCAATGGGAGACGATCCTGAAACGGCAAAAACCTGCACCAAGCCAAAATCTACTCGGTACTCAGGTATATAGATTTTTCGAGTAAACGTAAATACATATGCATTAACAACTACGTATACTAAATTCTGTGTTTGTGCTTGTGTGACCGACAAAACACAGGGCTTAACGACTGTATTAGAAGCGTGTGTTCTTGACATCGTTTGGGTGGGGCGACGTAGGCTGGAGGGGCGGCCCGGGTGACCTTCACGCACAGCGACGAGTCGCGTGGCCGACGTGCGCCAGCAGCGCGGCATGACCGAGCCAAACGTGTTCTCCCAGCAGACTACGCGGGTTTGGCCTATCACCATACATAAATACATGCATATTTCTAGATACAAACTAAAACCATCCGTCAAAGCGTAACCGTTCCTCTCTGGGCGATGCGATATTGTGATTAGCATTCGAAAAATAACCCGTGATTTATATTTTCGAAAATCACAATAAATATAAATAACCCGTGATTTATATATATTTATATTTTTTCCAAATTCTGAGTGATATATTTATATATATTTTTTAAATTTGAAAAAAAATCACTGAGAAAATCACTCATACTTGATACATTGTGGTGAGCAGAATACAAGAGCCTTTCGACCTATGGGCAAATTCTAAGTATTTGGAGACTTATGTCCCACCAAAACGGACATATTCCGGACATTTGTATACTAAAAGTGGAACAAGTGAGGTGTTAACCCATACTAAGTACCGTATACTAAGTACCGTAACCCAAAATGGGTGAACACCTCACTTGTTCCACTTTTAGTATACAAATGTCCGGAATATGTCCGTTTTGGTGGGACATAAGTCTCCAAATACTTAGAATTTGCCCATAGGTCGAAAGGCTCTTGTATTCTGCTGTGGTGCAATGATTGCGCTTTATGACTAAAACATGTAATCTGTGCAAGAGAAATTTGTGAGTGATTTTCTCCAGAAAATCTCTCTGTTCGTGTACAGCATTATTGGGTTAAAATTGTATTTGAAGCAGGTAAATATTGTGCCTACACACACTAGTTTTCACCCTGACTTTTTTGAAAACTGAAATGGCCAAAAATGGTGACATGTTTCCATCAAGTTTTCCACTACAAAGCTATTTGTATACAGGGTGGTGGCATGTATATTCTTATCAAGCATGTATGGTCTTATTAAAAATTGACATGTTGGGAGCAGATTGAAACTGTGCACCTGATGTGTGCCACCCGGTATGTTCAGTTTTCACAAATGGCATGAATTTTGGTGGGGTGGTGTTGGCTAATCACTAATTTGATCACAACTCAAACTCAAATGATGACAAATGGTGACATCACCATCAATTAGTTTTCATTTTGTATGTGACAAAAATGTAAACTGTTTGAGTAACTTTTTATTTATGTCCTCCTGCTATGAATTCTATGGTTATGTTTTAGGTATAAAGCATCTCTTTATCTTATAACATACTTTTCTGAAATAAAACATGACTTTGAATCAAAAAATGCCTATTTGATGTGATCAAAATTTATCTACAGTGATTGAAAGCTCAGTTTACCATTTTTGAGAACTGACGGTGCTTTGTGACTTGCACCAATGTCAGCTGTTTTCAAATATGGGGAAAACTGTCACCATGGTGTCACCAGTGCCACTAGTGTCATCACAATGTTGCCAAAACGTAGCCATGTGCCTAAAAATGAGTTTTCACAGCACATCACCATTGAAAAAGTGCTGAGCATGAGCACCTATTTAATCAAACGTCCATTGCCACAACCAGGTGATATAGGTTGAGTGCTAAATATTTGCAGTGAAAAATATTTTTGAAGTTTTCATTGAGGTTCAATTTTTCTGTGATATTTGCTTGATGTTTTCACTTGTAAAATATTGTATAAATGAATACTAATTGTGGAATGATAATATATGCACTGTGGTATATTAGAGTACATTTTTTGTGCTTGCAAATGGTAAATAAAGCCCAGAATATTTCTTGAAATTGAAATAAAGCGCAAGTGATTTTTTGAGATTTTTTTCAAGCTTAGAGTTATTTTTTCAGTAATTTAATTATATTTTCTGGAGACCTAGAGTGATTTATATATATTTATATTTTTTCCAATATTGGAGTGATATATTTATATATATTTTCCAAAAAATTGGTGATTTTTTCGAATGCTAATTGTGATGACGGAATACGTACGATCTCCGAATATCCAAAGTATACTTCAAGGTCATGACACATTGTGTGCGCCCGCATACATGTTCCCGAATTTCACTTGTCTAGTTTTCTATTCAAGCGGTTGTTTTTTGATTCCCTAAAACATCCCGGCTGATTTTAAAATCGTTGTTTGCATCTGGAAATTGCTTCCGTGGAGCTTTAGTCGCAGACTCTAGGTACAATCTGCACTCCGCGGGCCGCGCGCTATCCTTTTTTCTGAACGAAACACTCCATCATGACGTCATATTATATTTAAAAAATGTTCCAGTGATTGAATTACTACAATATTTAAATATTGTAGTAATTCAATCAAATACTACACAGTAAAGGGAAAATTATTTCAGGTATACCCGGGGGACAGCAAATTTGAAGATTTTACACTCAACACAAATGTAGAAATTTTTTTGAGTAAGTGCTGTCGGAAATGGTGAACTTTTATCCCCTCACTGGGGAAAATAAAGTGGGAATGTCAATCCCAAATTTGTTGTTCTAAATTTGGCTAGGTGGGTTCCAGCGGTGCCTCGCGGTGACCATTAACGCTTGGTCCCGTGTGGAATTCAGCCAAAAATTAGGTTTAAAAAACTCAAAAAGCCCTAAAAAATAAAAATCACTCTGAACAAATTGGAACCTACTCTATAATCACCCCATTGCTTTTTCTGTTCAGCCGTAAAATCATCTTCATATTGTTTTGTCGTGCAGAAGAGCTGCCGAACGGCCCCTTGGTGATGGCGCCAAGTATGCACAGAATCCTACCGTAATTTGATGAAAAAGATCTTGTGATAAATTTCGTAATAAATTATTCCATAGTAAAATGAAACATTATGATTGAAAAACTTTATAATTTTTGGTTCATTATTCAAAAAAGTTGCAGTAGGTTACCACACTAAGTGTGACATCTGCCGAGTATACGAAAAATATGCCAGTTGTACACGGTTCCGCTTTTTTTCTTTTTTTTTTTGTGAAAGTGCGTGTGCATAAAATACGCGTTGACGCGTAATACATAAGTATGAGCGGATGCATACTGTGCTGTCCGCGGAGTTCACCTAAATCTGTATCGGCACGGATACAAAAGCGGCAGCGTTCGAAAGATCCACCCACGATCTGTGGCCGAACCAACTGATCGCTTCTCAGTCGTCCTACATAAATACCTCGTGCAATTAGTCAACCGCACCCGCCACTAGTAATGTACCTAATTAGATTTCGAAACAACCCCTGTGCTAAAATAAAGAATACGTAATAGCTGTGCCGTCGTATTTACCTCAACTGACATATTTTTTCGAGTATTCGTCATTTGTTTAAAAGTATACGTAATTAAGTAAAGTATTTTCAATTTACTCACTTTCCGATTAGAGAAAAATTTAAGTAAAATTGGTTACATGGACTAAATGGAAAAGAAATGTAGAGTACTTTTCACCTCTGAAAATGTAAACGCGAGTATTTTTCTCAATTACTCAAGAATACGTCAAAGTACTTTTCCCAGGAAAATGTACCCAAAACTGGGTATTTTTCCAATTTCTCTATTCCTCTACCCAAAAGTATTTACACTTCAAGTTCATGTCTTTTTTCCAACGAGTACACGTACGTTTGGGGAATTTAAGGGTAAATACCTAGGATACTATTTATTCGGTACTCGAGCATACATAAATAATTTTCGACTAAAAATAAATACGTTTTCGCAACGTTGAATGAGTTTCCTTTACCGGAGCTGAAAAAAAACTCGCATCGAAAAATGTCATTGACGCCTCGCAGCTCCCATTCGAAAACGAGTTGTTCAATTTCCATCATGAAATTACCGGGGGGGGGAACTCAAGGGAAGTCTAAGCAACGTTTGCATGGAGGGTTCGTCTTGGCACAGTCCCAAATTAGGGCGTAGCACATCGCGGTGTTATTCGGCACAGGCGCCAGTAGAAGGGTACCTCCGCTGCACCATAAGCATCTGGGCGGCGGGACGGGCCAGCGCACGCGTCAGCTTTTCCCCTGCGCCTTCCCAGCCGGCCGGCGGCGGCGGCGCGGCGCGGGCGGGCGGGCGTCCGGAACGGTGCCCGCTCGTGCCAGCCGCGCGCCTGGCACGAGACCCCCTCCCGGTATTTTTTATGCCGCCGCCGCCGCGCGAGCGCACTGTAGCTGCCGTAGTTAGTATTTGCTTATGGCTGCCTATTACCTGAGAAGCGGCGGGCGTCGCCGCCGCGACGCGGACAATATTGCTGCCGCGGCTGGCTGCAAGTGTCCCGCGACGTTGACGCGATCACCCAACGCGTAAATGAGCCGTCTTTTCTAATCAGACCATATGAAATCTGACTCTCAGTAGTATCAATCCGAAGACTTTTTAAGACACCACTGTAGTTAAAAATCAAGCCACGCAGCGCAGCGCAGCGCGTACACAGCAGCCGAAGCATCCATTTCGCATAAACCGGCGGACAAGTACGGCAGCCGGGCGACAATGGGGGAGGGGGCGGACACCTGAGAGTGGCGCGGCGGCCGCCTCCATTCACATATGTACATGCGAGCGGGAGGTGTTTAGATAGTATTTATATTTACAGACAGCCGTGTGCCGTCCCTCGCTGCAGACTAGACCGTCCATTGTGCAGCGGCGTCAACCTACAGTTTTTGTCGCGCGCGACGCGTAGCACTCGGATAAGTAAACCGTTTGCCCCGCAGTCGGCATTTCTCAAACTGCGGCGTGAAACGAAATCGCGGCGCTGCACGCCCGTCTCCGGTCGTTTTCTGTGCAGTCGCGGCACCCTTGCCACTCATGACCACCAATTCCGCCGGCCCGCCTCTGAAGTGTTTTTGCCCGGCGCCGCGACCAACCTCGGAAACGATATTCGAATGAGTCGGAATGCGGAGAAAACGCCGCGCCGCCGCCGGCGTTCAAAGCATTTCAGCGCGGCCCGGCGCGCCAGGCGGCGGAGCACTAGATAACCTGGGCACTGGATAAATTAGGCGTTCGTATTTCGTCATTCGTAAATTTTAACGTCGATGGCAACGATTGTTCCGTGCCTTGATCATGTCATTTTGAACGAAGATCTATCGAACAATGTCGCGCGCTTATAAATTCACTGCTTGCTTGCTTGCAAACTGAGACATAGGCACCACACGCGCTGGATGTCAGCTGAATTTGAGTCAACTAAATTTTACTGAATAATGTCATTTCAACCTTACTATCTGATAGAGCATATTCAATTTTACATAATGCCACCTAATTTTCATTGTTTATATTAAGTGTGATGCTAAAAAACATTTTTACTGTTATTTAGTTGACACCAAGGACGTATCCAGGGGGGGGCGGGGGGGGGCTGCAGCCCCCCCCTTCCCGGGGTGAGACCTAAAAAGTCCCGGAAAATGCAACTTTTCATGTATATTTTTCTATGTTTCTCAAAAATTTTGCGCGCAAGCGCGCAATGTCTTCCCCATGCATTGTATTTTCAGCGGATCGGTCCCAGTAAACAAAGATCCTCGGAAATGAGCATATTTTTGCGACTTTCGCTGTATATGTATGCATATTTACATACATATAAAGCGGTTCCTGGCGCTGGCGCCAACGCCAATAACGCCATGGTGTGGCGCCTTTGTATGGCGCTAGCGCCAAAACGCCTTTCCGTCCCTATATAGGGAAAAATTTTAGGGGGGGGGGCTGAGTCCCTCCCCCCGTTCGCCGGGCTCCGTAAACAAGCAGCCCTCCCCCGCTCAAAAATCCTGGATACGTCCCTGGTTGACACGAATTTGCGATGTCAACTAGCTTGTGTGGGCGCTTATTACCCAGCGACCAAAGCTGAGGGAGATTCGAACGGCGAGAATGCTTCTCCAGTCAAAAAAAGTCAGTCGGCCTCAACTCAAGTGCCTCCATTTACGGAGGCGAGGCAGGCGGCGGCAACTGTCACCGCCGCCGCGACACGTGCAAAAAGCGCGCCGCAGTCGCACGCGACTGCTTTTTGCGTCGCCAAGCGCGAATTTGCAGCAGCGCCCAGCGCGCGGCGCGGCGCAGACCTGCCAGTCGCGGCCCATTGTTGTGGGTGGTCGCCGGACTGGCCACACAGCGGCCCATACCTGACGCGATAGTGTTTCAGGCGTCACTTCATCACACATTTCTGTCTTGTCGGACCAGTCAACGAATAACCCAGAACAGCGCGCAGATTTCTAACTAAAAATCAGATCTAAATGAGCGATGGACACGGCGGGCAGTCTGGCGTCGGTTATCACCAAACAGCAGCCGACCACGTCGCGGCTGCACCTGGTGCACGGCGCGTCGGCGCGCCACGTGCCGCTGCCGGCGGCGCCGCAGAGTAGCGCCATGGGTGCGGACGACAGCGGCGGCACCGGCGCCGACGCGCAGTTGGACAAGGGCGCGTGCAGCGGCAGGAAGCGGCAACGGATGAGCGACGCCAGCGCGCTCAGGAAGGCCAACAAGCCGCTGATGGAGAAACGGAGGCGGGCCAGGATCAACAAGAGCCTCGGCCAGCTAAAGGGAGTGCTCTTGCGCAACACCGGAAACAGTGCGGTTGGTTACAGCGTTGAAATGATAGCATTAATCTTATTAGCTTATTTTCGCATTAAATACTTGGTGCCCTGCAGAATTCCGCGCTACACAACAAATGGGAAAAGGCGGATATTCTTGAGATGAGCGTCAATTACATCATTACATTACAGCAGCAACTGCAAGATTTCGGTGAGCAACTGCCCTTAGTGGAAAAGAAACCACAAACAATATCCAACATTAAATTCAAACCAAAAATTCGATTGGCTGGTTTACATTACATTCAGTTCCATGGGATTTATGTCTAATCATTCAGTTGCAATGCCTGCAATCATTAACGAAGTGCGTATCATAATATTAAGTTACACACACTACATCAGACACTCATAACAGCATGCTCTTGTCTTTCTATTGTTAATGTTGTTTACAGAAGTGTTATTTTATTTACCAGCACAACGTTTGAAAGAATGTACTCGTTTCCAATGGAAAAAATTGACAATTGTACGACCACCCATCACCACCACCATCATCATTTTTTATCAATTTTGTCCCACTAAGATGAAAGTAGAAATGATCATGTCTGAACATCATTGGCACCAAATGATATGGAACCAAATTAAATGTGCTGAACTGGATCACATTGAATCAAATTCTATGGCAGTGGAATGGCCCTAAGCACACTAGTTTTGACAAAAATTTCAAGAAAGTTGGAAACTCATAAATCAGCTCTGAATGCACTTCAGTTTTTCAATATGAGATGTCCATCAACTACTGTTGATGGAGATTGAAAATGAATCATTCTGGTTAGCTCAAATGCATTCAAAGCTGATGTACAAGTTTTTAATACTTTTTAGAATACTAGTGTGTAGGTACAATAATATGGAACAAAGCCCCATTGTATTTACTCAATAGCATTTGTGAAACCGAGTCATAGTACTGAAAAATATCAAATCCAAAAATACATCAAAACCGCAGCAAAAATAATCAATATAATCATAAAATACACAGCCAGCAGGGCCGTCAACGACAAGGCAGTCCCACACGTGGCGCCAGAGCCGAACTCGGACTCAAAGCCACTGCAATACTTCGTGGCCGGTTTCGAGGAGTGTGTCGCGCTGGCGAATAAGCTGAACAACGACAGCCTCGCCACGCCGTTGGTCATCAAACTGAGCGAGCAGCTGGAGCACTTGCACAGGCACATGGTGTCCATGTCGCACCGCCAACAGCACGCCCGCCATGGACAGGATATTCCACCGGTAAGGACTAGGGTTGGCCGATGTTTTTTTTTAAACGTTTTTTATTAAAAAAAAACGTTTTTTTTTAAAAAAAAACATGACGTCCGAAATGTTTTTTTTTAAAAAAAAACATCGACCGAAATTTTTAGTACTAAGCACTAGGTATTTTGCAAAATTTTTGCGCGCAAGCGCGCAATTTCACACACAAATTGACATTTGTGGTTGTTTTCATTGGTTTTGTGGCATTTTTAGTATCAAAGTATCCATTTCTATGTGCTACCATGGGTTAATAAGCCGTCATATTATGCTGTAGTATATAATATTGAGGTAATGTGCTTCCATGTACCTCCACAGTGTGTAACTTCACTCCCAAAGTAACAACCTCCTTTTATAACCTTGTTTGATCACTATTCCATGCCAAACTTTACCTGAAGTCACGAACATTCGACTATAAGGCGATATACGTACAATATGTCGACGAAAAATGGATATTTTTGACACAAATCACCACTTATAATGCTATCCCATGGCTCCACAGACATTATATGGTCATATATAACATCACAGAGTATTGCCACTGTCTGATATACCTATATATGTTGACACAAGGTCATATCTGGGAGCTTTTAAAAAAAAACGTTTTTTTAAAAAAAAAAACATCGAGTTAAAAAAAAACGTTTTTTTTCCAACCCTAGTAAGGACATTGGGTTCTTTGAATTAACATATGAATTGAAATTATCAAGGGAAGAGTTGTTGAAAGTACTGACTTTTTTCAAAAGTATACATAACTGTAAAGTAATTATTTTTAGTCACCCCCGCCCCCCCCTCACCGGAGTACAAATTTTTTTTATACTTTTTCTCACGAGTAAACACCCAAAATCACCAATTTGCATATTTTTGCTAATTTTAGCCTTCAAATTTTCCGATTTTCAACTTTTTTAGCTATGTATGATCTTATAAAACCCACTTTTCTCTATTTTTTACCTTTATCACTCTTATGCCTTGAAAAACCTGGATAAATGCATATCAACGTACTCGAGTACTTTCAAAAAAGTATACGTAAAAGCGAGCACAGGAACCTTTATCGGAGGAAAAGTAAACGTATTTACTCTGTACTCGAGTATACGCATTTATCGAGTTAAAGAAAATCCGTTTTAACAACTATGATTGTGGGATTCATTGGATGATTGAGTAAATTTATGCTCATTGGATGATTGAGTAAATTTATGCAAGTGTCCATCAAACCCGGCGCAGATAGCAGTGGCGCGCGAGACGACGCAGCGGCGACCGGCGGCGGCGGACTCTCAGCACTCTATGCAGCCGTCGCCGACCGAGAGCGTGGCGAGCAACGGCAGCGCCGCCAGCAGCCTGGCCAGCAGCGCGCTCAGCATCGGCAGCACCGTGCCCGAGACGCACGCGCACGAGGCGCTCAGCGCGGCCGACCAGCGCGCGGTGCTGCTGCATCTGCAACAGGTGCTCGCGGGGCAGCACACCGCCCCTCCGGCCACCGTGGCGCCCGATGTGCTGAGCGGCGCCAGCGAGCTGTCGCTGCTCGCCGCACAGGTGAGGCAAGCGAGGGGTCGCGCTGTACTTAGGGATGGCCGATGTTTTTAACCGTCTTTTTTAGAAAAATGTCTTTTTTTAAACAGAGGCATCGAAACCGTCTTTTTAAAAAAAACCATCAGCCAAATTTTTTAGTACTTATGCAATGCGCTGAAAAATGTCTTTTAAAAAAGACAGGTCATCAAAAAAACATTTTTTTCCATCCCTAGCTGTACTGTGCAAGATAGCATTTTAAATAAGCTGGCTTTACCATTTCTCACTCATTTTTTACACAAACCAAGAAACGACATAAATATTTAACATGATCCACGCATATCTGCAGAACAGCGGGCTATCGGAGGGCACAATGGGACAACTGTGCGCTGTGCAAAGTCTGCTGGCACTGGCGAACCTGGCCCAAAACGAGCAGGTGTGGCGACCCTGGCATTGAGGGGGGCACTGTCCCCTCGTTTTTGGCACAACTGCCAATCGGTCATTACTTACATTCAGGGAATTTCTGCATATTTAGCCGTATCACTTGTATTTAGTTTTTTTCACATGTCCATGGACAACATAATGTATGTAAGTAGTAAACACTTAATTTAATGAAAATCTAGTGCTATCACTGGGGGATATCTTACTATATCTTACTGTTTGAATCAACTTAAAATCGCAATGAATAGAGACATTCACGAGATCCCAGGTGATAAACATACATATTTACAAGTATTGAATTAAGGGGTGTTCTGAGCCAACGGCAAACACCACGGCTGCCATCAGGCTTCACGAGAAAAATTCAAACTGTGGCATCTAGGGTTGGAAAAAAAAACGTTTTTTTTTAACTCGATGTTTTTTTTAAAAATAACGTTTTTTTTTAAAAGCTCCCAGATATGACCTAGTGTCAACATATATAGGTATATCAGACACTGGCAATACTCTGTGATGTTAAATATGACCATATAATGGCTGTGGAGCCATGGGATAGCATTATAAGTGGTGATTTGTGTCAAAAATATCCATTTTTCGTCGACATATCGTTCGTATATCGCCTTATAGTCGAATGTTCGTGACATCAGGTAAAGTTTGGCACGGAATGGTGATCAAACAAGATTATAAAAGGAGGTTGTTACTTTGGGAGTGAAGTTACACACTGTGGAGGTACATGGAAGCACATTACCTCAATATTATATATTACAGCAACATATGTCGGCTTATTCACCCATGGTAGCACATAGAAATGGATGTTTTGATACTAAAAATGCAACAAAACCAATGAAAACAACCACCAATGTCAATTTGTGTGTGAAATTGCGCGCTTGCGCGCAAAAATTTTGCAAAATACCTAGTGCTTAGTACTAAAAATTTCGGCCGATGTTTTTTTTAAAAAAAAACATTTCGGACGTCATGTTTTTTTTAAAAAAAAAACATCGGCCAACCCTAGTGGCATCCTAATTCAGAATTTGCCGCCATTTTTATGAATAAAGTCATGGTGTAATTGGTACTCGTCTTCTACACTACTGTTACTATTAATTTCGTCTTGCATGTGCATTCTAGTATACTTAAATGAAAAATAAAATTAAGCATCAGCACGAGACGACATCCCCCGGTTGATGGCACTTTTTATTACGTATTTATCATCGGGTAGAAAACGCCTTTTCTGTCGATTTTTTCTCACTTTACTTTTGAAATCAATCAGCAATAATGTAGCTGGACATTATAGTTGAAAATGCATAGCTATTTATGATTGCGATGTAAATAAATATTTATTTTGATTCATTTGTAGGAGCTTTAAAACAATTTCGGATCAAACGGTCATTACAAAACCGTCTCAAAATTCAGGGATGCTAGGAAAAAATCACATCCCACGAAATGGTCTTCAGCACTGCCCGGTGCATTTTGAAGCGGGAGCACATTATGACTTACGCCAAAATGCAGGTATTTCTGTACTCCAGCTCTTCAGGTATAGAACGTTTAGATTCAGTCACCTATTTACTCCTTTCGAGTTACTCGTCGTGCCTTTGATTCGTGGTTTATGTTTTCTCGGTGATCGCACTGACTATTAGCGAATAGATTGTAAATAGGATTGCTTTGTAAATATTTATATTCGAATTGATATAAAGATTGACCTATTTCAGACTTATGTATTTACATGCAATACATAATTATTCGTGAAAATGTCGCGCATACTTGTCTGATACTCGCTGACCAGGGGCCAATTCCACACCTTGTCAAGTTGACAATTTATACTAAAAGTAAGGGAAAAGTAGACTTATCACTTCAGGTCACTTATCATTTGACAAGGTGCGAAATTGTTACCAGCACAAGTACGCATCCGAAAAGTTTTGTGTGACGCGCTTTTAAGGTTTAACTTTGTGTTTTGAGAATTTCCGGCAAGACATTTTCGGTTTAGTGTATAATGAAGAAAATACAAATACATTCAAAAATTTATTTAATCGAGCTGCAAAGTGGCGGAAATGGAAGATGCCGCAGGAACGCCGATGGGGGGCACATTTAATTCAGCTTTAATTAAAAACGTGAACAAAAACGTCCTTCGGGAAGCGCAGCAAATAGCGGGCGACTACTTAGGGATAGAGCAACAAATCGCCATCGCGCCGGCAGTGTATATACCACCGCATTTTACACCGCGTTTTCTGATCGGTAACCTTGGTTACGTTGGTTTGACGATCTAACAACAGCATGCAACGAAAAATGATAAAAATTACTGTTTAATTGGACTGATCTCATTTTTCACTTTGAGTACACGCAACATAAATATTATGAGTGTACGCCAGGGGTGAGTGCTACGGAGAGATAAAACGCAATATGCAATGCAAAAAAAACAACTGACAAATTGCGGATATGGAGGAACAAAGGTCGATCAGTGCAACATGCCGATTTGATTTTGTTGGTATTTTTCAGAGGTTTTTGGGAAAAATGGCCCCACACACGCTAGTTGACATCGACACCAAATGTCAACTGGTTCCGTTCCCAATTCAAAGCTTGCGTTTGAACGTCGTTCGTCGGCAAGCTTTAAATCGGGATCAGCAGCAGTTGACATTTGGTCTCGATGTCAACTAGCGTGTGTGGGCCCAATAAGGTAATCTTCAATAAAAACCAAATCGACGTGCCAACCGACTGTAGTGATAGAATGCGAAGATGTGTTAATATGACGTCTGTATTATATATCATATTTACATAAAAATAGATTATCCATTCAAAGACACCAAAAGAATGCAGCAAAACCGAACCCGCTCTAAACTATGAGCGCCACACCTCATACTTGTACAACACAAGGTTTTAATCACTACCTGTAGCTGCAATACAAAGACGAAAGGCAGAGAGTTAATGAATACATCATTCACGCAGCCGGCAGTGCCGCATCGCCGCAACATGACGCAAATTCATATGACAATGAAATAAATAGGTAGACAAATTGTTTTTAGATACGCTTTGCAACAATACACATCGAAAAGGCACCATGACAAATCAGCCTCCTAAGAGGCACAGCAGAAATTGGCCATTGTTTTGGCTCAGATATTTGTTAAAAAAACGTTGCCCAATTTCAGCCGATCCCATACAGCACGCTTCAGCACTACGTATTGCATCGGGTGGCTATGCACGAACTGTTGTGTAAATGGTCACATTGTGTGTTCCGTCAATCGATGGACCCGTCAGTTCACATGCCAGATTTTATGGATTTATTCAAGTTTTTATGCAACCAATTTGCAGTATGACAACGTCTTAGTGCAAGACTTGGTTTTCATAGATAAAAACGTGAACAAACAAGGTATTGGTGCGACTAGAGATAAAAAATCATTAAGTAAATTTGATAATTTACTTGATAATTGGTTGTTGATAGTGCTAAATTGGTTGTAGAAACCAAGAGGCAATGTTAATTGCTTCAGTTCTCAAAATGGTCCTGAATATTACACGAAAAACAAAACCAATAACCAAAACATAAAAATATACACACAATTCACATAAAAATATGCCTCTTTACTCCAGACACATCGGCAGTTGGCTTTTCTGTACAACTAAAATTGCACAAATGTAAACTGGCTCCATCAGTTGGCGAAACACACACACATTCCGTAATATAGTACACACAAAACATCGTTATCGGCTTAGTGCCGCAACCATACAGGATGCCGGGCCACAACACTCGAATACTCCACTCCACTTAAACACAAAAATGGTGCAGCACACAACAAGCCAAAAAAGTATTATTATTCCAACCAGGTGAGAAAAGGTGCGGCGCGGGTGTCCCGCGGTCCGAGCGGAAACAGAAGTTAAAGCACCAACCCAGAGGAAATTGGCCGAATTTACACAAAGGAAAAAAATGCCGCCGCTGCGCAAAATATTGGGCACTTGTCGCTCGTACCGTAAAAGGCATACCGTAACTGTATTTACAGTCAGTTCGCTCATCCGTGATACTGTTGCGGTGGGTTGATGCCGGGCTGCGGTCCGTTGGGCTGCGCGGGCGGGCCGGGGTACCTGACGGCGCGCGGGTAGCCCCTCGACTGCGCGTAGGCGCCCCTCGCCGGCGGCCCTTGCGCCCCGTCGCCGCCGCCGGAGTACTGGCCGTGGCCGCCTGCGGCGCGCAACCAACTTTACGTACCTTTACAGTCTGCACCCAGGACCAAACGCTACAA
Source organism: Sphaerolaimus hirsutus (assembly GCA_964036195.1). Taxonomy (NCBI): domain Eukaryota; kingdom Metazoa; phylum Nematoda; class Chromadorea; order Monhysterida; family Sphaerolaimidae; genus Sphaerolaimus; species Sphaerolaimus hirsutus. Next base: position 17,195,501 of record OZ038452.1, on the reverse strand, counting down.
GGTGCCAGTCATAGACACTGTAAAAGACCCTGTAAAGTGTAAAAGACCGTGTAAAATGTCATGCGTCATGTAAAAGACCCTGTAAAGTGTCATGTGCCATGCAAAAGACCCTGTGAAATGTCATGTGTATCCAAATCTCATTATATTGTATCCAAATCTTATTGTATTGTATGTACTCAAATCTTATTCATTTTATCCAAATTTTTATGTCCAAAAGAAAAATTTTGATACGAAAACATAAGAGTTGAATACAATACAACAAGAATACATACATGCATTACACTTTACAGTGTCTTTTACATAACATTTGCTACCTAACAGGGGTTTTTCAATGGCACATGACATTTTACACGACACATGACGTTTTACAGGATTATTTACACTTTACACGGTCTTTTACAGGGTCTGGGATTGTCCCCAGCACAGCACTCACCTCCAGGCATACCACCGGACCTGCGGTTCTGCGCCGACCGCCGGAAATTGTGCCTTTCCCTGTCCATTTCCAAATCCTCTAATCTCTGCGTCAGACTCAGTTTCTGGTGAATGGCCATACGCAGGAGAGAGTTGAGCGTTTTCTTTTCCTCTTCAGCCGCCGAAAGTTGCGCGTGCAACTCCTCCACCTGAGAATGTCATAAATATGTACCTATCGCAAAGAAATTGGAAAAGTTTGGCGTCAATAACCCCCATCAAGCTGAAAATTTCAGACAAATTCAAATTTACGATAAGCGGTGTGGCCAGAAATCTCTCTGCAAGTAAATATGCTCGCTCTGCAATTAGTAGCGACCTGCAAGTATTTATGACCGCTCTTAAGTGCGCTCGCTCTGCAAGTGTGCACCCCAGCTAGCATTATAGCATAAAAATGGGTGATTTTGAGAAAATAAAATTAAATATGATAGTAGAAACTCTGTCAAAATGAAAATATAATTTATCCGAAGCATAGCAGGTTAGCTTTGAAACGAAATAGACATTTTTTTGAATATCTCATATTATCTTACACTTTTCAGGTAGCTTTATTTTTATTTTAAATAGATTTTCTGAGATTCAACCATATTTTCTAAACATCACCAATTTTTTACTCAAACACCCCCAGACATCAGCACCCATAGCACAACTGCATGCGCGCAGTTAGCTGCAGACAACCCTGGAATTACCGTGGTGCCAAGCTGGCGGCGAGTGTACCGTATTTCTCCGTTTATAGCACCCCCCCGTGCTTAACACCTGGGGTGTTATATAGTTTTGTAGCACCCCGGGGGTGCTATGCTAGGTTTTAAAAAACAGCTCAAATTGAATGGTTTGAATACTGTGATTGGCGCCACCCACTCATTTGCAGTGATGCAAACGTTTTACCATTGAATTAGCTGAAAACTGGAGACCAAAAAATATGTAGGGATGTTTGTATCTAGAAAATGAAAGAAAACGGGAATTTTTATGCTCTTATTTTGCTGTTTTGAAGTTTGAAGTCATAAATACTATGTTTATAAATTTTTCCATGTATAACACCCCCATTGACTTAACACCCGGGTGTTATACAAGTTTTAAAAAAGTTCGCTGAAAATTGCTCCGATTTTGTATAACCCCCGGGTGTTATAAACGGAGAAATACGGTAGGGTTCAAACGATATATCGTATCGAATATCGGATATCGACCATTTTTTAATATCGAATATCGATATCGAAAATTTTGAAAAAATATCGAATATCGAATATCGATATCGAAAATTTTGAAAAAATATCGAATATCGAATATCGATATCGAAAATTTTGAAAAAATATCGAATATCGACCATTTTTTCGATATATCGAACCTGTATTGTGTCCCCAAATTTACTTTTCATTTTCATTTTGAGATGTTTATGGTTGATCTGATGTGCTTATAGTATTGTATTTGATGAGTAAAAGTACAGTACTTATAATGTCATTGTTGTTGGAGTGCTAAATTTGAAGCCAGAAAACGCTGATATACTTTTTTTTGCAACATGCCCTTAAGCAATTAGGTTAGGATGAACTGTAATATCTACCAATTGTTATTTGTCTGATACACTTTGATTCATCATGTTTTTCTTCTATTTTCTACCATTGAGTGATGTAAAGCTTGTTAAAATCACTTGCACCATTCAAATTTCAGTAAAGAGATTATTAAACATGTGTGCAACCACATGAAAATACAATATGCCACTTGAAATATGCCTTGCTATACCAAAAGCATATCGCAATATCGAATATCGAAAATATCGAAATATCGAATATCGACCATTTTTCAATATCGAATATCGAATATCGATATCGAGGTTCCATATCGTATCGATATCGAATATCGAGTTCCAGAAAAAAATATCGAATATCGAATATCGATATCGAAAATTTTGAAAAAATATCGAATATCGATATCGAAAATTTTGAAAAAATATCGAATATCGATATCGAAAATTTTGAAAAAATATCGAATATCGATATCGAAAAGTCATATCGTTTGAACCCTAGGCGAGTGTACTTGCAGAGCGGTCATAATTACTTGCATGCCAATACTATACTCGGCAGACATGATACTCTACAAATAGATATGATTAATGTCTTCGGCTGACAGACGGCCAACCGAAAACTTATGAACCGACTCCCCACAAAAAAAAACGAAGATTTGCGCGTACGGTGACTGCTTCGGGTATGACCTCATGATGGAGTGTTTCCTCCGGAAAAATGTACGGCGTAATGTCATCCGAGTATACTTGCAGAAAGGCACAAGCGGTGTGCCATCTCCCGAACTTTACCTGTCACTCCAAAAGACAAGTCATTAGAAACGTGAACAGTTTTCGCCCCGGCTCACCTGCGCCTGGTACTCCTCCACTCTGGCCGTATACATGGCCCTGAGAGAGGCGAACGTAGCCGCGTCCTCCTTGAACATCTTGAGCTCGTGTCTCAGCTTGTTGGTCACCTCGCCGTGCACCATGCGCTCGCTCTCGTACTTCTCCTTGAGGCTGGCCAAGGCGGTCTCCGCCGTCAGCTTGTTCGATCGGAGCACAGTGCGAAGGGTGGCGATCTGCGAAGAAAACCGTGTATACTCGACGGATTTGATACTCTGCACTCGAACTTATTCATATCTCACGTTGAAAGGGTGCCAATGATAATCAAATCATGGGATTTTTCTTTAAAAAATGAAAAGTTCATTGTTGTGAACAACGTCAAAGTAAACACCTTCCCGGTCACGTCCGGCACTCGATTTTTGATTTTACATGTGACATCCTATCTCCAGTTCTAGGGCGCGCCAGAAGCTGAAACTTGGGGGAGATATTGGCGCAACCCCCCTCTACTTTGCATGAATTGGCGGGGTCGCGGCGACCCTTCTCAGGGTGGGTCACCTTAAGTGCAAAATTTTTATTGGCTGTTTAGGTGTCCCGCACAGGTCCGACACCCACTTATTTCTAACCTGTGGGAGGGGTATAAATCTAAAAAATTGGGGATGTGTTACCAACAACCACAACCAACCTATACACGATTCAATAATGTCACATAAATGTGAAAAATTTCTAAAAAATTATCTTATTCTCTAAAAAACACCACCTCCCAATAGATGGATGACAAAAAAATTCACTTTTTGGAACTTTTTTATTAGACATGTGACAAACTGGTTTACAATACTTTAAAGGGAAGGGTTTGATGTTTAAAGTTATGTAAAGAATCTTACCTCTAAAATGCCTGCATTGCAAAATTTACTTGGGGGGAATAACAAAGTGTAAATTTTGTAAATTTTTGTTCCTGCAATGATGTCATAATGATGGCATAAAATTCCCCCCAAGAAAATTTGGCAATGCGGGCATTTTAGAGGTATGGTTCTTTACATAACTTTTAACATCAAACCCTTCCCTTTAAAGTATTGTAAACCAGCTCTTAAAGTGTCTAATAAAAAAGTTCCAAAAAGTGAATTTTTTTGTCATCCATCTATTGGGAGGTGGTGTTTTTTTAGAGAATAAGGTAATTTTTTAGAAATATTTCACATTTATCTTACATTATTGAATCGTGTATAGTAGGGGAGGGTTGTTGGTAACACATCCCCAAAATTTTAGATTTATACCGCTCCCACAGCTCAGAATTAAGTGGGTGCTGGACCTGTGCGGGACACCAAAACAGCCAATAAAAATTTTGCACTTAGCGGGACGCACCCTGTAAGGGGTCGCCGTGACGCCCCCAATGCATGCGAAGTAGAGGGTGGTTGCGCCAATATCTATAGGTTCTGGCGCGCCCTAGAACTGGAGATATGATGTCACAAGTAAAATCAATAATAGGGTGCTGGACGTGACCGGGAAGGTGTTTATAACGTTATAATAACATCATTTTTTCTCCTCCAACTTTGAATCAAAATTGCATGCAGTATCGTTGGCACTCTTCCAGCTGAATATCTGAACTGCAAAAGCACAGCACGTCGAGATGGCAAACCTGTTCCCTCTTCGTACTGAGCTGCGAGCGGAGCTTCGTGTTCTGCGCTTGCGCGTCATTCAGCTTGTTCTCCAACTCATCCGCCGCAGTGCTGGGCCCGCCGTTGTCGCGCGACACCCGCCGGCCTTCTTCCAGAGCGGACTCCAGCGCACGCCGCAACAGCTTCACCTGCAATGTGGCCATATGCTGCTCGACGATCTAATAATATTATGACTAAGGATAAAAAAAAGGTTTTTGTTTTTTTTAAACATTTTTTTTCAACAAAACGGGTTTTTTAAAGAGATTATATCAGAGAGAGAAGGATGGTGTGTCGGTGCCCAAGTAAACCCGGTGCCCAAGTATGCCCGGTGCCCAAGTTTAAATAGCCAGTGCCCTAGTACACCCGGTGCCCAAGTAAAACCCCTGTACTTGTGCACCGGGCGGCTTCTTACTTGTACATACTTGTGCAGTACATAAGCACCACTTGTGCATTACTTGTGCACCGTGGCAGTTGCGTACTTGGACTCAATATTTTTTTGGGTCGTAAATATGAGCACTAGTCAACTAGCGCTTGTATTTAAGATCCAAAATAAACTATCGAGTCCGGGTAACATTCCGGGTTGTGAAGGTGATTGCTAGTGAACTAGCATTCATGTTCAGGGCGAGGACTCCATGCGCATGTAAAATTGGTGCCCATGTAGACCTGGTGCCCATCTAGCGCTAACCCGGTGCCCATGTAGACTCGGTGCCCATGTAGACTAGGTGTGCATGTAAAGCCCCTTAGATTGGCACCTGGTAACATGCACACTGGGTTTACGCAACGCACTGGTTGTAGCGCTACATGGGCACTGGGCGGGTTGCCAGCGGCAATCATGGCTGAGGGGTGGATGACATTGTACAAGTGTTGCAAAAACGTATTTATGTTGACCCGAAATACCGGGGTATTCAGGTATTTATACTTACGTTTACGCTTTCCAAAAATACCATTACTTTTTGTCATGTTTTCCTGGCACAATTACCTGATAAAATTTAATATCATAACATTCTCGAATTTTTTACTTTTATGTTTTATTTTACGTTTACTGAAATATTTTAGAAATATAAATCCTTTTTAGTCTGGAAATTTAAAATTTGAAAGCTTGAAATTTGGAAAAGGTAATAACATTTACGTTTTTCCAAAAATACCAGTATTTGTACAACACTGCATGTGCACTTACATGGTATGGTGCGCATGTAGACCCCATGCATATAAAACCAGTGTGCATGTACGGTTGAACAACATGTGCACCAGGTCTTCATGGGCACAGGGTAGAAATACTTGGGCACCGAGCCTACATGTGCACCAAGTTTACATGTGCACCGGCACAGACCCTATGTTCACAACCCAGAATGTTACCTGGACTCGATAGTTTTTCAGGTCATAAATACAAACGCTAGTCAACCAACATCTGCCTGGTGCCCAAGTAAACATCCGCCCAGTGCCCAAGTACATCACTTGGGCACTGGGTGTACTTGGGCACCAGGTATTAAATCTTGGGCACCAGGTGTACTTAGGCACCAGGTGTACTTGGGCACCAGGTGTACTTGGGCACTGGTCTTTCGCCGTTAGGAGTAGCAGTACTTTGTGATGTTAAATATATCCATAGAATGGCTGTGGAGCGATGGGATAGCATTATAAGTACCGATGGCGGCTGGGGTCTATTACACACGTAAACCCGCTGCACATGCAAATCTACCCACTACACATGTATGCCCATTACACATCTATTCGGGTGTACATTTTAGTGTATCCTGGTCATAACCAACCTGATCCCCGACAGTAGCCAGCACATGGAAAATCGGACGTTCTTTCAAACTGTCAGTCGGCGTCGCTTCCAAAACAAGCTTGGTATCCAACATCGACTTATCACATCGCAGTTCGCCCTGCACAACATCGATACAACGACAGAATTACAAACATAGTAATGAAAGGACGACATACCTGCAATTTGGTAAGCGCAGCCGCCCTCCTGTCGACGGCCATCGGATCGGGCAGGATGATCCTGGGACTCCTGCCGGTGTCCGTGTCCGTGCCCGAGCCGGGCTGGTCGGCCTCGCGCACCGGAAACTCCTCGCCCAACGAGCGCATCTTGTCGCGCACCGCTTTCATGTGGTCCAACATCACGCGGTCGGGCGTCAGGCCCTGTAGTGATAAGGAATGTGTAGCTACACCCGCGGACTTGATACTCTACTCACGCACATATTTGTCTCACGTTGGAAGCGTGCCAATGATAATTGAAGCATGCGATTTTTATAAAAAGATGATGTTGTTGTAACATGAATATATAAGGTTGTAACAGAAATGAATTTTTCAACTTTTTATGAAGATTTCATGCGTTAAATATCTTTGGCACGCTTCCAACTTGAACAACGCGTGCAAGGTGTAAAGTCACTGGAGTTTTTTATATAACAGATTGGACTGAAGCAATATGCATAAGAAAATATTTGGAAAAAACATCGTCCAGTTCCCATGCTTTTCCAGTGTCACCTGTAAAGCTCTACGAACACATACAGGATACATACATTACACTCCAGTCTCCCCCCTGCATAAAACCAATGTCATTGACAATGAGAAATGTTTTTCTCCACGAGCTACACAAACTGATGACCAGGCGTTGTTCACGCAATCGCCGCAACACGAACCTGCACCATGCAGACGTGATGGTACATTTGGGCGACGGCCTCGCTGGCGCCTATCAACCCGTTCTGCACCGCCGCCAGCACCGTGTTCGAGTCGACCGCCGCCCGAGCCAAAGTGTGCACGTCGTCGCGCAGCGCGTCCAGTTGAGCAGTGTGAAGCGCCTGACATGAGTGAGTGGTTGAGTTTCAATGTGATGAGCAGTCAACAAGGAAGATAAACTATGGTTGGAACTATTTACGTATACTCGGCAGACACGATACTCTACAAACAGATAGGAGTCATGTGTTCGGCTGGCAGACGGCCAGCCGAAAACTTATGAAAGACGTGATGATGATGAAGTGATGAGGTCATCAACACTAGGGTTGGGAATTTCAAAATTTTCGGTTCCGGTTCTCGGTTCACGGCTCCAAAAGATTTCAGTTCGGGTATCGGTTCTCGGTTCCTGATAATTTTCGGTTCCGGTTCTCGGTTCGGTTCTTAAACTCGGTTCCGGTTCGGTTCTTTCGGTTCTAAAATGATCAAAATTTCGGTTCCGGGTAATAAAATAACCGGGTATCGGGTAATAATCGGCTGAACAACAGAAAAACAATATACCCAAGTTTACATGTGTAAGTACATTGGTTGGATATTTCATACTACAGGAGCATATCACAGATTATTATTTCACGGTAGAATGCAAAAATCAGAGTTGTTATAATAATACTGGTATTTAAAAAAGTGTAAAAGCAAACATATACGTTTTCTGTACTTTCAAAAAGTACACGAGTAAATGAGTACTGGTATTTTTTTCTGGAGGAAACGTAAATGTATTTATGTAGTACGCGAGTGAGTACACGTATTATTTTGAGTACAAACATAAATAACTTTTGCCAACTATGGTTAAAACCATTACACCTTACAATGAAATCTACCATATCCCATCTGAATAAACGAACATATATAAAAAAATTCATCATATTTATCAAAGCAATTTTTTTATGTTTGTTCTTTTATTCAGGTGGGATATGGTAGATTTCATTGTAAGGTGTAATGTCGCTGGAGTATATGTGAAATTACACGCTCCCGCGCAATCATTTTGCAACCAAGATGTTCAGCTGCTGTTTAAAGGCTTAGATGTAGGTGTTGAAAAAACGCTGTTTAAAAACTTTAAGATTCCTAGAAAATTTCGGTTCTTTCGGGTATTTACTTCGGTTCCGGGTATAGGGTTCAAACGGGATTGACTTTTCGGGATCGGGATCGGGATTGGTTTTTTGAGATTTCGGGATCGGGATCGGGATCGGGATTGGCCGGGATTGGGGTCACGGGATCGGGATCGGCATTTTTTCGGGATCGGGGTTGGGGTCTTGGGATAGAGATTTTGGCCAATGTTTTGGCATCCACAGTTGTTCATAAAGGTCTAAAAACACTGTTGGATGCCAGAAACGTGGCATAAAATGAACGCTGGGGGTTTGCGTTCACATTTTTGCATGCAAAAACGTCGTTTTTTCACTTTTGATAATTTCCACTAATTTTTCCGGGATCGGGATCCCGGACTTTAGAGTTTCTCGGGATCGGGATCGGGATTTGAAAAGTTTCGGGATCGGGATCGGGACTGCTAAATCCCGGAATTTCACGGGATCCGGGATCGGGATCCCGTTTGAACCCTATCCGGGTATAAGTACCGGTTCTCGGTTCCGGTTCGGTTCTCACGCTCGGTTCCGGTTCTCGGTTCCAAAATAGTGCTCGGTTCTCGGTTCGGTTCCCCAACCCTAATCAACACGACGTGATGGTGGGAGATGATGACGGCGACGAAAGTGATCACGCCATGATGGAGTGTTTCCTCCCTGATTATACATATGTATCGATATTAAATTGTTCGACCGTCAAAAACAGTAGATTTTCAACGAAAAATCGTTGCAACGGTCGCAAAATATGCCAAAAAAAGTTTCAAATCTACAACAGAAGCGCACCTCGCCAGCGCCGCACTCGTCGAGGCGACTCTGCAGCTGCGCCAACTTCTGCACCGCCTTGGCCAACTTGCTGCCGTCGGTCTCGTCAAACTCGGAATCATTGAGCGCGTTGAGTGCATTGAGCAGTTTGAGAAGCTCGTCCTGTTTGTCTGGGCCGAGGTGCGCGCGCGCCGTTTCCAACTGCCGCTCCACATCGGTCAGCTTCTTGGACAGGCGCTCCTTTTCCGCCGCAGCCTCGTCCAGTTTTCGCTGCGCATTTTGTGGGCGAGTGTGGGCACATCAATAATATTCACAGGCGTCACCCGCGTAATATGTACACATTACTGCGACAGGCATTGGCGTGATGCAGCGCAATAAATGAATCATTAAAAATGAATGACTCACCAGTAACTCACTCAAATATTCAGATTGGTAAAAAACTTAAGGTGCGAGAAAATGGCCAAAACGGTGACAATTATTCACCTTGATAAGTGACAAGAAAAGTTATCAGTAAGGTGGTGGCACAGGAAGAGACAACAAATTTCAGTAAAAACGTCATTTTTCACATTTGCAACGTTTCTTGTTACATGTTCTTTTTCGTGACACTTAACAGGTGAAGACAAAGCTCCAGAGTACACAGGCCAAGTACGAATGGTGAAGATTTCAATTTGCGCGCAACGCTGAAACGACGCACCTGCAAGTCGCCGTGCACCTCCGAGAACAGGTCCCCTGCGGCGCCGGGCTGCATGCTCTGCTCCAGCTTGGCCAGCTGCTCGTCGCCGCCGTCCTGCCCGTCGTCGCCGTCGCCGCCCAGCGAAGAGAACATGCCGTAGAGTTGCTGCATGTGCTCGGCGCTTTTCGCCGCTTCCAACTCCTTCTTCAAGCTGAGACGCTGTTCGCGCTCCCGCTGCGCATCCGTTATGGCGTCGGCCAGCTGCGACGCGAAAGTGAGCCGTCATCTCAACCGTCAAACGGGATTGACTTTTCAGGGTCGGGATTGTTTTGTTTCTGAATTTTCGGGATCGGGATTAGCGTTTCGGGATCGGGATTGGGGTTTTGGTCAAAGCTAAAGTATACAGTGTTGTTGTCTAATTTTTCATCAAAAGGTCTAAAAACACACTTGGGTGCCAGAAGAGTGGCATAAAAGGCACATAGGAGGTTTCTGTTTGTTTTTCTCAGCGCAAAAAGGGCATTTGACAAATTTGGCAAATTTTTCCGGGATCGGGATTGACTTTTCGTGATCGGGATTTAAAAAACTTTCGGGATCCGGATACATTTTTTCAAATTTCGGGATCGGGACTGCAAAATCCCGGAATTTTTCGGGATTTGGGAACCCATTTAATCATTGTGGAATTGTACATCAAAGAATTGTCTAGAACGCGCCTGTTTCTCGACCAACTCCTTCAACTTGAGCGTGTCCGCCTCGCTGATCCTCATCGACTGCACCTCGTCCAACAGGTCCTTGATCTCGTACCTCATGCGCTCGAACTCGACCTGGGTGGCGCGCAGCTGGGACACCTGCTTCTGCAGACTCGTGTTCTCCTCCTCGATGTCGGCCAGGTCGCCCAGCACCGTCTGCTCGCGCTCCTTGAGCACCTTGTTCTCCTGTAGCAGGCGGCCGCGCTCGCTCACCCACGATTGCTGAGTCTCTGCTGAGTGCGCGTCGACCGATTGCAACCGATCGACTTCAGCTTTGTAGGTGCGCAGTTCCTGTGATGTTTGGTGATATGATAGTGTTGGAACTATGTAGGCGTTTTGTTGTGAGACCACTTCCGCGCATTGTAAGTGACAAGAAATATGAAACAGACAAGAAACATTCAGCAAAAAGTGCTAATGAAATTCAGTTAAAAGATAAGTTACTTGTGAGAAGAATAGTGACAACTGACATGAATAACCATTGAGAAGAACCACACACGACTTAACTTATAACTTTTCCTACAAGGTACTTCCTTTAACTAAATAAACACCTTCCCGGTCACGTCCGGCACCCTATTTTTGATCGTACTTTTGACACCTTTCTCCAGTTCTAGGGCGCGCCAGAAGCTGAAACTTGGGGAGGTATTGGTGCCAGCCCCCTCAACTTCTCATGAATTTGGGGGGTCGCGGCGACCCCTTTCAGGGTGGGTCGCCCTAAGTGGGAAATTTTTTGGGGCTTTTTTGGTGTCCCACAGCAGGTCCGGCACCCGCTGATTTCTGAGCTGTGGGAGCGGTATAAATCTAAAATTTTGGGGATGTGTTACCAACACCACTCCCCTACTATACACTATTTTATCATATGAGATTAACGTGAAAAATTTCAAAAAAATTCGCTTATTCTCCAAAAAAACACAACTCCCCAATAAATGGATGACAAAAAATTCACTTTTTGGAACTTTTTTATTAGACACTTGAAGAGATGGTTTACGATACTTTAAAGGGAAGGGTTTGATGGTTAAAGTTATGTAAAGAACCATACCTCTAAAATGCATGCATTGCTAAATTTACTTGGGGGGAATTTCAAAGTGTAAATTTTTCAAAAATTTTTTCCTGCAATGATGTCATTATGATGTCATAAAATTCACCCTAAGTAAACTTTGCAATGCAAGCATTTTAGAGGTATGGTTCTTTACATAACTTTAAACATCAAATCCTTCCCATTAAAGTATCGTAAACCATCTCTTCAAGTGTCTAGTAAAAAAGTTCCAAAAAGTGAATTTTGTGTCATCCATCTATTAGGGAGTGGTGTTTTTTTGGAGAATAAGCGAATTTTTGAGAAATTTTTCACGTTAATCTCACATTATTGAATAGTGTATAGTAGGGGAGTGGTGATGGTAACACATCCCCAAAATTTTTGATTTTTACCGCTCCCACAGCTCAGAAATCAGCGGGTGCCGGACCTGCTGTGGGACACCTTGTTAGAGATGTCACATAAGTTGAGAAAGTTCTTACATTGGCGGACTTTTTGGCATCCTGCTCTAACAATGCAATACGTTCATTCAAATCAGCCTCTCGTTTGACGGCCTCCTCTAATAAACTCTGTTCCATATGCGCCTCGCTCGCTGATGTGTCCTTTCTGGCTGCCGATACTCTCGCCAGCGCCTGGAAAGTAAGTATTCGAATATGGTTATCATTCACGGGGTAACACTTGATTTTTTTCAAAACATACAACTTTTAAGTAAAATCTGGGGTCTAGAATGGGGGGTGGGGGGGTTACCACCCCCCAAACCGCCCAGCTATCTATCTATCCCGGGGGCCGCACAACTATCTATCTTTCCCGGAGGCACAATGTTGGGCTACTACCCCCTAAACCCCCCCCCCCAAATCGCTCAGCTATCTACCTATCTGGAACAGAGACGTATCCAGGATTTTTGGGCGGAGGCGCTGCTTGTTTACGGGGGCCAGCGAACGGGGGGGGGCTCAGCCCCCCCCCCTAAAATTTTTCCATATATAGGGACGGAAAAGCGTTTTTGCGCTAGCGCCATACAAAGGTGCCACGCCATGGCGCTATTGGCGTTGGCGCCAGCGCTAGGAACCGCTTTGTATGTATGTAAATATGCATACATATAGAGCGAAATTCGCAAAAATGTGTTCATTTCCAAGGATTTTGGTTTAAACAGGTCGACACGCTGAAAAAACACTGCATGAGAAAGAAATTGCGCGCTTGCGCGCAAAATTTTTAGGAAACATCGAAAAATATATAGGAAAATTTGCATTTTCCGGTACTTTTTAGGTCTGACCCCGGGAAGGGGGGGGGGGCTGCAGCACCCCCCCCTGGATACGTCCTTGATCTGGAGCGATTTTTGATAAACTATACCCCAATTTTCGCTCCAAATCGCTATTTTTCATACCAGCTGGGCATGTATATAGCACAAGGGGCGACAACTTGTCAAGTGAAAATGCAGAAAAAATTATTTTCTATTTTCCTGCATTGTAGCAGCTTGATTACCGTTGCCTCTGCAATTGTGCTTGTTCGTTGATTGATTGTTCGACATTTTTCTTACGTCTATAGATTTGTGATAACTTAACAGTAGTTTAGCCAGTATTTTTTATCAGGGGGGCGGATTCCACACGGAGCCCAGCGAATGGGAGGGGCACCCAAATGTCGCCGGTGCAAGTTTAGGTGCCGCGTGGTTAGGCGGTTTTAGGTTTTAGGTGGCGCCGCAATTTTTGGCGTTGGCCGCCCCCCCCCCTGGCTACGCCACTGCACCTTATATTTATTTATATATATATATATATATATATATATATCTTTAATATATATATGTATATCTTTTTCCTTGCTCTGTACCCAACCTTTGCGTTTGCAAAAAATCCTATCACAATTTACAAAGGATTTTTAGTGAAAAGTCTGCCAAAGGGTTGATTTTTCCATTCCTACTTCTACCTTGGACCCAAAATAGATAAACAAATTTAGCTTAGTTCTTTATCAAATTTGATGGGCTGCGGAACACTAACCTCTTTGGAAGCATCTAGCTCAGACTTGGCACCAGCCAATTCAGCACGAAGGGCATCATGTTCAGCTTCTAGGTCTGTCAGCTTCTGTTCAAGTTGCACTTTCTCTTGGCATACCTGCAAAAACAGCCACAGATAATGGGTTATGGCAGAGACTTGTGCACTTGCAAGTAAAACAACCACAGCTAATGCCTACTTCGACTCAGTGTAGGATGTATCTGATTCTGCACACGTAACAAAAGCCATGATGGTGTAAAATGAACACCCCAACGCATGGCTCAAAATCTGTCGCCAGAAAAAAACAGCACTCCAAAAATCGAGAAGCAGGGCAATTACACTAGGAAAACGATTGCCCCCAGTTTTATCACTAAATAGCAGACCTGCATGCCAAGTTGCGCGGCGTGCGTGCGTTCGGCGCGGGCCTCTTCCAGCTCTTGAGTGAGCTGAGCGACCGCCTGCCGCAGCGTCGACTCGTCGCCGGCCATTTCGCCGCTGGCACTCATGCTGTTCGTTCACTATTGTCGCCTATCCATAGAGGCGATCGATTAGTCAGACAAGTGGCGATGCGTGGGCGGCAGTCGTGTGATCACAGCTGCCGCGTCACCGAAATACCACAGAGCGGCAGCGATGACCGCAGACGGACTAAAATATTTATTTTCTTTTTCAGTAAACAAATAGAAAATGGATACACAACGGAGAGCGGATTACTTGTATTTCCGGCGGACGGGATCAGTGCAATTGACAGCGCAAATATTGCCAACCAGGGTTGGCAAAATCTCAGAAAAAAATAAAAATAAAATAAAAATAAAATGGAAAATTGGAGAATAAAATAAAATAAAATAAAATGGAAAATTAATAAAATAAAAATACAATTTTACTAAAATTCGAATTTTTGTAAAATTTTAGTAAAATTGTACAATAATTCGAATTTTTGTACAATTTTAGTAAAATTTTACAAAAACTCAAGTGTCTGTAAAATTCTCGAAAAGTTTTCTATCATGTTGCTTAAGTTCCTAGCAGCCACTTTGCAGAACTAGTGCCTTCTTGTATCTTTCATTGTTGTGATTGTAAAATATTGTTGCTCAAAATTGCAAATTTTCACATTTTTAAAAATATTTTCACCTTAAAAATCACTAATGTATGTGATTTTTTTCTTCATTTTCTTCGTTTCATACCTTGAAAAAGCCATATATTGAACCCCTCAAGCCCCCCCCCCAGCCCACCCATCAAAAGATAACAAATTTTAGCTATCTTGCCTTGGGAGGAGCAATTAACTGCATATCTATCCGGCCCCCGTGAGTCAAAACACAGGATACCTACCACGCAACCCGTGTCACAAGTTTACATAATTTTTTTGTATTCATCTGCATGCTTCTTGTGTGCACATTGTTTTATGGCCTTGCATCCAAGATTTCCGATTTTTTGTAAAATTTTTGTAAAATATTTGTAAAATTTTTGTAAAATGGTTTCATTTTATTTTATTAATGAAATTTCAGAATAAAATAAAATAAAATAAACTGAAACATGAATAAAATAAAAATAAAATACAATTTTAATAAAAATAAAAAACAATTTTAGTAAAAAGAATTTTACTAAAACCAACCATGTTGCCAACACATCGATTCAGCTTGTCAGTTCCGAAAATAATTGTCGCTTTTTTCGTGTGGTTTGAGAAACTATGTGAAAACGCGCCGCCTGAAGATTCCTTCCGGGCGGGTTTGCGCGTTGAGTAGGTGAAGATTGGTATTTTATGCACTGAAATTTTGTGTTCCGCACATTCGAACGTTTTTGCATGCGGAACTGAGAAATGTTCCGAACACAACGCATCTGAAGAGTAAACAAATCGGTCACAGATGCAAATAGCGTGAAGCATTACAAATTCCACTAATATTTCCGCGCTGGATGTCCCTTTTTTCTAGAAATAGCGATTAAAAAAACATTTCCGCGCATGCTGAACCAAAAACGTTCGAATATGGAACCAAAATTGTCAGTCCACCGCGGAACATTGTAATAGCGGTTGTCCTTGGCGAACCGATGAGTGACTCTAGGTCAACGCTTGACCGCTGACCGCCGCCAGCCAACAATTATCGCATGGAAACCTCTTTATCTGTCGCTGCAAGTTGTCTGCCCACAGGCGAGCGAACGGTTCAGGTACTTAGAGAAGGAAATATGCATTGAGCCGTGCCATTTCATAAATATCTGTAGTTTTTCGAAAAGAAATAAAACTTTTCATATTACCGAGCTTCAAGTTACAATAAGATATCGGCGTTATCAATCAAAATCACGGTTTTTCACCAGATAAAATCCGTTTTTCGATGTCAATTATCACCGCGGGTAGATCGATGACCTGAAGATAATCATTCCGTTTACAGCATGTCAGTATGCATGGAGCAGTAAAAACGATAACTAGGGAGAGGCAAACAACGCACCGAATCAACAACATAGTGCGCCCCAGAATCCGTGAGAATGTCATATGCCTTCTGTAGTTTGGTGGCCATTGATGCATCGTTCTCAGAGCTCAGCTGCTCCTCAGACATCGCCACGTAATTACCCTGTGATTGAATGAGGTATTTAAACGCAGGTGGCGATTCCGCACTTTGTCGCTGATGACTGTAGTGATGGGATGGCACCAAAGGGCGCCATCACAATATCGTCGTTGGCGCCTGGCGCCATTTTTCCTGGCGCTTTTCCATCACTATAGTGATGAGTATATTAACCCCCTCAAAATGGGCTGGGAAAAAAGAACTCCCCTCGAAATACCCCCCTCCGGAATGATGTACATCATGTATCCAATGTACATGCTGTATTGATTACTGCTAATTTGCATTGCAGCTACACATTGGTTCTGTAGCTATCTACGTTTTTATGTCCAAACATATCCCGTTTGGACACATTTATTACTTGTTTTGGGTAAGAAAATGCCTACTATTTACTACGATCCTTACGAAAATTTCTGACGAAATAATAACCCCCCTCCTCGAATAAGCCCCTCTCGAATTAACCCTTCTCAAATTTTGCTGGCGAAATAATAAATCCTCATGGGGGTATTTCTAGGTAATACGGTAAGTAGACTTGTGGGATTGTATTCCTACATACAGGTTACGTGTTTTTATCCCTTTAGAGTGCGGAATTGCCCTTGCAAATACCTACAAAGTGAAATTTAATCAGGCAAATGCTAACAGTTTTAGCCACAGCAACCGTCCAACAGCCGGCACTGATGCCCTCCCTTATCCCATCGACAGTGTCGTCGACCTTGATGATGGCCTCGATGGGGTGCACGTTCATCTGGATGCAGTTCAGCCAGACCATGTGCGGCAGCGGCCGCGACGCCGGCACTTCGTCCGCTGCCACTGCGCAGTCTACTTTCAGCCCATGCGCTGCAAAGAGAAGCGCGCTGATGTGCATAGCGGTGAAAAAAGCTCGGGAGATTTATATTTTTTAATATAAAAAATTCTACCGTATTTCCTCGAAATACCAGAGTTGCGAAAGTGTATTTACACTTACCCAAAATACCCAGGTAAATGGGTATTTATATTTACACTTACACTTACACTTTCATAAAATACCCATACACTTTTTTTACACTTTCCTGGGCAAAATACCCGGGTACAGAAAGTGTATTTTTTTAATTCAGATGGCCCTGTTTTATGTTTTTGAGAAAGTATAAAATAGGGTCATGTACAAAAAAAAACTGCACAGTGCACACATGCAGTTATGCATTGAATGTAGAAAATATGGCAAATGTACAAACTAGCCTTTGATCAGTACTCATGGTATTCTACAGTTTCATCATACTTTTGTAAAAAGGACAAGATCAATAGAAATTCACCAGCTGGACACAAAGTCAACTGGCTTTTGCATTGACATTTGCTGCATGTACATTCTTGCATTTAAACAGTGTGTATCGCATTGCTTAATCAGTAAAATATCAACACTGAAAAAGTGCCATTATTAGGGAACTTCATACCACTACAGTATTTGTTACAGTCTGAAATGTTTCATAAAAGGCAGTAAAATGTGAAATAATGCATGAAAATGATAAATAAATTGATCTAAGGGTGAAAACAGTGGTGTTTTCTAATGCTCAACAGTGAGAGCTTTTTCTAAAAAAAATTTACACCTACACTTTTTTTACACTTTCCTAGGTATTTTTAAAATACCTTACACTTTTGGTACCCATACTCAAAATTTGGAAAGTGTATTTACGCTTACACTTACACTTTCCAAAAATACCGGTATTTTAACAACTCTGCGAAATACCCCCCGGGGGGTGATTGTTTCATAGTGGTCCCGAGAGGGGGGGGTCAAACGAGGGGGGGGGGGTATTTCAAGGGGGGGGTATTTCGAGGAAATACGGTATACTCTTTTTTTTTTCTCCGGAATTCCTAGGGGGATTTATCATAGTTATATTTTGAGAAAAAAATAAAGAAAACTCTCATTTAAATTTTCTCTGCCTTTTTTCAGAGAGATTTAATTAGGTATACCGTATTAGCTCGAATAAACCCCCCTCGAATAAACCCCCCTCGAATTATCCCCCCCCCCCTCAAATTTTGCTGGCGAAGTAATAAACCCCCTGGGGGTATTTCGAGGTAATACAATATTATATTTTTGAGAGATTTTCTGAGATTATATTTAATTATACACGAATAATTCCCCCGGCTTGAATAATTCCACCTCTTTGACGAGTGAGCAGGGTTGGTTTTATAAAAATTCATTTTAGTAAAATTGTATAAAAATTGTATAAAAATTTTATTTTATTTTAATTTTATTCTTGTTTCATTTTATTTTATTTTATTTTATTCCATAAAGTCATTAATAAAATAAAATGACACATTTTACAAAAATTTTACAAAAATTGTACAGAAATTTTACAAAAAATCAGAAACATGCATGCAAGGCCAGAAAAATGTTATAATTAGACCTATAAATGAAAAACCTGTGACAAATTTTTCCCTTACTTTTCAAAAGTTGCATGCAGTATGTATTGTCAGCTAGCTGCAAGTGTCAAGTTACAATTATTGATAAGAATGGTTTGCATTTTCAGTAGAAGGACTACTGGAGTGTGCTGGGCACATTTGTAAAATGTCAAGCAAAGTGTCAATTGTCATGACAAATGTAAAGTAAAGTATCAATTGTCATGCAAAATGTCAAGCGTCATGTAAAATTTCAAGCAAAGTGGCAATTGTCATGACAAATGTCATGCAAAGTGTAAATTGTGTATCCAAATCTTGTGTTTTTGTATCCATAGTTATTTTATATCCAAATCTTGTGTTTTTGTATCCAAATGTTCACAAAAGATTTGGAGTCAACAACAACATAATTTGGATACAAAACATAAGATTTCGAAATAAAACATGAGATTTGAACACAATTTGCTTGACAATTGATACTTTAATTTTCATGTCATGACAATTTACACTTTACTTTACAGTTGTCATGACAATTGACACTTTGCATGACATTTTACATGACATTTGACACTTTACAATGCTTGGGACTGCCCCCAGATTCATGAATAAACAGGTAGAGACTCAAGCAATGAGACAAAATTTTACAAAAAATATGAATTTTTATACAATTTTACAAAAATACGAATTTTTATACAATTTTACAAAATTTTTACAAAAATTCGAATTTTTATACAATTTTTATTTTTATTCTTCAATTTTCCATTTTATTTTATTTTATTTTATTCTTGAATATTCCATTTTATTTTTATTTTATTTTTATTTTTTTCTGAGATTTTGCCAACCCTGCGAGTGAGGAAAAAATAATTTCCCCCTCGAATAATCCCCCCCCCCCTTAGGCATATGATGAATGTTTTGCATCCAATTTGAACAAAAATTGCACGTTATTTAGTAAACAAAGCACATTGCATGAAATCAGTTAACAGAAACATGCTTGAAATTTTTGACGAAATAATAGCCCCCCCCCCACCTTGAATAATTCTCCCTCGAAAAGTCCCCCCTCAAAAAAGTCTGACGAAAAAATAATTCCCCGGGGGGATTATTCGAGTATATACGGTAAAGTTTCTGAGAAACACCTCTTCCTTGGAAGGCTAACTGTTCACAGACAAGAAGGCTATTTGTTCAAGCTCCTGCTTGAGAAAGGGTAGGGCAAATGGCTTATCTTTACTTTTACAAGTTTTCAGAAATGGTATGTAATGATGCTAAAAATAGGTTGAAAATTGCTATGTAAATGTGTGGAATTGAAAAGATGTTTACCTGCCGCACCCTCGAGGCAAACATCCAGTACAGCCCTAGGATACCCGGTACATGAGCCAATTTTGATCCCATGCGAGTTTAGATTTTCTATTGTGTCCACAACACCAGTTATAGGCCTGAAATTCAGAGTGGGTTTTATATGCCAAGTGTTCACACAACAATTGTGCAAGCTGATAGAATGATTTGTAAATACTGAGTAGGTTAATCTTTGAGCTGTTTGAAATCACCGGCAATATGCTTTGACCGATTCCACCTGTAGAGGAGTGAATGCGGCGTACATTCGGTCAACGTCCTCCGCTGTTGTCGATGATCCTGCAATCATATTGATATTCATTGCAAAGTTACCTACATAACGTTCATATATGTACCTAGACACTTTGTATTAGAATCTACCATATCCAATCTGAATAATTAACCAAAATTGAGAAACCTATCGGCGCAGCGCATTGCTCACACTGTGGGATATTGTTTGTGACATAGGTACATAGGTAATAATTTTTCACTCGCATTTTTTCATCTAATTATGGCAACATTGTGTGCAAAGCATGCCATCCGCTCAATACATGCAATTTTTGGTTTGGTCACCTTTCACTTTCTGCCAGCGTGCTTGAACATCAGGTAATTCGAGGATCTTCTCAATGTGTGCCTGTAATTTAATACAAAATAGTTCAGGCAATTATAAAGTACCTACCTATTTATGTAAATATACCAAATGCATACCGTATTACCTCGAAATATCCCCCCTTGAATTAACCCCCCCCCCCTCGAATTAACCCCCCCTCCCCTTAAAATGGGCTGGGGAAATAATAACCCCCCCCCCTCGAACTACCCCCCTCGAACTACCCCCCTCCAGAATGATGTACATCATGTATGCAATGTACACGATATATGAATTGCTGCTAATTTGCATTGCAGCTACACTTATACGCTTATTTGTGTAGGTACAGGTGTACGTCTATAGCCCCAGTATAACCTATTTTCTCATCTTTATTACCGTTTTTGTGATGAAAAAGCGTATTCTTTACTGTGAATGTCACGAAAATTTCTGACGAAATAATAAACCCCCCCTCGAATAAGCCCCCTCGAATAAGCCCCCTCGAATAAGCCCCCTCGAATTAAACCCCCTCAAATTTTGCTGGCGAAATAATAAACCCCCATGGGGGTATTTCGAGGTAATACGGTACATACTTTGCACTGAAAAATACACTATCAGCATAACGCACATATTTTTTTCTCGCAATAGACTGATTTCATCACGTGAAAACTTTGCACAGTGTTTTATCCGGTCACTTTTTTCATAAGAAGATCATAGATTGTGAAAAGCATGCGTTTCACTCAGTATACAAAAGGTATTGCCATCGCCCCTCCACAAAATAAGTAAAATCTACGTTACGTACCCTCTTGTGTATTCCCATTGGCCCCCTGGCTTCGTGCTCCGTTATCTGTACACCCTCTTGTTCGAAAATCTTTCGAAACGTTGAAGTGGGTGAAAAAACGCCGCAGTCAACTATTGTCCCTGTGAAAAGCATTTCGCACTGTGAACTACGATTATTGAAAACTTCAAACAAAACAGAAAGACAGATTACCAGCCCAGTCAAAAATAACAGCTTTAATTGGCCCTTGATATCTCCTCAGTTGCCTGTATTCACTCTTTCTGATTGATTTGTCAGCCATTCTTTTAGCTATTGCAATAACAAAACCGAGCAGTGCTAGTAATAGTGCTCCCAGCGGCAGTGGCAGCCAAAACAGCAGTTCTGCGAGTTGCAAACATCGAATAAGGTATCTCGAATAGACACACGGAGGGATTTTTTGAACACAATTTTTTACTGGATGATATCTAACGGTTTCTTGAAACGAGTAACTTTTGGCCGGAATTTCCACGGAAATCACCATAAATTTAAGTGAACACTCAAAAACCTGCATCGTGTCTTGTACATTTGTAGATGCATACAAAATCTAAATAAATTAGATTAAGTGCCAGGGCTTTCTCGGCGAAACTTTTTACGGCCGTGTTGAATTTTTCATTGACTGACTGAATTTTTTATTTTTTTGAAGTCTTAAAATGTGTGCTAGACCAATAAATCGAAATTGAAGACAAATTTGGATGAATATGCTATTAGGTACACATTTTAAAACAAGCTTAAATACGTTCAGCGATCAAATAATTTCTGAGTGGTATGTGGCATTTAAATTTTGTACCTATTTAGGTAGGTGGACAAACACGCTGAAACAGTAGTGTACGTAACGAAATTGCCTGATAACGGCCGTTGCCATTTCGCTTCCGCAAGGGAAAAAATTAAATGTAAGAAAAGCACCGTCTTCTGTTTGTTTGACACTGTTTACTTTTATGCCTTTACCTTGGAGATGAGGTGATTCTGGTTGGTAGGTCCTATTTTTATCGTACTGAGCCGGAAACATTTTTTCACAAAAGAATTGCTTTTCAGTACTCAAGCTTCGCGCCCCAGATTTTTCCCTTGCAAAAGCCATTCAGTTCCTGTTAAACAAGTGCTGGAAATGCACGAGGAAAAAATATGTAAAAAGGCACCATTCCGAAAAAGTGCACCGTGTCTTACCGGTTCTGACACGTTTGGTGCCATTTTCGGAAGCAACTTGAAGCATGAGCACTTTGGCGCCAAAAATTTCTTTAAGGTGATGACGCCAGCAATCAAGGTGCCTGGCGCCAGTCCATCACTCGGGCCTAAACGCGCGTATTTATGATATTTGAATTGAATGCCTGATTGAATGTCCACGCCAATGACATTAAACTACTGTAGTGCCTACTACTACGCGTAGGGCTTTACTGCGCCACATTTTCCATTTACGTACTTTTTATCTCGGTTTTGCAAGGCACTAAACACTGTAACACTATTATAACAGCATGTGTATACCGTGCATTGAAAGCATCGAAAAATATGTACATGATTTTGCGAAAATATAAAAAATACCTATCTCTAATAACAGCCAAAAACTTTTATAAATGCAATATTTTTTCGTATTTTCTGATGTTATAAAAATATCTCAGAAAAAACTGTCAAAAACAAAATACAAGTTTTCTTACAAATACAAAAACACAGGTTTCTGAAAAGTCTGAAAAATATAAACCTGAAAAACTTATTTTAACTGCTATTTTAAAATTTACGTTGATCTACCAGAGATTTTTCAATGCTAACGGTCTATTTCGCAGATGAATACCCTGAATAGCAACTTGTAGTTGCGGGAACGATTACTCCGCCGCGGGAATGACTGTGTCTGTGATACGCGTGAACTACGAAGCATACGCATCGCCAGAAGTGAAATATGAATATTGGCATATGTGAAATATGAATATGTTTCTTATATACACACGCTAGTTGACATCGACAGCAAATGTCAACTGGTGCCGATTCAAAGCTTGCTGATGAGCTGACGAACGACGTTCTACTGCGAGCCATAGTTGTTAAAACGTATTTACTTTTACTCGATAAATACGTATACTCGAGTACAGAGTAAATACGTTTACGTTTCCTCCGAAAAAAGTTCTGGTACTCGCTTTTACGTATACTTTTTGAAAGTACTCGAGTACAGAAAACGTATTTAGATTGTCTTTTATATAGGTTTTGAAAGGCATAGAAGGGAAAAAGTGCTAAAAATGTGCTAAAAATATGGGAAACTAGTCGAAAATGGGTATAGAACCAAATAGGTACAGTCAAAAATCGCGTAAAATAGACAAAAAAGTTATGAAAATGAGTGATTTTGAGCGACATTTCTCGAAAATTTGGCGACATTTTTCAAAAGTACTCACGTTTACGTTTTCTGATGGGAGAAGTACGTTTACTCACGTTTACTCATGAGTAAAAGTTAAAAAAATACTTTACGTTTTCTGTACTCAAGGGGTGAGTAAAAATAATAACTTTACGTTTACGTATACTTTGAAAAAAGTTCGGTACTTTTAACAAATCTGCCGGAAGCTTTGAATTAGGGAACGGAACCAGTTGACATTTGGTGTCGATGACAACTAGCGTGTGTGGGCCATTAAATGATGAAATGAATACACTTTGACACGAAAACAAAGCTGCACCCATACTTGATCAAATACAAACAAAACTATGAACACACAGATAAGCATGTGCGCAGTATCCGTGCACCATACGCGATGTATCTTTTGTAAAATTCACGTTTTCACTACAACACAACTGTGTGTTTTTATTGTAACTATTTCATTGACATGGTTTACGGTTCAACTTTCCAGACGAGGAATATAGCATTTAGGAATAGGAATTTCATTTAGCATAGCCGCTCTTCACGAAATTAGCTCACAACCTTGCAAATTTAATTGATGAAAATGATCCTCGGGGCTATTTCGAGGATATACGGTGATATCACAATACATACAGAGCGTAGCGAAAGCGCGATTATCACCCCGTGAGAGCTTGGAACGGAAAACAACCCTATCCCCCGAATAACTCCCCCATCTGAGAACAGTTTCATATAGGTATTTACAAGTGCTCACTTGCAACAATTTTTAGTCGTTATAGATGTGGTATTTATTCAAAATGACATGTATTGTATGACTCGTGCTTTCTACTGTAATTTACGTTAAACAAGTACCTATATTCATAGACCCAACCATTCCCCAAAACATTTTTGTTTTGGTGGATATTTTATGAATCGCATCATTAAAACACACGGAATCACATTGTAATTTTAATAAATTCTCAGCAGTCGCGTTTTCATTCCGTGGACCTGGTTGATAGTGTTGATTCGGTACCGTTTCCATTTTCGAGCCCTGCAAACACTGTTCACTGAAATGGTACCGAATTTAAAACATAAATACCGTATTTCTTCTAATAGAATGGCGCCGTTCTATTTTTTATCAACTTTTTTACTTGCTATTCTATTGGAGGTGCCGTTCTATCAGAGGCTGCCGTTTTTTTTCCATCACACTTTTTCACACAATTTTCATTTGAACATACTATTTTTACCGAGACAATAGCGACATTTTAATGAATAATCAATTTACGTAAACAAAAAGAAATGTGAAAACAACCCCTGAATCATAGTTCTAAACGCCTTGGAGTTTCTCAGTTCTCACCACCGATTTTTCAAATATTTTTGTGTTTTGGCACTCTTACAACGTAATTTCTACCTGCCGTTCTATTTAGGGCTGCCGTTCTATTCTTTTCGTGGGTACAAAAAAGTGCCAAAACCTGTCGTTCTATTGGAGGTATGCCCTTCTATTAGAAGAAATACGGTAACCCCGGGGTAAATAGCCATAAACAATCGGGGTGCAGGAATTGTTCAACAGTGTTTTTACACAACTCACAGAAACGATTATGATCACAGCCAAATCGAAAATGAATGCAGGTACCTCTAACCACTTCTCTCGGGTACTTCTCTAGGTACTTCTCGTTCACAATGCCTGTAAAAACAAACGTCATCAACAGGTAGGTAAAATCTATAAAAAATTCAGAATTATTACTGTTTTTAAGTTCACCGGTACGCTTCTACAGAAACTTCACATGTGCTTATGTGCTTGCACTAAATCATGTTTTTCAAGAATAATGGGAAATGCACACATGAGGACCCTAGAATCGGTCAAGATGGACAAATTTTATGGATGTTTTAGATGGAGTTTTTAATATGGTGGATGTTCTTACATTACAATTACGGGGGGAAAATACGGAACTTTGCTGCGTTTGAAATCCGGACATAAAAAGTAAAGAGAAACGCAGCGTGGATTCAAACTTAAACTCAATTCACCTTTGAGATAACTTCAATATCTTTTCACGACGATACCCTCGTCTCGTGGACACACTTTATATCCTTCAATTAATGTTTCCTGATAATTCCGATTGTGGGCAAAGCACTGTGTATCGTTCATGCACCAACTGTCATGGTAACCTGAAATTAAGACATCGGTGTAAATAGGCGTGATTTTGCACACGCACGTTAATTAATTCTCTCAAAACTTGGATATTTTCTAAAGCTCATACATCAGCTTTGAACGCATTTGAGTTTACTGGAAAAAGTTGTTTTATATTCCAATTTTCTCGATGGACGCCTCATTCCGGTGAAATCCATTGAATTCAAAGCTGAACGATGAATTTTTCCAATTTAAAAAAAAATTTCAGTTGACAACAATGTGCGTCTTATTATTATGAAAAATGAAATACCATGAAAAAATCCAAAAAAAACTCTTGGTACCGATAACAAAACTGCAAAAACTCACTGGAAAAACTCACTCACTCTACACGTTTTCTGCAAAGTTTAGTATTCATGAATTAATGATGTTAAAGTGGTCAAAGCAAGCGATCGATGTTGCAGTGACATGCACATAGGTATGGTGATGTAAATGAACGTTTGCATGCGGTGAGAGTAGTGATGTAAAAGCGTCATCGAGCCAGGGGAAAAGTAAATAGCGCCACGGCTGTGGCGCTTAGCACCATGCTAATGAAAAGCGCCATGGCGCTATTGATGCTATTTATATTTGCGTGGCGCCAGGAACGAAACAACTGGCGCTGGCGCTTTGGTGAGAAAATCTCCATGGCACTTCGTCATATTAATGACACTGTACATCACTAGGTGAGGGGGATTATTTATAATTATTTATCGAGAGAAACGACAATACCTTTAATGGAGGAAAAACTGATCCAATGATAATTTTGATTACATCTGAAATTTTCCATTTGCAGCTAATTCATTCATTATCTATATCGTTTTTGTAGCCTCGATCGGGTTCTTGATTTCGTGACATTTTCCATCAACTCGAATTATCTTTAGTGAAATACTCATTGAAATGATTAGTTGGAGGGTGATGAAAACCGTGGTTGATGAGTATTTACCTGCAGTTATTCTGATATACATATTGCAAGCACAACATTCATTTGTTCAAAACTGCCACACACACCTCCGGAAACATAAATCTCACATGAAATCGACATATTTCAATTGAAGATTAGCTATGTTGATGTAATATTTTAAATACACAATAAACAAGTCAAACAATTCCAAATATACATAAAATCGCATTAATAACTGGGTTTGCATGGATTGTGAAAAACTCCTTCTTTAACAGTGAAAAATATAAACTAGTTCAACAATCATTGCAACACCTGTTATGATAACCAAATGATAATCTAATATTCAAGAATCTTCAAAAACATACAAAGTAAATCCGCAGGTAAAAGAAACCAACACTCAGGGCAACATATTTTGCAATATGTTCAAACGTTCTGCTTGGAAGTGCATTATATCTAACTTTGAACCAGCAAAAAAATAAATATTACAAAAGCTTAAGGTATTTTCTAAAAAATATCAGTGACAAATAGTGCAAACACATGCCATTCACAAATGTTCACCTTACCAAAGGAGTATTTTAACGAAACAAACCAGTCCAAAAAGAAACAAAAAATAGCATGTAAGGATTGGATGAGTGGGTGCTACTACCACACAAAGTGTTTTCCGGAAAGTGCGCATTCACAAGTATTTGTTGTACTTGTTTGTGATGTAAAAGCGCCATGGCGCTGGCGCCTGGCGCTAGCGCCAAAGCAAAAAGCGCCATGGCGCTTGGCGCTATCTTGTTGTGGCGCCATGCCCACGAAAAGCGCCATGGCGCTTTTGGCGCTTGGCACTATTTTCACCCGGTGCCAGGAACAAAATGCCTGGCGCAGGCGCTTTTTACATCCTGGTCCTAATTTCATGTCACATCAGTGAGAAACTCATTCAAAAGCAAAGAGTCGTACCAATGGCAGTTGACAATAAAAAGGATGGTTATGACCAGTAAATATCTTACAACATTAAAAATACTGGACATTTAAGTATGAATGGTTGGGAACAAGGCATTGACGCGCTCTGCTACTGTATTTTAAATACCTAGTTAACAAATATATATAAAAACTGGTGTTATGCTTAGCATCAGTGCACAATTGTCTGATTTGTAGCATCCATCTTTAATCATTTGTCATTGCTTTCGAAAAAGGAAACACAACATTGCAAAGCTAGTCTGTCAAATGGATAAGTAATTCCAATAGAGTTAGTCAAAAACGCCAATGAACAGTGAAAAAATTGGGTATGGAAAAAATCAATTGAAAATACAGCAATTGGATTGACTATGCACCGTACCCACAATAAATAAATATGCAAATACATACATTTCTGTATTTAAACAATGCTGTTAATTGAATTCATCACGTTATCTGCGTAAATATTTATGTATTTATGTATCTAGGAGCCCTTATAAATATGTACATAATCTTTTTTCACAGTAGTGATGTAAATGTGCCATTCTAAGCTAAAAGTGTTATTGCATCATTCATTCCCGCACTTTGCAAACACCAAGCTGTGGCAGCATAGGCGTTTATGGTGGCAAGAACATGGCATTTGACATCACTACTGCTCAGCGAACCGTACATATTTACATGCATTCACACATGGGCCATCAATAGCGCCTCCGGTCTTTATCTCTGCCCTTGTCCGAGTGCCGGCGCCTGTCTTTCTCATGCGAGTGCTTCGCCTTGGAGATGACATTCTTGCCGGTGTCCCTGTGCGCGCCGCGGGTGTAATCCGGCGGCGACCGGCTGACCCGGCGTTCGCGGTTGTTGTAGCGCGCCGCCGGCTCCGCCTCGTGCCGCATGTGCCGCTGCAGTTTGTTCGGTTTGCGGTGACGCGACGCCGACCGCTGCTGCCGGCCGTGTTGCCCTTGCTGCCGCTGCTCGTGCTCCTGCTCCTGCAGCAGACGCTGCTGCGCTTCAAGCATCTGTGCTAGCAGTTCCTGAGTGGCTGGGTCGTCTGGCGCGGACATCTGTTCGCCATAGTCGCCGTCATACTGGCCACCCGGCAGTGCAGCATCGTTGAAGTTGTGCTCAAAGTTGCCAGCTTGTGCCATGAGCGTGTCGTCGGACAGCACTGGCGCAGATGCAAAGTTCAACTGCAGTCCAGCGCCCCTGCCGCCAGCCATTGGGGAAGTGTGCTCGCGGTTGTACATCTGTCTGGCGTCAAAGTCTTTGGCGCCGGTTCTGTTCTGCACCTGCGACTGGTCCCATGAGGCAGCGGCATTGCCACCCTGGTGCTGATAATTGATGCGTTGCTGGAAGTTCGTGCGTTTTCTCTCATCCGCATCCATAGGCTTGTGGTATTGCTGCATGCGGGCTTCAGGGGACTGGCTCCTGTTGGACTGGCGCTCGTGCCTGGCGCGCCTCTCCGCCTCGCCGCTGTCCCAGCGGCTGCGCTTCACCTGCTGCTGGTGTTTGTGCACGGCCTTGGCCACGCGCTGCGTCTGCTGGTCCGTGCGTCGACGCACTTGGTCGACCAGCTGCCGTGCCACTGATGGGTTCAGCCCCGCCAGCGACGCGTTGCTCGGCCGCTGACCACTGGTCATCTCCAGTATGGCCGAGCCGATCTTTTTGGCCAGGTCTTCACTGCTGTTCGAGCTGCCCTGCGCTTCGGCCGCCGCAGTTTCCTTGCCACGCGGCGCGCCCGCTTTCTGCTGCCAGCCGGTCTTGCTGCTGAGCGGCTTCAGGCGCATTTGGATCGGCTTCGTTTTGTTGAACTGCTTCTTGCTGCCAAACTGTGTCTGTTGCTGCGGTTTGCAATCATCCGCAGATGTCGTCTCGACCTCCATGGCGCTGATGTTGGCGTTGGCGCCCGAGCCGACGGCAGATAGATTCTGGTGGGTGTGGTAACAATCAAAATTCGAACGGAAACCAACGCAAAAAATTGTGGACACGAAGAAATCGTCAAAGCTTCAAAAGTCGGTAATTTCGACCGCTAGTCACTCTTCTTTCATACGCTATGTGCGAATATGTGCAGACATGTAAACACTTTTCTCTAGGACAAAAAACCACACTCACCGGGGCATTTAGGTCTGGCGCATATTCATTGGCATGCGTCTGGTGCATGTCTACCCGTTGCTGCTGCTGCTGCTGGTGGGGCAGTCCGGCCGCGTAGATCGTGCCGCTGGGCGGTGGCGGCGGCGGCGGCGGGCCGGCCACGGGCGGCGGCACACTTTGATTGTGCACCTGCTGCACCATGTGAGCAGGCGGTCGCATCAGTCGCGTCGCATCCGCCAGCACCGACGGCGCGGCCAGCTGCGGCCCGTGGACGGACCCCGGCGCGGTCGGCAACTGTTGGTGCTGTTCCAGGAACTGCTGGAAGCGGGCGGCGGCCATCGCCGTCGCCGTATGCGTCTGGCCGGCGCCCAAATTAGCTGCGAGCGAGTTTATCAGGCCCATGTTGGGTGCCATGGATGGTTGCTGGCACAAGAACGAGGGCATCTGCAGAGTGGTGGCCGGCTGGCTCGCCATGGAGAAAATTGGCGCCAGACTGGGGGCCAGCGACGATGCCGACATTGGTAGAGACGCAGACATTGGTAGCGATGCTGACATTGGCAGCGACGCCGAGAATGGTAGGAAATTGGCGCCGGCGCCAGGCGATGGCGCTGGTTGTCTGTTCGGCTGATGCTGATGCTGATGCTGTTGATTGTGGTGCTGCTGCTGTACTGCAGCGACGGCAGCGGCGGCGAGCAGAGCGGCATTCTGCTGTAGACCGGCCGCACTGGCGACGTGCGTCGTCTGCTGCGGAGTTTGCTGTCGACGTAGTTCCGGCGGCTTGGGCACACTGTTCTGACTCCTTGGCACTGGCTGCTGGGCGATGCTCGATACCGGCTTCGTTTGACCTTGGGTCGATGCTGGAGACTGCTGTGACTGGGTGAAGAGAAGGGTGTTCTATGAACGTTTGTTCATTACCTGACCCATCTGGACACTACAAAGTAACTGACGGATGCCTCATTGAGCAACTTCAAAAATTACATAAAATTAATCTACCAATGTTGACGTTCTCATGTATTCCGAGAGTATCGACATATGTATTTAAATATTGTATTTACCTACATTTAACGTTCTGGCTAAATTCCTCGTTTCGAATAACAGAACATCGTGCGGTGTTTGCACTCGTGGAGAATGTTGCCGTGTGCTTAGGTGTTTAATAAAATAGAAAGTTGGGTTTAACTTTGCACAAATGAGCAAATTTAACTGCCGTATTTCCTCGAAATATCCCCAGGGGGTTTATTATTTCGCCAGCAAATTTTGAGGGGTTAACTCGAGGGGGTTTATTCAAGGGGGGTATTATTGCGTCAGAAAATTTCGTGAAGGGCCATAGACTGTTACATAGCGAAACTGGTAATAATTGTGACAAAACAGGATATGTTTGGACATATCTATGTATAAATATATCTACACAAACTAATATATGTGTAGTTGCGATGCCAATTGGCAGCAATTAAAATATCAAATACGTTGCATGCATGACGTACGTACTGCAAGACGGAGGTATTTCGAGGGGGTCAATTCGAGGGATTAATTCGAGGAAATACGGGATGCAACAAAACTATTCATAAACACCGCACCACTTACATATCACCGCCGCTACTACTGTTTGTGGTGGGTGCATATACATATTTACCTGACTTGTCAATATTTATCCCTGCGTAACTGGCACTAGCTCTCAAGCAACGATGGCAAACTCTGAAAAAAGTTTTCAATTTTAAAGTATTTTTCCGCGGGTGAAATAGAAATTCGAAAAGTCAAAAAAATTAGATAGGGTTTCGTTTGGTTTTGTTTGCCGAAGCCAAAAGCAGCTGTCGTTTTGTTTTGTTGGCAAACGTTGTTTGCCATCGTTACTTTCAAGTCAACAAACTTGTATTATATCCAGCCAAAAGTTGGAGAACATTACAGGTAAGTTTGTTGGTTTAAAACTGCAGCCGAGCAAAAATGTGAATACTCGATATTTTGTCGTTACTCTCGGAATGCACAAACTAACTTGTCAAATAACCTGCCGACTGAAATAAAACGTTAAATGTTTCGAAAAGAAATGAACTATTTCCAAATTTAAATGACTCCCAAAACTACTGTAAAATTTCAATTAGTCACATGCTTGCTGTGCAAAATCAGTTTTTAGCTGTTCTCAGCCCGTTGAACTTCCACACCTCCAAACATTTACACTTTTCAAAATAAGTCTGTTCGGCTGGAATAATTTTGAAGGGTCGTTTACACGGCCTCGTGTTCCGACAAGTGATAAGTGAGAAAGTTCCATGATTCCGAAATAAAGTTCTATAACTGCGAAAGAAAACCCAGTGAAGTGTGTTCACTTTTCTCTTTTATTTAAAATATTTATTTTCCGAACCGACAACAGTCTTCAAATGCATTTAAGTCTTGAACGACAGGCTCAAAGTATCTGAAAATCGGCATGTGTGTACAGTTTATTTAGTGGGCACACTTCACTGTCTTTTCTTGCAGTTATGGACTTTTTTCCAGAATTATGGAACGTCTTCACTTAAGCTTTCCGACACTCTTCCGGATTAACAGATATTTTTGGGAGTTATTCAATAAAGAAAATAGACAAAGTGGAGTTACAAACCACCCTAACAGCGATGGCATGGGCGGAACGACATTCTAATGGCTTTGTGATAGTATTGGCGAAAAGAAAAAACACAAATATTTTTTAATTAAATTTTTTAAAAAAGTTTTTTGGATATTGTTGTGGAAAATCGGCTTCCCAACTAAACGGAATGAGACATAGACATGCTCGAAAATTCATCTAACACCACACCATCGCTGCAAAAGGGTATAATACCAAATCGAATGTGAACCAACGGATGCGGGCGTGCTCTGCTGGTGCTGCTGCGGCTGCAGCAAGTCCATGGCTAGCGAGGCGGGCGTGGGCCCGCTGTCGAAGGCGGCTAGACGCGGCACGGTCGCCGCCGCCGACTGCGGGGGCGCGTGCTCGCCCACCTGGTTGCCCGTCGGCACCGTCGACTGCGACGGCGCGCGCGGCCCTTGTTGCTGCTGCTCGACGCTCCTGGGACCGGCCGCGGGCCCGCCGCTGTCCATGTTGCTCATTGGGCCCGAGGCGGACACGGGCAACGGCTTGGGCGCCGCTGCCACTTGAGCCTGTTGCAGTTGGCCACCGGACGGGTGCTGTTGCAGTTGGCCACCGGACGAGTGCTGTTGCTGCTGGGCGGCGGCGGCGGCTAGCACGCGCTGCAGGAAGTTCAGGTTGCCGGCGGCGGGCGGCGCGCCCACCATGTTCTGCTGGGGCATGAAGCCCATCGGCTGCATGGTGCTCATCGCCGGGCGCACTTGGCCGGCCGACATGGACGCCATGGGCTCCTGAGTTGGGCGTGCTCTTGCTTTGAACGTACATACTGTTGCCTGATACCACGTCAGCACAAGGACGTAAAGAGTCAATGAGAGCATTCGTTGACAACAGCTAAGTATGAGTACGCATACCAGGTGGGAGTCTCGAACCCGGAAACGTGTCATGTCAATTGTGTCATGCAAAGTGTCAATGAAAATATTTTTGTTAAACGGAGGAATTATTACTGGACGTTTGACTCTTTGCATGACATTTGGCAAATTTGAATGACATTCTTCATGACATTTGACACTCGACTGTACACTTCACAGGGTGCGAGCCTGCCCGCTGGAATTCAATTGCACTTACACCGTTCCGTATTTTCTGGGACAGTGTTTTGATGAAAAATGCGAGACGAGCACGGAAACTCAAATAGGTAGAATCGAACGGAATGATGACGAACGGCGAAAACCCTTCATAGTAAATTCAAACTTTTTGAAGAAAAACTTGGTTCATGGTTCATGGATGATATCACCGTAAACCGTAATATAGATGTGAATTTAAAAGTATGCCAGTTCGATCATCCCCATTTGAAACATGGTTGGACGCTTTTGAATGTTACCGCAATCCGGAATATAAATACCATCTCGCGAAATTAACATCAATGCACTGTACCAGAAATTCCAGAACCAACCAACTAAATACTTGTATTTACAATGGTTAGTGGTGGGGTGAGCTAAATAGAAGGCGGTGTTAAACGAAAAATACGCCCATGCTACGCTGTGTGTTACTTCACTCAATTTTCATGCAGTCTCGCAATCGATACACTGCTATTGCAGTGCGCATGTGCAAGCACATATTTGCATCGGTGACCGCTGTAAAGTGGTGAAAAAGGATCGACGAAAAAAAATAAGGGTTTGGATTAGCAAGCACCATGAAAACGGTTCAACCGCATGCAAGCAATGCCCCGAGAGGTGTGCTTTTTCAAAACTGCAACGAAGAAAGACCGGCGTGTGAGTTGCAAAATTATCATATGTAACAGTCAGGCCACTCAAACTGCAAGCACAAAAACTAAATTTCGACCAGAAATAAATTATTTATGTACATTGCAGCCACACAAACATTTTAAAGGTTGAAAATCTTGGAATCCGACCCACTTGAAGACAATACCAGTTGATGCAAATACTAAATATTAGTAAAATGTCCCAAAATCCCATGTGCCAAATTTAAATGGTGGAACAGATGAAAAATTCTAAAATCCAGTGCTGTTGCGGTTATGAAATGTGTCTAGAAATCGGAAAGCGCAGAGGACACAAAACAAGACGGAAAACAAATTATCAACTAAATGTGAATATCCCAAAAAGCACAAATATGCAATACGGGAACGATAACAACACAAGCAAAAACACACACACTGAGGCTCAAGGCCCAATAGCGAAAGTTGGAGTGGATCATTATTCAATATTATTTAGAACAAAACAAAAATGCGCGCTGACCTGCAGAGGTTTATGCATCATCATATTGCTGGTGACTGGCACCGGGTACGTCTGCGCAGCGCTGAACGCGACGGCCATCTGCGCGGCGGCCGAGCTCACCACCGCCGGTCTGCTCACAGTCGCGGGCGCCGACGACATGGCCGCCTCAGACTGGCTGGTGTGCACGAACGGCACGTTGCCGCCCGACTGCACGGGCATGCTCTTGGCCGAGCTGACGACCACCTGCACCTGGTTGGCGCTCCACTTGAACGGCATGCTCGCGCTGTAGCTCGCCTCCACCAGCACGCGGTCGCCAGCGCGCGGCGCCGCTGTCCCGCGTACCGCGCTGCGAATATATTTACGACGTTAGTGCACATGGTGTTACAAATGGTGCTGCTAACACCAGTTCACTGCAGTGAATTCAAAATTAAGTTAACTTAGAAATTACACTCTAATGGTATTTGAGATTGCTGGAATTGGCTGTTTCTCAACTACAGTTGACGGAGAGTAAAATTAACTAATTTCAGTCAATTATAATTGGTTCCTGTCGTCATTATGATGATCGTCATTTATGAGTTGACTAACTTTCAAAATTTCATTAGTAAACTACCTAGTGTGTATTAGTGATGGAATGGCGTCATAGCAATGGCGCTTTTCCATCACTAGTGCCAATGCATCACCAAGCAGTGATCCAATCCCACACATCAACACTAAAGTCACCTGGTTTGGAAGAACACTTCATCATCGATAAACCCATAGCCATCCTGCACCTTGGTCACCGTGCCCACAAAAGCTTTCTGCGTCTGCTGCCCCGGCTGCGGTGCGGGGTGGTTCACCGTGCCAATTACGGGCTTTTGAACGGTCGTTTGTCCATCAGAATTCACGGATCTCGGAGCAGTGGACATTGAAATGTTCGGCTGGTGTTGACTCATTTTGTCAGACTCCATGCTGGAAACCATTGGGATGGCTGAGGATGTAGACAAAACGGTGCCGCTGATTTGCGGCATGAATGTCTGAGCTGGCATGTTGTTCGCTGGCGGCTGAAATGACGATTATGGGCTGTTTTTTAGAATAACAAGAAATTTATATGTATACTGAAGTAACTTTACACCTTGCATGCGTGGTTCAGGCTGGAAGCATGCCAATCACACTTAACGCATGCGATTTGCATAAAAAGACAAAAAAATCACCGCCGTTATGCCGTTTAAATACGTTCACATATTCACAGCAATAATTTTTTCACATTTTCACTAAAATTGCATGCTTTAATTATCTTTGGCACGCTTCCAACGTCAGACATAAGTAACTGCGCGTGCAGAGTGTCATGTCACTGGAGTATACCTATGTTTTTACATTTAGGTGTGGGCTTCTTATACCGTATTTTTTCTAATAGAAAGATAGGTCTCCAATAGAAGAACGTCTCCAATAGAAAGTATTATACACTATTCCGACTTAATTTGGGCCATGAAATAAATAGAAGGCCAGTCTATAACAGAAGGTACACAAAGTGCTGGCATCGTGCCAAATGTAATTTTTTTTATCAGCGGACGCTGTGCT
The DNA here is from genome assembly GCA_964036195.1 of Sphaerolaimus hirsutus. Taxonomy (NCBI): domain Eukaryota; kingdom Metazoa; phylum Nematoda; class Chromadorea; order Monhysterida; family Sphaerolaimidae; genus Sphaerolaimus; species Sphaerolaimus hirsutus. The sequence goes on along the minus strand of OZ038452.1, from coordinate 17,159,693 downwards.
TAAGTGGCTTTAGCCCATTGATGTGGTGCATATTTTAACATCAAATGTTGGATGAACTCTATGAATCAGTACTCTATGAACTGTTCTGTGACGTCACACTTTGAAAAACCTTGACAGAATCTTCGCTGAAAACGAAATTAATCACAAAGTTTTATTCATAAAATTATGGTAGGTTACCATACTAAGTGTGCTGTCCGCCGAGTATACCTATGCACAAAAGTACTTTTACACATCCAGGGCCTTGTTTACTGATAAATTTCAATTAATATTTCCATTAAAACGTATTCTCAAAAGAATGTTTCCAGGACATCCCGAAAGGGCATTTGGCATTGACATTTTGATGACAAAGTACTAGAGATGGAATGGCGCCAGTGGCGCCCTTTTCTCTGGCGCCATTTTTTTGAATGACGCCATGGCGCCCTTGACGCTTGGCGCCATTTTTCTTGGCGCTTTTCCATCACCACAAGGTACTGTCCAAACTGTTTAGTGCTGGGAATATGGAAGTGGGTATCTAATTGACATGGGATGTAAATACCGTATTTCTTCTAATAGAAAAGCGCCGTTCTATTTTTTTCGTCAACTTTTATACCTGCCGTTCTATTGGAGGCTGCCGTTCTATTTTTTTCACCAATTTTTTCACAGATTTCTCATTTCAATCAACATAGCCTTACTTTTAATAAGGCTTTAGCAATATTTCAATATCAGAACATCAATTTGAAATCAAACACCTATTTAAATGCTTTGAACATTCTCATCATCCATTTTTGACTAATTTTTGCGTTTTGGCACACTCCCAACATAATTTCTACCTGCCGTTCTAATGGAGGTGCCGTTCAATTGGAGGCTGTCATTCTATTGTGCCAAAACCTACCGTTCTATTGGAGGTATGCTGTTCTATTAGAAGAAATATGGTAACAGAGTTGCACAAAACGTATTTACATTTACCCAAAATATTCAGGTATTCTGAGTACCGTATTACCTCGAATTATCCCCCCCCTTGAATTAACCCCACCCCCTCGAAATATCCCCCCTAAATTTCGGCTGAGGTAATAATAAACCCCCCCCCCCTCGAAATACCCCCCCTAAAATTGAGTGTAACGTGAACGTACATGACAAATACCGCAGTTTGTGATCTGTACTATGCAGAACACACGTTATAACTAGTGATGTTAAAGGCACCGGGAAAAAAGGCACCGCACCGCACCGGCACCTTTGCCAACGCATGAAAAGGGCACCTGGCACCCTGGGGCACCGGCCAGAAAATGGCACCGCACCGCACCGGCACCGGTGCCTTTTGGAAAAAATGGCACCGGCACCGAAGGGCACCGGCGGGTTGCCGGTGCTAGCACCGAAAGGCACCGCACCGGGCTGGAATTTCTGAAGTAAATATCGGGCAGTTTCTCAGTGGTCTCACCTTTGGAAGTGCATATTTCCATGAATTTTCAACCGATTTTGATGGTTGAGCACTTAAAATGATCAGAATGATGTGGCAATCACTTTTATGAAGCAATTACCATGATTACAAATGAAAGCTAAAATATTTGATTCACTGCAATGTCCATAGCCACTATTGTCTACTGATCGGAGTCGTTGTTGTACAGAGAATGGAACTATCTGTGTCATAAACTGACAACAAATTTTGAACAAACAAGTAAGATGAATATAAAATATAAAAATGATTTAAAATTCAACAAAATTTTAGATTCCCTCATCAGATCACGTATCGGGTATAATGGATTTCACAGTAGGTATATTTATTTGATGGGAGGTTTACAAAATAAGCAAAAACGGTTGGGTAAATATATCGCTGTTTTTTGAAATATGAATAAGCACATACTATGGACAAAATTGCACAGCACATGAAGCCTTGGCCGGTGCTCTTCTCGGTGCCTTTTACTTTGGCCCTGGTGCTAGCACCTTTGGCACCGGCAAAAAAATGGCACCGCACCGGCACCGGTGCTATTCTAAAAAAATGGCACCGGCACCGGCATGGCACCCCTGAAGATTTCAATGGCACCGCACCAGCACCGGTGCCTTTACATCACTAGTTATAACTGATGATTAAGTGACGTTAGGGAAGGGTTTTTGTGTATATACAGTAATATAAACACATATAAATCTATGTGATTGTTCGATTTTTCTACGTCTGCGTATGGGGAATTTCCGAAAATTTCTGGCGAAATAATAGACCCCCCCACGAATTATCCCCCCCTCAAATTTTGCTGGCGAAATAATAAACCCCCTGGGGGTATTTCGAGGTAATACGGTATGTAATACGGTATTTATACTTATGTTTACATCTAAGAAAAATGTGATGGAAATCATTGTTATTTGCTAGAAATTTTGAAAAAGGAGCGTGATGGTCAGATCACTTTCTCAGGTATTCAAAAAATATTTTACATTTTAGTAAAAACACTAAAATTTAACAAAATGTATTAACGTTTTCATTGTCCGAAAATATTAATATTTTAAAACTCTGAAATGTAAATATTTACTATTTACAAAGATAACAGAGCGCACACACATCAGATACGAGTTGAGTACAAAATCTGTTGATATTCTTCACATACCGCAATGAATTCACTTACCGCAAGTAACCCCGTTACCCTCGAAATACCCCCAGGCTCGAGCGAGTGAGGGAAATAATAAACTACCCCCCTCGAAATTGAATGCAAATGGAATGTACATGACAAATACCGCAGTTTGTGATCTGTGAAATGCAGAACACACGTGAAAACGAATGACTGAGTGACGTTAAGACATGGTATATTCGGGTGGGTATAAATACACTTACCTATATTCATATGTCTATTATAGACACTTATACATCTCTGTCATAGTTGGATTTTTCTAAGTTTGAGTATGTGGAATTTTATTAAATTTCAAGCGAAATAATAGACCCCCTCGAATAAACTCTCCCTCAAAATAATAAACCCCTGGAATTTAAGGAATATCAAGGAATTCAGTATTGATTTTTAGAATTGGGCTCCCCATATGCATAATGAGTTAGAATCGTTCGCGGACGTAGTTTAGGCATTGCAGTTTTATGTGTGATAATACATTTACAAACACAAACAGACAATATAGGTATGCAAGATGATGAACTCACCATTAATCCAAGGACATTCGGCTGGCTCTGCGCAGAGAGCTGTGTCTGAGCCACAAAAGCCGGCTGCCCAAGCATTTGACCCCCAGCATACATTCCAACGTTCTGCGACTGAGCACCGTGTTGCGCCTGACTCTGCGGCTGCATCATGTGCGGCGGCTGGTTCTGTTGAATGTGCGCCGCCGCCTGCTGTTGCAGATTCGACAACTGGGGGCAGTCCCAGACTCTGTAAAATGCCCTGTAAAATGTCAAATATCATGCAAAGTGTCAAAAGTCATGGAAAATGCCCGGTGAAATGTCAAACGTACGTTTGCCATCTTACCGGGCATTTTACATGACTTTTGCCACTTTGCATGACATTTGACATTCTACAGGGCATTTTACAGGGTCTGGGACTGGCACCTGGGCTCCGAAAGGGTTCAAATAACCGCTTTGTACGTTGTTCAACGTGGGCATGTAATTGGAGCTCGATCCGAGGTTTTGCACGCTGCTCGACATCGCCGCCGATGATGGTGCTGCGGAAACCAAACCACCGGCACCCTGCGATCGATTTCACACAAGTTTGCACTCTCACTGGTAGGTTTCAGTCGCAAAAACCAACAGAAAAACTGACAGGAATCATTGATGCGGCTGAAGGAGGACACTGCGTCTGGCCAACGAATGAGTTCATCAATTGGCCACCTGAAAAACTAGCCTAAGTAAGTTGTCCAATTACCAAATGTCGATCAATGCACCCAACCTGTTGGAAGTCGATTCGGCCAGCCCGTAGCTTTTGTAAAGCCAGCCATGGCTGCAACGAGTCGACTCGTTCCCGACTCGACGAGGCCAACAAATATAGGTAGTGTAATCAGTACTGAGAGGCAAATATAGAGCTGTGTTAAAGGTATAATTAATGAAAGGTCACGCAGAGAAAATGAACCGAGCAAAATGGAACGACTCGGTAGTGTGGAACGCAGCGGGGGTTCAGACGGGCACCTGAATCGATAAAAATCGCGTTTATTCTGTTTGGCAAGGCGACTTTTATTGCGTGTCACCAGCGCGGAGTTGGAATTTGTGTTCTCTGTCTGCGTTGAGAAATCTGAATTTGTATGCGTTACGTTGGATTTGTTTCATAAATGTTCGCGTGATAGTTTTGCGACGTTTTATTGATATTTTATACATATTTCGACGTTTATAGTATATTTCGCCGGGTCAGCTTTTTCGAAATCATTTTTTCGCATGGCGAAATTTATCTTCGGTTGTTCCCTCTTCGAGAGCTGCCGCGGCCGCAGAATTCGTGCATTCAGGCTCATTTCCAAAGTTACGCCTCTCTATTTGGTAGGCGTACGGTATGTTCTCTCGATATCAGACCAGTTTTCAAGGATAACACTGTAAGTTGCGTCATTCTCATCCATAATTGAACCTGAATAGGCGTGAAACGCAACGGCGCACCGCACACTCAAAATTAGCAAGATCGGTTCGAACGTTTTTTATTTACGCCCGGTCGGAATTCTAAAGTCGGCTCGGACGATTTTATTTACGACAAGACTGAAAAACTACTGAAATTTGGGTCGGTTTGGCCGATTTTGAATTCCACCCCTCTGTTTAATTCCGACCTTGCAAAAAAACGTTTGATCCGCCCTTGCCAATTATGAGTCAATGTTCCAGCAAAAACTGAGTCATCTATTTTTTATCATCATGTCTGTTCTGTACACTTGAGATTTTTCATTCCACTTGCGGGGGTTACAGTGTAAATAAATACACTTCAATCCCTTTGTTTTGTGCTTTTTTATGTTTGTAGTCAATGCCAACACACACACTAGTTTACCAACATGAAATGCTCGACCATTTTGGTAAACTGTTTTGACAAAATAGTACGAAACACCGTACAACTGTGTACAGTGTTTCGTACTGTTTTGTCAAAACAGTTTACCAAAATGGTCGAGCATTTCATGTTGGTAAACTAGTGTGTGTGGGCCCAATATGTTCAATACACAGCATACCAAATTTACAAATTTACTAAAATTTCACAAAATTTTCGAATTTTTTACAATTGTACTAACATTGTTAAAAAAATTATTTAAAAAATTACCGTATTTATTTTGAAGTTATGCATTTTATTTTATTCTTCAATTTTCCATTTTACTTTTTCTGAGATTTGCCAACCATGGTCGATGGCATACAGGATTGGAGTTCCTGTGCCGCCATTGCTGTCTATTTCATGGAATGTAAAGTGTGCAGAAGATAGAGGATGTCACATTTTTCACTGAGTGTAAAGTGGAGGATTTAAATCATAGCACCATGGAATGTAAAGTGTGCAAATACAAATTATATACAATCACTAGAATGTAAAGTTGTGCTACCCTCATTCTCAATCTCAATCTCTCAGATAAACAACTCTGAGTAAAATATCAATAAGCATGTTCGAAACCTTTACTTCTACTGTTGTTTTAATCCGTAAATGTTTACATAATCGCACGCTGCAGTATACTACGTAAATTTATTAATTATAAATGCTTCGCAATTTACAGAAACACAGCACATAATAATTAAACTCGATTTTCACAAATGTACGTCTCACACTTAAACTACACACAGGCTCAGCCAGATCCGGCACCCGACAGAATCTTATCGAATATTCCACTCAACAGATCACTTCCACCATTGCCACCAATACCGGGCAGAATGCCGGTGCCGGTGCCGCCGCTGATGCCCTGGTTCGTCTTGGGCGGCTCTGTGGGCTTGGGCACGCAGCGACTGGTGCCCGACCGAATGTAGCCGCAGCGGCACTCGCACCGGCCGCGGAAGCAGCCCGCGTTGTCTGGACACTGCTCCTGTGTGACGTAGGTTTCTTTGGTGCATTTTATAATTGTTGCCGATTGTCTGGTTGATGAGGTTTTCTGCTCTTGATCTGGGTCCCATTGCATACCTTCAATGGGTCAAGTAACAGGAAAAGCTGACCTCTGGGTCAAGTAACAGAAAAAGCTGACCAATGGATCAGGGGCCGGTTCAGCAAATGGAGAAGTGAGAAGTGATACGGCAAAAGCGAAGTGAATTGAGAAGTAAAATGGCAAACGCGAAGTAAAATTACTTTCTTTTTTTACTTCGCTTTTGCTAATTTACTTGCCATTTCACTTCGCCCTTGCCATTTTAATTCAGTCAAATGGTTGTTTGTGGGTCTGTTGGTAATTTGTTTGCCTTTGCCCCGAGCATGTACACTACACTAGTTCCATTGCACTGGGTGGGTCAACTTTTTATCCTTTAAAATGGTCATTTCGTTTCCGTAAGATCAAGGCAATGACCAGTTATCAATGCAAGCTAGCGCGCTAAGCGGTTATCGCTAGGCCAAAGTGAGCGGCCGACCTGAATGGCGCATTTGCCTCCCAGCGACGCGGTGCCGAAGCACAGGGCCTCCCTGCCGCGCTCGTTGTTGTCGCCGCACTTGCGCTCGCACACTTGCGGCGGGTTGAGCCGGTCGTCGGTGAAGATGTTGCGCGACGGCACGAAGTAGGTCGCGTGCCGGCACTTGCACTTCTTGGTGCCCGTGTCGCACACCATCGTCTGCGTGAGCTTGCGTTTTGCGGTCGCATAATATTGGTGGGAAACTTGACAATTGCAGGGAAATCATTGTTTAGATATTGCAGGGAAAGTTTAGTGTACCGTTCCTCTACCGTTATCGCAATTTGATTTACCGTACCGCGTTGCTTAACGGCTACTGGCTGATTCACGATTGCTCCGCCGTAGCGGTAATTACCGGTGAACATAAAATCTTGAAGATTGTCATACGATCTACGATAGCAGAGTTCATTGCTAGGTATACCATTCATCCACTGCACACACTAGTTTACCATTTTTAATATTTAGCGAACTCATAAATTAGCCTTGAACGCATTTGAGTTTACTGGAATGAGTTAATTTTACTCCTGTTAACGGTAGCTTATGAACACCTGATTCATCTAAACTCCGATGCAATTCAAATTTTAATTACGAGTTTACTAAATTTTTAGTTTACCATCGGTAAACTAGTGCGTGCAGCGTGAACAAGTGATTCGCCACTGCGCGCACCTGTGCCGCGTCGCAGTCAGTGGCCTCCTCGCACGGCCCGTCCAGGTAGCCTCTGGGCTGGCACTTGCCGTCCACGTAGACACTGTCGACGCTGTCGCGCGCGCACGGCCGCCGGCAGCACACCGCGAACGCGTAGTAGTTGCCTGTTAGAAATATTTATTTGCAGTCTGTGCTTGCATAATTCCATTATGCCTAGTGTATCTATTTACCTATGTATTATTTTTACTTTTTACATTACCTTACCTATGTATTATTTTTACTTTTTACATTACCGTATTTCTAATAGAAGAGCGCCGTTCTATTTTTCGTCAACTGTTTTACTCGCCGTTCTATTGGAAGTGCCGTTCTATTGGAGGTGCCGTACTATAGAAGAAATATGGTTATATATTTAAAGTTTTCCCGTCTTTCAGATTTTTCCGGTTTTCAAGTTGTGAAGTTTTCTGCCTTGTTTATTGCGATCTTGTTCATAAATATTGACAAAAAGCTAATTTTTATTTCATCCACCCTGCCCCGTTAGTTTGATGCAAGCATTTATAAATACATGCGTCAGCCAACCTGACACTCTGTTGCAGTAGTGGGTCGTGGTGGGGCACTGGTTGGCCGCCCCGGGGATGCACGAGTACTGCGTTTCCACTTCCGTGTCCAGGGGGCACGTGGCCTTGCAGCAGAAGCCTGCGGCGAGTTTGATAGGCATATTATAAATCATGTCAAACAGTAACTTTGGTACATTGCGATGCGATCGTTGAAATGTGCTACACCAAGTGCATTGATTTATTTATTTCATATCGTTTGTAAAAAAATGTGGTTACAAACTGCGTCGCCTCATCTGTCCGCGTAACCTTGTAATATGGTATAGAAATATTTCATAACTACCTTGCAAGTCTTCGCCTGCAGTGACGCAATATTCGCCCGCGGGGCAACTGTCCAAGGCCGTGGCCGACCCGGTGCTCTTATCGTTGAGGACATTCTCGTAGATGCTTTGCGACGCGGGCAGTCGGGCGCACGCCTTGCCCGCTTTCCCGCCTAGCGGGCACTGTTTGTCTGAGTGTAGAATGTGCAGCTGAATGCTTGTTGATTAGTGCGACTGCAAAATGGGTTGCATACCGGCCTTGCAGCCGCCTCTGCCGTCCGACGCGGTGCCGGCAATGCACTGGCACCTGCCGTTGATGCACGCGCTGAACGGCTGCGAACACGTGCCCTCGCATTTGTCGCCGACTTTGAACTCTGATATGAGGTGTGGGTATTTTGTTTCTGAACTGTAAAGGTCAAATGCAGCAAGAGCTTCGCACCTTGTGTGCACCTGCCGTTGACGAGCTTCCTGTCGCCGCGCTCGAGACACTTGCACTCCCTGCCGACGCACTGCAGCGGCTGTCGACAACCCAGTTCAAGTTCCCTGTTGTTGTCGTTGTCTAGCGGGTCTTTGATGTAACAACTGCCGCCGATTTCCTCTTGCACTGCGGATATTCAAATCGCCATTAGTATGGTAAGAATATGTGATAAATGGCTTCAGTAGATTTCGCTAGCTGTTGTTGTCAGTATGGGCACACACACTCTAGTTGACATCGCAGAAAAATGTCAACTGAGTGTCAACCAAATAAATAACACAAAAAATTGAAAGCATTAAACTTCACAGAAACAATGAAAATTTTATTTCACGATATAAAATTTGGTAACTATAATATCCTCTATCACATAGAAAATTTGAAATAACATAATTAACCAAAATTTAGTTGACACTAATTTTGATATCAACTAGTGTGTGTCTGGACGAGTGATGCAAAACCCCCAGAACAAAGGGCGCCACCCGCCAATTGCCCCATGGCGCCATTCAGAAACTGGACGCCAGGCGCCAAGCGGCCAAGGGCGCCACAGAAAGCGGGCGTCAAGCGCCGGGGGCGCCATTGCGCGGCGCTCTTTGGCAGCCTCAAATGGAGCAAGCGCCATAGCGCCATTCCATCACTAGTGGACCCTCACTGCTGCCATTTGGTTCTTGGAATCGATAGCAAGTCTATGAGTGACTCACGTTTGTAGCAGGCGTATCGGTAATTGCCATCGCCGTCACGCGATACCTTTACGGCCTTGTAGTGCTCGTGGCACTGGCACGTCTTCCTGCGGCAGATAAAACCTTTTGGCTGCAGTTCTTGTGTCTTTTGTGCGCACCGGCCTACCTGTCATTCGACGAGCTGGTCGGCCGGCACACCAGCGCGAAGCCGTTGCAGTCGCTGTCGTAGTCGCAGTCGCCGCCCAGACGCGACCGGCCTGAAAATGTGTCGAGGAAAATGGTGTGTGTGCTTCTGTGTGTGTGTGTGTGGTGAGGAAAAAGGAAAATTCCATTATGGCTGGCTTCTATCGATATGTGTGCTGGATCCCGATATGCATACTGGAATTTTACAAACCATCGCAGCCTGTGAAGTCTGCCTGGCAGCTCGCCAAAATTCCCACCAGAACCATCAACATTGAAGTCAGCCCTTTCATGGTGCGATAAATTTTCAGCTGTTTTAGAAGTCGTTTATGGAGAATCTCTAGAAAAATCAGTCTGTTCGTTCGTTCGCTCGCGAGTCACAGTAAAATTGTGTGTGATTTTGTTGTTTTGCATCCTCTGCGGGTGCAAAAATTCGCCCAGCGCATGATTGCAATCGACGCGCGTTGCAATAAACAACCTAAGATGGAGGCATGCGGCCGTGTGTCGTTGTTGACATCGAATGATGGTATTTACTTTGGTATACTTGTTTTGTCCATTTTCCCACATAGTCGGGTTTTTTTGCGATTCAAGAATACCTATTCAGAATAAATAATAATGAATAAGAATATTCAGATGTCATTCTAAGATCTAAATATGGACGAATAATATTTTCACTAGGTAGTTGCACTCAATTCTGGATACTCGTTCTGATTCATGCGCATCGTGGGCTAGTGTATTTAAATAAAAAACATGTTAGTCAATTAATATTTTTGAGGAACCAACCCACTATTCAATCGATTTCTGACGTGTTGACAGGTGATTTTGAATTTTCATTTTTTTACTTCAATTTGGTTTGATTCACCATGTACAGGGTGCGTATTTATATTTTCATTGACATGTGTGGGTGGGTTGACTGTAGCGCACGTGTTGACATCTTCCAGGTTCCAGCGAAAACAACACACTATTGATTTGTTATCTATGCATGCATTTTTGTTTTGCAATATGTACAAAGTAGGTAAATAATTGGAGACTCAGCGATTCGGTGTGGCAAGCATTTATAATCTTTATTGGTTGGGTAGTTTTTTGTTTACATTGATAAATATGTCAGTTGTAAAATCTATCGAAAAATATCTCATAAATACATAATCTCATGTGAATAAAACTCAAAACATATTTATGATGCATTATGGAGTGTACCATGTAAAACACGAAATTTAGTAAACACTATTCCATGAGCACCAAAAATATTTTATCGTACGTCCACAAGTTCCTCATATTGAAGAGGGAACCATTCAAGGGAGGGCGATTTTCCACCAGAATTATCATCAGTATCAGTGATTAATAAATTACATTGTATAATGAGTTTTGCAGGAAACAGTTGATTGAAAAACCGGTGCCAGGTGCTTGGCCAGCCCTTAAAATTCTGCGGAATAAATACCCCCCATATATCCCTCCCTTGAATAACCCCTGGCTGAATAATATTTGAAAGAAAATAATCCATGATATTATAGTGTTTGACTCATTCAAGAAGACAGTCGCATCTTCACTATTACATGGTGACTTATTGGAGGGGGAATTGACCCAACCACATTCTATGCTATGATTATTTGTTGGGTCGAGGAATTCCCAAGAATATATGGTTCTTAAATTGTTTTATGTTGATATTGCAATATCGTGCATATATTTGCTAAAAAACAACAATTATCATTGCTAATACCTCCAAGGAAAGCAGAAATTCGAAAGCAGAAATCCAAAAATTGCTTATGCTGGAAATTGCCATTGAAGTGTTAAAATTAGAGCCTTATGGGCAATTCATGCACTCATGCACTGTAAGAAATATTTGTCCACAATGGACTGTATGGCTTTTTTGGTGTCGATTTCACGAAAAAATTGTTCTGCTTTTTATGAGTGAACTATTGACTTCCCGTTTTGATAACATCATCCAATGTGTTCAAATGTACAGTTAACACCGGGATTAGATTAAAATATTATAATTATTGGGTGGTCTTGACAAATTTGCCAGGCTTTACTCAATTTTGACATTTTTGCAATTTTGCCAAAAAAGTGCATCAAAAAGCACCTTTTGCGACCAAAGCTGCTGTACAAATTTTAAACATGTGTAAATGTGAGATAATGACCTGAGATTATGGTAGTGATACCTAAGTATAATTTTTATGTATTTTATTGCTGAATGGGCGTAAATAAACATATATATGTGGACCCTATGGTATCTTATAAATAATATGGTTTATAAAAGTGCGTCAAAGAGCACCTGTATTTCGTCCAGAATTTGGATGAGTGCACACCTGTACCTCTCCGCTGATGTCCACTCGCATGAGTTGAAGGAGCTGAAATGAAACACTTGTCTTGTTGGTCGTAATTATTTATGCCAAAGTTGAGCCTTCCAACAACACCTGATTCCAAAAAGAATGCCATCTCGTTGGAGATTGTATGCGCAGCCGTATCCATCCGGTACAACTGGACCATAGCATAAAAATGCACCTTTTTGGCCAGTGGTCACCTGTGATTTTGGAGAGCATGAAAAATGTAGGAAAAGATGTGTAATGGATCTACAAGGGTATGATTATTAATGACAAGTTTTACATGTCAACGTTTTTGATGTGTTGAAGCTATGAAGGGAGTAGAATGATAGCAGATGTGGAAAATGTTTGTAATGCACCTGATGAGTGATAAGAGTCAATTCAGCACCCTATGAAGTTGCCAGCAATTTCAGAGGAGTTTGAAGATGGTTGTGTGTTTGCTATATTTATTTTATAGGAGGTTGTAGTGGGAGTTCATTGCTGATTTATTGTCGGATTGAAGGTTTTGTAGGCAGTGTGACCTTCACAATTATTTTTTCGAAGCGATTGATAATTTATGTTCATAAAAATTATCCGTCAGTGAACATGTTTATCTGTGAAAGTGCAAAATATTGAAATTGGACCGAAGGTCCGGAAGGATTCTCGCTTTCCAAATAGGAAGAAGTAAGCAATATAAATATAACCCAAAACATATAACTCACTTGACTTGTAGAAAGCGGGAATCGCATGACTTCTTTGTAAAGTGTATCCGAGAAGAGCTCCGGCATGGCTGAATTTGTTTCTTCAGCTATGTCTGCGCAAATATCTCTCAGAGCAATAATGTGGTTGTCAATGCCGAGACCAGTGATGTTCTGAAAATTTAAGCCTGCAGTTGGACTTCGTTGACCACTTTTTACAAAACATGTTCAAAATCAGGTATAAAAATGCTGAAGCGTTCCTCTGACCACTATTACCAAAAAAGTTTATTTACGTGTGACCAGGTATTGGTTTTATGAGACAATGTACCCCGCCATACAGAGATCCTACAATATTTCAACACTGATTTCTGCACTGGTAGCAAATAATAACACTGAACTCATTTGAATTCAAACTTTATTTAAAATTATTTCATATAATTTACAGTGGGGGTGAAATGTCTATATTCACATATTTTCGACAAAAATTTTGAAGAAACTCTCAATAGCTAAATAAAATGCCTCTTCCCACCCCACCCATGCAATGTGTACTTCCATAAAAATTAGAAAATTGAATGTAAATACATGGTCGGGCTGAAAAGTCCCCGGGCAGTGCTCGCCATTCGCGCTAGGGGTAAGCTACGGTTAAAAAATTTTAACACGTTAATATATCAGGTATTTTGAGTTTTCACCCAAAATTTCATTCCTCTAGCTCCACCCACTGCGGAACTGTGGGGGTTACAATTTCGGTCATTTTGTACTGATGTACAAATGGTGCTCTAGCTCAACGCTGCTTTAAGTTGTGATCATGAAACTTTGGCTAGTGTAAGTCACCAGTGTTGGCAACGTGCTGATAGTATTCAACACTTTCATCAACATCACTGCTATTAAGGTAAAATAAATATGCAGATCAGGGTGATGTGCAAGAAACGTGGGAACTGTGATGGATGTTTTTGGTGATCATCTGAGATGATGTTGTATTGCAGTGATTTTAATGTTGTTTTGAAATGTGCAGTAAATTTTTTTGTCAATAACATTTCATTTGTGTTTCATTACTAATCTGTAGTGGACACATTACCTGTGTTCAACAGCAGTGTGCATGAAAAACGCCTCCTGTATTAACCTGTATTGACCAACCGTAGAGGCAGAATGATGAATTTGGTAGTGAGAGTAGTGCCAGTAATGGCAATATGGACTAGGCTTATGATATCATAGCTAATGTTGGTTAGTGCTGGCACATTGCCAACACTGGTGGCTTACACTAGCCAAAGTTTCATGATCACAACTTAAAGCAGCGTTGAGCTATAGCACCATTTGTACATCAGTACAAAATGACCGAAATTGTAACCCCCACAGTTCCGCAGTGGGTGGAGCTAGAGGGGTGATATTTTGGGTGAAAACCCAAAACACCTGATATATTAACGTGTGAAAATTTTATAACCGTAGCTCACCCCTAGCGTGAATGGCGAGCACTGCCCGGGGACTTTTCAGCCCGACCATGTACATATAAAAATACTTGGCTTTTGTGGGAATTCAAAGGTCTCAGTTTGCGCTTGTGACATTCACATTAGCCAAAATTTCACCTTGTGACACCTTTTTATCGGAGCTCTTGTGTGAAGTTGCCAGCCAGCCAAAAATTTCGAAATCACTATAAACATAAATAAAATTGGCTAAAAATAGATATATAACCATGTATATAGATGAAAATAGTGATTATAAAGGTGAAAATTGGCAAAATGGGGCAAATTTTAGCAATTTTGAGCTAATTTTGAGCTTTCACTCTCATTTGTACGACACACACTTGTGAATGTCACAATGTGACAGTGAAATTTCTGCTTTGTGACACCAAAAATTCCGCTTGTGACATTCACAAGCACACAAGCACTTGCGCTGCCTTTGACTGGTAGGGACCTACCTCAATCATGATCGAGGTTTGCTTTTCGATTGCTGTTTGGAATGCTGCCAACTTCTCATCCTGTGTAAAAAAACATATCATGTCACACTTAAATGTGAAATCAGCAGTCATTTAACAATACCGCAGTGGACAGGTCGTTGTGCCACACTTGAGCCAGTTTGAGCGCTTGCGGGTGCGCCGCCCTGATGTTGTCCACTCTGCCGTGTTTGAACCGGCGCAGCGAGGCCGACTCATAGGTGGAACACAACCGTTGGTGGGCCCTGGTTGTAAGGCTTTTATTTATGTGGCCTAATAGTTAAAACACGGTTATACCATGGTGTGACTAGGGATGATACAGGGGTTTTCAACGACCCCGTTTAAAACATGATTTAAAAATAAAACAGATTTTTAGAGCCCCTTTAACATGGTTATGATATGAGTACAGCTAGATGAGACCCACGATTTTTTCATGATCTTTCAAGCTTTTGTGAAAATCGTTTGTGTTCATGATCTATGGAACACTTCCAGCGTGAACCTAGCGTGCAAAGTGTAAAGTGACTGGAATATACCTGTAATATGCTAACTGTAGAGTTATCTGTATGAATGCATCAGGACTGCATTTCATCGATTTAATATAATCCTTTCCATAACTGTGGTATTGAAGTGCATTGAACTCCAAATCAGTAGATACCCTGCAAATATTTGATTTGTTTATTTAAAGACTTATATTTGTATTGTCAATTTCATTGACTTTCGACAGATCAAAGCCATCTGAATGCTGCTTAAGGAATTTCTTATCAATTTGACATACTTTTCAAAATTCTCTGCACATTGTTTGAGTCCATCGATGGCGTCTCTGGAGAGGTGCCAAGTTAACGGCTTCGGCTTGTGCATGCGCATCGGCTGCAATATTTAAATGTAATATTTAAATAGTAGTTTTGCTATGATTTTTCTTCACAGTAGCGGCAAGTGTAATTTGTAACCGTATGTTCTTTATCTGGTCGAAATTGGGACTTCAATAACTGGTCTGCGGTGTCGAGCGCGTGCTCCACCATGTTGATAACTACAATACCTTCGGCTACGGAGTGCTCCATCAGCATCCCATTGAGTCCTTCCGGGGTGACGATCAACTGCATTGCATGTATTTATTGTTACTGATAAATTATTCAATGGTGCTTTTCCATCATTATCTGTTGAAATGGATTCACTAAATTCGCTGCAAAAAAATGAAGTGGGACTGCCTGTAAGCAACTTCGAAAGTAAATGGAATTGAAAGCAATTTCTATATATTTTGATGTAAAATTTCAATACTCTTATGGGGCTGTTGTCAAGATAAACGACTCATTGCAATGTTAGACCTGGGAATTGTTCAAGGGTTAGCTATTTCCCCTCCCGTCACTTTCACGGGGGACTTGTTCGGGTTCCCTATAAAAATGCAGTACCCAGCATGCAGAAATATGCTCATACTCACCCCTAGTGATTTATCATACCACCTGTTTAACCCATTCATTTTTCCTCCAAATCCATGTAAAATATGGTGAGCCCTGTGAGCCAGCTTCGATTCATAATCGGTCATTCCGAATTGATCTTTAGTAATTTTGAAGTCTGTAGGCTTGTCCAAGCAGAGCGTGAACGCGCTAGTTTGTATCCACTCCATGGCAGTTCTGTTCTCGGGTGCTGCGCATGTGATGTTAGCATCAGTGGTTTTTGTGTTTATTGAGAGGGCAGTAGGGATGGTCACTGGAATATCGGAAACGAAACGATTCTTTTTCGAACCATGTCAAATGTAGATATCTCAATTTTCATTCTCAGTTTCTACTCTAGGCTTATGTGGCTGAATAATTTCACTTACTTTCTAGTAATATCTGCAGAACTTCGGCTGCCCTGTCCCTATGTGCAGTTGTGAACGCGCTTATCGGTACCACCGAAATTTCACATCGATTCGATGCCATTTTGACGATCTAAATGTAAGCGGTGAGCATTTCTCACGATCATTAAACAATCTTCACAAGATGGCCGCAAATTTTTACGGTCCAGTCCCGTACACAGCAAATCGTTAACAAGCAGATAAATTTGCCGAGCGTCAGGTAAAAGTAAATACAAGTAAAACGGTAAGTAGTAAAACAATAAAAGTTTACGGTTAACGTGACAGTTTTCTGTGCCCGGGACCAGCCTCACGCGGCGTACCTCTTGAAGTTGATATTCGATATCATCTAAGGAATGTTGATCGCCACCAGTGACCGTGTGCAGGATGAAGCACTGCAATTTATAACGAAAGTATTGTATGAATTCATATATCACACAATACAGCCCCCACGCATAACGTTTAGAATTTTGGCATATTTGAGCTAGCTTCGGCACATTGCCAACGTGAGACCTAACTTAAGACTCGCTTCGCCTAAGAACCAAACATGCCTATTTTGTTCCTGTCACAAAAAATTTTTTTGCGTTTTTTTTCATGGATTTGGAATCTCCATAACTAGAAACTTAAAATTTCCTTCCATGCATATGTCCGGAAATGTCACCTTCCTACTGAAAAAATTGATCAAAGTCAAAAGTCACCATTTTTCAGGCTGTTTTTTGGAAATTCATAACTTTTGTTTGACTTTATCTATCAATATAATATTTTGTATTTTTATTAAGAAAGTTGTGGAGATTAATTGGCCCATACAAACTAGTTTCATCAAATGTTTTTTTCTCAACAAAAATGATGGCTGAAATTTTGAAAATGGCATCAAATTTTCAGTTTGTAATTGAGAGCTTAGCTTTTTTTTGTTGCAAAAACTGTGCCCAAATGCATAGTTTATTTTACAAAAATAAAATAGAAAAAGTAGGTCTGCCAATTTTTGCCACAACAGTTTGAAACAGCCCGACACCCGTCTCACGACCGCAGACAAGCCCACTCTGAAGACTCAGATGAAGTTGTATGAAAAAAGTTTTCATCATAAACTTAGGTTTTTTTTACATGTTCTTTCATTTGTATATCTCCATTTTTTATTAAACATAATTTGGAAGGGTGCTTCCATACAAAAATTCACTTTTCACATAAAAAATTCTGAGCCCCATTTTTATGGTGCATTTGGAATCTTCGTACATAGAAACTAAGAATTTCCTTCCGTACATATATCTGAAAATGCCATCTTCCTACAAAAGAAATTGATTGAAGTCAAAAATCATCTTTTTTTCCAGATGTTTCTTTGGAAATTCAAAACTTTTGCTTGACATTATCTATCAATTTGATATTTTGGATTTTTATTAATATAGTTTTGGAGATTAATTGGCCCATACAAACAAACTTCATCAGATTTTTTTTCTCACTGAAAATTGTGGCTGAAATTTTGAAAATGGCACCAAGTTTTTTGTTCTGAATTGAGAGCTTAGCTTTTTTCACAAAAACTGTGCTCAATTGCATAGTTTATGATAAAAAAATAAAATCCAAAAAGTAGGTCTGCACTTTTTTACCACAGCAGTTTGAAATGATCAACAACGCAGATGTCACGATCACAGACAATCCCACTCTGAAGACTCAGATGAAGTTTTATGAAAAAAGTTTCCATTATATTCTTAGGTTATTTTATCATGCTCTTTCATTTGTATGTCTCCATTTTTTTATTAAACACACTTTGATAGGGTGCTGTCATACAAAAGTGTACTTTTTAGCACATATCACAAGTGTGGTCATGTAAAATCCAAAAATTATTCATTTGTACTAGTAGCTAACTGTTCTGACAGTAGCTTTTAGCTGGTCATTTGGTTATTTTATGTTTCTGTAAAATTGCATTTGCATAAAAAAATAAATATCACAAACATGATCACATGTGAATATCATGTCCCAACCCTAGTTCATAGCAGTTAGATTGCAAACAGAAACATAAAATAACCAAATGGCCAGCTAAAAGCTACTGTCAGAACAGTGAGCTAATGGTAAAAATGAATTATTTTTGGATTTTACATGATCACACTTGTGATATTTGCTAAAAAAGTACACTTTTGTATGACAGCACCCTTTCAAAGTGTGTTTTATAAAAAATGGAGACATACAAATGAAAGAGCATGATAAAATAACCTAAGAATATAATGGAAACTTTTTTCATAAAACTTCATCTGAGTCTTCAGAGTGGGATTGTCTGTGATCATGACATCTGCGTTGTTGATCATTTCAAACTGCTGTGGTAAAAAAGTGCAGACCTACTTTTTGGATTTTATTTTTTTATCATAAACTATGTAATTAAGCACAGTTTTTGTGAAAAAAGCTAAGCTCTCAAGTCAGAACAAAAAATTTAGCACCATTTTCAAATTTTCAGCCACGATTTTCAGTGAGAAAACAAAGTCTGATGAAGTTTGTTTGTATGGGCCAATTAATCTCCAAAACTATTTTAGTAAAAATCCAAAATATCACATTGATAGATGATGTCAAGCAAAAGTTTTGAATTTCCTAAGAAACATCCAGAACATCCATTTTCAAAATTTCAGCCATCATTTTCGTTGAGAAAAAAACATTTGATGAAACTAGTTTGTATGGGCCAATTAATCTCCACAACTTTCTTAATAAAAATACAAAATATTATATTGAAAGATAAAGTCAAACAAAAGTTATGAATTTCCAAAAAACAGCCTGAAAAATGGTGACTTTTGACTTTGATCAATTTTTTCAGTAGGAAGATGACATTTCCGGATATATGCATGGAAGGAAATTTTAAGTTTCTAGTTATGGAGATTCCAAATCCATGAAAAAAAACGCAAAAAAATTTTTTGTAACAAGGGAGGTTTGGTCCTTAGGCGAAGCGAGTCTTAATATGCGCGCGGGTAAACTGCGCGGTCAGTACAGTACAACATGATCACCAACAGACCTGATTAGCACACATGACTAGCACGTGCTCATTATCCCCAATCATTTTATCCGTCGTCGTGTGCAACACGTCGCTGGGCCAGCTGGGCTCCCTGTAGCAGGTGAACGCGCGCCAGTACTGCTGCATGCACAGCGGCGACATGTCCCTGGCCGACACCGTGTCCTGGGGAAGTGCGCGCCGGTCGATCTTGTCCTTGAAGCTGTACATGCCGCGCACCAGCGCCGCGCAGAAACTGAAGTGGAGTTGTGGCTTTTTGAGTGATTGACTTTTTGTGTACTTGTTTTACTGTCTGTGTTTACCGTATGTGGTCATTAGGTGCCGGGAATTTCCTGTCGGCGAACACGTAGGCCGGGTTGGAGTTTAGTGGTAGCGCAATCCGATTTTTAAGGTACATATCATTCATCCAGAAGTCGTTCACCTTTGATCATTTGTGAATAACAGTCAGATTGTCTCATTGTCAATGTCAAAAAAAGCAAAAAGTCACCCAGTTATCCTCCTTCTCAGCCATTTCATGCAGCCTCTTCTGCGCTTTGGGGCCCATGTTCTCCTCAAAATCGAGCACCAATTGAGACAGCCGCGTGCGCTAAAAATGGCATAAACGATTGCATTTGCTCAGTTGTCACTCACTGAATCACTTTGTTGTCACTCACTTCCTGTTCGTTTCCTATCACCGACGAGTACTCTAGCAGCCGCTGCAGCGTGTGGTCCAGTGGGGGCACGGGTACTTTGCGAAGTTTCGCCTTCGAGAGTTATGTGTTCAGTTGGGCCTTTATTCTTTGAGTCTACCTATTTAACTCATGACTGTGCGAGGAAGTTCAATTAAGGTAACCTTTTGTAACTTTTTGTATGGGAGAAGATGGTCATTCTTTTTGAACAGTGAAGTCTTTGTTAGCGCTTGCTTGCCTAACTTGTAAAAGGCTTGTTTGAGTAATTGCATGACGTTTTGTTTGATCTAAACTATTTGAACATCCTTAGTGTATATGGACTGTTTGGGGACCTGTTAATGTCCTGGAATCATGGATACTTAGTTAAGTTAGTGTGTTTGAGTGTGTCTGCTCTCTTCATGTGAACCGTGGGTGAAACAAATGGAATGCAATTGTGTGGGTGCTAAAATCTGCAGCTGCCGTCCCCTCAATGATGTAACGTCAAATTGAATGAGTTGCATGAATATTTTCGTAAAACAAGACCAGCACAATCACTCGAAGCTAGGATGTTGTGCGCTCGCTCTAACTTTGTCGCAGCACCGGTCGCTTTCAAGTGTTGAGCGTGTCGCGCCCAAATTAAAGCGCCGCCTGGCTTTGCCGCTGCCGTGTTTGTAGCTGATTGCCACCCGCCTGTGGGAACTGAGGTGCGAACGCCAAACGGGGACTGCTGTCTACATTCGAAATTATTTTTCACTGCTTTTGTATTTGTTACTGCAAGTTGACTCCCGCCCATAAATACTGCATTTTAAAATTTCCACTACTGCGATACACCAATACAGCACAAATACATCTCCCACTACTGTCGTTTGTGCCAGTTTGCCACCTCTTTCTGTTCCCTTCATCCCATCACTTCACTACTGTAACGAAGGCACTTATCAGTGTTACAGCGATGCGTCACATGTCCACTGTGCGGTGTGCGGCTGGCTGAAAACTGATTGTTTCAGCAAGTTTATGATGTGCGACTTCCCCTTGAGACGTGTGATCAGTTGGGAAAGCACTACCTAAGTGATAATGGGTTGTTGTTTTCGTGCGCGTTTGTGATTACTGCTTGGAAAAGTGAACTCATTCGTTGGTTACAACTAGGGTGTCAAAATATTTTTTTTACGGAAAACGGAAACGGTAAAATTTTTTCAGCGGCCGGAAAACGGAATGGAAAACGGAAAAAATTTTGCACTTGGCGGAAAACGGAAACGGAAACGGAAAAAAAATTTCAGCGGCCGGAAAACGGAAAAAGAGGCCGGAAAAACGGAAACGGAAAAATCAAATTTGCACGGAAATGGAAAAATTTGCTGAAATTTTGCCAGAAAATGGATAAAATTTGCTGAAATTTTGCTGGAAGTGGAAAAAATTTGCAGTAATTTTGCTGGAAATGGAAAAATATTACATCATTGACAATCTGCATGAATTTTTACCAGTTTGGCTGATCAGAAAACAGAAAGTTGAGCCAGAAAAAGGTAAAATGAGGCGGAAAATGGAAAATTGAGGCAGAAAACGGAAAAAGGCGGAAAAACTGAAAATTTAGCCGGAAAACGGAAAATGAGCCGGAAAAACGGAAACGGAAAAAAAGTTGCCGGAAAACGGAACAGAAAACGGAAAAAAAATTTAGCAGCCGGAAAATGGAACGGAAAACGGAAAAAATTTGCCTGCGGAAAACGGAAACGGAAAACGGAAAACGGAAATTTGACACCCTAGTTACAACTCACCTGGTTGATGTGTAGTTGCGAATGTGTTATTTTGTTGCAAATGTTTGGAATGTATGGAAGTATTTGTGCAGTGGGTGAACGTGTGTCGCGGCGGAAACAACGTGTCGCGGCACGAATGATTTGCGGTGATAGCGGTGTTTCAGTTTACCATTTTGCACCTGTCTGTCTAGACATAATGCCACTGCACACACTAGTTTACTAACGGAAAACTAAGAATTTCTTAACTCATTTTTTAGTTTCCTAGCACATCTGAGTTTACCGGAATGTGTTATTTTCAATCTCCGTCAACTGTAGTTGACGAGCAGCTCATTTCAGTGAACTCAGATGCGTTCAGAAACCGAAAAATGAGTTTACCAAATTCTTAGTTTACCGTTAGTAAACTAGTGTGTGCAGCACCAATATGTAATTTACCGACTTATTAACGAAAAGGTTTTATTTTGCAGTAAATGGGTTCTTTCTGTTTTTGACTTCACTTACAATATAAATATAAATATAATCTTGACCATGTAACCTTGAATGTCGCATATTCCATTTCATCATATAAAACTGACTGAAAAGTGGATAAATATGCAACTATTGAACACCTTATTTTTGAACACTCGGCCGAACTTTACTGGTGGCCATGGGTTTCGCACGTTTGAAGTGATGTTTTTTTTGTTTTTCTTGCTGTTGAGTTTTTCGAATTGTCAAGATTTTTGTTCAAAATCTCACCAGGTATTCTGCATCCTTTTCGTCGTTGTCCATTGTAAGTAGATTTTTCTTCCGTTCTGCAAAATGTATTTACAGATTTATTATGTGTGGCTTAATTTAAGAATTTATGTTATGCTTATGGACAGTGCTTTTTCGTTCAACTTTTGAATACTGTATTTTCCGACATTTCATGTCACATTTCAATTAAAAAGTATCACAGTAAAATAAATATTACGTCATCTACACCAATCTTGTAACATCGCAATAATCGATGAAATGTATACACATGTGTGGGCGCAAATAATATGTAGAATATCCTAGGATGTGTGTATCTAGAATGTGTCTATCTAGAATATATATATTCGTGGGATAAACTTGGTATAGCGATACGTAAATATAACAAAATTTCGGGAAACAATCAATAAGGAATGTAACCTTGATTCCTACCTAGCGCAGCTAAAAATTTTTATACATAAATACCGTTTTTACATTAAATAGATGAAAAACGATGTTCTTCTGAGTAATTGCATTTCCTCATTTTAATTCACTTTTTGGCAGAACTTTTTCCGCTATCGCGTACCGTATACCGTATTACCTCGAATTATCCCCCCCCCTTGAATTAACCCCCCCCCCCCTCGAATAAACCCCCCCCTCAAAATGGGCTGGGGAAATAATAAACCCCCCCTCGAAATACCCCCCCCCCTTCGGAATGATGTACGTCATGTACATAATAAATACGTCATGTATGCAATGTACATGATGTATATTACTGTTTATTTGTATTGCAGCTACACATGGACATGTTTGTGAAGCTAATCTACGTTTTTATGTCCAAATATATCTTGTTTGGACACATTTATCACCTGTTTTGGGCATGCAAATGCCTACTATTTACTACGATCCTTACGAAAATTTCTGACGAAATAATAAGACCCCCCCCTCGAATAAACCCCCCCTCGAATTAACCCCCCCCCCCCTCAAATTTTGCTGGCGAAATAATAAACCCCCATGGGGGTACTTCGAGGTAATACGGTATATCAATTTAGTTTTTTTGGTGAGCCCCGAAAGTAGCGCATCTTTTAAATATTCATCATCCAAACGTCCACTTCTAGAAAAGAACTATTTTTTGGAAAAATGGAAGTGGATAATTGTAGAAAAGTTAGGTAGTTTGCTCAAAGGACAAACCTTGGATAAACCAAAGGACAACCTCAAAGGACAAACAATACTGATACTTTCAGGGCGCACCTTCGAAAACATGTTTTCTATCAGACAATCCACGGCTTGTGCATTGTCAATTCACCTATGCAAACACTTGTAAATTCGCTGATTTAAATTTTTACCTATACAAAATAGATTTTCGAATAACTACCACATTTGTATCTTATCTTTATGTGGTTGGTGATTGATCAATACCGGGTATTATAATCTAAATACTGTGACTGGTAAATCATTACACAAACAACATCAAAATCGAACATCCAACAATAGTAAATGACATGCCCTGCCCAAAACGAGATTTTTAACTACCAAATATCTAGTAAATTTACTAAAGAAATTCACAATAAGCTGTGTGGAGTTATTGCTGGGGAGTGTGGCGTGACCACACGATGACAAACTGCATCGTGTAAAGTCGACAAAATAATCTGCATAACGCGTAATCCAATAGAAACATGTGCGAGATCAGCCTGTAAAATATATTGTAACGATATCACTTTCGATAATCAACGCATCCTTTATTCATTTCGATTGCTAAAATATAAACATGAATTGTAGCGGTGCGGTCAGCGCGCCAAGTGCGCCGGGATGCCGAACTCTTGCTTTTCATCTGGCGCGTCGCCGTACCCTTGCATCGCTTGCGATCGAATCGAATCGTCCGCCATGGCGCCGTAGCCCCCTGGATTATTTTGACAGTGTGCTCAATCGATTTGTGAGTGGCTTCGAAATATTTAGAATAGCAAATGGCAAATACATTTAGAATCATGTTTCTGCTATGGTTCCGTCTATCCTCAATTTATCAGAAATTATTCATTTTCCAAACTTTTTTGAGTACTTATTCCATTTTGACGCAAGTTATATGTCCAACACGTTCCCAGTAACAAATAAATGACGTCACTACCGTAATCTATTTACTGGGAACGTGTTGGACATATACTTCATTTTAGTAGGTTCAAAGGCTCCTGTATTCTGATGCTCTGGCAGCGTGCCAACTTTATTAAACCGACCTCTGTACGTCTCATTTTTCACGCTGGTGATACTCTGCTGCTCAGCGGTGGCGCCATCGATGCCCTCATACTCGTCCGGATTCTCCTCCGCGAACGGTTTGTAGATGTATACCTTGCGCAGCAGCGTCAGCATGGGCGCGTAGAGCAGATTGCTGCCGCAGATGACCATGTTCAGGTAGAAGAAGCCGTCCTTGTCGTCGGCGACTATCTGGCCCGCGATCACCGGCCCCAGCGCGTATGCCAAGCTGCGCGTTTCTTCTTCAGTATTTATGCGCTTTGGTGTCAGTTCCGCAAAGTGGAGAAGTGAGAAGTAAAACAGCCAAAGTGAAATTGCAAGTAAAATGACAAAAGCGAAGTAAAACTATAAAAATAATCAGTAATTTCACATCGCTTTTGCCATTTTACTTCTTAATTCACTTCGCTTTTGCCATTTCACTTCGCTTTTGCCATTTCACTTCTCACTTGCCGAACTGATCCCTGCAGTGCGTGCGACGCGCAGCGCGGGCTGAAAACTGACCTGTAGCTGATGTCAGCGATGGCGTACACGGAGCCGTAGACGCTCACGTGTCTCGTGTCGACCAGGTAGCCGAGCATGGGCAGTATGCTGGTGTCGATCAGCGCCACGCCGAAGCACACGACCGACAGCGGCACGATCAGGCCCCAGTAGTGCGTGCTGTAGGGCACGACGAAGCAGGCGCAGCCCTCCAGCAGCAGGCCCAGGCCGGCGAACACCCAGGGGTACTGGGGGAAGCGCTGCATCAGCAACACGGTCAGGTACACGCCGGCCACGTGCGGGAAGAACGCCGGCAGCCACACCATGCCCACTGCGATGCGGTGCAATACATTTCTGTCTACCCATGTGAACACCTCTATATGAATGTACGTATAATTTTTTCGGTACAAACGGGCTCGCCTGTTGGGTGTTTTCACATGTACGTAAATACATACGTACGGCCGTATTTTTACCGTTTTTTTGACAGCGTGTCTTTAAAAAACGCGAGCATCGAAACCGTTTTTAAAAGCCCACAGCCAAAATTTTGAGTACTTATTCACTAGGTAAATATTTTGCAACTTTTTGCAACGCATTTTTACATATTAAGCATTGGTGGTTGTTTTCATTGGTTCTGTGGAATTTTTAGTGTAAAAGCTCCCATTTTTTTCATTTGAAGCTGCGTTTACACTGACACGTGTGACGACAAAAAATTTTTTGGGCATCAACTTTCTTTATGTCACGAAAATTGAATATTTGTTGTGTCAGACACAGATCTCGATCACTCTGTTTGCCTAGGACAAACATAAATTTACATATATGACGTAATCATACACAACGATGGAAAGAACACAGAAATTGAACACAGAAACTCATTGAGTTTCTGTGTTTTTGTTTTACACAGAAACACGGAAACTCACAAATTTTGAAAAACTCAAAACTCAAATGAGTTTTTTTTGGAGAACACAGAAACACAGAAACACAGAAACACAGAAAAGTTTTTTGAGTTTTTTTGAGTTTTTTTCAGCGAAGTGTTTGAATTCACATGAATTCAGCTAAACTAATTTAACAAGATATGATATAGTATTTGTGAAAAATATGTACATAAATGTATTCATATTTTATTCTGGAACAAAGAAGAAATTAAAGATTGCATGCACAATTGCACATATCCTGATGGAATTGACAATTTCAGTTTTACATGTAAGATGTAAATATTTATATGGTGTATTTATTACTGCTAATTAGCATCACAACAGCTACACATATGCTGTACTAGATTGTGCAGCTATCTACACGTTTATTTCAAATATATCCTGTTTGTAAATTTATAACCTGTTTTGGGTATGTAAATGCCTTCTATTTACCATGATGCTGATGAAATTTTCTGACAAAACAATAACCCCCACCCCCTCAAATAAGCCCCCCTGTCAAAATTTGCTGGTTAAATAATAAACTCCCATCTCAAGGTAATACAGTAGTTGTAGTTAAAATCAATTCTGTAGCCTTCCATACAGTGCACATCCATTGAAGAATTTTGGAGTACCGCGTAAATTGTCATTTCTGGGCATTTTGTTGATGCTGGTGTTGTGATGTGGATGTCCTCATTGTGGACATTTTTATGGACTTTTTCGACACTTGAATGAATACACAGATGTTATGTGGGGCTAAAACATGTGCAAAACCAATATTTTAGAAGGAAACCACTGTTTCCACATCGAAATGCCGTAAATCATAATTTTTTGGAAAAACTTGAGTTTTTTAGTAAAAAACTCAAAAAACTCGAGTTTTTACAAAAAACACAGAAATAAAAACAGAGTTACTCAAGTTTTTTTCGAAAAAAAAACTCAAAACACAGGTATTCATTTTTGAAAAACTCAAAACACAGAAACTGTTTTTTTTTGGAGAACTTACCCATCGTTGATCATACACAATAAAACAAAAAAATGTTGTCGTCACATGTTGTCGGTTCGGTTGATGGTCATTTATTATAGGCGGCCTCATTATCGAGGCTGCATAGAACAAATGACCGTCAACCGAACCGACAACCTGTGACGACAAAATCACTAATGATAGTGAGTGTGCCCAGCACCCACCTTCCAACTGGTTGACGGACATGGTGTCATTCATCCAGTTGCTTATGGTCGGCTCGAGGAAGGCCAAACTGATGTTGGCCACGATCAACGCGCCCGAACACACGGCGATGTAGGGGTCGAGGAAGAGCTTGTGGATGGGCGTGCCCTTGAGCGGCTCGCCCGTCTTGTCGGTGCGCTCGGGCCGCGGGTGGATCACGGCGAATATCATGAACGCGTCCGCCAGGCACACCAGCGACAGCAGCACGAACGGCACGATCTTGCCTGCGCGGAAGCGGTCCATTGTGCACGCGTACTTTACCATCACAATAAGCGTTCGAAAAATCACTGTTTTTCTCAAAATAGGAATAAATGAAATCTCAGAAATTCCCTCACAAAATAAAATATAATTTAATCTCTCCAAAGAAAACAGGAAAAAATTAGAATAAATTTTAGGATTTTTCTAATTATCTGGGATTTTTCAAATACGTATACTAAATCTCCCAGAGATGTTTGGAACGCAAATGACAATCTATCCGCGTGTGCAAAAAAGCAACAGACCTGTTTTCTGATACAGGTAGCCTCCATACGGCGGTGCAACGAGTGAGCCGAATGAAATGAACGCGATAGCTATGCCCAGGGCTTTACTCCTTTCCTTCTCATCCTGGAAGCGGTCAGCAATCATCGCCAGCCCGCTTGTGTCTGCGAACGCGCTGCCTAGACCTGCGTGTGAATACCAGAGTTGTTAAAAAGGTACTTAACTTGTTTCAAAGTAAACGTAAATGTAAAATATTTTGTTTTTACTCACCCCTGGGTACAGAAAACGTAAATTATTATTTATTTTCACACTGAGTAAAAGGAGTAAACGTAAATACCAGTATTTTTACTCTGGGACAACGTAAAAGCGAGTAGAAGCAAAAGTGAGTGTCATCGCTTTCCCTACCCGTCACAACTTCGATAATTTCCGCTGCGATTTTCAAAGCTAAATATTTCAATTCGTTTGAATCGTTTTTGCTTGTTATGCACCCTATTAATTTTTAGGAATCACGTTTTCTGTACTCGCGTACTTTCAAAACGTGTGCGAGTAAGATAGTATTTACCGGTATTTTTAGAGAAAACGTAAACGTATTTACGCAGTACTCGAGTATACGTATTTTTAGAGTAAACGTAAATACGTTTTAACAACTATCGTGAATTTTTACATCTAAATTGTTTCGTATGGGACAGAGAATGTTCCAAGTGAACTGACCTTGGAGCGACCTGGCCATGAACAGCTGCCAGTAGCCGGAGCCAAATGCAAAGGCCA
Source organism: Sphaerolaimus hirsutus (assembly GCA_964036195.1). Taxonomy (NCBI): domain Eukaryota; kingdom Metazoa; phylum Nematoda; class Chromadorea; order Monhysterida; family Sphaerolaimidae; genus Sphaerolaimus; species Sphaerolaimus hirsutus. The sequence goes on along the minus strand of OZ038452.1, from coordinate 17,131,435 downwards.
ACGTGGACAGGAACATGATGCTCAGGCCGAACACCATGGGCATTTCATAGCCGATCCTGTCGATCACGGTGCCGGCCAGCGGGCCGATAACGATCTGCACCATGGCTTTGGAGGCGAACAGCCACCCGTTCCACTCGTCCTCCCCGATGTAGTTCACCACTTTGCTGGGTTTGGAGGGGTCAAGGCTGATTACTTGTTATAAGCACGTGCCCTTTACTCCCCGGACCGCGTGTTACATATTTTTATGAATGAAACCCTTCGTTATGACGTCATAGTTATAAAATGAAAATATTTTTAAATTTTTTTTCTTCAAATTTCATGCACCAAGAATGCTTTTTCAATACCTATTTTCTTTATTTATGTGTGCTGCGTTGACGCGTTGTTGAGTAAGGCACAAATAGGTAAATACCTATTTATGGGTGTATGTATACCTACATACTTCGCTATCAATGCTTGATGCTATTTTCCCTAGCACCAATTGTCTCTGTTGTCATTTTTTTATGCCGCCGAGATATTGTGGAAAACATTTTGATAGAATGAAATGCAATGATGAAGTTATAATAGTTTTTAACCTTTTTTATGCGAAATTACTTTGTACAATGCAAATTCTCAAATGTGGCCTCAACATTGTTGAATAACCTTAGAATTACAGAACCTTCATTTCATATTTTCTTGAATGAGTCCACCAGGGAGTTATTCATTAACAGACTTTTTGAACGACAAGGCACCTGTCATATGGTGCTATTCTCTCTAGCGCCCTTCGGGACCCGCCGTCATTTTCTATGCTACCCTGTTACACCCAGCGTCATTTTGTCGCCCTTTCTCCATCATTACCCTCAATACAATGCAAAAATGGGGTATAAAATGTACTCACTCGCCGTCCTTATCCAAAAGGATGTTGCCATTTTCATCGAAAACGTCCTCCTTCGGATAGACGCCCGTGTCCCTGAAATATTCGGGCACGATGGGCACGATCACCATGTAGAGCATGTTGTCGAGCAGCAGCGCTATGCTCACGATGACCAGCACCAGGGCTTTCTGCATGCCCGGCTGCTTGATGCGCTCCGAGACCGTCTTGGCGAACTCCTCGTGGTCCACGTTGAGGATGGGGATTTTGAAACCCATTTTGCTGATTTCTTTCGTTTATTCTGCCAGCCTTGTGAGACCGTTTGGAGGGCTGGAAGTGATGCTGTGCTCTGCTCTGCCCCTGAACTGCGTGCCGTGATTTTGAAGCTTGATGAAAAGTGTTTTAGTGATATAATACCGTATTTCCTCGTTATGCTCCCAGGGGGTCTATTTTTTCATAGTGCAAACTTTGAAGGGGTGTTAACCGTGCTAGAGGGTATTTCGAGGGGGTCCATTTTTTCATAGTGCACATTTGGAGGGGTTTTTCGTGGGGGTGAATATTTCGAGGAAATACGGTATCCAAATAAATAAATACTACAGTCAAGGCGAGAGTATGCGAGCAACAGGCCGGCGGGGACGGTGGCCTGGATGCTTTCGAGTGCGTCGCGGCTAGTGCAGCCGGCAATGAATGGCTGCACGGACGTCTGCCGCCCACGTCCGCGCCGCTGGTTTCAATCGGCCGCGCGGCCGCGCTCGCAGCCTCGGCAACTATGCGGCACGCAGCAAAGTTGTTGTTCGCGCTCGCGCCGCTCAACTTTAGGCTACAGAGTTAGGGGCACCCGATAATCCACTTGGGAATCGGGTCTGTGCGAGCGGGCGCGTGTGCGCTTCTCGCCGCGGCTGTGCGCTGCCATGGGCGGGCACACTGCCGTTGCGGTGCACTGCGGCTGGTCGCGCACTACCCGCGTGCGCACTTTTACCCAGCTCTGGCTTTTAGGCCAACTGTATCAGTTTCTATCGACTTAAATCATACTCGCGTTTCAATGGACGGTTGTGGTTGTGGCGCTTTTGAAATGGAGAAGACACGCACTTCCCGAACATGCACATGGCCAATTCTTAGGTTTTGATATTTACAAAAAGAAAACGTCTGTTCGCATTCTGTTATTTTCCTGGAAACAAATGTACGTAAATAAGTGACAAAATCAAAAAGACTCGTTCATTAGCGCATCTCTCCCAGAGCGTCGATAATTGCCCAAATTAAGAGCACGGACGCTGAGCAGTGATTACTGAGCCACGTTTCTGTACTTGAGCGATCAAGCTGCATGCATGTATGCATGTATGTATGTTAAAAGTAAGCATCTACCTACCGTAAGACCGGGTTCCATCTATCAGCACATAAACACGCACGCAGTGCAATTCAGCAGATGAACTTGCACCGGTTCAAAGGCAACGGCCCTGCGACTACCAGGTCAATGAGAAATTGCCCTATTTTTGTGAGATTCTGCGAGATCGCTTTTTATGGCCGCCTAGTATAAATGCTTAGGAACAGAGTGCGAAATGTGAATGCAGAAAAAAACAGAGTGCTGCGCTGTGGCCAGTGCTTTCAGGTGCATTTCCATTCTTGTGCAATGTGACTGCCGCACTAGACTGGGGGCACGTTTGGAAGTGACCCTTGACATTATTTCCACTCGGTTCGCACGTTCTTAACGAGACCGATAATTGTGGGCAAATTCGTTCAGATTCTATTTATATAAGCTTTGATGACTCATGCAATTAGGTTTCACACTTACCCTATCGCCCGTTTGTTGCTCATGAAATACAGTCAGATGATGCACGGCCAGCAAAACATTGTGCACTGTTATGAGACAAGATTTCAACCAAAGTGACAAACACCCTTGTTCGGTCGCCAGCTGAGTGTAAATATGACGTTTTACTTTTGTTCTGGTAACAAATTTGCCCATCGAAGTGACCCCAACGTCTGTGGCGCGTCAGAAAAAGACAAGTCCAAATTGTCGATGAGCAACGAAGGGGCGGCGAGGCCAAAGTGCAAATTCAATAAATTAAATCTGTAAGCGACGATGTGAATGACTACATCTAAATATAAACGAATGTGTCCTGAAAATGAATCACGACAAGTATACTTCATTCACAAGTAGCCTTCATTATTCTTCACGCATTCATCAAATTCTTTATTAGTTGTCACAAGTGGATGGTGTTAATAAATAAATGTTTATAAAAATGTACAATATGCGAAATTGCGAACTAAAAGCACTGTCCATAGCTCTTCAAGAAACTTCTAAACCCTTCGCCAATTATTATTTAAAACCACCCACCTTCAGAGCGATGAAGCCGCTCGTCGGTTTACCTCCGGTTATTTTTGGGGCAATAATTAATTAGATTCTCCTAGTACATATTAGTCTTCTGAGATTATTTGTCTAGCACTGTGATACCTGCAACTGCAAAGCAAACGATATTTTGAAAGAAATTGTGCAACCCAATAGGAATTCGATACGTATTTACAGTAAATCAGAATTTTAAAAATTTTTACTTTGAGAAACGCAAAAATGTCAAACATAAAGCAAATTTGCAACAGGTAAATTGTGAAAATGCACTCTTGTAACGGTTTTAATGGTTCAAAAATAAAAATCCTAAACAGTTTTCATTTGTCATGGTTGTTCCAATCGAAAGTTCATTGAAACAAGGGGAAGCATGCTCGCCTTAATTAGCCATCAAGAGAGAATCTTTAGGTCGTATCCAAGCCATGTGCGCATTCGTTTATGTATTTATGTACATTTATTTGTAGTTGACTCAAAAGCGGCAGCTATAGCCTGATTGCATGGCAACTTTGGCTGCGCTGGCATTTTTCCATTCATGTGACCGCGGCGACGTCGCGTGTCCATCGTCAAGCGTGCTCGCGCGGCCCAAAACAATGAGCTTGTTAGACATTGTCGCAAGCATGTTCAGCCCTCCTCCGCTCAACTGTATTGTGCTGAATGCAAGATATTTACATATTGTAAATATTGTCACAGATTATTGGATAGTATTTATGATATCGTAAATATATAGTGTGATAGGACAGATCCGTTCATATACCCGCACGAGGACAGGCGGTTGTCTCTAAATAAATACTTATCGGTCGCCTGGCGCATGTGGCAGGTTTGAATGAATATGTGCAGGTGGATGTAGAATCTTATCCAAAAACATCACCAATGGAACGTGACGTTCTGTGTCGATGGTGATAGCCACAAAGAATTTGTAAAGACTCAAAGAGTAGCCAGCCACATACAGAAATTCACAATGATTGTGTGTGTGTGTAGTGTGGCCGAAAATCACTGGCGGCGGCGGCGACATGTTCGTGTGAATTGATGTATGGACGGACGTTTAGGTTCAAGTTCAGGGTAATCTAAATATGACGACAGATCAATGATTCCACAAAACATAGGCTAGTTCCGCAAGTTGAGAAGTGAGAAGTAAAATGGCAAAAGCGACGTAAAAGAAACATAAAAAAGTAATTTCTCTTCGCTTTTGGCATTTTACTTCTCAATTCACTTCGCTTCTGCCATTTTACTTCTCAGTTCTCCACTTGAGGAACTGGCCCATGATCAGTGATCTGAAAATATGGAGTATCTAACACTTAAAGAAAGCCAGAAGAGCATGGCGGGTCACCTCTGCGCAGTCTGTTACTGAGGTAACTTGAGAATAATGTGCATGGACGCTAAAACTCTGCAAGGTGTCGATGCCTGCACACACCTGTGAATTGTTTGCCAGCCAGCACTATAATCAGTCGGCTTCTGAGAGGCCATTTCTGTGCAATGATTATGGCTTATACAGGCTCAAAATTATCGCTTGTCTTTCAACACTTGCCGTGCTACACGTCATTGACATAAATAACCACAGTGTTCTATTTACCTAGCTTACGTCAAGTGAATGAATATCTACTAGCTATATTTTTTGATGTTTTTATACCAAGATAAATAAATACATACCTAATTGTAAATAAATAGAATGCCTGCACGATGACCGTATTTCTTCTAATAGAACGGCATACCTCCAATAGAACGAGAGCTACAAAAGAACGGCATGTTTTGGCACGTTTTTGCGCTCACGAAAAATAGAACGGCACCCTCAAATTGAACGGCACCTCCAATGGAACCGCAAGTAAAGAAGTTGACGAAAAAATAGAATGGCGCTCTTCTATTGGAAGAAATACGGTAATTGTATGAGGGCTTTAACGGCCGATTCATTACAGAGTCTACACATTGGAAAATGTGTGAAGATGTCTCTTCTGAATCTGAACTGCAGTTGTAGCATCGTGTCGTCGCCTCATGACGCGTGCGAGCCACATTCGGCAGCAACAAAGTTTCGCGGCCAATTGACCGCGGCCCAACCGAATGGCCGCGGCCGCGTCGTCGGTCCGCATGTAAATTCCCCAGACGCAATCGAATCAATCGAGCCGCTTCTTCCGTCCAATTTACCGAGTGCGTACATGCGCAGCGGCCCGGACTGGCGCGAGTCAGGAGTTATGGCCACAGTGGGCCGACTGGAGGAACGAGCCTCCCTACCGAATTCCCCGTTGCGTGCGCGCCGCGCCGCCGACGCACTCCAGTATCCAAACATTTCGCTGCACGGCAACGACGCATGTAAAAGCTTGTTGAGCGATGGGAAGCGCTCCAAGTAGGGCACGCTGGAAGGCGGGCGCCTTTCTCGACAAGCTGATTGAGAATCCCCCCGCAGTCGCTTCTTTGCGAAGGCGCCGGCCCGGAACGGGCGGACGTGTGCCGTTTCGGCAAGCCGCCACTATCTGCCGCCGCCGTCCATATGGTAATGGTACAGGGTGGCCTCCATGTAGGCGCTGCGACCACATGGCACCGCAGCCCTGATTGTAAACGCGCCACATTGGTTTTGCCCCACTCACCCAACCTGTTAAAGCAGACTGGTTTCATCAAGTGTCACATTTCGCTTTCATTTTGTCTCGTTTATTGAATTTTTTCGAGCCCAGCCCCACTATGTTTTCAGCATCAAGCCACGCGGGCCAGCACGCACGCTGGAAGACGGGAGAGAGTGGCCGCCGGCGCGGCGCAGCACTGCGGTCGCGCTCAAGTGCAGCGGCGCCGCGCCGCCGCAGTGGCAACAAGCTGCCGCCCCGGCTCAGTGACGCACGAAAATTGGGCCCGCGGCGGACTCGGACGCCCCGCCGGCTTGCCACTTTCTTGGGCCGACGAGCTCACGCACTTTACTGGCTACAGCCTCCCGTGGTCCGGTGCTTTTGTGTTGGATTTCAGTTGCCCACGCGCGCGCATGCAAATGTAGGCGGGTGGCACTACTTTTACGATGGATCCATTCGTATTATGGTTTGCACCTTTTGGCAACCCTCAAATTGTGGGAAGTTTGGCGAGTATCAGCAATCAAGCACTGGAACTGTAGCACCGACGGTTTGGTCGACGCGACCGTTCAACATGAAATTGTGATTGTGACACCTTTTTGCAAACATAACTGGTCAACGGCGCACTGCGCAACGCCTTGTCCACGCGGTGCAGTGCGTACAAGGAACCGTGTCGCCGCCCGGTGGGATGCAGCTACATGAGACACCCGATCTGGTGCAAGCGGTGCGCATCTCACCCACCCTCGATTTTAACGAGTCTTTCGGTGAAGGCACAACTTTCGCTGCTATTTGGAGTGAGAAATAACTGTGGTTCATTTCTGAGAGTATTGGGTAGGAATTGTTAATTCCTGGATCGGGGACCCGGGCAATATTTTTTTATTGATGTGCACTGTGTGACATGCTGTTGATATGTTACAATGGCCCTACACACACTAGTTTTCACCGTGACTGATGTGAACACTGAAATGGCGACATGGCGACATCCAGCCTACTCATTTTGTATGCTTTATGTGGTTTAGTTTTCAAATTTTCAATGTTTAACTAACATTTATTAAAACTCAAATTTAAATAAAATCAAATCATTCAACCGTGATTTTTAATTTACATTTGAAAAAATTTCAGTTTTCACACGAAGTCACAGTGAAAACTAGTGTGCATGGTTGGTTTTAGTAAAATACTTTTTACTAAAATTGTATTTTATTTTTATTAAAATTGTATTTTATTTTTATTTTATTCATGTTTCAGTTTATTTTATTTTATTTTATTCTGAAATGTCATTATTGGGCCTCCACACGCTAGTTGACATCGCATTTTTCACATGTAAAATGTCAACTCAGAGTCAACTGAAATTTTTTTCAGTTGACTCTAGTTGACCGCGTACACAAATTGATAATGTCAACTAGTAAATTTGGGCAGTACAGATATTTGTGTCAGTGGCCGAGTCAACTAAAGCATACGCGTACGCAAAAAAACGTACGCGTATGAGATTTTGCATACTTATACAATTTCTTGCATACGCGTACACAATTTATTCATTTTGAATTGCCAAAATTGGATAACTTCAAAAGTTAATGATGAAATGTGATGATAGTGATGTATTTTTTCATGTTTTCTTGAGTACACATACACAATTTGCAGTAATTTATTTATTTTGAATTGCCAAAATAGGATAACTTGAAAGGTTAATGATGAAAGTGGTGATAGTGATGTATTTTTTCATGTGATAGTGATGTATGGTTGCCTTTAAAGTATTTTAAGCAACTAAAACAACAGGATACTTGGGTTGACTGACAAGTTAAAAATTTTTGAACCAGATAATCTTTACATATCAAAATTTTTTAAGAAAAACAAACAGAGGAGATTCATTTTAAACTTGAATAATTTGGAGATTGAAAATAGCAAACATGAAAACTTTAATTGTTGCATTTTTGCATATATTTTCAAAAAAAAATTTACAGCTTTTGACACAACTTTTTGAAATTTTTATTTTGAAAATTCAAGGTAAAAAAAAAATCAAAATTTAGTTATTCTTTAAAAGTTGCACTTTTGTGTCTAACAAAGAATTCATATCTGCTATCTATTTACTATTAACAACAAAACAAAAAGTTTCCAAATTATTATAAAAACAAGCACATTCAAATCTTTCCAAAAATTCAAAAATACTCAAAAATCATCGCAAAATACCAAACAAAACCACTAATTCCAGAAAACATTCAAGCCATTTCACTTCAGACACCGCCCACTGCTGCCACTCTCCTGAAAGTATCAATAGAGTTAAGAATGGATTAGTCTATAAAATGTCAACTTATATATTGTTTACTTTACTACTATGCCCCACACAGGCTACTTGACAACAACAGAAAATGTCAACTGTTTCCTGTCCCAATCCAAAGCTTGCTTTTCAAATCCTGAAAGCAAGCTTTGAATGGGGATCAGTTTGGTTTGGGACTTTACATTTGGTGTCGATGTCAACTAGCCTGTGTGGGCCCTTTTTTCAATTATGAGGTGGAGCCAACCACTTACACACACACTCAAACTTATTTTCAATCTATAAATATAACTATAAGCAACATAAATGACAACATGCAACCATAAATGTCAACTATCTGTGTTTACATTTGCAGTTGACATTTTCATTTACAGTGTTCATTGAATTGACTTTTTGGCTGTTTCAAAAGTTTCAATAAAAGTGAAAATCATGATCGAAAATGTCAACTGAGCTGAAAGTGTACGCTGCGTACGCTAGTATACGTTTTTTTTCATTTCAGTTGACACAAGTGTTGTGCGTACAATGTCAAGTACCCAAAATCATATGAAAACATCAAAAAACGTATGCAAAAGTGCGTATTTCCGGCAGTTGACTCAGCGCTCGCCGACTTTCCAAAAGTAACTTTATTTATCCAATTTACATTCTATTTATACGAAATTTTAGGTACACATAGAGAAAAATAATGTGCATCTTTCATAGAAGAACTTTTTGCAAAGGAACAGTTCAAAAAAGTGTGAGATTTTTTTTTGTTCAAAATTTCCAAGTCAGTTGACATCGCGTTTTTTGTATACTATGAGTGCATACACATATTGACATAAGCTACATAGACATTTTGTCAACTTCAAATTTTTTTCTACACTTCATGTGTTCAGTAAACAATGCTTTTCAATATTAATGTTATGATTTTGTTGATGCAGAGGCAGCTGCACCAGATATTACTATCACAAGGGACACTACTTGGTGATTCTGTTCATTTCTGCAAGTGCTGATTTGTGTGTGCAGTATGTGCATCCTTAAATTTATTTTTACACTTATATTTTTTGCTATATTATTATTATTTTTTTTAAAATTATTTTTATTTTTATTTAAATTTTATGTTTTTATTTGTTAAAATGTTTTTACTTATATTTTAATGTCCATTTTACAAATTTTGTTTTTCTTAAAGTTTCATTATATTTATTTTCATGGGTATTTTATCTATTTTTTATTTTTCAATCATTTTTATTTTTTTTATAAATTTTATTGTTTTCATTTTAATTTTTACTAATTTTTTTATATTTTTACTTTAATTTTATAATTTTTATTATTATTATTTCATATTATAATTACTTTTTATTTATGAATTTTATAATTTTTATTTTTATTTTTTTCTTCCTATTTTTATAACTTTTTTATTTATATTTCAATTAAATTTTCCTTATTTAATTTAATTTTTTATGTTAATTAATTATGTTTTTTTATACAAAAAGATACTGTATACTGGCAAGATTTCTGAGTTAATGAGTCAGATTTAAACGTTATGTCAACTGATCCATTTCTAGGTGAAATTAATCAGTTGACATATTTTCATAAACTGTCAGTGTCAACTCATCAATTTTTTTTCAGAGTTAGATATTTAGGTGTTAAAAATTGAAAAAGCTGCCGTTTTTTGAAATTTCTTGTGTTACTTGCTTCAATAGTTTTAGTATATCAAATTTCACATTCAGTGCTGTCATAACTTGCCAGGAAAACTTTTTAAAATTATTGAAGTTTGAAATATTGAAAAATTCATATCTTTCTTTTGTGTTATGTGATTCTTTCAAAAAAAATACTGCTTTGTTTGCGTTTATTTTGCCTTTCATTTGGTTATGTTGGCATTATGATGTGATTCCGTGTTGCGCGATGAAAAATAAATTTCCGTTTAAAGAAAAAGATTTTTTATTCTTTCAAAAAAATTTATTACGAATGAGAATTAGTACAGAAAAATTCACAGACATTTATAGTACATGAAACAACTATCTAATTAACAAGCATTCACACATGTAAACAATAAAAAATTTTTGAATATGGAACATGCAAATAATTTTTCATTTGGTTATGCTTCACACAATATATGATAATTAGGTGTCAAAAAATCAGATTAATTATGGTCTATCACATAACACTCTTTAAATCACACAAACTGCATCGTAGAAAGCAGGGTCAACTCGTTTCTGAGAATGGATTTTTCCAGTTGACTTTTCCAATGAAATACATGAGCTAAATGCCAAAAATATAGGTTAACGTGTATGCTCTTTTAAAAAAGTCAAGTGGTGAGTGATTGCGTCAACTGAAACACTAGTTGACTCTGAGTTGACTCTGAAATGCGATGTCAACTAGCTGTGGAGGCCCAATAAAATAAAATGAAACCATTTTACAAAAATTTTACAAATATTTTACAAAAATTTTACAAAAAATTGGAAATCTTGGATGCAAGGACATAAAACAATGTGCACGCTAGAAGCATGCAGATGAATACAAAAAAAATTTTTATGTAAACTTGTGACACGGGTTGCCAGGTAGGTATTTTGTATTTTGACCCTCAGGGGGAGCTAATTGCTCCTCCCAAGGGAAGATAACTAAAAATGGGTTGTTGTTTTTTTGGTGGGGGGGGGGCTTGCGGGGTTCAATATATTTATAGGCTTTTTCAAGGTTTGGAACAAAGAAAATAAGAAAGAAATCACAAATTAGTGATTTTTAAGGTGAAAATATTTTGAAAAATGTGAAAGATTGCAATTTTGAGCAACAATATTTCTGCAAATCACAACAACTCATGCAAACTGCAATTATAGCAACAACAATCACAACAATGAAAGATACAACAAGGCACTAGTTCTGCAAATTGGCAGCTAGAAACTTAAGCAACATGATAGAAAACTTTCTATAGAATTGAACAGACACACGAGTTTTTGTAAAATTTTACGCAAATTGTACAAAAATTCGAATTATTGTACAATTTTACTAAAATTTTACTAAAATTTTAATTTTAGTAAAATTGTATTTTTATTTTATTAATTTTCCATTTTATTTTTTTTTATTCTCCAATTTTCCATTTTATATTTATTTTTTTATATTTTTTTTCTGGGATTTTGGCAACCCTGCTAGTGTGTGTGGGCACATTAACACAAGAAAAAATATTTGGATTTCTTCGTGTGACAGGCTTTTCTAGACGATCTGTAAAAACATGTTCAAGCTGCATGATGGTAAGGAATCTTATGTGCACAATTTGCGATGTTCACGTTATCACGACATGAATAAACATCTTAAGCTTTACATACTTGACGTGTGCTTTGAAAAATAAAATACCTGGTTCTCAAAACGAATAAACGAAATTAAACTGAAATGATGATTGTTCATTCGATTTCACCCGACAATAATTTACGAAGTACTTTCGGAATTACACAAGAATTATGCAATTTGCAGAACTAGCACAAGCACAACTAGCACAAATTCTTCCAGGTAACAGGAAAAACCCTCGCATTAGTTTACACAACTACCGTATTTCCTCGAAATACCCCCCGGGGTGTGATTGTTTCATAGTGCTCCCGAGAGGGGGGGGGGGGTTAAACGAGGGGGGGTGGGGTATTTCGAGGGGGGGGTATTATTTCACAGGAATTTTTTTGAAATCCTAGTACAAAATCGTGGTTTGTGATGTGCGCTGGGGTAGAAAAATGCATCAATAACTGACATGTATCAACTCCTGTATACTAATATTAGTACGTAGATGGTATAAACACTGTTCTAACGTGATTCCAACATTGTTTTAACGTGTGTTCTGCACTACGCAGAACACAAACTGCAGTATTTGTCATGTACGTTCTCTTTACACTCAATCTGGGGGGGTATTTCGAGGGGGGGGTGGTTGTTTCATAGTGGTCTCGAGAGGGGGGGGGTATTTCGAGGAAATACGGTAGGTTTACTCTTTGCACTGCAGGTAAGCCATTTACAAATTTCTGACGATTCAAAGTTTTTTCTACTGTGCATTTAGTTTGCAGAGCGACCACGCGCTCTGCTTCAACAGGGGCCAGTTCCGCAAGTGGAAAAGTTAAGAGTTTAAAGTTTAGAGTTGAGTAAGTGAGTTGACAAATGGCAAGTTAAAAGTAAAGTTAAATGATGAGTTAAGAGACAAGAGTAAAGTTAAATGACAGATGATAAGATTTGGATACAAAAACATAAGATCTGGATACGAAAAGAATAAGATTTGGATACACTTGCTTGACTCTCAACTTTACTCTTATCTCTTGACTAATCATTTGCCATTTAATCTTACTCTTGTCTCTTAACTCATCATTTATCATTAAACTTTACTCTTAACTTGCCATTGTCATTTTACTCAACTCTTAACTTTTAACTCTTAACTTTTCCACTTGCGGAACTGGCACCAGAATGGAAAAATTTACTAGTTTTCCCCTAATTCCTGTGATACTTTTTGGTTTGTTTTTGCATTGTGAACATTTGACAACGAGTGTAGACAACGCACATATGCTCATCTCAGGGCTCGCGGTTCAACCGGTGAACATAACTCCAAACAACAGTGTCAGATTCCCCCTTGAATTTCACATAATTTCCCCGTTCATGGAGGGTACAAATGTTCATTTTACTCAACTTTCGTATGTATAGAAACGTGGATGGATACAAAACAGTAAACACGCATTATGTCAGTATTTTCAAATCAGTGGTATCACAGGGTGTAACCAAAATCAAAGCTTTGTAAAAATCGCTGCTCGTGTGACCTGCCAGTTTAATCTCAAATTATTTGTATTTATTTTTCTCGCTGTAAAAAACTGTCAACTGTAAAGGGGATAGGGAATCAATGAAATGACCCCAATTGCCCGCATTGAGATGCAGACAAGCCCCAGTCTCACAGACCGCTAGACACTGGTCTATAATGGCAGGCGTGTGTGCAAAACTGGAGACCACCACTGCAAGCACTGCTGCAACAACAACCACGACCACCACCACGGCTGAAGACACTGTAGCATATTCAGAAAAGTTTCTTGCGTCAGGTGAGCTAACAAATGTTGTTTTTGGGCATAGTTTACCGTCACCGAGCGGTGTGTATTTGTACAATGTTGTTAAACATTGCTAACTGTGAACGTTTTGAATAGTGTTGTTAATATTTACAGGATGTTGCACAAACATGTAAATATGCAGGATACTGAGCACTTATTATACCACCAAAACATGGGAAAATGGAATCCGTTTTGAACATATTTGTGTTTTCCAGAATGTAGGGTCTGTTAATTACTTTGATGTCGTCTGAAAATCATTCATTCTGGTAAACTCCAATGTGTTCAAAATAATTTACGACTTTCCCTAATTTCGACGGCGTACTAGTGTGCATGGCCACTGTGTGCCTACAGATACATTGGTTTGAAGTCGAAAACTCATAAATACATCAGCTTTGAACGCATTTGAGTTTAGCCGGATAAGTCATTTTCAACTTCTATCAACACTAGTTAACGTGACGGACACCGCATTCCGGTAAACCTAAATGCGTTTACAGCTGATTTATGCGTTTCCAAAAATTTAGAACTCTCTGAAATTTTTGTAGAAACCTTGTGTGTAGGACCTATTGATAGGATCGTTATTAAACACTGTAAAGCATAACATTTTTCAGGGGTGTTCATAGGGTATTTTGGGGGTAGCATTTTATGGGGGGGGGGGGGTCGGCCCGCGAGCACGTGTTTATAACTCGGGAACGGGCCAGGCCTCCTACGCACAAACGCCCCGCGCGCACAAACGCCCGGCACGCACAAAATTGAGCCCGCCACGCACAAATGTCCGGTACGCACAAATCTGATGCTCTGTGCGTACCGTGAATACACGTGAATTACACGTGAATGCACCCAACATGCACTCAAACACTCGGTGAGATTGGTGGCAATGTTATACTCGGCGGATATGATACTCTGCCCTCGCACTCATTTATGTCTCACGTTGGAAGCGTGCCAACGATGATAAAGCATGCGATTTTTGTATAAAAGATGAGAGAAATCATTGTGTGAATAAGTATCGTTAGAGTAAATGAGTATCGTTAGAGAGATGACTTTTTTCAACTTTTCAACTTTGAAAATCGCATGGGTAAAACATCGTTGGCACGCTTCCAGCGGGAACCACGCGTGCAGGGTGTAAAGTGACTGGAGTTTACAAATACGTAACGACTGGCACGCACATTGTCAACACGCACACAGCTACAGTTTTGTGCATACCGGGCGTTTGTGCGTACCGGACTTTCATTTTGTGCGTGCCAGGCGTTTGTGCGCGCTGGGCGTTTGTGCGTACAGGTGCGGAGCCCTCGGGAACGGCTTGGCTGAAAATGTTAAATTTTGGATATAATATGGTTTCAGGTTGGGTCTAATTACAAGTCCAAGGAAATTTCGCTACGACCCCCCTGACCGGAGGTAGGGTGGGTCTATAAAAAGGTACTTTTGGCGAAGTTTTTTGGGTGTCGCCCAGTACGTGCAAACTTTGCACCTCAATAACTCGGCTTTTTCTGGGCCGATTTCGATCGTTTAACACTCAAAATGATATGGGGGTAGCATTTTATGGGGGGGGGGTCGGCCCGCGAGCACGTGTTTATAACTCGGGAACGGGCCAGGCCTCCTACGCACAAACGCCCCGCGCGCACAAACGCCCGGCACGCACAAAATTGAGCCCGCCACACACAAATGTCCGGTACGCACAAATCTGATGCTCTGTGCGTACCGTGAATACACGTGAATTACACGTGAATGCACCCAACATGCACTCAAACACTCGGTGAGATTGGTGGCAATGTTATACTCGGCGGATATGATACTCTGCCCTCGCACTCATTTATGTCTCACGTTGGAAGCGTGCCAACAATGATAAAGCATGCGATTTTTGTATAAAAGATGAGAGAAATCATTGTGTGAATAAGTATCGTTAGAGTAAATGAGTATCGTTAGAGAGATGACTTTTTTCAACTTTTTAACTTTGAAAATCGCATGGGTAAAACATCGTTGGCACGCTTCCAGCGGGAACCACGCGTGCAGGGTGTAAAGTGACTGGAGTTTACAAATACGTAACGACTGGCACGCACATTGTCAACACGCACACAGCTACAGTTTTGTGCATACCGGGCGTTTGTGCGTACCGGACTTTCATTTTGTGCGTGCCAGGCGTTTGTGCGCGCTGGGCGTTTGTGCGTACAGGTGCGGAGCCCTCGGGAACGGCTTGGCTGAAAATGTTAAATTTTGGATATAATATGGTTTCAGGTTGGGTCTAATTACAAGTCCGAGGAAATTTCGCTACGACCCCCCTGACCGGAGGTAGGGTGGGTCTATAAAAAGGTACTTTTGGCGAAGTTTTTTGGGTGTCGCCCAGTACGTGCAAACTTTGCACCTCAATAACTCGGCTTTTTCTGGGCCGATTTCGATCGTTTAACACTCAAAATGATCGGGATAACCTGTAGATTATATTTTTGTGGTAATATTAGTGATGTCTAAATTCCGTATGCCGATTTGACCCGACTTTTCAACACGAAAAATTTTTTATGATCATGCTATCATATACTTTAGACAATGAGAATTCATATAAAACAAAAATGAGTTCAATATCTCTTTCCAATCAAAAGTTATATCGCTTCAAACTTTTCCCTCCCATATACATAAATAACTGCATGAAGGATGATGCACGGATTTCAAAACATAATATCTCGATCATTTCTCCGCAGATTTTCACCACTGAACAGTTAAAATGGTCAGAATGACATGGAGATTTCATTTTTATTCCCAGATTATCCCATTATGCCCATACAACAAAATAATGTGAACTCTTGAATGAAATTAGCGTAATGAACACGCATAAAGATAAACTGAGGATAAAATCGATATCACCATGTTATTCTGATCATTTGAAGTGTTCAGTGGTGAAAATCGGCTGAGAAATTGTCGAGATATGGAGTTTTGAAGTTGCATGCATAGTTCTTCATGTGGTTTTTTTTGTGGATGGGAGGGAAAAGTTTGAAGCGCCATAACTTTTGATCGGATAGAGATATTAAATTCTTTTTAATATGAATTCTCATTGTCTAAACTGTTAAGTATGATATATGATAGCATGTTCAGAAAAAGTTATTTTTCGTGTTGAAAAATCGGGTCAAATTGGCATACGGAATTTAGACACCACTGGTATAACTACAAACATGGAGTCTACAGGTTATCCCGATCATTTGAAGTGTTTAACGATCCAAATCGGCCCAGAAATAGCCGAGTTATTAATGTTCAAATTTGCATATTCTGGGCGACACCCAAAAAATTTCGCAAATAGTACCTTTTTATAGACCCACCCTACCTCCGGTCAGAGGGGGGTCGTAGCGAAATTTCCTCGGACTTGTAACTAGCCCCGACCTGAAACCATATTATATCCAAATTGGAACAATTTCCACCAAGCCGTTCCCGAGTTATAAACACGTGCTCGCGGGCCGACCACCCTCCCCCCCCGCCCCCTAAAATGCTACCTCCAAAATACCCTATGGGTGTAATGCAGCCGACGTATAGCTGTTTTGCAAACAGCTCTAGCTGGTAAACAAGCTCAGATTGATTTTATCAGTGGCTGCAATGATGTGGATGCATCCGAGAAATTTGAGGTACCTAATTGAAATACCTAGGTAAAATACTTTTAAAGTGTTGAAATTTGTTTTACGTTAATGAGTAACATCAACGTCACAGTGACACGTGTCGTTGCCACAAAAATACATAAAACGTAAATACATTACCTCTTATACACTCTTCTTCCTCTATGCATCTTTAATTGCATCTTATGCATCTATGCATCTTTAATTAATAAAACAATTTAACAGCTCAAAAACAGATTTCCATCCATATTCCATCCATATTTCCATCCATAACAGAAATACCATATTTCTTCTAATAAAAGGGCAGGTCTCCTCTTTTGCGCCTTTTTTTGTTGCAAAATACTTGGTCCGGCTGAAAAGTCCCCAGGCAGTGCTCGCCATTCGCGCTAGGGGTAAGCTAAGATCATAAAATTTTGACAGGTTAAGATATCAGGTGTTTTGAGTCTTCACCTAAAATTTTACCCCTCTAGCTACACCCACTGCGGAACTGTGGGGGTTAAAATTTTAGTCATTTTGTACTGATGTACAAATGGTACTCTAGCTCAATGCTGCTTTATGTTGTGATCATGAAACTTTTGGCTAGTGTAAGCCACCAGTGTTGGCAATGTGCCAGCACTAACCAACATTAGCTATGATATCATAAGCCTAGTCCATATTGTCATTACTGTCACTACTCTCACTACCAAATTCATCATTCTGCCTGACCTTCTCAAAATAGCCCCCCTTGGAGTCTATGCACCTCTGCCACCTGACTGCCACTTCCTCCATGATCTCCTTTTTTTCTTCTTTTCTGAAAATGTTGGTCCAGCAGAATGGACCAGCTCACTCTCTTCTCCTCCAGTTGCCGCCTGGTGTGCGACATGCCTCTCAATGGCTTCTTCAATGCAGGAAAAAGCCCATAATCAAGTTCCCACATTTCTTGCACATCACTCTGATCAATTTTAATTTAATTTTAACTCAATAGCAATGATGATGAAAGTGTTGAATACTATCAGCACATTGCCAACACAGGTGGCTTACACTAGCCAAAGTTTCATGATCACAACTTAAAGCAGCATTGAGCTAGAGCATCATTTGTACATCAGTACAAAATGACCGAAATTGTAACCCCCACGCCCCACAGTGCCGCTGTGGGTGGAGCTAAAGGGGTAAAATTTTAGGTGAAAACTCAATACACCTGATATCATAACCTGTCAAAATTTAATGACCGTACCTTACCCCTAGCGCAAATGGCGAGCACTGCCCGGGGAATTTTCAGTCGGACTAAGTACATACACAGGTACATAATTTAGAAGAGGAATTCCCTAAGGGGCTCTTCTCCTATAGAGGAGCAGATGAAAAAGTAGGCGAAAAAAAATAGAAGAGCGCTGTTCGATTAAAAGAAATACAGTAGGTCATCCCCAATAAACAGCCAGAATCAGCACCCACTTTACCTATAAATTTATTACTTTTACATTATAGATAAAATACAACATAACAGATACACGGACTACCGAGTATTCAAAAACATCTTTGCGGTGTACTGATCTTCTGGACGAAATCTATGGTTCTTTGAAGGAAAATGTGATGGAAATAAATGGTCCCTCTCCATGTGGTTGTTGATTGGAATCGCCGAACCTGAAAAAGATTATGGAGGAAGATTACATTGCATGTTGAAAAGTATGATAAAAATGTGGTAACAAATTGATACTACCTGTACAATGTATCTGACCCTATTTTGCATGCATGACCAATCAATATAAAATAGTTGTTAAAACGTATTTACTCTTACTCGATAAATACGTAGACTCGAGTACATTCTTAATACGTTTACGTTTCCTCCGATAAAAGTTTCTGTACTCGCTTTTACGTACACTTTTTGAAAGAACACGAGTACAGAAAGGGTATTTATGATAGGCGTTTTTTCAAGGAATGGAAGGGAGAAAAGCGTGAAAAACGCTAAAAACAGAGAAAAGTAGCCAAAAAATAGTTAGGACTCTAAACCTTATGCATCTAAACCGATTATGCATCTAGGCCCATCATGCACCTAATTCTACTCATCATGCATCTAGACAATCTAACCAGAGTTTTTAAAAGTACTGAACTTTTTTTTAAAGTAAACATAAACGTAAGGTGTTTTTGTTCTACTCGCCCCTGACTACAGAAAACGTTAACTATTTTATTTTTACTTTTACACTGCGTAAAAGGTGAGTAAAAAATTTTTTTCCAGATAAAGCGTAAAATCGAGTATTTTTTCCAGCCAAAACGTAAAAATGGGTATTTTTTCTCACAGAAAACGTAAAAGTAGTTATTTTTCTCACAAAAATAACGTAAACATAGGTATTTTTGCATTTTTCCCCTGAAATACATGAAAGTTGTGTTTTTCTCTCCTAATAAGTATTTCTTAGGAAAATGTCCTATGTTTGTCACTTTTGGTCTGGCAAAATGACATTTTCTGTTCCCTTAAAATATGTTTTCTGTACTCGCGTACTTTCAAAAAGTATGCGAGTAAGTGAGTACTCATGAGTAATCGGTCTGTTGC
Organism: Sphaerolaimus hirsutus; assembly: GCA_964036195.1. Lineage (NCBI taxonomy): Eukaryota > Metazoa > Nematoda > Chromadorea > Monhysterida > Sphaerolaimidae > Sphaerolaimus > Sphaerolaimus hirsutus. The sequence continues at coordinate 17,112,300 of OZ038452.1, read as the reverse complement.
ACATTGCCAACACTGGTGGCTTACACTAGCCAAAGTTTCATAGTCACAACCAGGGTTGGCAAAATCTCAGAAAAGAATAAAAATAAAATTAAAATAAAATGGGAAATTGAAGAATAAAATAAAATAAAATAAAATGGAAAATTTCAAAATAAAAATAAAAGTTGTATAAAAATTCGAATTTTTGTAAAAAAATTTGTAAAATTGTATACAAATTCATATTTTTGTAAAAATTGTATAAAAATTCATATATTTTTTGTAAAAATTTTTTTCTGTTGTTTATAGTTCAACCTGTTCTTTCGTGGAGCTGGGGCAGTCCCAAGCCATGTAAAGTGTCAAAATGTCATATGAAAACGGAATGGAAAGTGTCAATTTTCATGAAAATGTTAAGTAAAGTGTCAATTTTCATGACAAATATAAAGTAAATTGTAACAATGACAATTGACAAATGTAAATTAAAGTGGAAACTGTAAAGCAAATTGTATCCAAATCTTATCTTTTCTATCCAAACCTTATCTTTTCTATCCAAATCTTTTTCTTTTTGTAACCAAATCTTATGTGAACATCTGGATACAAAAACATAATATTTGGATACCAAAATATAAGGTTTTGATACCAAAACATAAGATTCGGATACACAATTTACACTCTGCATGACATTTGTCATGACAATTATACTTTGCTTGACATTTGAGATGCCAATTGACTCTTTACTACATTTGTCATGACAATTTACACTTTGCATGATGTTTTACAAATGTGCCCAGCACACTCCAGTAATCCTCCTACTGAAAATGCAAACTATTCTTATCGATAATTGTAACTTCACACTTGCAACTAGCTAACAATACCTACTTTTGCAAAGTAATGGAAAAATTTGTCACACGTTTTTCATGTTCAGGTCTAATTATCACAAATTTTTTGACCTTGCATGCAAGATTCTGATTTTTTGTAAAATTTCTGTAAAATTTTTGTAAAATGGTCCATTTTATTATTTTATTATTATTTTGGAATAAAATAAAATAAAATGAAACAAGAATAAAATTAAAATAAAATACATTTTTATACAATTTGTATACAAATGATTTTTATAAAACCAACCCTGGTCACAACTTAAAGCAGCATTGAGCTAGAGCACCATGTGTACATCAGTACAAAATGACCGAAATTGTAACCCCCACAGTTCCGCAGTGGGTGGAGCTAGAGGGGTGAAATTTTGGGTGAAAACTCAAAACACCTGATATATTAACGTGTACAAATTTTATGACTGTAGCTTACCCCTAGCGCGAATGGCGAGCACTGCCCGGGGACTTTTCAGCCGGACCATGTACTAGAAAGTTAAGACGACAAAATAATTCTACTCATTGAATAATTCCGCCTCTTGAAAAGTTCCGCTCTCTAAAATGTCTGATGAAAAAATGTTTTTCCAGGGAATTATTCGAGCGAATACGGTATCTCAAATGGCAAATGGCCTAGCCTGAAACCAGCTATAAATATAATCGCGTCATAAGCGATCCGATTCGGAACCTCATACTGCACGCTTTTATCTCTGCGATTATTGTTTGGTGTCACAAATAAGACATAGGAAATATTTCTGAGCTTTGTGCCGATCTTCCGTCGCTTTTCCGCGCACGATTCGGAATACACCGATAACAAACACGTTTCTTTTTGAGTACGACTGTGTCGCGGAACGAATGTCACGTCCGTCACATAAAAACTAAAAAAGAGATCCCGTGGTGCTTTCGCTTTGTTCTTTGCCGTCGCTTTTAGCGAATCGTTTCGAGCGTGACATGCTTTACCCTGGTCAATGACGTGGGACTGGAACGACCAGTCGGTGCTGGAGGGCGTGACCGATTCGGTGCTCGTGTTGGTCCTGTTGATCATCGCCATGGCCGCCCTAGTGTCCTACTACGCCCACTCTTGGTTTGTTCACTTGCCGCTTTGCGGCTGTCTATTCCTTTCTGTAACATTCTTCGTGTGTGAAGGAGCAGCGGGCTGATGGAGCGCATACACCCGTCGTTCGAGTCCACCGTGGAAGGCTTGCGGCGGTCGCTGGGCCTGCGCGGCTTGTCCGTCGACGAGCAGCTCGATCACGATGACGACGAGCAACATGCCGGACCGTCGGGGGCCGGTGACGCGCCGCAGCCGAGCGGTTCCGGCGGCTCGAGCGCGGTCACGTGCCCGATTTGTTTTGGTGCGGCCAGGTTGGCAGTTGAAACCAACTGCGGCCACGTTTTCTGCTGTGGGTTGCGTTATTGTTTGCTTTGGTGGGCGAGGCTATCTTTCTTGGACGGTTGCTTTCTCTGTCCAAAATTTGATCCATATAAATATCTAGCTGAAGTATGTTCTGTAAATATTCGGCCTTGTTGACGATGGCTCACCTGCTTCATTCATGCCGCATTTCTTTATGATATTGGCTGTTTTGGAAAACTTTAACATTAAAATAAAACTTTAAAAAAACATTTAAACAAATCAATTTTTAATTAAAAACAATTTTTTTAAATCAAGATGTTTAAAAAACCATTGACAGTTTTTTCCGACCCTAACCTGACCCCTACTCAGGTGGATGCATTACGGGTTATTGGCATTACACGCGGACGGCGCTGCAGAACATCGTGTGCCCAGTGTGTCGCACAGAGATATCGTTGCTTTTGGCGCTGTTCCAACCGAGTGCGGTTCAAACGGATGCCAACAGCAGGGACAGTGAAGCAATCAGTCGAATGCACGATTATAACAGACGCTTTTCTGGGCAACCCATACCCGTCGGTTGTGTATAAATTTTACATTGTAACTGAGGCGTCTACTTCTAAAAGTCGACAAGTCCAAAATATGAAAATTTCAAGTTAGGCCCGAAAACGTCATCTGGGGCTACTGCCTACTTCCGCACATTTTTTAATCATTTTTCATAAATTTCTTGACCTCACATGCCCATATGGCAAAGTGCCAAATTTGACATTTTTTTGGGAAAAATGCAAAAAAATTCGGGCAAGAAGTCGACAAGTCCACTTAGTTTAGAGCAAGAAGTCGACAAGTCCATCCCCTTCGTCCTTTTTTATGGGAAAAAATAGCAAGAAATGTGATATGTCCATCATGGACAGCTACTAAAAGTCGACAAGTCCTTAAATTGCCCATAAGGCAGCTTCGTCGTCGCTGGGAACAAAAATGTTCTCTAGTGCATGCAAGGACGTAGCCAGGGGGGGCGGCCGCCCCGTTCCCGGGCCATACCAAAAAATGTGCCAGAAATGGCACTTTCAGACGACGATTTTGTCGACAGTTTGAAAAATTATGGGCGCAAGCGCGCATTCTCCCTTCACAACATATCTTTTTGGCTGACCAGTCTCCGCGGCCTAAAAGCCAGTGAAAATAGACTCAATTTCTGTCCATGTCGCTGTATATGCCTGTAAAATACAGGCGTATACTGCTGTTTTGGCGCCAATGCCAACGCCAGTGGCGCCATGGCGTGGCGCCTACAAATGGCGCCAGCGCCATGGCGCCATTCCCCAACAACAGGGGTAAAATTTTAGGTGGGAGGCCCCCCCCCGTTCGCCGGGCTCCGTATACAATCCTCCCCCCCCCCGCTCAAAAATCCTGGCTACATCCATGAGTGCATGCAAGAAGGCGACAAGTCAATTTCCCTCCCAAAAACAGTTTTGCTCTGACCTAATGGAAATTTATGGACACCCCATTTTTCACATATAGGTTGAGAGCAGGGGCTGAAAATTTGACACTTTATTGTCAACATATGGAACTTGATGGAAAGCATGAGAGAGCCAAATTGGACACGCACCACGGGCCTAGAATTGGATTGGAAACTTAAAATGCGATTTACTCAGAATCACATTTTGTGGACTTGTCGACTTTTAGAAGGAGAGGCCTCAATAATAGGCGCTGTGCTTGCTGACCAGTGCAGGGGGATAGCATAGCTAGCTCAAAAGTAACAACCCTACGTTGGATACCCCTGTATCCCTAAGTTCAATGATGATGGCTTCAAAATTGGTTGCGATGTTACTCCTGGACTGGCTGCGCAACAAAAAACCACTTTGCAGGTGTGGGAGCAGGTGCGCGACCTGCCGGTGCTGCTGCGGCACCTGGTGCACCGGCTGTGCTCGTTCGACGGGCTGCGCCTGGTGTTCCGCGCCAGGGTGGCCGTGTGCATCCTGTCCGTGCTGCTCTACTTCGTCAGTCCGCTCGACATCCTGCCCGAGGGCGTGTTCGGCCTGTTCGGCTTCATCGACGACTTCTTTGTGACCATCGTGATGCTCGTGTACGCCTCCATGGCGCTCAGGCAGCTGGTCGGCGATGAGGCTGACCATAGCTGACTATTTAGATAGTATTTTAGGATCGATTAGAGTTTCTATCGGATTTTTGCCAATTGAGTGCCCTATTGAGTAAAATTAGGAGTTTTCAGCGATAAGCGTATCAATGTGTAATCAGACATTGACATCGTGTGTTGAATGGCTGAACTTCTCCACAGTTTGGCAACTTATAGGTCTCATTTAGTATTTAATCGGCTGGCTGCATAAGTACACCAAAGGTGCCTTAAATGTTCTCGGATCTGGAATTGCAATGAACAGAATTGGTTGGGCGGGATATTCATGCGCTTGGTTGCGTAGTTCACCGACTAGCATAGCAGCAATTTGCTTGCATAGACTGCACCCGCAGCTGTAACTGACTTTTGCTGATGGAAATACTTTATATTTCGTGATGGTCGTTTATGAGTATCAATATTTGTTTACGTCCTTTGCAGTTGATCAATTGGATGACTATACACAAAATGTACGGAAATTACGGTTTGTCACAGTCTCATTTTCTCACTGTACTTGCTTACCGTGTTTCCTCGAAATACCCCAAGGGTTTTTTTCAGAGTTGTAATTTTGAGGGGCTTATTCGAGGGTGTTATTGTTTCCCCAGAATTTTTCGTAAATATCGTAATAAAGAATGGGCTTTTACATGCCGAAAACTGGTAATAAACGTCACCAAACGGGACTTGTAAGAACATACAAACGTAGATAGCTATACAAACTACTCTATGTAAACAGCGGACACGCCAGGTCTGGCACCTACTTTCTGAGTAGGTGCCGGACGCCATATCTTCAGCCGTAGTGGGGGCATTTATTCGAAATTTTGAGGTTATACTCGACATCCTAGGATATGATTTGAAGTTAAAATTCGTGTAAACAACATTGCCCCAAAAATGAACCATGGTGGAGTTTTAATGGGGGTCACTGTAATGATGTCATCAATGACATCATTCCAGGAACAAAATTCAGCTAGTGGGACAGCTTTTGTATTGACCTCCATCAAATTACCTCCATGGTTGATTTTTTGGTCTATGTTGTTTACACAATATTTAACCTTAAATCATCTCCTAGAGGACATCATAAACCAGCTTTAAAAGTGTGTATTAAAGATTTGACTTAAATCGAAATTTAATACGGATCTTGTGTATGGGTGTCGACAGGGGTCTCCAGGATTTTGGCCCTCGCGGGGGCTGGATAGATAGCAAATCGCTCCTCCGGAGGGATACATAGCTGGAAAATTTTTCTGGGGGGGGGCTGGCGGGGGCACAATATATAGGCTTTTTCAAGGTTAAGAAGGCAGAAAGGGGAAAAAATCGCTAATAATCAGTTAAAAGTAGCCAAAAGTAGGTATAAAATGGCTAAAAATAGGTATATAACCATGTATATAGCCGGAAAGCACGATTTTGAAGGTGAAAAACTATAAAAAGGTGTGAACATTAGTGATTTTGAGCGAAAATTGGGGCAAAATTTCTCAAAAACCACTCCAGATAGATAGATAGCTGAGCGATTTGGGGGGGGTCTTTTGGGGTAGTAGCCAAAAATTTTGCCTCGGGATAGATAGATAGCTGAGCAGCCTCCGGGATAGATAGATAGCTGGCCGATTTGGGGGGGGGGGCAGCCCCCCCCAGCCCCCCCCCCTAGGAGACCCCTGGGTGTCGAAGATACACAAGTACCATATTAAATTTTGGTGTTAAAATTTGTTGTTTTAATACACACTTTTTACAGTGGTATACAGTGTCCTCTAAGGGACTTTCTAATGTAATTTTTATTTTTGCCGTCTGGTGCTAAACCTGGACAATGAATTTTCAGAAATATCAGTTTATTTTCCAGCAGTCGACTCTCAGGGGGGTTGCCAGGGGGCTCAACCTTCCGTGAAAAGTAGTGGGGGTGTCGTGTACACCCCCTCAAAATAATATTGATGTATATAGCGACCCGCTCTCAGGTGGGTCCGACCTCCCCCAGCCCGTGTCAAGTTGTGGGGGGTGTCGACTATATAACCTCAAAATTTCAAATAATTCCCTCCACTGCTGCTGAAGATATGGCGTCCAGCACATACTTAGTAAGTAGGTGTCGGACCTGGCGTGTCCTCTGTTTATAACTGCGATGAGATTTGCCCCCAATAAAAAAGTCATGTACATTGTACACATGACGTACCTCATTCAAGACGGGGGAGTATTTTTTTTTTTTCCTCAGTATTTTTTTTTTGTTTAGAGGAAATACTATTTGTTTTTTCAATATTTCGCGCCTTGTAACAGGTGATCCGTCGGGCGCCGCCGACCAGATGAGCTCATTGAACCTTGGCGCCAGCGACCGCGTGCCGAACGGGCCCGCCGCCAGTGAGTTTGCTTTGTTTCATTCGGAACATGGGGTGGCGTGTTTCCCTGTGTCCGTGCACGTGGTTGTGGCCGCATGCGGGCCGCTTTCCGGCCCATGTTCTGTAACTGGGGGCGGGTTCCGGCTGCACTTATCACAGCAAAAAATGGGTTCGTGAAGCGTGTGCAAACAGGCTGGATGCAGGAGAAGCGGCTTCTGTACAGACGCTTCACGAGATTTTCGGTGAAATGTCTTCCACACACCCTATCATCACGACGCCCTAAATTTTGGTAAGTGCGCTTACCGACGCATCTAACGGATGCCTAAGTACGTCTGCGTCTAAGAAGTGTTTTCCCGATTTTTTTGTTGAAGCGCCGTTAATAGCTTCATGAAGTATCACTGTGAAGACCCTTCACGACGCATCACACACCCATTTTTTGCTGTGTACTTGGTCAGGCGCACAGGTTCCATGCACACTCAGGCTCGTTCCAATGGAACACGGGCGCGGCCGAGTTCGTCCCGTCATGGGGCGCGCCGCAGCAGTCCACCGCCAACTACTATGGATATCAGTTGAATACTAACAACAGTAACAACGGTGATGCGATGCTTACTTCGTTTCGATGTTTGATCAATTCCGGACACTAGTGCCAACTTTTTGTCTGATTTCATGCTCACGAACAGTGCGCAAACTATGGGCTGAAATTTCAATTGATGGGCGCATAATTTTTAGCCTTCCGAGACACAACGTGACAGATATCCTAAATTATGCTTTTTCGTTTTCTTAAGGGCGTTTAATATTGATGTCTCAGTTAACAATCCTGTGAACATATGATGGCTGTGGAGGCATGGGATAGCATTATAACTCATGTTTCCTAAAATCCATTGTTTTGTCGACCACGGGTCTAGTAGGGTGGTCCCCTATCACAAAGGCTCCAGCTGTCTATCTATCCTGCAAGCAGCTCAGCTATCTATCACGAAGCAAAAAAAGTTTCAAACTGTACGCTGACCCCCCCCCCCCCCCACCCACGCGGAAATCGGCCAACTATCTAGCTACTGGGGACGATTTTGAGATTTTCAGCCCAATTTTTGCTCAAGATCGCTAATTTTCACATATTTACACCTTTAAAATAACTAGTTCATGTACTTTATTACATTTTCACCTGATTTTGGTGCTATATGTGCTTATACACCTGTTTTTAGCTTTTTCCACCTATTTTTAGCAATTTTTCGCCCTTTTCTTCCTTCTAATCATTGAAAAAGCCTATATAATGATGCCCCTGTCTACTGAATCAGGGATCTCCTAGATTTTGACCCTCCGGGGGTCGGATAGATAGCTGAGCGGCTTCTGGGATAGATAGATAGCTGGAAAAAAATGAGGCTGTGGTTGCGGGTGTTCGACAATTAGACTTTTTCAGGGTGTAGAAACAAGATAGGGGGAAAAATCGCTAACAGTCAGGGACGTATCCAGGATTTTCGAGCGGGGGGGGGGCTGCTTGTTTACGGAGGCCGGCGAGCGGGGGGGGCTCAGCCCCCCCCCCTAAAATTTTACGTACAGAGTGGCGGAATGGCGCCATGGCGCTGGCGCCACTAGTAGGCGTAACGCCATGGAACCATTGGCGTTGGCGCCAGCGCCATGGAACGCTGTATATGTATAAATACATACAAATACAGCAAACAGCACATAATCGAGTATATTTATAATGATTTCGGCCACAGGGAGCAAATCTGCCGATAATACATGATGGCTGGCGAAAAATGCGCGCTTGCGCGCAAAAAATTTTTACGCTGACGTTGAAAAAGTGGCATTTTCCGGCCACTTTCTGGTCTCACCCCGGGAGGGGGGGGGGCTGCAGCCCCCCCCGCCCCCCCCTGGATACGGCCCTGCTAACAGTAGGTGTAAAATAACTCAAAATGGGTATACAAGGGCATATAGTACTAAAAAAGCTGAAAATAGGTAAATAGGAACAATAACTAGTGATTTTGGGGGTGAAAATCTGTAAAATGGCATGAAAAATAGTGATTTTGAGCGAAAATAGGGGTATCGTTTCTCAAAAATCGCTCCAGATGGATAGATAGCTGGGCGATTGGGGGGGGGGTGTTCAGGGGGTAGTAGCCCAAAAGTTTGCTTCCGGGGTAGATAGATAGCTGAGCGGCCTCTGGGATATATAGATAGCTGGGCGGTTTGGGGGGGGGGTAACCCCCCCCCCATTGGAGACCCCTGTACTGAATTGTTACTAACAGTAAATTAGTGATGCGAGTTGGTCAGAGTCAATAGTGATCCGGTTAGCTTTGGTCGGTCCAAAAAATATCACGTCGATCATCAATTTTCTGCCAGAACAGACTCATAAATGGCACTCGTGTCATTGCATTTTACGTCACACCATCAACAGTCAAATCTCAGGCTCTGACAGCGGCGCCGACCTGGCCTGGCAGGCGCAGCTGGAGGCGCAAATTTACGACACGTCGGCCTACGTGCCGGCGGCCGAGATGCCGTCCGAGTTGGCCGCCGCGCTGTCCGGCCCCCAGGGCGCGCTGCTGATGGAGGTGCAGGTGGGCGTGGAGCAGATGATCAAGTCGCCCGGCGAGTACGACGTGTGGGCCGACGCCGTGTGCAGCCGCCTGTGCGACACGAGCCGGCCCACCGCCGAGAACACCGAGCTGCTCATCGCCGTCGCCAGTCTCATCGTTGAAATGGTCTGTGCGTGCAGTCCTGGGTAGGGACATTTGGGACAGTCCCATTTCGGCCGCGCCATCTCGGCCGTGGACATTTCGGCCGGAGGACACTTCGGACGTGGCCGTCTTGGCCGTGGACAGCTCGGCCGCGAGCCATCTTGGCCGCGAGGACATTTCGGCCGCAAGGTATAGATTACATGCGGAAACAGATCTTTCACGCGCGGCGTCAATTATGAACAGACGCGCAAATATGAAATATTATGCCACATGTCGCACATGAGCTTGTGGCAAGCTTTAACATAGCAGATCCATTTAAGTTTCAAACTGCATGTGTACATTCATTGAGTCCTGTATCTACATCAAAGGACATGCTGTGGATCAGAGTTGTTAAAAGTACCAAAATTTTCTCAAAGTATACGTAAACATAAAGTATTTATTTTTTACTCACTTTTACTCGTGAGTAAACATGAGTAAACTCCAGAAAACGTAAACTTGAGTATTTTTGAAAATTTTCACCCAAATTGTCATTAAAAATAGTTTTTTTTCAGAACTTTTTGCCTATCTTCAGCAATCTTTGGCTATTTATGTGCTCATATGCCCATTTTCAATGATTTTTCCCTATTTTTAACCTATTCATTTTGTTTATATTTCACTTAAACACTTTATAAAAGACTACCTGAACTATGTTTTCTGTACTCAAGTACTTTGAAAAAGTATACGTAAAAGCGAGTACTGGTACTTTTCCCTGAGGAAACATAAACATATTTACTCAGAACTCGAGTATACATATTTTTCAAGTAAAAGTAAATACTTTTAACAACTATGCTGTGGATTACCAGTTCACTACTTCAAAGTTCAAACACTATTCTGAAATAAATAAATAAATATTACTTTCAAAAAGTATATGTAAAAGGCACTTTTTCACTGGGAATATAAACATATTTACTCAATACTCAAGTATATGTATTCTTGAGTAAACATAAATGTTTTGACAACTGTGCATTCATGTCATTCTGAACTGTGGCATCTGTTCTCCTATTTACAAAAAAAAACAAAAAAACAATACAATTGCAGACTCTTATTTAACAGACCCACACCTTACATCATTTCTGTTGTCCCCGACTGGGCCATCTGTTCCGGCTCCATCAAGCTTATTAAGTGCACTAAGCGTATTACCAATATGCTGCATGTAATCTATACCTTGCGGCCGAAATGTCCTCGCGGCCAAGAGTGCTCGCGGCCGAGCTGTCCACGGCCGAGACGGCCACGTCCGAAGTGTCCTCCGGCCGAAACGGCGCGGCCGAAATGTCCACGGCCGAGATGGCGCGGCCGAAATGTCCACGGCCGAGATGGCGCGGCCGAAATGTCCACGGCCGAGATGGCGCGGCCGAAACGGGTGTCAACCCTTTTAGGGATCTAGGTACGCACTATACAATAGAATGCTACAATATTCCGATTAATAATTTCCCCTGAAAATTTTTACACCCATAGTGAGAGCAATGTAGGTATGTAATTACTGAAAATGGACCATGGAAGTTTATTATTTATTTCACCAGCAAATTTTGAGTTGAA